>OZ017741.1:236524399-237214399 GCA_963969285.1 Odontomyia ornata | reverse complement strand
CCCGACAAGCGTACCCTTTTCGCAGCTGAAGTAAAATACTTGGGACATGTCGTATCAGCAGAAGGGGTCAAAACAGACCCTGAGAAGATTGAAGCCGTGAAAAGCTGGCCATCACCAAACAACAAGCGCCAACTACGAAGTTTCCTGGGTCTGGTAACCTACTGTCGAAGATTCGTCAAAGACTTTGCCAAAATAGCTAAGTGTCTCCATCAGCTAACCGAGAAAAATTGTCCGTATGTCTGGAATGAACAATGCCAGACAGCCTTTGAGACCCTGAAGGAAAAGCTATGTGAATCACCCGTACTGGCGTATCCGAAACCCGGAAAAATGTTTGTAGTTGACACCGATGCAAGCAACGGCGGTATTGGAGCTGTACTCTCCCAGCATATCAATGGCGAAGAAAGAGTCCTCTCGTATTACAGTCGAGTTCTTTCAAAAAGTGAGAGGAACTACTGTGTGACCAGGAAGGAGCTATTGGCCATAATAGAGGCCACCAAGCGGTTCCACAAGTACCTATATGGCCAGAAATTTGTTCTTCGAACGGACCATGCATCGCTGAGATGGCTACTTAACTTCAAAAACCCCGAGGGACAAGTTGCGAGATGGATCGAAAGATTGCAGTCATACGACTACGAAATTGTTCATCAAAAGGGCGGAGTTCATGGAAATGCTGACGCCCTATCTCGTCGCCCATGTCCAGCTAACTGCAAGCATTGCCGACGGATTGAGGAAAAGGAACCGCCCGTTGATCTGCGATTGATAACGGCCGAATTCGATGAAGGTTGGTCATCGGAGGAGATTCGAAATGCCCAGCTAGCCGATGAAGACATCGGACCATTGCTTGTGTGGAAGGAGACACCTGGGCGACCTGAGTGGAAAGACGTTTCAATGCATGGCGCAACCCTGAAAAGCTATTGGGCACAATGGAACTCCCTTCAGGTAAAGGGTGGCATACTCAAGCGGAAATGGGAAACGGTGGATGGCAGCTCCTATAGGATGCAAACTATACTACCCAAAAGCCGAATCCACGATGTGGTTAAGGAAATGCATGAAGGATCCTCGGGAGGCCACCTTGGTGTTAACAAGACCTTAGCGAAATTGCGGGAAAGGTTCTACAGGCTCCACGCTCGAGAAGACGTAGAGGACTGGTGTCGCAGATGCACAATTTGCGCTTCCGTCAAAGGCCCAAAGCGACGACTGAGAGGACAAATGCAAACCTATAACGTGGGGGTACCGTTTGAAAGGATTGCTGTTGCCATCGCAGGAGCCTTTCCTGAATCTGAATGGGGAAATCGATACACGCTGGTTGTAGCCGATTATTTCAGCAAGTGGCCCGAGGTCTACCCCATTCCCAACCAGGAAGCAACTACTGTAGCTGAACAGCTAGTGTTAAATTGGGTCAGTAGGTACGGCGTACCTGGCGAACTACATTCGGATCAAGGCCGAAACTTTGAGTCACTAGTTTTTGGCGAAATGTGCGAGCTGCTCGGAATACGGAAAACGAGGACAACACCGCTGCATCCCCAATCCGATGGAATGGTCGAACAGTTCAACGGCACACTCAATAAACATCTGGCCAAGATGGTTGACGAGAACCAAAGAGACTGGGACCGACATATCCCACTATTTTTGATGGCGTACAGAGCTGCCGAACATGCATCGACGGGCCAAGCCCCAGCCAAAGTCATTTTTGGAAAGACTATTCGTTTGCCAGCCGATATAAAGTTCGGAACACCCCCTGAGAAACCCCAAACGGTCTCGGAGTACGCAAGTGATCTAAGACAACGATTGAACCAGATACATCGGACAGTGCGAAAACACCTCGAATCGGCTACGGACCGCATGAAGACCAGGTATGATCTAAAGGCTAATTCTACTGGCTTCCAGCAAGATGACTTGGTGTGGCTTTATAGCCCGCAACAGCGAAAGGGAAGGTCTCCAAAGTTGCAACATAATTGGGAGGGACCATACCGAGTTACAAAGCGAATCAGCCACGTCGTATACCGAATACAGGAACATCGTAAGCCGAAAACTAAAATGAAAACCGTGCATCTGGACCGTCTTGCCCCATATTACACCCAGGGAGAATTGACTACAAATAGCGACACATCTTTTCGGGGCGAAAAGAACTGAGGTGGGGGCAGTGTTACATGTACAAATAATTGCATGCACAAATAATTCTGGGAGTTGCTGTTGCAATTGTTTTCATAATCATTAAGGACGTCAACAAATGAATTTACTCGAACCCACGAGAACCCAACAAGCATGATCAACATCTGCAAGTGACGTCACTCGATTCATTAATTTGCTCGAATCTACCAGGTACCTCTCGGTAGAACATTCGCCAATGTACGAGAAATGGGTGAATAGGTAGAGACCCTATATAAAGGCGAGCTGAATGAATGGGGGGATCATTCATTCGACCGCGATAAGAACTGCGATAGTGTGTGGAAAGCGAATAGAAAAGTGATTTTCGTAATTGTGAAGTGATTTAGAAGACAATTGCGATAAGAAATTTATGGACAAGTGTTACATTTTTAATAGTGAAAATTAAAATTAGTGAAAGTGTTAAATCGATTTTTGTGCATTATTGTAATTGAATAAACTCTCTTAACTTAAATTAAAAGACATTGCGTTTTCACTTTCCCGGAACATTAAATTATTGGCCGCGAACCAAATAACACGCGACAATATATATATATATATATATATATATATATATATATATATATATATATATATATATATATATATATATGTATATATATGTGTATATACATACATATATATATATATGTATATGTATATATATGTATATATTTATACATATATATATATATATATATATATATATATATATATATATGTATATACATATCAACATATATATATATATATATATATATATATATATATATATATATATATATATATATATATATATATATATATATATATATATATATGTACATTTATATCTTCTTCGTAATGCTACAGCCCCTCTCGGGTCTTTGCTTCCTACAATAAGTGCTTCCAACTGTCTCGGTTCAATGAAAGCGTCCTCCAATTTCGCAATCCGAGCAGCGATGAACTGTTTTCGTTGATCGAGTCAGGCTAGAGCGTTTCTTCGATTTCTCCCCTGGTCTCTCGCTTTCAGTTCTCCCAACGAATACCTTTTTGGGTATCCGTTTTTCGTCCATACGATTTATGTGGCCAGCCCATAGCAGTTTCCTCAGTCTTACCATTGTTGACACCTCCAGCTCGTCAAAAATTGCATACAGCTCATGGTTGTATCGAACTCACCATTGGTCCCCGTTTAGCTTCTCTCCGATTGTTTGCCTCAGGATCCGTCTTTCGAAGGCGTTCAATATGTTTGCGAGGTTTCACACCTGTAGCCTAGCATAGGTCTTATCACAGAGTTGTATACTTGGAGCTTCGTTTTCCTGTGTACGCAGCTGGTCTTCAAGATCGTCAAAACTGAATAAAATATTTTATTAGCGAACTGTATTCTTCGGGGTATTTGGTATCTTTCATTAAAGGTTCTCGTTATTTTAGCGCCTAAATATACAAGTTCACCCACATTTCCGATGTTATATTCGCCAAGTATGATATTTTGTGTATTTGAGATATTTTTCCTCGACTGCGCCATGAGTTTTGCTTTGTTCTCATTGATTTGTAGCTCTACTAGTTTTGCTTTGCTCTCTAGTTTTGTAATGATTTTTCATTCTTTTTCGTTCATTCGAGAATTCTCGAAGCAAATCTACGCCAGCTTCTCATCAGTTATAGACGTGACGTCTTGGAACGTGACAACGGACTGTACTCATCAGATTGACAAGTCTGGACACTTTTAGTCTACTCCGAGGTGGCTGCTTGCTGGTTAGCTAATTTAGAGAGGAATTTCTGTCGCAGGTCTTCCGCGAGCAGACTAAGTCTGAAATAGAAAAATCAGCAACCGGTTCAAATGCCCGATTTAAAACGCGTCGAAAAACTTCCGCTGACTCTACTTTAAATTACTTTACTTTCGTTCCTTTTCCTTCTGATTCAAGGAAGAGAACCACACAAAATCGTTGACCAATAATACGCGCTCCCAAATATTCACCGACACGGTGCCCGAAATAATGTACTCGAATCCAAAACTGGAACAATCTACAAGTAATCTAACCAAAAATATAGAACTCAAAATATGACACCGCGTACCGACTGCAGCACAAAACCGACCAGTCGTGGATTACCGAAACCATACCCTCTCGGCGGCATACTCACCTTTTGCCTGCATATCGTTCTGAAAAAGAACGAACGCATACTGGAAAGGGAAAACGTTAGTTCAGTTCAGCAATCCATATCTTTTTCTTTTGTTGAACATAAATTAATTCCCCTTCGAGGAGAATGCATGCACGTGCTTACTATTTAACGTAAATTTTTTTTAAGAAATTAGGTTTTAAAAAAAGACCTGCAATATAATTTTCAACTAAAGATTTTAACGGTGGGGAGAGTCCAGCTTATTCAATTTGTCTAGATCAAGACTATTTTCAAAATGTGGTTTATGTCCCTTTTTTAAAATGTTTCAGTATTACAAAAACTAAGCAAATTATTACCAAAAAAAAAGTTGAATTTCCGCTACAACCACATCGTTATTCATTTTAGGCTCATTTAAATCTTTTTGCATTTGACTTCGTTTACAAAATCTCCTTAAAACTATTTAACATACTTGGAAGGAAAATTAAAGAAAAAAACTATTTACGACGAAATCGTTACTAATTCGAAAGTATTTCAGCGATTCATTAATAATTATTGATTCTATCATAGTAAGTTCTGTTTTCAAATGTTTTTTATTTTCTTTAATCGTTAGAAATGTTTTCTCGTTTTTTTTTCGTTAAATTATTGTTCTATAAGCGTATCATTCAGTTTTGATTACAACATATTTGTATTAGTACACTAGTCATTATTAATAGTAATATTTTATAAATCTTACTGCATTTTCATTTATTTTTTCCTGCTTCTTTTATTTTTGTTATTCTATTTCATAAATTCTTGTAAATCCTGGATATCTTATTTATTTGAATACAGCTGATAATGTTCAAACTTTGATGCTTTTTTTATTGTAAAATATTTTTCTTTACTTTCAACTTTGTTTCAATGTAAAACAAACGGTTTTAATGTTCAGATTACACACGTGTAGTAATCAAGCATGCGCCAAGGCAAAGTGCTCGAAAAACAACATAATACTTGATCCAATTTTAATTGTAAATTTATAAAAATAAATATTTAAATTCACAATTAAAATTTGATCACGGTTACCCCTTTGCAACGCAATTCATCAACATGATTTGTGATGTTCCCGCAAGGCAATCAAGAGTTGACGTCACGAGAGGGCTCGCCAAGAAACCACCGTCGCTACACAAGAAGTCTGCATGTGATCGCCAGCCGGTCCAAGATCGCGAACTGTGCGTACCGGCAACGAATGTGATTTATGTGATTATTTGGTTGCGGCATCTATTTCCGAGTTCAGTATTGACTGTACTTATTCGATATACGTCTCGTCGGTCGTGCAATTTGGATGGATAGTCAAGAAAATGTCCGCGAGAGTAATTTGGGTTGAAATTGCAAATTCGATTAGGACGTGTTATCCTGGGGCTTGTATTAATGTGAAAATTCTTGTTTATAAATGTGATAATCACAGATCAAGTGCATTCGTGTTTTTAATCAAGTATGTGTGCTTTTGGGCCATCCCAACTAGGTATTGTGAATCTGTTTTGCTGCACAAACGAAACTTGAACAGCTCCATTGTAGGGTGTCGACAAATGCCTCGTTCCCTAGAATTGGGCACCGTAACATTTGCAATTAAGTGCAATTTCGCAAACAATGAAGGAGTCGAATTTTGAACAGCTAGCGGGATGGTCATTGCGACTTAGTAACCGAGCTGGAATTAATTTGGTAACGGCCCACGTGGAGATTGAGATTTGAACGTCACAATTAAGAGTAACTAAAACGCTCGGTACTGAACGGATCAAAAAGGATTTGCGTGCATATTTTGCGCCAAGAGCCAAAGCGTTTCATAATATGTGAATGCTTTGGAAATTCCGTAAGAGTAGTGATTTCAGGGAGAAGGAATGTGCTTCTCGATGGGCGCAAATATGTTTGCAAGTAGCGCTGATCAGAGCGACATATAAAGAATTAAATCAGAGTACGGTTTCGGAAGTTTTGTTTGTTGGTTTTATCGACACGATGTAACAAGTCTGAAATGGTCGTTTTATGTTACCCAGAGGCTTATCGTCTTTTATGTGGAATTTTTTTTTTTTTTGAGGAGTTGATGCTGCGGTTTATTATCTAAACTCCTTGCTGTGAATTATTGAAATTCGAAAATTAAAAGAGGATACAGTGCCCCTATGATAATCAGTGCTGTTAGTGAAAACACCCATACATTTATTTATATTTTTACGCATGATAATGGCAAGTCTGAATCAAAATCAATTGTGGGCATAACTGGCCGGATAACACCGCCAATAAGTATGCGTCGAAACTAGCTTTATGCCACACGAGAACGCGTTTCTGCTACCGGTAGCCATTTTTCTAAAGGCAGCTCAACGTTCGAGAGGGATGACCCTCTATGTTTGCTCATCGGAGATGCACGTGTACTCCAAGTTTGAACCATCGTTTCTTACTACAGAAATCAGATTGGGCATACCACACACCCCTATAAAACGGAGCGAATTAATATTTGTGCTCAGAAGTTCGTCACATGTTCAGGGCAGTATGGAATTATACAATGTCATATCCTATAACATCAAGCAGTGAAACCACCTGGATGCCCCACTCTTATTTGGGGGCCATAAGTATCGTTGGTAAAGATGAAATATTCACAAATCGCGTTCGTTTTCACCAGTCCCAAATTGTTGTTTGCTTTGGCAATCTCCTCCCTTATATGTTACTTCGGCCCCGACACCATCGGACCGAGTCGTGTTATCCCCTAATTTGTGAATAGGAAATTTTTTTGTAGTGGGCCTTTGTGCTGAGGGAAAGAACCCACCCCACGACACCGGAATGCCAGCCTGACAGTGCATTCACGCATCCTCAGACAAGGCCAATCTTGTAGAGCTCCAACATCCTCGCTCGCCGAGGCAGCAGACCATCACTGCAGTCCTTCACGGACATTTCTATTCACCTCATATCATTACACACATTCTAAAAAAAGGTTGGAAATGGAACAACGGAAATAAAGTTGTGAAAAGATTGATCAAGCATACAAAAGTTTGTAAAAGGAAAGATAGATTTGCATTTAAAATAGAAAGTCGAAGTCTAGGAAAAACAGTTTAACAAGTGTAATGGGCAAGTTTACAGGTAAACCTGAGAAATGAGCTACGCAACTTTTAAACAAACATATTTCATAACTGGGTTTAGTTTTCTGTTCGGTAAGTTTTATTGTGAATTTCCATTATACCATACGAGATATATATTCAAGTTAAGGGTTTTAAATGATATATGCTCTTAAAACGCTATTAATGTGAAATAAGGTTTAGCAACAAGTCGTCTATTTTCACTCTTGGAAGATTTTTCTGGAGTGAGTAAGCTTCAATCGTCCTGCCATTACCGAGGTGAATTGATTGTAAGATCTAATTAATATCAGCTTCTTCACCGCAGCTCACTGAATAACATATTCAAAACAATTCAGCTTCACAGTAGTTGCACTACTTTGAGGCTATAGCTCGTTTTCTTTGATTGATTGGGCTCAATTTTGAGTTCTTAAAATTTTCCTTGTTCTTCAAAAAGATTATATGCAATTGTGTTATTATACCTGGTTACAAAGTTCCATTATTAATAAGTTTTGAACGAATTGTTTCTTATTCCATTTCCTGCCAGAAGCGGAGCTCACTACAACCGGTGGGGCGACACAGCCACTTGTCCACTACAAGGCACTTTGTCCTTAGTACACTCTTTCAAATGTTGGCTCGACACATTCCGCATTGTTTCCGCAACTAAGGCACTCACAATTTCATCACCGTTTATAAATTCATAATGTTTTGCGAATCATGACGGCCAAACACAAACTATAAGTAACGCTTTAAAGACGAAGCCGCTCACGTAAGTTGTATTGATCACCGCTTTCCTCGCCGAAGGGAGAATTCTCATGATACCCAGCATTTGCCACACTCAATTACTTTGTCATTTTACTTTAAAGTTAACAATAGACTTTACACTTAAATACGAATTTGACTTCTTAAGTTTATAGTTATTGATGTGGACTTGGGAGGTTGTCGACGTCATTGTCATTTTGGTAAGATGGACTAATTTGGCTGGGATACCGAAGCAAAAGCATTATTTGTTACGTTACATTACGATCAATACTGTCGTATGCTTGCTTAAAGTCATCGAAAATTTGGTGTACGTCTATGTTGAACTCCCAGCATTTTTCAAGTATCTGCTTGGCAGTGAACAATTGGTCTATTATAGATCAACCGGCTCTAAAACCACCTTGATATTCCCCAATGGTACTGTTGGGGTATTATCTTATTTTCTAAGAGCCTCGAAAATATTTTGTACGACGTGCAAAGTAGTGATATGCCTCTATAATTTCGCACTGTAGCTTGTCACCTTTTTGTGGAAAGGGAATATAATTGATTGGCTCCACTCGTTTGGTTACATTCTCGTTGCCAAATCTGCTGTGTGATTTCATAGATGGTTTTCTGAACACCACTGCCAATATTTGATGAGCACCACTGGGATCTCATGGATGCCCGGCGCATTATTATTCTATTGGGCTTTGATGATACCTGTTTGAATGTGAACAATTGGTCTTTTGTTGATCTACTTGCTCTAAAACTACCTTGATACTCCCTAATAATACTGTTGGCGTATGATCCGATTTTATTTTCAATGACCTTTGAAATATTTTGTACGCCGTACAAAGTAGTGATATGCCTCTATAATTTTCGCACTGGAGCTTGTCATCTTTGTTGTGAACAGGGAATATAAATGATTGGCTCCACTCTTTCGGCATATGCTCTTCTTTCCAAATGTGCTGGATGACTTTGTGAATAGCTTGATGAACACTCCTGGCACCATATTTGATGAGCTCCACTGGAATCTCATCGATGCCCGGTGCTGTATTATTCCTTTGGGCTTTGATGATGGAACACACTTCATCCAGAGTTGGTGGGGCCAATGGACGCTCTCCGCGAATATTTATAGGCTCCCATATTCTAGAGCTATGCGGAGGATTAATGAGGTTCTTGAAATATGATGCCTATCTTTCCTTAATCCTATTTTCATCGGCGATGATGTTGCCGATGTCATCACGGTAGAGCATGGTCTTGGTCTGATAACCACTTTCAGGCTTTTTACTACTTTGTATGCTTGTTTTGTGTTGTTGCTCGCTAGACTTACATCTATTCTTCTCAATTGGTCGTCATAGTATTTTCTTTTCTTAATTCTAATTATCTTATTCGGTACTTTCCTGAGATTTTCATATTGTTCTCTCTTCGTCCTGGTTTTCCTACCTAGCTATTGTTTGTAAACCTGATTCTTTTTGTCTAACGCATTCTGGGACTGATCATCGAACCAATCATTTCTTTTGCACCGGGCTTGATGTCCGATCATCTTACGATCTTTACTGCCGCGTTCACTTCCACCCATAGCTCGTTGCTTATTTTCAGCGATGTATCTGATTGGATGGGAGCTAGCTTGTTGTCGAGGGTATCCGTGAAATTTTTGGCCACAGACGCCGTTGTCGAATTTTTGTAGAGGATTGGTCTTTGCTAAATACGCCTTTGACATACTACATCAAAAAGTTAATTTAATCAAGTAATGATCTGAGTTTCAATTGGCTCCTCTGTATGTACGGACGTCAAGTATAATCGAGGCCCAACGTTGTTGGGTCAGAACATAGTCGATCTAGTTTTGTGTGTTGCCATTCGGTGATACCCAGGGCATTTTGTGTATGCGTCAATGTGAGAAGCAAATCGAACGTATGACTAGATTTCTGCTACATGCAATTTCAATCAGGCGCTGGCCGAAGTCTTTAGTTTCATCGTGGAGTCTATATCCTCCAGTCGTTTCCCGATGAGATCGCTCATTGCCAACATTACCGTTGAAATCACCCAGAATTATTTTTGTGTCATTTGTAGGCAGTGAGTCGAATAGTCTTTTCAGATGATTGTAGAATGTCTTTTACGTTTCTTCGTCCTTTTCTTTGGTCATGGCGTGTGCATTTATCAGCCAAATTTTGAAGAATTTCGCTTTTAAACGGATCGGACACAACCGTTCATTGATTGCCTTAAAATCAATAACGTACGATTTGAACTCCCCATCCACAAAAGTCAATTATTAGGAACGTGTCATATAATCTTAAGGAGTAGGGACGAGCCTGATTAAAGGCAAAACAAGAATTGGCCAGATTTTAAGAGAAACGCATAAGTACGAAGTCGCTACGTCTTCCGAACGGATTGCTGGCGATATAACTGGTCCATTTTCAACAACTACTGATGGAAACCAGTATATTCTGTTCATCGTGAATTATTTCAGCAAGTGGCTCAAAGCTTTATCTATTCCAAATCAGGGATTCAAAATTGTGGTACTTGATAATAGGAGGTGTCAATATGGTGTTCCATTCAATTTACATTTTGACAAAGAAAAGAACTTCCACGCTTTAGTCGGGCGTTGAGGACATTTTCAAGCTAATAGCTCATAGCTTACAGGGATGAACTGCACAGTACTAATGGGTTTACGTTATATGAAATATAATTCGGGTGAATACTAAGAAAGATAATGTTACGTTCACCTGAAGAGAAGGCTTAAATTGAGAAAGCCTATATGAAGCAATTAAAGCAGAATATTAGATGCAAACATGAGAAAAATAGAAACAAGATAAAAATCGTTAATGATGCAATGAGCACTTGGTATGACGTTATAGTTTTTCCACCTGGATTTGAAGAAGATCTGATATTATTCTAGAATCAACAATGAAGATAAGGATAGTGGCCAAAGCATATGCCGAATTGATAACGACACTACAAGATAATCAAGCTCATAATAACAATGTCTACCTATGTAACGAGAAATTAGAGGAAAAATGAAATTAGTACATCTAAATTGACCGCATTAGTATCAAGGAAAGACGGACTTTCAAATAAATTAACTTGTCCACACTATCAAGGTCTTAGCCTCATAAAATGGGTTTTAGTCAGGGTAGCGTGCTCTTCCATATTTGGATCACGAACTTATACTATATAATTTCTTACAAAGTTCAAAAAGTTTGCAAAATATATCAATACTAATGTCAGCTACATTAAGTTATGAATCTGTCTTCTTTTTATTCCATTAGATGCAAACCAGGATTCTTCAATTTAGATTTGCATAATCGTTTTGGCTGCACACCATGTTTCTGTTATGGACACACATCTGAGTGTCAAAGTGCCGCAGGCTACAGCATCGTCTCAACGACCTCAAATTTTAACAAACATCTAGAACGTTGGCGGGCAATTGACTACAACGATAAATCAGTAGACGTGAAATACAACAAATTCAGTCAAAGTATCGGAACCATTGCAAACGGAAATCCTTTCATCTACTTCCAAGCTCCTGATCGGTTTTTGGGTGACCAAAGAGCTTCATACAATCGGTTGTTGAAATTTAAGCTTCAAATCAACGGACAAATTGGTCCTGATCCTTCACCTCTAGATGTTATTCTAGAAGGTGCTGGTACGAAAATAGCATTGCCAATATTTGCTCAAGGAAATCAAATGCCTAACCAAGAGCTGCAACAATACAAATTCCGTTTACACGAACATCCTGATTACTCATGGCAGCCAAGTCAATCTTCAAGGGGATTTATGTCAATTCTGAGCAATCTCACGGCAATTAAAATTCGAGGTACCTTTACTCCGGAGGGAGAGGCCGTACTTGATGACGTTGAACTGGAGACAGCGCATCGTGATACAGCTGGAAGCTCAGCCACATGGATTGAACAGTGCAGTTGTCCTGAGGGGTACCTTGGACAGTTTTGTGAGTCTTGCGCACCAGGATATCGGCACAGTCCCTCTCGGGGTGGCCCATTCATGCCTTGCATTCCTTGCGACTGCAACAAACATGCTACAATTTGCGACTCAGAGACTGGTCGCTGTATTTGTCAGCATAATACTACAGGGGATACGTGCGATCAATGCGCTAAAGGATATTACGGAAATGCGTTATCTGGCACTCCATACGATTGCAAGCCCTGCCCGTGTCCAAATGATGGAGCTTGTCTCCAAATGCCCGATGATTCGGTGATCTGTTTGGAGTGTCCTCCAGGATATTTTGGAGCGAAATGTGAACTTTGCTCGGATGGGTACTTTGGAGACCCGACGGGAACAATAGGTGCCGTCAGAGCATGCAGACTGTGTGATTGTAATGGAAACGTTGATCCTAATGCAGTGGGAAATTGTAACCGGACAACAGGCGAATGTTTAAAGTGTATTTACAACACCGCTGGAGAACATTGCCATGAATGCTTACCAGGTAAGATCTCTGCGAGATACTTTCACAGTGCAGATAATCATTCTTTTCTTTTCAGGATATTTTGGCGATCCACTTGCAATACCACATGGAAATTGTGAACAGTGCACATGTTACCCTCCTGGAACAGAACAAACAGAAGATGGAATTTCAATCTGCGATCAGCTTTCAGGTATATCCTTTTGTGCTGCATTACCTAATCTCTTAATTCAATTTAATTTTAATCTTTTAGGTAACTGCAAGTGCAAACCCAACGTCATTGGACGTAATTGCAATGAGTGTCAGCCTGGATACTTCAACATTGTATCTGGAAATGGTTGTGAAAATTGTTACTGTGACCCTATTGGCAGTTACAACTCTACTTGTGATCGTTTCACGGGACAATGTTACTGTAAACCAGGAGTTACAGGGTAAAATATTCAGAAATTTATACTGGAATAAATATTCACCAATTCTCATTAAAGGCTTCGATGTGACCAATGCGCTACTTATCAATATGGATTCTCGGCTGAAGGCTGCAAACCTTGCGACTGCGACGATAGTGGGTCAAAAGGATTCCAATGTGATGAATATGGTCAATGCCCGTGCAATGACAATGTAGAAGGACGCCGTTGCGATCGTTGCAAGGAAAATAAGTATGATCGTCACCAAGGATGTATTGACTGTCCTGCATGTTACGACTTGGTGCAAGATGATGTTAATGCCCACAGAAGTAAACTAAAAAACCTGAGCCAAGTAAGCTTAACCAAATTAAAAGTTCTTTGTCAAACCTATTGATTTTATTAAACATTTGAATAGACTTTAGATGACATCGCGAAAACTCCTGTCACTAACGATGAAGAATTTGAATCCAAACTCCGGACTGTTCAAGAAAAACTAGAAATTCTTCTTGCCGATGCTAAAGCTGGAGCCGGAGGTGGTGATCGAACTTTAGTAGAGAGGTTGAATGATCTACGAAGCCGTTTGGATAATGTTCAGAAAGAACTCGAGGGGGCTGCTAAGTTGCAAGCAGCCAGTGAAGAAGATGTATTACAATCAAACGAAACAGTTCAAGAAGCTGGAAAGACTATCGAGAAGGCCCAAGAAGAATTATCGAAAGCGTTCGAAGCATTGAAAACTGACGGTACACAAGCATTGAAGAGAGCTCGCGAAAAAGCCGAAAAATTTGGATCACAATCTGAACAAATCAGCAAAATTGCCAGAGAGGCTCGACGCCTTGCGGATGATTTTGAAGCTCAAGCCGAGAAGGATCGTGAAAATGCCAAGGAAGCAAATGAAACTGCTTTCAAGGCTTATGAGCTGGCGAAAAGCTCGTTGAATCTACAACAAAATATAAGGTACGACATATTAACGTAAACTATTCATAATTAAAAGTTATAAATGAATTATTGTTTCAGTGATGAACTTCGATCAGATGTTCAGCTTGAAATGGCCCAAGCAAGGAATAAGCTTAATGCCACTGCCAAACTTACAAAAGAGGCTTTAGATAAGGCTAATGAAATGTATGATACTGCTTTGACTTTGTTCACAAGTGTTGAAGGATTGACCGCTCCCAACGTAGATGTTGCGAAATTGAAACAGAAAGCTGTGGAAGCTAATGAAAAGGTAGATTTCCATTTTCGTTATTCTTAGTATAAATACAAACCTTTGACCCATGCAGGCTAAGAAACTAAAGGCAACAGTAGATCTATTAGGTCAGGAACACGATGAACTTTTAGCTGATTTCGATGATAATGCTCAGCTTGCGTCATTGCTTATAGCCCGGTATGTTTTCGGGAAATTAACAAATTTCCAGATTTGTACTGAAATTGATTTCTTTTCAGTGCCTCTGTTCAAAAAGAAAACGCTCTAGAGTTATTAGAAAGTGCTCAGTTGGCTTATGATGAGGTCAAAAAGGCTGTTGCGCAAGGCGATGGAATATTAAAGGAAGCAAATAATACCTATCACACACTTGCCGGTAAGTTTTTGTTTAATTGCCAAGTAAAATCCAGCCGACATTCCTTTGTTTTCGGCCTAAAACGGGACGCGCTACCAAGTACGTGCTTTTACTTTCTTAGGATGAGCATGGTTTTAATCCAACCAATAAGAAAAACAACTTTAAAATTATGTTTGTCATTATTTTAAATATGTTGGTGCTTACGGTTTTGTTGTGTTTGGTGATAGCTCTTCTCTCAATTAGTGTCATCGTCCTTAATCATCAGAATAATGGGATGTTATTGAAACTTAAGATCAGCATATGGTGAAGTATGAACTACTTTAGTGAATGATGTTGATACAGGTTGGTTGAAAAGGTTTTGAACACGACGCTTATTAATCAGTACAGGTTGATATGCCATTTAAATATGTATGTTATCTCCTGTATGAACATACACAAAAGTTAATTTGGATCTGTCAATTCATTCTTTGTTACAACCTATTTGAAGTTGACGTCTTTGTGAATTGGATAAAACCTAATATCGTTCAGTGATAACATTTTTTGTTTTGGAACGTTTAACAGCAGCAGAAATTCATATAAAAATGATGAACGTGTTAACGGAATTCGGTGTTTCATTTCCAAGTGTGCATCGATGGGTTTTAGAGTTTAAACGTTCTTGCACAAGCTTTAACGATGAGCCATGTAGTGGACATTCGAAAAGTGTAACACCAGAAATCATTGGGCAATTCTATGTTTGTAAAGATCCAAGTGCGACTAAGCGTGAAACTACTGACATTATAGGCAACTCGGACGATTAAGTACTCTATATTTTCCACGAAGAATTACGTATGAAAATGCTATTGGGATAGATAGTGCTGAGTAGAAAACAAATTCGTTAGCATAATTTTTTTTTTAAGCAGAATGAAATCGATTTTGTGCGTCGTTTTCTAGCTGTTTATGGGACTTGGACTTGCCATCACGATCATAAACTGAAACAAGAACGCTTACAGTGGTTGTCCTCTACAAAACAGGTCAAGTCAGAATAATCGGCAAAAAATTTATGGCATTATTTTCGGGATTAAAAAGGTATTTTGTTGATTATTCTTAAAAAGGTAAAATAATTAACTCTGAATATTATTGGACCAAATGGATAAAAAAGTTCGTAAAAAAAGGCCCGGCTTACGAAAGAAAAAATCATTTTTTGTCAAGACCATCATGTCCTCACACAAGTGCTTTGACAATAGCTAAATTGAATGAATTAAAGTACGATTTGCTTCAACACACCATATTCGCCAGATTTGGCTCCCTCCGACTATTATTTCTCCAGGAATGTGAAACAATTTCTTCGTAGAAAGCGTTTTTCGTCGTAGAACAGTATTTTGTAGAGCTTCCGAAAAATCATGGCAAAGACGGTATAAATTTATTGGAGCATCTTTAGACTGAGTTGAAGTTGAAGGAGATTATATTGAATAACAAAAACCATTGCAATTTCAATGAAAACTACACATTCTTTCATTTTCGCTCTCAAAACTGTATAAATTTGTCTCAGGGTATGATGGGAACACCAACCCATATGGATTGCAACTGTATTTAATGTGGTTCTCTGTTGTCCACGATTTCAGTAGTACACCTGTTGAACTGTTGTTGACGTTTAATCATAATGTATGCCGGGCATTTAGGTCACTGGCAAGGAAATAATAACTATGCAACTGCTCAATTCGAGTATTTATAACAAGGAATCGAGCTCCTCTTTGAACTTGAGAACGTTTGGACCAGTTGCATAGGCAGAGATGACGAACAGGTAATCCCCACCTGGCAGTGAAATTTTGATAACAGACACTTCAAGAAATTCAAAGTTTTTGAATTAGAATTTTATCAATATTTTGGAAACATAAGGTCTTCTAACCAATATCCCGGTGCCAAGTCCCCCATCACCGTTTACTCTATTGTTTCTTACGAATTCAAAATCCTTGAATATCATGGAGTGCCATGAATTGAAGTGGATTACAGTGAGAAGCATGATGTCAGGCTTTTGCTTGACGAGGAATTCCAGGAGATAGTCACGTCAATGTAGAGTAACAATGGAGTTGACGAAGCCTATCCATGAGAATGTTACTGGATGACAAGTTATTTTAAGACATTTGAAAGATTTAAACGTTGAAAAACAAAGTCAGTTTTTGAATCCTGTTGTAAATTCTCTCCCATAAAGAATCAAGTTGTTGGTGAATTTTAAAAAAGCGTGGTATTGACCATAACACCTTGTGGAGCGCCGAAACATTCGATCAAGATAATGAGATACTCTAACTATCTCTAAACGAAGGCCTGAAAGGGGCTGTAGTGCTAAAGTAAAAAGAATGCTTAGAAGCAGCTCATTGTTGCCATATTACTTACATTATTTACAGCGTTGTCTGCTGGTCCTCCCCATTGCGGCGAGTGCAAATGATACCTCGGACTTGACGAAGTTGGAAGGTATCACACTGCGGTGTAATTGCGGTTTTTTTTTTGAGTAAATGTAGCTTTTGCATCTTGATATCAGGGGAATCCTCGATATTATGCTGGATGACCAAACACATCGCAGTT
This sequence comes from Odontomyia ornata, assembly GCA_963969285.1. Classification (NCBI taxonomy): domain Eukaryota; kingdom Metazoa; phylum Arthropoda; class Insecta; order Diptera; family Stratiomyidae; genus Odontomyia; species Odontomyia ornata. Next base: position 237,197,415 of record OZ017741.1, on the reverse strand, counting down.
GACGCAGTACAATTTTTCTTTACGCTCCATCTGAGCCAATTTGCACTCACCGGGGGGTATGAATTTCTATGCATTTTACACATCGATAGTGCATGGTGCAGTTGGCAGCCAAAAGAAAAGATTGTTGACACCAGTAACACTGGTTGACTTCTCTTTTTTGGATACATTCCCAGCTCCGCACTCTGAAATTCAAGTATCTTATCTGTTGAAAGGCACTTCGACTGCTTTTAATAGAAATTGTTACTAGATAAAGCAGTAAACTCTAGTTTTCGATAGTCGATCTCCTTGTTGCAAAGGTTTTGAGAGATAAATTTAATATCTGGTGCTGCTTCCTTGAGCACCTAAAGGAGATCGACCGTATACTATTTGCAGTCAAGACCCGTCAAAAGACGGTTCTGATTTTTTGCGGTATAGGAAAAGTGTGGAGCCTCCCTAGAATTCAACGCATCTTTGGCTGACTTGAAGTCAACCAGTGATTTTGTTTTAATCGTAAATTTTTCTGCATTAATCTTTTGTTTCGAAATTCCTCAATTCATTTCTGGCTGCCAATAGCCGAACCATATCTCTTCCGCTTTGTGTAGTGAAAGTAGGTATATAAATTTGTCCGTGAAGGACTGCAGCGATGATCTGCTGCCTCGGCGGAAGAGGATGTTAAGATCCACCGAGGTCGGCCTTGCCTGGGGACGCGTAAATGCGGTGGCAGGCTAGCGTTGCGGTGTCGTGGGGCGGGCTCTTTCCCCCTAGCACAAGGACCCATTACAAAAATATTTGGCATTCACGAATTAACAGGTCAACATGCCAATCGACTGGTGTCGAGGCCGAGGTAACCTACTGAGGTTTAAAATTGCTATGTTTAAAGAACAAGTTGGGCCGAGCGAAAACGGACGGACTGGCAGAGACCTCGTCGTTACCGACGATTCTTACGGCCCACAAATAAGAGTGGGGCATCCAGATGGAGGTGGTGCCCCCTCGCACCCTCCTAACTGGATCAAGATCCAAACATAGACGTGGCCATGTGTTTCCCATTTGAGTGAAAAACTCATTCAAAGCACTTTGTATGACTCTTTCCTTCAAATGATAAGCACAAACGTAACCAATTTATGCTATAGCGTTATGCAATGAAATCATATAACCCTATATCATAAAAGGGCACACGAGGGGAAGGCCACTCTCCCGGCAAGAGCCCCTGCTAAACAAAAAACAGAGGGGCACGCTCAATGGCTAGCCCATATGAGTGGAAGAGCCTGCCATCGATGCGGGTCCTATACCCGGTCAGGTACACCGAAATGGATGTTAAACAATCATACATGATTTTTTTTATATGGCAATCAGCACAGCGATTTGTAATTCTACACTGAAAACTATTTAATAATCGGAAAAGGAAAATCGATATTAAAACAAGGATTCAAAAAATAGAAAATGACACAATACACAAATAAATATATATATATAAAAAAACTCAAAGGAAAACAAACGGTTACTCAACATCATCCTCACCAGGCGCCCGCTGGTGATGTGATGATGCAATTAATAAAAAAGGTGAGAAAAATCCCAAATCGTAAGTTGCACTGTTTATAAATTAAATTCTTTAATCAAGTATGATATCGAGAAAAGCTGCTTTGGGTCAATTACGTAAACACGTGGTTCATTTATAGCTACTTTTCGAATCAAACATATCAGACCTATAAACCTCCTTCCATTTCCTTTTTGCCACTAATGTCTTGCGAACAACACCGTATCCAACTTTAATTGAAAAAGAAACAATATCCAATTGATTCAGATATTATATCAACTTCTCTCCGTAAGTAAGTATGCAAAATATTTAATAAATAAAAATTTCCCCTTGCTCGAATAAATTTCATGCTAAATTCTTTCATCGGCACTGTCGCATGTCACCATTCAGGACATTTTCTAACTTTTCTCCAAAGCTCGATGATTGTTGTCTTGATTTTATCAATATAATAATAAGTTTCCAATAAACAAAACCCTACAACAAATTAAAACGTGATAAAATGAGCATCGCTTTCGTTTCGCGATATTGTATAAATTAAAAGAGGATCGGAATAGAGATAAATCATGAAAGAGTGTATAATCTCACTTTGAACGTTGGCAATACTTGAAAAATATTTCATATTACATTATTGTTTAGTTCACACTTCGATTTTCCACGGAAAGAATGAATGAAACAATATATAAAGCTTCTAAAAACTCGTCCTAAAACATTCACACAAGCAAAAAACAGCATCTAGATTGTAGTGTCTATGCCCACCAACAATCAACGGAAATGTTCCAATTGTGTCACATAACAGTTTTGTTTTTTTGCTATTTCCCTTTCTTTTTTTCACATCAAATTTTCGAAGCGCTTTTCTGTATTCTCTTTAACGCCGTAGAAATTGCCGTTAAGTTGCATCCTACGATGTTCGTATTCACGGCACTTTTTCGCGCGAATTTGGCAACAAATTTTGTTTTCCTTCCCTCGTTGGAAATGAATTTCGACGTGAGAACTTCACCATCACTGTCGTGCGCGACAGTGATGATGAAGTTGCCGAATGCTACCCAGAGCCACACACTCCAGGTGGATACGTTGCAGACCACTTTCCACAATCCCTTTTCGATCTCTTTCGCGAGATTTGCCAATTATTTCCCGAATAGATCACAAAAATATGACAATGAATGACGAACTCCCGCGTGTTTCCTCCTCTTTCTCTCGTGGCGTGCGCGCTGGCTGGCGATCTTAACTCGACTCCCCTGCTATTTTCAATTCAGCCAAATTTGCATCCCGCACCGGTGGTTTTCTCGTGCCCAAGCAGATTCTCCTCTTTTCTTGTCCGTCGTCTACCGTATCGTCACGCTGTTACGGTGGATGAAGACGAGCCCCTTGCTCAGCCACTGTAGATTGCATTTGGCAGTGCAATCCGTAGAATGCTGTATTATATTAGCGTTCCCATACTCGAAATTTTATGTGGAGAGTTAAAATTTTTTAAAACAAAATTTAACAGAAGTAAAGAAAATTGAAGAGGATTTCAAATAGTAATAAAAGTTAAATCTCATGGCGAGTATAATTAAAGGCAAACATTTAAATTTAATCTAAAGGAAAATTGATATAAAATTACATTTAATATAAAATAATAAGAAGAAAAATTATTCTACAAATTACGATTACGAATAAAAATAATTACATATTTTTCCAAATCTGCCATAAAATTTCGAGTAGGAGATAGGAAGGTTTTTGAGCAGTTTGGTTGTTTAACCGCTCGATTACTACGTTTGTACGAATACATTGATTGGTGGGAGATATGCCTAGCATTCGTTGCGAACAGCTAAATAATTTTCAAAACTTAAATTATTTTTTACAAAAGTCAATTGGAACCTAATTTTCTTTTTTAATTGGAAAGCATCACCCCCTCAAAATATTCTAACAATTATAAAATACCTGAAGTTTCACTTCAGAAGAAACCTCGAGAGGCGGAAAGACATTCCAGGCCGGTCCCGATTGATGAACATTGCCTCGAATCTCACTGCAAAAACAACGAGATGGAGGATCCTGATGGCTTCAGTCATCAAATAGAACGATCATATCCATCGCCAACAACGACGGTCGAGAAAAAGTTAAAGCGACGATTCGAGAACAATTATCAGTCGTCGAAATCAAACAACTAATCAAAGCTAATGACATAGTGAAGAAGTATAAGAGAGAAAATGAGGAACTCAGACTTAGGATCCATTCGCTTCAAGGGCTAGTTGGCAAATTAACGTTCAACAAAAAAAACAAACGACTAATAAAGAAAAAGAAATAAAATCAAACGCAACCGAAGACAATAACCAAAGAAACCATAACATGAACCTAATACAGTACAGAGTATCATGCAGAGTTAGCTGAGCTAGACGATTCAATGAACATTGAAGAGGACGAACAAAAATTCTGAAAAATGGTTTACTACACGTGATAACACATTCATCAAATATTTAAAAATTAAAAATACAATAAATCCGGAGTTTATCTACTAATCCGTATGTTAATATTAATAAAAAGAAAGAAAAAGTCCCACCAATCAATGTATTTGGGGAAACTTGCAAAGGTATGGTTCGGCTTTAGGCAGCCAAAAATAAATTAAATGATTTTGAAATCAAAAGATCGAATGCTGACGAATAAGACCAATTCACTGGTTTACTTTCATACATCCAAAAGTGCGTGGAGTCCTGGAGAAGTTCCACACTTTACGTACACCCCCAAGAGCGAAAGAATCCAGAACTTTTTGTGGAAGGGTCTGGACTGCGGTGAAAACATAGTGCAAGAAATAGAATTTTTGCAGTTAAAGACTTCTCAATAAGGAGAACGTAAAAATTTGCCTTATTACTTAGCCCAAATTTCGAGCAAAAGCGATCCAAGTGTCCTTCAAAAGTTAAAGTACTTGAACTTCCGAGTGTTGAGGTGGGAATGCCTCCAGAAGAGCGAGGTCGACAATTGCTACGAGGGTAGTCTCAAAAGTACCCAACCTGACTTATGAATACAGGTAGTTTTTAAAGAACAATTACTACGATTGACAATACCACCTTTGAACAACTTAATGTGAAAAGTTCATAACGGTACGTTCATTATTATTTTTTTACAGACATCAAAAGTGAACGCTCTCAGTGAGTTTGTAAATATGGGAAAAAGTCGGGTATCGTTATATGATACTATACTTTCATTTGAAAGGTCTAAGACTAAACGATATTAAAGCCGAGTTCGATTCTACTCTGGGGAAGTCTGCTCCTTCGTTTACAACGGTCAAATATTGGGTAGCTGAGCTTAAGCGAGGTCGTACAAGCTACCAAGATGAACACCGCAGTGGTCGACCAAGTGAGGTTACTACATCAGAAAATGTGAAGAAAATCCACAAAACGGTATTGGATGACCGCCGACTAAAATTGCGCGAGAAAGCAGATATGGTAGGCATTTCAAAAAGTACTGTGCATAGCATTTTGACCGAAAATTTGGACATGAGAAAGCTGTGCGCAAGATGAGTGCCGCATTTGCTTACAATGGAGCACAAACAGCAACGTGAGGATGTTTCCATTGAGTGTTTGACAATGTTTCGTAGCAATAAAGTCGAGTTTTCGCGTCAATTCATAACCATGGCACAACATGGGTCCATCATTTAACACCTGAGACCAAGGAGCAGTCAAAGCAGTGGACTGAAAAAAAGCAAAGATAGTTCAGTCAGCTGTCAAGATCATGGCATCCGTTTTCTGGGATACGCGAGGAATAATATTTATTGATTATCTCGAAAAAAGAAAAACAATCAACAGTGCATATTATGCAGCCTTATTGCAGCGTTTGAGTGAAGAAATCAAGAAAAAACGGCCCCATCTGTCTACAGTGCGTCATTGCGATCGTGAAAATTAATGAGTTGAAGTTCGAATTGCTTCCTCACACACCCTATTCACCAGATCTGGCTCCCTCGGATTAATTTGTTTTTCTGAATTTGAAAAAATGGCTCGGCGGCAAAAGATTTGCGAACAATGAATAGTTAATGGCTATTTTGAGGAGCTTGACGCTTCCTACTATAAAGCGGGTATCGAAGCTATTGAACATCGTCGGGAAAAGTGTATCGAGCTGAAAAGAGAATATATTCAAAAATTAAAACCTGCACTATTTTCTTTGTCGGGTCGGGTACTTGGGACCCCCTCGTACAAGACAAGATTTCAGTAGTTGTAACAGATCATGCTGCCAACATGAAATGTGCTGTGCGTTTGTGTGGATGGGGAAATTGAAATGCCTCGCTCATTTATTGAACACAGTAACTCAAGCTGGTTTTAAAGAAATAAGTTCGGTTGCAGCCATGCTGAAAGCGATCAGCAAGTATTTCTAGAAAAGCAGTAGTGGACACAACGAGTTTAAGGCTTCACAAGATTTAATGGAACTTCCACCCTTCAAACTAAAAAATGACGTTCCTACACGATGCGACTTATGTTTTTAATATTCACAGTTTACAAAAAATAAATTATTAGAGCTTCCGCGCTCTGTTTAATTCAAACACAGGGTTTTATTCTTTTTCTAACTGTTTTTATTTTCCAGCACTAATGTTATTAATTTTTATTCTCGCTCGCAACCGATCAAACTCTAACTAACTCTGTTTTCTCTCGTTCAGATTCTTTTATAACATATTTATGCTGACTTATTGTTTTCTGTAATTGATATGAAAGTAAATTCATCTTGCTGATTAGATGGATCAAAAAATATTTCTTGGCACATTTGGAAATTCAATATCCTTTAAAATTGTTCTCAATATAAACACAACTATGAATTATTTGATTATTCAATATAAACACAACTATAATATTTGAAATTCAATATTCTTTAAAATTGTTCTCAATATAAACACAACTATGAATTCTTCTATTGCAAACGAAATCCAATCTGTTTCTTATCTTTCTTTATACCTGAGTCATCAGTTCTGGGCTTAGTTTCTGACATAACATCTCTCCCCTTAAGTTCAAATTCGTCCTCGAATTTATTTTTTCTATTGAATTTAATGTTATTATTATTTCTTTTGCAATATAGATATATAAACAAAAAGATGAGTACGATCACAATAATTAGTGTGGTTATTATATTTGATACAATATGTTTCTGCTTTGTATATTTTATTTCATTAATTTCTTTTAAGTTGTTAATGTAAAAGTCGTTTAATTCTTGCCATGTAATTTGTTTATCAAAATTTGTCAAATTCGTAGGAATAGAATTTGGAATAATTACTCTTGTACGGTATTCTGGAAATTTGTTATTAAAAGTTATATTATTTATGGTTACCGAGCAATCATTGAAAACAAATATGTAATTTCCTTCCATGTCATGATTTCTTTCATCGCAAGTATTACTCCATTTTAATTTAGATTGAATAGTTAATATGGTTCCTGTTTCTACTTCAAGGATTGAGTTCTTTGTGTTTTGTATTTTAGTACATGTTTCGTTTGTGTAAAAGCATAATTGACTTTGTTTAAGATCTTTAACGTTAATTTCATTATTGTATGTAAATATTTGATTATTATTTTTTACAATTGTTTCTTGTTTAAAATTAATTTGATAATGATTGCTGTCTGGAATTGGCATTACAATATATTTAAAAAGTGTTATAATTTCATGGGGGATTTTTATAACGAATAGTAATTCTTTTGTGTTTTTATTATTTATTGCTACTGCTAACTCGAGGAACCTCAACTTTTCTATACCGATTTTATAATCAATTATTTCCTGTTTTGTTAACATATTTCTACTCATTATTCCTGTTCTAGCTGATACGAGATTGTCCTGAACAATTTCTAATTCATCCTTAATTATGTGTATGTTTATGATGGATGCCAAGTATGAAAATTCTGTTTTCCACCTATTATTGCTGTCATTTACTGATTTTTCGAGGATTGCTCTATCTATTCTTATGGTTTCTATAACTTTTTTAATTTCTTTCTCTAACCTATCATTAATAACTATCTGCTGGTTTATCTTCTCTATAGTTTCGTGATTATTTTTATCTATAGTTTTAAGGTGATCTTCAATATCTTGCCTGTCATTTGCGTCCATAACTCCAAATAACCATTTATATATACTACCTATAGGATCTATTAATCCTCTTTTATTAATCAATCTTTTCTTAGTTCTTTCTTCACAGACTTCCCTAAATCCTGATTTTGCTGCCAAAACGGAGCTACAAAGGTCCTTTAATTTATCTGTTGTTGTTGGGTTTCTTATTGTAGTTGTTTCTATAATATCATTATTTAACTTATTTTTTAGTTTGGTCATGGTAAATTGCTCGTTATTCAATAAATTTTCGTTTTGTCGATGCTGGTGTTCATGTGGAAGTAGTGTATACAGTTGATGTTCCAAATCGTCAATTTCTTGAGCTAAGGTCCATTGTCTATGGTCATGTATACCTAAAGAGTTTGTCTTTTTAATTTCATTTATAGCAGTTTCTATGTATGTCAAGTCAATTTTATGTATTATAAATTTCCTTGTGTTAACTAGTTGTACTGGATCCATTTTTATCTCCGTGTATCCTATGTTTGTATTTACTTCCTCAATGGTCAAGGTCGCCGATATTAACACGGGTTGAAATATCAGATACATTATCGTCGTGATGATCATGATTAAGTGTTGTCTGCGACGATTCTTTTTCAGCAATTAAACTTGAACTAGCTTGTTGTCCTTTACCTGTAATAATAACGTTCTTTTTAGGTCTCTTAATGTTGACCTTGGCTATATTGTTATTATATAGTTGTTTCTTAAATTTGGGTTCTAGCTTATGTCTATTGGCTTTGGGGTTTTTTACAAAAATTTCTTTTCTTTCTTCTGTATATGGTTCTCTTTTATTATTTTCTTTCTCCAGCATTTTTTCTTTGGCTTGTATTATGCATTTAAAGACAGTTTCTTTATCTATTTTACCGGTTTGGATATCTATTGGCCTTTGCTTTGTTGTTGAATGAATTTGCCTGTTATAGAATTCTATTGCCTCAAAAAATTTTTCTTTTGTAGTTTGGTTTACTATTTGGTTACAGCTGACTCTCATTTTTTCTTGAATTGTCTCATGAAATCTTTCAATATCTCCGTTTCCTGTATGTGAGTGGGGTTTTGTTATATGAACTTCTATGTTCTTAGCGGCATAAATTTCCTTCAACAAGACCGAATCAAAGTCTCCATCTCCTATGATTAGTTTTGGTCTTCCTATCAATGCAAGTATACTCAATAGTCCTTCTCTCATGTCTGTCATGTTTTTGGAACTAAGGATGACTCCTGTTGCAAATTTTGAAAATTTATCTATTGCTGTAAGAATGGTGAGGCCATTAACAAAGAATAAATCCATATGTACGATCTCGGTCACATCTTTTGGAGTTTGAGAAAGTTCTAACAGTGGTCTTATTGGTTTCCGATCCACCTTCATACGATTGCATTGGTTGCATACATTAATAAATCTGTTTATGTATTGTTTCAGATTTGGGTAATATATTTTTCTCTTGAGACCTTCATAGTTTTCATTGATTCCCGAATGTCCTGTTTCTTTTTCATGGTAATTTTTAATTATTTCAAATAGCTCTGTTTCGTTTCCGATTTCTTTAACCATTTTATCGACTTTAATGAATCTTATTTTACTTTTATCAAACAATTCAATCAACAATTGCTGTAAGTCATTATATTGTGAGTCCGTAACTTCGCTGTATATTCCAACTTTTCCAGCTCTTAGCCTTCCTTTTAATTGTTCTATTTGATCATTAAGAGAGCCCCATGGAATGATAATTTGTTTTCGATTAAATGTTTTGATTTTATGTCTTTCTTCTATTTTTTCCACTAAAAGTATTTGCTGCTTGTATTTATTAATGATGTCTTCTTTTATCGGGATGTGATCACCAAAATTTTCGTTTTGAGAATGGATTGTTATAGAAGGATTGAGAGGGTTTTGATTTTCTTTTTTTCTTTTTATAATTTTAACTTCAGGTACTAATTGTATTTCTTGTTCCTCATCTGAAGAATTACTGGGTAGTGGTATTCCTTGGACTCTATTAGGTAATTTTTGAATGGATATTATTTCAATGTTCCTTTTCTTTTTATGTTTGTCAAGGATAACATTGATTTCTCCTGATTCTTTAAGTCTAGATAAGAAGTCTGCAGGAATATTGTCTTTACCCTTTATATAGTCCAGTTTTATGTCGTATTCTCCCAACTTTAATATCCACCTTTGAAGTCTAGGTGTTATATCTTTACCCTTAAATTTCTGGTACAACCATTTAATTGGTTGATGGTCTGTGTGTAAATCGAATTCCCTTCCATACAAGTAGGGCCTCAAATAATTTACTGCCCAGACTATTGCTAGCATTTCTTTTTCTATAACTGCATACCTTCGCTCATGTTCATTTAATGTTCTACTTATGTAACATATTGGGTGGCCATTTTGGCTCAATACAGCTCCCAGGGCATAGTTGCTTGCATCCGTTGTCACTTTGAATTTCTGGGAAAAATTCGGATGTTTGAGAACGGGTGCTGAGGTTAACAGGATTTTTAATTTTTCGAAAGCTCCGACATATTCGTTGTCGTTAAGGTTGATCTTTTTATCCTTTTTTAGATACTTTGTCATCGGCTGGGCAACCTTGGCATAGTCTTTAATAAACTTTCGATAGTAGCCCGTTAACCCAAGAAAAGATTTAATTTCTTTTGCAGTTTTAGGAATTTGAACCTTAAGAACTTTTTCGATTTTATCGGAATTTGGTTTTATACCTTCCGTTCCGATTGTGTGACCTAGAAATTGGGTTTCCTTTTTTAGAAAATTGCATTTATCCACTTGTACCTTGAGATTGGCATTTCTCAATCGATTAAATACTCTTTGTAAATTTTGTAAGTGTTCCACCAGGGATGTGCCAAAAACCAAAATATCATCCAAGTAGACGACACATATTTTATTAATTAAATCCTTCAATACTTGATTTATAAGTCTTTGGAAGGTCGCAGGGGCATTTTTTAACCCGAATGGCATTCTTGTATACTCATAATGACCACTTGACGTTGAAAAGGCTGTCTTTTTTATGTCAGATCTCCGCATTGGAATCTGGTGAAAACCCTTTGCCAAATCCAAAGTAGAAAAATATTGAGCTCTTCCCAATTTTTCCAAAATACCGTCAATATTTGGTATTGGGAACCTATCATCAACCGTTACTGAATTCAATTTTCGGTAGTCTACTGCTAATCTCCATTTAGCTTTTCCTGAATTATCAGGCTTTTTTGCTACTACCACAATTGGTGAGTTGTACGGTGATGTACTCTCCCTAATTATCCCCTGTGATAGCATTTCGCCGATCTGTCGTTTAATTTCGTCGTCGTGTATTTGTGGAGTCCTGTACATTTTTGAGTAAATAGGCTCGTCAGTAGTCGTTTTTATTTCATGTTCTACTAAAGTAGTGGCTGATAAGCAATCACCCTCCATGTAGAACACACTCCTATTTTGTTTAACGAGTTTTTCTAGTTCTCTTTTTTCTTCAGTATTTAAATCAGTCATGTCGATATTTATATTATTAGTTGGTTGCATCATATGAATTTCATTATAATTGTAGCTATAGGGGATTTCACCTTTTGTTATAAATGGGATAGTATTATTTCCAAATTGAACCACTTGATTCTTAAAATCTATCTTCGCACTTGTATTAATTAAAATATTTGTTCCAATTATTGCGTCAAATCTATTGTTGTTTAAGTTTGCTAATTTCCATATGATAAACTTCCTTATTCCTATTTCTGGCGGTGTTTTCGTAATTGTTTCATACTGAATAGCTTGAGTTCCCATAATTGTTCTGTACTGTTGATTATTTACTTTTGTCACCGGATGGTTACCTAATTTGTTTAAATTCAAAACTGATATTGTTGATCCTGAATCTACGAGGGCCTTAATTTTAATTTTATTAATATGAATATAAATTATTGGAAGATTGTATCCGAGGCTGGTTCCTGAAAATTTTGTTCTTGAATATTTGATTCTTGAAAATTTGATTCCTGAAAATTTGATTCTGCACTTATAGGATTAGTATCCATAGGTTCTGGCTCGTTTCTGTTTTGATAATAATTATTCCTATTATTTCCGAATCGATTTGGTTGATATTGGTTATAGTTATTATGGTTGTAATATTGATTTTGGTTGTCTTCACGACGTTGATATCTAAAGGAATTATTATTCTGCCTATATCTATGACTATCCCTATTTCCTTGCTGTTGGTTATTTCCTTGCTGTTGGTTATATCCTTGATGTGGAATTTCTTCTCTATTTTCTGTCCTATTTTGATTATTCCTTTGATTTCTATTTCTGTTTTGTTTTTTAGTATTGTTTGAGGAATAGTTCTCATCATATCCTGTCTGTATAAGTGCGTTGTATGCTTCGTCCAAAGTTGAGACTCCTTTCGTTCGCAGGTACATAGCATCTGATCTGTGTATTTTATATAAAAATTTCTCTAAAATACTTGCTTCATTATTTTCTGGTTTGTACTCATCTGGGTTCTCTTCATCTAATGTATATTTTAAATTTAACTTATCTAAAATGTCTGTTAAGTAATTGTATAATTTTGTATAATTTCTTTCGTAATAACGATCTGCTAGCTCCTTCAGCCGTTGGTACGATTCCTGTACTCCAAATGCTGAGATAAGTGCTGCTTTCACGTTTCCCCAAGTTCTGTTTGCCACTCTCCTGGCTGTGACGGCTGCACGACCTTGTAGCTTTGAGAAGAGAATTTCGGTGATATATTCCATTCCTTCGTCCTCCGGGACCAATCGTAAAAGTGTTTCGACTTCCATTATATAATTTTGTAATTGAAATGTGTTGTCACCCACGAATGGAGGCATAGACCTTGCTTCCCTTAGTAACTCGTGGAACGGGATCATTTTTTTTGCTCGCTTTTTAGTGCTTCTGGTTATCAACAATTACCTGATTAACAGTTCTGGGTCTCCAGCCTCTGGCGGCCGTTGTTGAAGGTAGCTACCTAACTCAGCCACCCCCTGAACTGTTATGACTGCTCACCGCCTTCTGTGATTAGTTGAACAGGGGCAACTCTTCCTGTCAACTGTTATTAGCCTTGTCTGTTTGTTACAGCAAGGAGGCGAATTCTCTTATAATTCAGCCTACGGGGCAATGCAAACCCTTGATATTTTATGTTTGTTCATTAATTGTCACTGTGTTTTATTAATTTTATTTATTGTTCGATTTTCGTTCGAACGTCAACCGATTCGCGGTTAGATTCTTTTGTTTTAAATAATTATAAGTCACTCGGAGATCTATGAATACTTTCTCCCTCCGCGAGACACCGACTGCGCCACTTATGTTTTTAATATTCACAGTTTACAAAAAATAAATTATTAGAGCTTCCGCGCTCTGTTTAATTCAAACACAGGGTTTTATTCTTTTTCTAACTGTTTTTATTTTCCAGCACTAATGTTATTAATTTTTATTCTCGCTCGCAACCGATCAAACTCTAACTAACTCTGTTTTCTCTCGTTCAGATTCTTTTATAACATATTTATGCTGACTTATTGTTTTCTGTAATTGATATGAAAGTAAATTCATCTTGCTGATTAGATGGATCAAAAAATATTTCTTGGCACATTTGGAAATTCAATATCCTTTAAAATTGTTCTCAATATAAACACAACTATGAATTATTTGATTATTCAATATAAACACAACTATAATATTTGAAATTCAATATTCTTTAAAATTGTTCTCAATATAAACACAACTATGAATTCTTCTATTGCAAACGAAATCCAATCTGTTTCTTATCTTTCTTTATACCTGAGTCATCAGTTCTGGGCTTAGTTTCTGACATAACATGCGTTAATTTTAAAAACTACAGCTCCCATTAATTCTTCTAGAAACGCTTTTCAGCAATACTCACTCATATCGCGCCGGCCCGTAACGTAGCGCTAACCCAAATGGCTCGGCATTTTTAGGTAAATTTCTCGAGAGAAATACGAGTATATATATATATATATATATATATATATATATATATATATATATATATATATATATATATATATATATATATATATATATATGTATATATATATATATATATATATATATATATATATATATATATATATATATATATATTTATATATGGGATATAACGAAATTTGTGACCACGCTAGAGGTTGCAATTTTGCTTCGATTTTCACCAAATTTTCAGGAAAGGTGTATTGGGTAAATATCTCGGTTAAATTCGAGGACCAGTTATATCGGCCGGGCAAAAACAAAATGGCGGCCATTTTAGACGAAAAATCGTGATTTCTGTTCTGACCAAAGTATAGCTCCGATTTGGATGAAATTTGGTACAAAGGTTCATTGATGTATGTAATGAATCTCACAATAAAAATGCAAAGTCGGTATGGCAGAAACAAAATGGTGGCCGCTCAAAGGTCGAAAAACGTGCAAAATTTTGTTGTTGTAATAGTGGTCAAAGCTTTCAACAGATTTTCATGAAATTCGGTAGTTTGATAGAAATTATAAGTATCTAAAGAATTACGTAAAAAAACTGGAGGTCAGGTTGGAAAAAACAAAATGGCGGCCAGTTGAAAATTTCAAAGGCTTTTAAAAGTCGCAATTTTGATTCGACATATATGAAACTTGGTTTCAAGATAGACATTACTTAGACCTACAGTCTTTGATATTTTGGTGATCATGCATTTGCAAATTTCAAAATGGCGGCCGTTTAAATATGCGTTTTTTTCATGTTTTTGTGGCCCTCTAGCGGTCACATTTTCCAACAGATTTTGATGAAATTTGAGATTATTAATCTGTACTATGTTCTTGTATTTTACAGGAAATTATTAAAATTGAATGAAAAATAAAAAAGTCGAAAATTTAAAGCCTAATATTTTTAGCAACCTTTTTCTTTAAAAATTGAATTATTTTGCCCTGTCTAGAGTGCAACTCCTATTTGAACGAGATAGTACATTGATTGATGAGGTCCTAGCATACAAAGATTTAAAATAATCCAAAATCAAATGCATGCATTCAAAATGGCGGCCCCCAAAGGTCTGAAGGCAAGCGCAATTCGCTATTTTAGTGCCAACTGAAATAATGAATATTTTTCATGGAAACGTTTTAAATGACTTTACCTGAAAGAACTTATAAACCAGATCATTTCTAAGATATTGTAAAATATTTTTAACAATTCTTAAAAAATTATAAAATCGCGACTCTACGTAGGTCAAAAGTGGTGCCTCTTGAAATTTGCAGTGCAAGAAAATATTTTAAGGTATTTAAGGGGTCTCCCAATACAGGGGGGTGGCATACAATTTTTTTTTATTTCTGTAGCCCTCTAGCACCCAAGATTCTCAACAGATTCCGTTGAAACTTGAAATTATAAGTTATTAAGGCAAGTTAATTTAATTTAATTATGCAAATCGAATGACATATAAAAAAGTCGAAAATTTACAGCTTAATATTTTTAGCAGCCGATTTCAATAAAAATGGAAATGACGGCCCTCATAGTTCAGAAAAAAATTGAAAATGTATATATTAATGGCAATGCAAGTGCTGATTAAACTTTTATGGAAATCTTTTGAAATTAACTATTCGAGCTATTTAAGCCTTTGTGTGGTTACCATTGTGAACTGTGTAAACAGCAAATGCGAGAAGGGCGAAACCGGTATTTATATGTTTACAACAATTTATGATCCGCCGATTTTCAATATGTAATCCATACACGTGCAACTCAATTTAATTACAAAATATTTGCGCCCCGATAAAAGGTCTCTAAAAACGAATGTGGCCAGATTTTTTTAATGTTAATGAATACCCATGTGATACTACGAAAATTGCAGAAAGAAGTTTAGTAGTAGGCAAGCCAAATTCTTTTTCGAAACTTTACGCTACATACTAGAAATTTACCTTTCCGGCTGGTGCTGCCAACGGGGATTTTTTTGACTTTAGAAACATTTATTTCGAGTCAATGTAATATTTACAATTCACTTACATACTAGCTTATCATTAACGGCTGATGGCCTTACCTATGATACTATTACACAAAAAGATGACATGCCACTTATCCTATGCTTAAATTTATTCACTGCTTCGGTGGGTTTTTCTGCGGAAATCCCACCAATTACTGTTGGACGCTAGGCTAGAAAATAAGGGAGAGAAAAACTAAGGAAGCTGGCGGAGGATTTTAAAATTTTGTGGGAGTTTAGACGCAGATGTTTAGACGTATTGGGCATCAGAATATTGACGTCTGCCGTTTTTGTCTTGGGGGTCGAAAAGCTGTTTTCGTTGGTGCTGGAGTAGGAAGTGAAGGGGTAAGAGTTGTGGTTTATGCATTATCTCAAAGATTTGCGGAATGATCTTTGTATCACGGTTGATAATGGGGTTAACATGCTCTTCGCATTTAGAGAGGAAGCGGAGTAGGTTGGTCATGAGGAAATGGTCAATCCTTTTGATACGTGCAGTATCGTAGAGGATTTGATTCGACTTCAAATGACCAGTTTCGGGGTTGCGCCAGATTTTGGTGCAGTGTCTGAGGATGCGCCTTTCGGCAATACGTATTTTTTCCATCTGGTATGCGTGGAGGTCACACCAGAACACGAAGCCATAGGAAAGGATTGGGCGTATTAGGACTTTGTAGCACATTATTTTGATATCTAGTGGGAAGGGGGAGTTGGATCTCATTATTGGGGCAAGCGAATGAAAAGCGTAAAATGCTTTATTCAGATTATTGGTAATCTGGGGCAATGGGGATAGATTTGAACAGATCCTTACACCGAGGTATGTGACTTGGCTTTTGAGAGGAATTGGTGTACGTTTTATGTTAAGCTTAAAGCGACCATCATTCAGCAGTGACTGGATTGAATCACCTCTGGCATTGCGAATGACAATCGATTCACACTTATTGGGATTGAACACCAACTTCCACCCAGAAAGGAAGTTATCGATGATTTCCAAGTAATTTTTAATTTGGATGTTGATGAAGGGGATATTTCGGCCGGAAACGAAGAGGATTATATCGTCGGCATACTGTATGATCCTGATAGCGTTTGTATGTTCGGGTGGGGTAGGGATGTCTGCCGTGTAAATGGAGAAGAGAAGGGCGGATAGAACTGAGCCTTGGGGAATGCCTGCTGTATTCCCGAATGAGCTAGAGAGGGTGCTTGATAGTTTTACTTGTGAGGATCTATTTGAGAGGAAGCTTAGGATAAGTTTGCATAGATGGGGGTGGAAATTAAAAAAGGTGAGGAGCTTGCGGATTAGCCCGTGTTGCCAAACGGAGTCGAAGGCTTAACGGATATCCAGAAGACAGGCTATGGTAGGCATGTTTTTGAACATGTGTAGCGCAATGTGATTCTTTAGGATCCCGAGTGGATGCTCAACAGAGTGTGCTTTTTTGTTAGCAAATTGGAAGTGTGGGATGGTATTATGGGAGTCTATATGTACATCTATTAGGTCTTTAATGATGACATCAAAAATTTTGGCTGCCGTAGGTAGAAGGGATATCGGTCTATAGCTATCAGGTAAGAGTGGGTTTTCACTCTTTTTTGGGACAGGGGATATAACAGCCCGTTGCCAACTTATTGGATAATATGCGTTAAGCAAACAATGGTTGAAAAGCACGGCAAGGGATGGTGTTAGGGATTTGGAGAATTTTTGAGGATTGTAATCGGGATATTATCGATCCCACTAGAGTTCTTGTTAGGACAGGATTTTATAATGCGCTGGATACTCCCTGGGCTGGTGAAAGGAATATCACTACAGTCGCTTCTAAAGGTAGGGTGCTTGAGTGTATTTTGAAATATATCTGGAGTGTCTGGGCTCAATAGGGAGTATGTTTGGTGACAACCTTAGGTATTCGAGTGAGTTCTCAACTGCTAGTCCATAAGGAGATTGACTGTTGTTCTGCAAAAGCGTATGTGCTTTTGCAAAGTGCGCAGCAAGTGAGTTGGCCCTTTCCAGAGGTGATTGGAGTTGGGTAATGTGCGTTCCTGGCTTACCAACGTTTGGTACCGTAGCTTACAGTTCTCTGAAGGTGTCAGCTCCAGGTTTGAGATTATTAAGTTAAGTTTGAATGTGCTCAGCGTATAACATTTTAATATTACACCGTATTCTTTCCGTAAGGACATGAATCTCATCTCGTAGGTGTGCATATTTAGTGTCATAGGCGTGCCTGAACAGTTTCCTGCGAAGTGATTTTTTCTTTTTCATATCATCAATAACGAACGATGGCAGTGAGATTGTGTCTCGGTAACCGAGTATGCGTTTTGGAATAAATTCTTCCATAGTTTTTTGAACTATGGAAGTGTATTCCAAGACTGCGAATTCTATGGCTTCGTTCGTTATCTTTCTATCAGCTGGGAGTTGTAAAGGGTGAAGAAATTCTGAGAGGGAGTTGTTTATCAGCTTCCAATTGGCATTGGAATAGTCAGAAACTATTCGAGGCTGGGGTTTGAAGGGTGATTCCCTTGTTTGTACGTTAAGTACAATGCCATCGTGGTCACTGATGCCCGCGACGGTCTCAATGTTCGTAAACAAATGTGGATCATGTTGGATTTGGATGTCGTTACTTGTGATGAAGAGGTCCAGGAAGGAATGGGTAGAGTTTCTGTGGAAGGTTGGTAGGGCTGACAGTTGTGGGGTGATTCTATATTGGGAGCTGTTGGCTTGGAGCCAATTTGTTAGGGTGTTGCCATTTGGGTTAGTTTGTATGTCGTGTAGACTGGGATGTTTGGCGTTAAGATCACAACCAATAATCTTGATCGTTTTCTTGTTGTGGGGGTTTGGTTGTGATTACATGAATTTTAGAATGTTGTTCAAGTCGGACTCCATGAGGACTTGTCCTGGACAGTATAGGGCAGCACATATAAAGGTGGAGCTTTTCGTTTCAAATCGAATAATAGTTTTTTCGATTGATGGGGTTGGTGTTTGCAGTGTTAGCTGCAAGGCAGCGATAGAGTTCTGGATAAGGATCCCGGTTCCACCGCCACCTAAGTGACTAGCTCTGTCATTTTGTTGGGAGGGGAGTCGTTGCCTATCGGAGCGGTGTAGCGTGTAGCGTTTAAAGGTGGGTCTATGGCATTCGCTTAGTTTTGTCTCAACCAGGAACATAACAAGCGGGTTATGGTCATCCAAGAAGGACTGCAGCTCATACCGCTTAGCCTTGGAGACAATTGAGTTTAAGTTCAAATGGACTTAAACACCATTGTATCCGGTAATAAGGTGTAGGAGCATCAATCTTTTTTGTTTAGGGCTGGATGCCCGTTTTAGCTCCTCAAATTTTGTTGAGAGTCCGGTTAGACTCATTCCGAAGAGGGAGGAGACTTCAGCTTCGATGAAGCTGGACTTAGTTGGTTGGGTAGCTTTTTGGGCTACACTAGCGTATGTGGTTGCGTTAGATACTCGAGTGGGGGGTAGGGATCTAGGGTTTTTATTTGGTGCAGGCTTCTGTGTGGTGGCTGGCTTCGCTATCCTGCCTCTGTACTCCTTGAAAGTGGAGCAGTTCCTGTAATTTGCGGGGTGGCTATCTGAGCCGCAGTTAACGCATTTCGGTTTGTCCTCTGTGGATTTCTCACAACGGTTAGGACCATGTGATAGTCCACATTTGACGCACCTATACGTGAGCCCGCAGTTGGAAGCTAAGTGTCCAATGCGTTGACAATTCTTACATTGGATAACGTCATTATTCTTGATGTTCTCAAAACGAACAATCGTTCTGAGAATTGCTCTAACATTTTTAAGTGAGGATTCCGTGAAGGAAGGTTTAAAAATAATTAACCATAGGTCAAGGTTTCTCTTGTGTTTGCGTGAAGCAATTGTTTCATACGGGCGTATGTTCTCGATGTCTGTAATTCCCTGAGCAGTCAGGTCATCAAAAATGAGTTTACTAAAATAGATGTCTTAGATGGACCATGGGACTTCAGGAGGTAATTTAGTTCTAATGTTTTTAAACACTCACCTTCAATCTTCCTGATGTTATTGAAATCCTCCATCACAACGATTGGTGGGATTTTCCGCGCTGCCGTTGTGCTCGCTAGTGCTGGATTTGTTGCTGGTTTTGCTGCTGGTTTTGCTGCTGCTGGCACCTTTCCTCCTTGTGCGGCTGGTAGCTGCTGCATGCAATCGCGCTTTGCGTGCTGCCGCCGGCTGATGCCACTCGCTGCGCTGATGGATGTGGCAGAGCTGGAAATTCCTCTAACTCTACGCGCTTCGCCTTCCCTTGCATTGTTGCAAAGATTTCCTCCATGCGATTGATTTTCGATCGCAACTCCATTATTTCACTATCTCGTTGGGCCAACGCTGACTCGCACTGGCATTTGTTGATGCATTGCTACGTACCGTTCCGTCCAACAAACTTTCAGCGATGACCTCCTAGAGGACATCGAACACTCGCTCATGGTGTCTCTTTCTTTGTCTCCTTCGCTGGGTGCTGAACCGCTGCTGCTGGATTTCCGCCGCTTCGTTTTCTTTCGAACGGGTTGCCGAGGTGAATCACCCTTGGCTGACGATGGCATGTTTCTCGTTACTGATTTCTACAAGACACAAAAACACTTAAAAATTATGCACAACGCTGTCTGTGAAAAACTTAGCTTCGGGATTCCCCGCGTAGAAACACACAACACCTTCGTTGCCTGTAAACTTCACTGTAGTTTCAAAATATTTCTCCTCTATCTTCTTCATAGGCTATAAATTCTTCTAACTTTTTATTTAGATCTCGTCGTCGTCGTCGCCGCCGCCGCCGCTTTATTGCCAATGCCAGCGGAATGGGTACATCCCTTGAATCTAATGTTATCACCAACACACAGCAACTGTGTTGATACCAAGTGTGAAATCTCTCGACATAGAGATTGATGCCAAAATGCGCTGCTGATACCGAGGATCGGTATCAATGCAGTGGTACCATTGATAGTGCTTCAACGCAATTGTGCGATGCAATGCTGGGTTACACATGTCTAATTTTGACTATCGTTAGTGCCACCAGCACTTAGAATTTCTTCCGGATCATTTGTTTCACACTTTTCTTCGCCTTTTTTCTTGTTGCATTTGTTTTTGCGGCTGCGGCTTTCGAATTTTCATCCCTTTCTTGACTAGATCTTAGAAGAAGTGTATCTGTAGCTTTAGTTTGTAATTTTCTTTGCGTAGTTTGATCATTTCTTCATTGTCTGCTTTTATTTGTAGTTTGCATCCGCCAAGTGCGCATTTTCTTCATCAAGTTTTCTTCTGTTGACAATTGTCACCAGGTTTGCATTTGCCGTTTCCCCAGGTTCCTCTAACGGTGGAAAGTCGTCGGGCTCCTCCACACCATTGGTCCCGAAGTTGTCTTTGGATTCTTCGCTTTTCTTTTGAAGTAAAATTAAGGTATTCGATATAAAATTCTTGAATCGATTGCTTCGACGATATGACAAGCTTTTTCTAATAAAAATCAATTTCCGACTGACGTTTTAAAAATTATTTAATTTTAGCAAACTATTGACAGGAGTCACTTAAAAACACGTCTGTACGCAACGAATGCTAGACTTAAAATCTTCACACTTTATCGTCCAACCCATTATAAGCGCAAAGCGAAGAAAGTCAAGAAGTTACGCGATACTTCTACGCACTTTTCTACGCGTACCGCATAAAAAGAAGATCGATTTCGTTTGAAAACATTTTTTAGGGTTTTGTACTAAAATACAAAACCCTATTGCAATCACGACCTGTGTCCGTCCGTCCGTCCGTCTGTATGTCACAGCACTTTTTCTCCGAAACTATAAGGGCTACAGCCATGAAACTTTGTAGAAAGGTCAGAAGTGGTGACCTCTTGAAAGTTCAAGGGTGGAAAAATTTTTCAAAGGCGTTTAAGGGGGGTCTCCCCATATAAGGAGGTGACCCCTCAAAAAAAAATTTTCACCATTGTTAGTCGAGTAGGGTGTCATTGGAAAGGTCTCAATGAGATCTTTTCAAAACAAGTCTTAAAATTGTCTTATAAGTACCGAGGGGGGCAGGGGAAGGGGAAATGTACGAACTTTTCGCGTACCCCTCCTCGCGATTGGACACCTTCCATCCGAAAAATCTGAAAAAAATGATGAATGTAGGCCTTAATGAGTACAACAACAACAAATACATGAGAAGTCAAAATTCACTCAACTTTGTTAGTAATAGTATGATTTATCGATTTTGTGTTTTCTTGAATAAAACCTAAACGGTACCCTTAAACTCAATAAAATTTAGCAAAGAGATGACTATTTATAAGATTGATCTTTTCGGAAAGTTTCATAAAGATCGAATAGTATTTACCGCAGTTATAGCGATTTGAATTTTCGTGTATTACTATGGAGCAATATGCCCTGTATTACTATGGAAACATATTGCTATGGAGCCATATGCGCTTTTTACCGACTTAGACACTACAGCTTTGCTAGAATTTGCATGAAAATTTCAGGAGTGATAGGTATCATGAAGATGAGTACATACAATTGAAACAAGTCGAAGAGGCAGGAGAGAGCTCGTAGCAAAAGGGCTTTGTAACCATTCTAGGATTCGAAAAAATAGGCCATGAATCGATGATTACAGTACAGAGGAGTGGCCCCTGAAAAAAAATTTCATGAAAGGTAGCCGATATGAGTATCAACTGAAAGTTCTCTATGAGAGCTTTTCAAAACAGTTCTTAAACTGACAGTTTTTGCTTCAGTGGGAGCACAGGGGAGAAAATACATGAAAAATGTGTTTCCTCCCTGGCGAATGGACACCCGTGATCTAAAAAATCTGAAAAAAATATCAAAGGAGATATTTATGGGTATAACTATAACAAATACCTCAGAAGTCAAAATTCGTTCAACTTTGTTAATAATAGTATGATCCTCGAATTTCACATTTTCTCCAATTAGATCGTCTTGACATGTTTCTTGATTGTATTCGTTGCTGGTTACTGTATTTTGTAAGTTGAGTACAAAACCCTTCTGACATGAGCATAGGTCCGTCTACCCAACTTGTTTTTAAGTTTATATGCTAAGATTCTAGAAAAGAAATATACAAATTATTGTGATATATTTTTAATTCCCCAGGTTTTCAATCACAAGTGCAGAAGTCTTCGGAAGAAGCAAGAAAAGCTCTTGAAACGGTCGATGCAATCGAAGCAGAAATCGAAAATGCCATTAATTTAATAGCGAAAGCTGAAGAAGTCAGTTATTCTAAATCGTATTTATATTGTCGAACCACTTAAATTGAGTTTATATTTCAGGCATTAACTGGTGCCAAGGATAATGCAAATGAAGCGAGAAAGAATGCTCAAGAAGCAGAAGAAAAATATGCAGAACAAGCTTCTGAAGTATGAAAATCATCAGTGGAGTAATCTGTGAAATAATTGAAACGATAATTTAATTTCAGGAAGCAGAAGAAATCCGTAGCAAGGCCAATGAAACCAAAGAAAATGCCCGAAAGTTACGTGGTGAGGCGGATCAATTGAATGGTCGAGTTGCCGTAACAGAGAATAGCATTAAAAAGCTGGAAGACAGTTTCGCGGAAGGCGAAAATGTTATTGAAGACGCTAAAAAGAAGGTTATCAAATAAATTTAATATTATTTTAATTTCAAAAGTAAAATTTCAACCATCTTAGGTCGGTGAAGCTCAATACGATGCGGAAGCTGCTCAAACTAAGGTAAAAACCGCTATGGAAGAGGTTAAAGCGATAATGGAGAAACTCGAAAATTTAGGAGAAATTAACATGAATGACCTAGATGATTTAGGTACGTTATATTCAACGAATTTTCTTTAGTTTTTTACTTCCCTAAAACTGATTGATCCTTTCTTATATTCTCCTTCAGAGAAACGCCTCGATGAGGTTGAAAACAGCCTTCAAGATGCAGAAATCGAGAAGCGATTGGAAACGCTTATCGAAATGAAAGGAGTCCAAAACAAATGGATTGCTGAATATAACAAAGAAATCGCTCGACTTGAAATAGAAGTTGCGAATATTCAAGCAATTGCTAATGCTCTGCCGCCTCGTTGTTACAACCCAACCCGCTTAGAGCCGTAGATAGACAGACATGCGAACATGCCATATTAATTTTTTACGTTTAGCTAAATAATGCAATAAACACTCCCATACAAATAAAAACCAGTTGTAATAGTTTAAGAAAACTTTAAATGAATCTACAATGTTTTTCAGTCATTTTATTTTTTACTCCTTTTAAGCATAGTCAATGATAATCCTCAAGCCATAAATATTCTTTTTCATCATTTTCTTTTTGCACGAACAAAAGTCAGACTACTGCCACTTATTACAAATCCAGTTAGCACATTAGCTAGTTCTTAAGCATTTTGCATACACATGCATTTAATCAAGTCGTGTGGAGTATTTTATGGTAGATACAGTTCCAGTTATGTCTTTTATTTATGTCAAATAGAACCGATAAGATACTTATATACTTATTATAATACTTATTGTCTTTTTAATTCTATTAATTATTCGAGCTTTTTCAGTATTCCTCGTGAATCTAAAAAGCCCGATAGCTTGCATTCATTTCGTTTGGCTTCTTCAATGTATGTCTAAAGGCAACAGAAATTACATCCAACTTAAGGCATTTGTACATTATAACAATTTGATATTGGAATTGCTTTAATAAATTTGTTCACAAATTTAATGTGTCAATAACTACAATAAATGTTAAGAAAAATTAAATGAGATGTTTTGATTTTTTTAATTACATGGTTTGATACTTTGATCATAATTCAACTGAACATCGAAAAGCTTCACAACCCAAATGCTTTCAATCTTATAATCAGGATTCTCTATCCTGTGTGCTTCGAAAACACTCGAAATGGCTTGGATCAGCCAAGATAGAAAGAGAAGATTAGTCGCGGACACGATGTGAAGTTTAAATCACTTCGGTAATTAATTCTCTACGTATCAGGATAATCATTTATCTTTTCATATATAAATATTCCTCTCGTTCTCCGCTATTCCATATATTTTTCTCATTCTCTCTTTTGTTCCAGGATTGTTTCAGATCAAATAGTAAATCCTTTATATTGTAATATAGCTCTTCCAAATAATGAAAATAATTTTTTTCTTGGAAAGAAAAATTTATCTTGATTCCGAGAAAGTTACCTGTGCTGTAGAAGCTAGCGCGTGGGTCTAGTAACCGTGGGGATCAGAGTACATATTCCAGGCGTCCGGGCTGGTGACGAGCTTAAGCTACGATCATTGCGTTCTCTAGGTGGTAATGGACTTCTAACAGGAGGGTAACCGCTAAGAAGACTAAGCTGGTGGATACTTGCAGTGCTTGATTGTTGTGATATGGTTCCGAATAATATGCTACATTTGATAAAAGCTACACATAATACTCTTTACTGTGCCAATAATTATCTGCAATTTACATAGAGGCATGGCCAAAATATACGCGGCTCAGCACCCACCACTCAACCGACTGAACGAGACAGTTCTTCACTATAATCTAAATCGAACACGTTTGTACTCGTCGCAATGATACAGTCTAGGTCAAATATGCTCGCACGCTTCCCTATAGTCTCCTCCACTTATGAAGATATCTTTGGCTTGCTTTCCCAAATCTGAATATGCTGCTGGTGGCATTTTTATGTTACTTAACTCATTTGCTGGATTAGACGGAACACAAAACACAGGTTCAAGTGCCACTTTTACGAAATAAATCGATATATTGTTTGTTGGGTCGTAGCTCCGAGTATCACGCTGCTAGTTGAGAAGGCGACTTGATACGATGTTGCGGACTCGATCGAATAGAGTTTCCTTTATCGACGTACGCGCGATGCTCCGAGATCCATTCGTCAAAGTCAAAGTCAAAAGCGCTTTATTTAATACTAATCGTTATAAATTTTAAAAGAATATAAAGCAAATTCCAAACAATAACAATAAAAAACTTAATGGCCCAAATGGCTCTCTAAATTTGTACGTTATCATTCATCACATTTAAAAAAAGAAGCTATAGCAAATTCAAATCAATGGATTATTACATATTTTTACAATTCAATTGGAAAAAGGAGAAAAAACCAACCAACACTATTCTAAAATTATTTATAATCTTAACACTACAGTGAAATTTGATCCTACACCTAATATGTTTTAACTTAATTCTAATAAATGCTATCAAAAACTTTATCTTATACTTAAAAAAATCGAAAACAATGTTCCTAACCTAAGCGTTTTACCTTATCTCGAACCTAATATAATAAACATAATGTAAGCCTAGCCTATACCTAAATTTTAACAAAAATAAACAACAACACTAAATGTAGCAATAATGAGCTGAAACCCAAAAACTCAAAAACGAAAAACACCAAAACTGAAAATACTCACGAATAATTTAGACATTGTCATTCAGCCACCAATACCTAGATTGCCCCGTCTCAACTCGATCAGCTTCAACGAATCTAGCAAATGAGTATCTCCATTGGGATTGTTGGTCTCGTGAACTCAAATTCGGAGGATATTTTATCTTCTTATCGGTAGCCCGTCGATATATGTGATATATGATTGGGACGCCGTCAGAATCAAAAACATATCCATTCATGTCCAAATACACGAATGCTTCTGGAGGAATGAAGCCAGTAGCGACGCAAGTCGCAATATACCCGTCTGTAGGGTGGAACGGCTGTGAAATCCAAGGGTTTTCACTCACAGTCACAGATCTTGCGATATGATTCCGAAGAAGTCTCAATATGAAGATATCGACCCTCGTCACTTCAGCAGTTTGATAAATTCTTCTATTCGATATATAATGTTTCCAATCCGTCTCAGGCTTTCTGTACAAACCAGTACATGCACGAAGACATTTCCTTTCGAAAACTCTTAATTTTTCCATAGTACTAGCACTCTGGTTGTACCAGATCTGACATCCATATGTCAAAACTGGTCTAACCAGTGTCTTGTAACAGATAATTTTGACCTTTTGATCAATGTATCTGGAATGAAAGAGTTTCCGAAGGGCCATGACTAGTTTCAGTGCCTTACTGAGCATGATTTTCACATGCTCAGTATAGTACAGACACTGATCGAGATAAACACCGAGATATCGAACACAGGATTTATGTGGAACCCGTTCTAGACTACTCTCACCAGCCATGATGTGGAAATCTTTCCAATTACGTTTCAGGTCTTGACTGACCCCTGCAGCGTTGTCCGAAACAAGATTTTTTCACACTTCTGCGCATTGATTTTCATTCGCCAATTGTCAGTGTACAGCTGTATATCATTGAACATTTTTTGGAGATTGATCTGAACTATTGTAGCTTTTCGATCTGCCATATAGATGATCAGATCATCAGCAAACGCTACCAATGATCGCGTTGGCGAGACGTTAAAATCAAAGCCGTTTAATAGCTTGCGAATGAAGATTGAGAAGAGCAGAGGCGCAGTAACAGTTCCCTGCTGTAGACCATTCAAGACCTTGAACTCGCGCATTGTTGTCAGATTTCCATCAGTTGCAACAAACGATTTTCCGTATAACATATTACACATCATGGCGACAAGGTGTCTGGGGAACTTATCTTGAAGGAGTTTAAAAATTAGTCCATCTAACCATACCGTATCAAAGGCTTTCTCCATATCAATGAGACATGCTCCAACTCATTGTCTATCATTTAGTTTCCAACAGATGTCTGAGGTTACTTTCGTTATTGCATGTGTGGTCGAATGCCTGGCACGAAAACCAAATTGGCAATTCGGCATCAACTCATATTCCTCAATACCTTAGCCTTTTTCCACTCATTTGGGAAATATGAATTGCTCAACATGTTGTTGAACAATATGCAATAGTTCCTAATAGCAACCTCAAGCAAATGTCGGAGAACTACATTTGGAATACCATCAGTACCACATGATTTCTTTCTGTTTATCTTGCGAAATATGAAACATAAGTCTTCATAGCTGACAAAATAATCAATAAGATTCAAGCTCGGTATGAGGTCAGATGTTAATGTTTCATTGAAATGAAGAATTGATTGGCCGTTCAGGCTTGATTTGAAGTCGGAAGCTTTTGCTTCAACGACCTCTGAAAAAATTTCGTTCCCTTCTCAGGGTTTGGTAGATGAACCAATTCAAAATGTGTTCCAATTAGGGCAAGTTTATCCAATCCTTCACAAATAATCCTGTTTCCATTTCTATCCGGAGTTGTACTATCAGTTTAGATACCAGCCCTATCTAGTGACTTCAAGATTCGATACCTTCACTCGAGACTTCTTGCGGAATAAGCTATTCACTTTCGCAAAAAACGCCATCTGGATCCTGTGGGCTAATACCCCTCAGTTTTTCCGCCCATTGATTGCTGACCTCACTCCTGAAGTATGAACGGATTAAGTTCCGGACATTCTTCAGGTGTAATTTCAACAAAGCCAACGAGGGATGGTTGTAATCCAAAAATCGTCGATAAATATTGTTGACGCGTATGAGAAGAAGGCTTTTCAATCTTTTCAACCTTGCGATGGTTGGTGTTTCATATCCTTCCATATTGTTTCGAAGTTTAATCTTGGGAACAACTTTCTCAATCGTTTCCAACGTCAGCTTCTCTAACTTCGACAAATAGACATCTATTTCATCGTTAGTTAGATTCCTGTCATTAGGAACCATTGAGCAAGAGTTGCCACCATCAGAATGGGGACATTGCTTCTGGTACTCCCGATTAAACTTCTTTTGAAACTTTCCCCAGTCTGTTTTTTTGAAGTTCAACCGATGATTTTCGTGTTGAACTGGAATGAGGAAGAAATCATCCCTTTGGTGATTGATTTCCATTACGATTGCGTTATGGTCGCTATCATAAGGAAGCACCTGCAGTTTCCGTTGAGGACTATTAAAGTTGAATTCGAATCTTGCGTCAGCAATGCAGAGGTCCAAATATGAATTTGTTGACCCATATAGATTGCACCTGTATTCAATCTGGTTCTCTGTTATCCACGATTTCAGGAATACACCTCTTGGATTATTGGTGGCGTTCAGCCATGATGTATGCTTGGCGTTCAGGTCACCAGCAAGAATATAATAATTATGCAGCCTGTTCAATTCGAGTATTTCAAACAAGGAATTGAGTTCCTCCTTGAGCCTGAGAACAGTTCCACCAGTTGCATAGGCAGAGATAACGAAGAGGTTATCCCCACCTGGCAGTGAGATTTTGATAACGGACACTTCAAGAGATTCAAAGCTTTTGAATTCGACTTTTTCAGTATTTTGGAAACAATAGGGTCTTCGAACCAATATCCCGGTGCCACCTCCCCCATCACCTATTACCCTATCGTTTCTTACGAATTCAAAATTCTTGAATGTCATGGAGTGCCATGAATTGAGGTGGGTTTCGGTGAGAAGCATAATGTCAGGCTTTTGCTTAACAATGAATTCAAGGAGATAATCACGCTGATGTATAGTAACAATGGAGTTGACGTTGATCGAGATGAGACGAATCCTATCCATGGGAATGTGACTGGATGACAAACTATTTTGGAGCATATTGACCTAAACTTTGAAAAACGAAATTGATTTTTTGGTCTTGCTTATTAATTCTATCTGGAAGCGATTCAAGTTGCTGGTAGATTTTAAGAAGCAGCTCATTATTGCCACTTACATTATTTATTTTATTTATATTGTTGTCTGCTGGTCCTCTGGCAGCAAGTGCAAATGATACCCCGGGTTTGATGAAGTTGGGAGGTAACCGATTGTGATTTACTTTGGTTTGCTTTGGGGAAAATTTAGCTCTTGCATCTTGATACCGAGGGCATCCTCGGTATGATGCTGGATGACCAAATGTACCGCAATTAACACAATACAATTTTTCTTTTGGCTCCATCTGAGCCAATTTGCATTCACCGGGGGCGTGGATATCTTCGCACTTAACACAGCGATAGTGCATTGCACAATTGGCAGCCAAATTACCGAATCTTTGACACCTGTAACACTGGTTGACCTCAGTTTTTTGGAGGCGTTCCCACCTCACAACTCTAAAGTTTAAGTACCTTACCTGTTGGAGGGCACTCGGACTGCTGTCGTCGGAAATTTGGACTAAATAAAATCGTAATATTTTACCTTCTACAATTGATCTCCTTGTAGCAAAATTTTTCACACAGATGAACTTAACAGCAGGTGCTGCTTCCTGCAACATCTCAAGGAGATCAACTATATTCAACCCACAGTCCAGGCCCTTCAACAGGAAGGTCTGATTTTTTTCCGCCTTTGGCGTATATGTGAAGTGGGGAGCTTGGACACTATTAAGAGCATCTTTCGCCTGTTTGAAGTCAGCCAGTGTCTTTGTCTTGCCCGAGAGCTTATCACCGGTCACTCTCTTAATTTCAAAGTTTTCGATTTTATGTTCGGCTGCCAATAACCGAACCATATCTCCTCCACGCTGCCCAAAAACGTTTATTGGAGGAACTTTTTCATTTACCTTATTAATTTTATTACGAGGACCAGCAGGCACACCGGTTGGCTTCTTCTACTTTTGCTTATTTTTTAATTTTAAATATTTAATGAAATTATTATCGCTATCAATATTACCTATCTTATCGTTGCTCTCTATCTCGACGTCCATTTCTTCGTGCATTGCAGACAGCACCGCATAATAATTGGCGCTGTCGTTCGCTCCTCCTGCGCTCAGGATATTTTCCGCATCATGGATTGTCTTGCTCATATCTTGCGATTTCGTTTTATATGTTGGTACTCCTTTCCCGTTGGTCTTGCTTGTTGTTTCCTGTTTTTCATTCTTCTTAGTTAGTATCGGCTCTTCTTTGCCGGACGTATTCTGTGGCTTCACTTTTTGTTTGCTCCCATTTGACAACGTTCAGACCATATCTTCCAAACTCTGTATCCGGAGTTTTAATTCGTCATTTTGTTTCGTAACCCTTGCATTCTCCATGGTTACTTTTTCATAATCTTCGCTTGAAATCGTAATTCGCTTTCCATGCTCACAATTGTCTTGTTCATTTTTCCGCTTGTTCATTTTGTCATTTGTAATTTTCAAAATGCCTGGCTCTGGGTCCCCCAGCGGTGGGAAGCCGTCGGGCTCCTCCATCCCCCCGGTGAAAAAAACTTTTTTTCTTTCTTGAAACTTTCTCGCAGGTAAAGTCAAGATACTCGATAAATTGTTCGAATAGTTCGACGATGTAATAAGTTTCTTTATAAAATTACTTTCTAATTGACGTTTTTAAAAATTATTTAAATTTATAAAAATTCTTGACAGGAGCGAATTAAAAACACGTCTACACGCAACGAGTGCTAGAGGTAGAATTCCGAGATCCATTCGTTTATCCGAGAGGTAGTTGTTCATTCCTTAAGTCTACCTACATTACTTCCTGCCTTGTTTACAATATTTAGTAGAAATGTTCCAATTTAAAGCAAATGTTAAGTTGATTAATTAATTACAATCACCATAGTTCGGCTCGGTGATGATTTAGTCTAAGAACGCTTGATTACGCGGTAGTGTTCGCTCACCTTACGGCGGTAGTGTGCGCTTACCCTCACCCTCGCTCACTGTTTCTACTCTCTCTAACACTTTTCAAATCAGAAACTATACAACCTCGCAATATCCATGTAGACTTCCCTTCTTCATGTTGTGCTCATTCTATTACAATAGTAACCGATTGCCCAATATTGGAATTATTTAAAGAGAATATAGATGAATACGATAAAACATACTACGGAGACTTAATTGATGCAATTGATCTCTTATATTCCGTTTTGATGTTCAAATAAGTAATTCGATACTATCACGGTTCAATTTTAAATTCATACCAAAAGACACGACTTTCTGGATATATGGTATTCAAGTTGCGATAAAACCCATTTCAAAGGTCCAAGATGATCACCATGGGTAGGAAATACCACTCTGATTCAAAAATTAGCAAGAGAACTCGGAGAGTCCCACCATGCATATGAATGTTTATCGAAGAAGTACAAGAGCCCTGTCATTGGATTAAAACTTGGTCAGAAGTATATGGTAGTAGCTCTCAAGGGAAGAATTTCAACGTCGATCAAATAAATTCTTCATTCGTCTACGAACGAGGGGTACCCGTTTAGGAATCACATGCACCGATATACAGTAGTGGTTTGAGCAACGAAATTGCACCATTCGCCATTAACGATAGGCAGATTATGCTAGGCAACCAAAGGAGAAACAAGTACAAAAAGATCTAGTCGAACTTTCAGAAATCATTCATGATCTCAAAACCCAACCAGTATTTCCAGCAACTGTTCTCTCTTTGAGTGTCATCAATGTTTTATGGACTTTGACTATGAGCAAGCACATTCCAGAAAGTGATACAAGGCTCGACAAATTACTTAGCATGCTAGAAAAATGATCGAAGGCGTTTGATGCTGCCGGAGGTTTGCTATTGCAGTTGCCTTGGTTGCGATTCATTATACCAGAAAAGATAGGCTACAATCTCATTCACAACTTCAAAAAGAAGTTGCATGAAATGTTCATGAAAATCATAAATGATCACAAACCTAATTATTGCGACGATAAATCAACGGATGGTCTCGTGTACGCATATATTGGAGAATCGCTAGCATAAAAGGACGACCCGCACAATATTTTTAACCGACAAACAACTTACCATGACAATCGTCGATATTTTCATTGTTGTGTCTCAAACTATAACAAACACACCTAATCTCGCGCTTATGATGATATTGATCAGGCCGGATATCCAAGAAAAAAATTATCAGAAAAATTGATACTCATCTGCCTGAAACTATTTCGCCCAGGCACTTCCATGAAGGCGGCCAAATTCTACGCAATCAAAAATTGAATCGGGCACTCGCCAAGATGGAAAATTTTTGTTTTAATTGCGCTCCTAAAGTGTGGATGCCGAGCGAATTGATATCGGGCAACCGACGATGGCGAAACTGTAGTAATCGAGCAGTCACACAAGCAGACTGCTCGAAAGCCTTCTCAACCCTTAACCGAAATTAATTGCATAGTTCGAAAAAAGAAAAAAAAGAATTTTTTTTTTACTTTATAAATGAATAGATTAATTCAAAAAGACAAAAAAAAAGTTTGAAAGTATTTTCTTTTTTTTAAAGCAATATGGAATATAATCTGCGGTCTAGTGTGCGTAATCGTTTGTTGGCTGAAGACAGCGGTGATGATTTTGGCGGCAGTGGTTACTCCGAAGACGACCACGTCTCTGAGCAATCAGTATCTGATTATGAATTTTCTGAATGTTCAGAAAATGATGATGTGGAGAATGCAATTCTCAGTGAACGCCTTTTACAACAGCGTGAAAATTCACGAGGGAGACCAAAATCAACATTAATCAGTAAAAATAAGACAAAGTGGAAAATAGGAGCTCGTGAAAGATTATCAGGTTGGAATATATTTCGTACATTTTCTAATTCTCTTCATTCTTCCCAACACATTTTTTGCAACAGTAATATACGCATACTATTATCATATTTCAATGAAACTTTTAGTATAAATATATATTGTTTCTATGTTACAGATCGATTGTCGATTGTACCAGAAAGAGTGCCTGGACCACGAAACGGACCAGAAAATTTTAACAACATTGTTGAATTTTGGGATATTCTTTTCGATGAGGATATAAGAAAGAAGATTGTAGAATATACTAATATTGAAATTGATGATGTTTGTTCCAAAATGATGGTTGATGCCGTGCCGTTGCAGACATATCACCGCACTACTGATATACTTGAGATGAATGCATTCATTGGAATTATTTATTATGCAGGAATGTGGAAATCTAATCATGTTGATGTCAAGGAGTTATGGAGCAACTTTCATGGAAGATCTTTTTATCGTTGCGTTATGCCAAAATCAAGATTTGCTTTCCTTGCTAATAGCTTACGTTTTGATGCTAGAGATAATCGATCTCAGGATGATAGATTATCACCTATTCGAGAATTGTGGGATAAATTCATTAAAAATTGTGAATTTTATTACAATCCCAGCAATGAAATTACTGTGGATGAGCAGCTTCTTTCATTCAGAAGGCACTGCAAATTTCGAATGTACATAAAATCGAAGCCTGATAAATATGGCTTGAAAATTATTACAATGAACGATGCACAAACTTTTTATTTGGTAATTTTTTTATTATTTATTTGTTATTATTTTTTCATAAATAATAAAATTATTTATCTTATTTACAGATAAATGGCATTCCTTATTTAGGAAAAACGGGTCGCCCACGTAATCAGTCTTCCGAAGAATATTTTTTCAAAAAAGTAACCGAACCTATTCATGGTTCTAATAGATCTGTTACTTACGATAATTAGTTTATAACCGTTCCTCTCCTGAAAGATATGTTGGAAAAAAAGTACAATATGTATGTAACTGGCACAATCCGGAAAAATAAACATGACATTCCCATTGAAACGAAGTTTGCTGGCATGGAAATACCTTCCACTAAATTTGGCTACCATGGCGATATCACTTTAGCCAGTTTCACGCCAAAAAAAATAAAATTGTACTAGTTGTTAGTATAAAAAAACACAACTGGAAATATTGGAGAAAGAGATAAACCAGAGGTTATCTTGTATTACAATAAAACCAAAGGTGAAACTGATGTGTTCGATAAACTGTGCCACGCTTATACAACTACCCGAGCAACAAAGCGTTGGCCAGTGCGATACTTTTTTGGTATGCTGGATCAAGAAATCGTAAATGCCAGAATCTTATATATGTGTAAATATGCCAATGACGCTACTAAAAAGAAATCTGCTGTTGGTGCCTTAAAAGATGTTGTGGCTCACCTTGTTCACCCATACTTACGAGAAAAAATTAAAAACCCTTGTTTGCGTACAGATATTAGAAAAGAGGTTGAAAATATTTTAGGAATAAATATCCCACCTGTCACAGTAGAGCATGTTCAGCTGAGAAAAAGAGCAAGGTGTTCTTTGTGCACTCGTCAGCAGGACCACAAAACAAGTGGTGCGTGCCCATCCTGCAGCCGACCGATGTGTAACGAGCATCGAGTATACTTATGCAACGATTGTGCTGGTTATAATTGATTTTTTTATTTTTTACTCATTTTTTCTTTATTATTATATGTTTTGAAGAATGAAAAACGTTTTTTCTACTGAAAAAAGTTAAAAAGTATGATTTTTTATACCCTCAAAATTACCATTACAAGTATACGTAACGAAAACCTTTTTCTTGCAACCCTATATCTATGGCTGTTTTTTTTCTTATTCTACTATGTCTTAAGAGTATTTATATGAATTTTTAGCTCAAAGTATTGAAAAATGACGAAGTTATGAACCTTTTTTTTTCAAAAAATATGTTAATTTTAAAATCTTCAAAACTGTCATCGTAAATATGCAAAATAAATACTTCCTTTTTAAGGGACACTATAGGGCTCATTTTTCCTTTATTTTGTTATATCTTGAGAGTATCCACGTAAATTTTTAGCCAAAAATATTATAAATTGAAAAAGTTTCGATTTTTTATGTAAAAATGCTAATTTTCGTTTTTTCAGGTTGTTCGCGCATTTTTTTAGGTAGGCTAAGGACATTTAAGACCTCTCTAATGTATGAGAATTACTAAAAGAGCTTTCAAACTATTTCTGAAAATTTTTTCAAACTAATATTTGTAGTGGGGGTGATACTGTATACGTTCAAACGTACTCGATGATCGAAAAAATAGGTGTGTACTCGGAGGGTTAAACGTAATTTTTTTAGTTTCCTTTATATCAAATTTAAACGTTACCCTGTAATAGTATTCGTCATGAAATTTGAGTTTTATTACTATTTGAAATCTTTTGCATTTTTCTTTTACTGCGGTTAATTTTGTTTTCGTGCAATCACAATATCAAACTGCTCGAAAACCTTCCTATCTCCTATCAAAATTTAAAATGATAGCAACTGGCACAATTGGGTTGCTGACAGGTGGAAGTAAGGTTAGGTGAACTGCCAAGTCACGTTTTTGGAGTTCTGGACGTCCGGATATCGCGAAAATTACTCTTGAACCAGTTCGTGTATCAACGTTGTTGGGTGTCTCAGTCGGAGTCGCGAGTGGATGTTTGCTGAAATTATCCATAATTGTGGAAGAAAAATCGGAGAGGTGGCAAGCGGGGCGAACAACGGTGTCGGTAAGAAGGATTTTTTTTTGTAGATTTAAGCACTATATGCATCTTATTTACAGTCATTCGGGTGCAAAATTGGTGCCTGCAAGTGTTTGGATGTTGGGAGGTGAGCGGATCGGTGTCAGAAGCGAATAGATGAAAACAAATGAGGATTGTGCTAGATCATGTGACATGCTCCACCAGAGGGAATTGCCCAAGAGAATATCGTGACGGGAGTGGAGTCTCGGAGTCATCATCTGGGGAGGACTCGGATGGTTCAGAGGATGAAGTCGTAGCAAGTGAACAATTCGATGAAGAATCTTATAAGACACTTGCACTGCTTAGAGGTAAAAATCCAAAAATTCATAAAAAAGAAACAAAATTTTTCCAAAACTAAAGAGAGCAAATTGGGGAAAGGAACGAAGGTTTGAAGAGCTAGAGGTGCTCAGGGAAATTGGACGAAAAGAAATTCAAAAGAGGATTCAGAAGGAAGTTGCCGGCGGCGGGGAGCTGCCGTTCAAGGAGGAAAAGCTGGATGAAGACTTTGCCCCAGAAGCCGATGTCCAGCGTATTCAGGAGGTATTTCAAAAATATAATAGATTGGATGAGAATGAAAGCTTAAATATACTAATCGATGAAAGTCTACCATTTGTCTTGGACGAAGCAGCGCAACAACAGCAGCCGTATGCTGAAAGTATCACAATTTCCGAGTTTGAGGACCATGCTACAGATGAAGATGATTGTGATGTGGAAGATGTAATCATCAAACAAAGCAAGTCATTGAGAAGCATAAGGAATTGTGGAATCAAAGTGGTATTGGTTATATGATGAATGCTTTTGCTTTCGATAATTTCTCTGATAAAGCGGACAATTGGCTACAGAACAATTGTGACTTTTTCTCGTCAAAATTTGTTCGGGATTCGAAACGAAATCGCATTAATACAGGGGTGTATAATAAGTAACCGGACTGAGCCTGCCCCGCGCCGTCAAAGCGTCTGTTAACCGGTATCTGGTGCTCTAAGTAAAGGGAACCGGGCTGCAGCAGTTGCTTGCAAGCGCTTGGAGGGATAGCATCGAGCGAGAGTGGAGTGCGTGTTCAGTTACGTCCTCGGAGTGAAAATGGAGCGTGCGATCGAGCAACGTGTTAGCATTAAACTTTGTGTCAAACTCAAGAAAACGGCCACGGAAACTCTTCAAATAATTCAAGAGGCTTACGGTGAGGATGCTCTGTCCAGAACTCAAGTGTTTCAGTGGCACAGAAATTTTCGGGAGGGCCGCGATGACGTCTATGACAAACAGCGCGTCGGTACTCTATCAACGAGTCACACGGATACAAATGTGCAAAAAGTGCGTGATGTGTTGAACAGTGATCGTCGTCTGAGCATTCGCGCTGTCGCAGATGAGGTTGGAATTGATAAGATGACCGTTCACAACATTATTAAGAACGATCTGGGCATGAGGAAGATCTGCGCGAAGCTGGTACCCAAACACCTGACTGATGAGCAAAAGGAGCGTCGTTTTGCTGACGCTTCGGAAATCCTTGATCGACTGCAAACCGAACCAGAGTTCTTACAGCCCGGATATGGCACCAGCGGACTTCTTTCTGTTCCCCAAGATCAAGAGACACCTTAAGGGGACGCGGTTCAGGACTCTGGAAAATGTTCAACGTGCTACGACGAGGGCTCTAGACAGCATCGAGGTTGCCGACTTCCAGGGAGCGTTCGGAGATTGGAAAATCCTGTATCAGCGTGTTATCGACTCCAATGGGGACTACTTTGACGATTTCTAAAGAAAAATTGTACATATTTTGCCAATTAAAAAATTTCCTGAGGTCAGTCCGGTTACTTATTATTCAGACCCTGTAGGTACGAAAATATTTATTTAAATTTACACATACGTTAGCGAAACAAGTAATTTATTATTTAAGCTATGTTACAAAAAAGGGGAACATTATTCTCGATTATCGAACGTTTTTTTAATATCATGATATCTTTTAATTAGATTTTTCTATTCAAATTAAATGGTTTTAAGGTGGTTTTGTATACGATTTGTATATTATCGATTATGATTTTGAAGTTTAAGCGCTCCGGAAAATGAGGTATTTTCATTTTTGAACATTCATACTTATCAATGCTGCTATCTGAAACGAGGAGCGACTTCAAAATATTCTTTTCAAAAGACCCAAACGGTTCGTTGCTCCATTCCTATGGTAGTGGGCCCATTGATTTTCTACATAGAAAGATTGTTTCGAAGAATTCAACACAATATAGATAGGTAAAGAAAGGAAGATAGGCGTTTAATTCCGAATTTACGAGAAAATCGAACGACGTAGCTTTGAACTGTTTAAAAACAAGTTTTCACATGGGATTTTTGTCAGACTGCAATCAACGAGTGTAACTGTGGTTATTTGAAGTTCACTGGCTCAGTTGAGGGAGTTTAACCGAACCTTTCTTACTGTTTGTATGTACCGGTGTTTAATTCAACTTAAATAAACCTCATTAAATTCAGTGGCCTCGAATAGATTTGTATGTCCTGAGAAACGAACTTTATTAAATGCCTCGCGGAAACTTTAGAGGTTGGTGTATATAGTCAATTATTTCGTTGGTTTGCCCATGTGTATTTTTTATACTCTCGTTCCTAATAGCCATCTAAGGTTTACTAAAGGAAACCATTTTTTTTTTTTTTTGGAGTATAATTGAGAAATGTATATAGCTCTAGTTAGGTTCGTTCAGGAAAAGGTAGGACTAAATATGATCATGCTTGATGGGGCTGAGGTCTTTTGCTTAATCACCATTCGCTTGCAATGACATTGGGCAGTTAATAGACTACTCAATTCGAGATAAACCTCTCCTATCTTTGGATTGTCTTTAAAACGCGGAAGCTAGCCTGAAAAAGGGAGAAGCAACCTTACGTTTTTATATGTTCCAAAACGAAATTATTTCTGCGAAATTAAAATCAATTCTTCATATATAGACATAATTGTAGAATTGATCCGACATAAAAATTTGGTTGAAATGAATAATTAAATTCACATATGCTTTAAACTTGAATAATTTTCTCTTTAAAAGATCAAAACAAGAATAAAATGAACAGCATTTTTAGCAATTCAACCCTGTAAATATTCACACGTACGAAATCTCAATTAAGAATAAAAAAAATTCCAATTGTTAGTGTAAGCTTGAGATCCTAATGTTTGAAGAAAACAAGAATCAGTTCCATAGTTGGTTTGAACTTCGTGTGGAAAGGAATGAATAATATATTATGCAAAGTAACTTAGTTAAAAGTCTAATTTCAATTTCCGAATAAAAATCCTATGTAATCTATTAAGTCTAACTCATTGATAGTAGTTAATGGAACGTTTTACTTACGAACAATAGAAATTTGAGGAATGATCTTTGTTCGGAAAAATAATAAAAAAATTACTCGAGGATCTTGTGAAAACAAATATTAATTATTGTAAAATGAGAGAATAATAATATGAATTGCTTAAAAATCTAACAACGTCGGTCTTTTCCTTTTGGCTCCTTCTGACCGGGTACGGTGGAAGGCTTTTTCCACAAAAAGGAGCTAGCCATCGGGCGCGCTCAAACTTTCTTTTAGTTTCAGGGACTCTCGCGGGTTGAGTGGCCTCTAGTCAAGGTGCCTTTTTATAGCATAGGGTTATGTGATCCGATTGCATAACTCTATGACATGAATTGGTCACCGGTATATTTTTTTCTGATGGGAAGGCTCATGCAAAGTATGTTTGTATGAGTTTTCCACTCAGAAAGGAAACGTGTGGCCGCTGCAACGTTTTTGAACCTTGATCCGGTTGGGAGGGTGTGAGGGAGAACGACCACCATCCGGTTGCCCCACTCTTATTTGTGGGCCATGAGAATCGTCGGGTAATGACGAAGTTACCCTAAGTCCGTCTGTTTTGGATTGTTTCGACTTATTCTCTGGAACAAGCAATTTCCCTCTTTGTAGTTACCTACATTTTTTTCGACTTCGGTCGATTTGTTCTGTTTTTGA
Organism: Odontomyia ornata; assembly: GCA_963969285.1. NCBI lineage: Eukaryota > Metazoa > Arthropoda > Insecta > Diptera > Stratiomyidae > Odontomyia > Odontomyia ornata. The sequence continues at coordinate 237,157,891 of OZ017741.1, read as the reverse complement.
GACCCAAGAATTCGTGAATGCGAAATTCTTTTGTAGTGGGTCCTTGTGCTCGGGAAATGAACTCGCCCCACAGCCGCAACGCTAGCCTGCCAGCGCATTCACGCATCCCCAGACAAAGCCAATCTCGGCTGACATTAACATCTTCTTTCGCCGAGGCAGCAGACCATCGCTGCAGTCCTTTACGGACGTTTATACTTACCTATTCACTACAAAACCGGTTGAAAAGAATATAGGGCATAGGTGCGTGCCCAATGAATGCCAATGGGGGGAGTCGCTGATGAAAGCCAGCACCGCAACCGAAAGTTCAATCGCCTCGAGGAGGAAAATTAACGGCTCGCCGGTTTGAACCGAGCTGACGAGAAACCTCTTTTTGGGAGGACAAAGATCGACAGCGGAGGATCCATAGTACGTCGAGGCCAAGTATTAAGGATGAGTATCATAACTAGGATCTCAATGGAGGAGTTATAGGCAATTAGGTGGAATTTCAACGGGCCCCAGCGACGTAGAATATTGGATCTGGAAGTACAGCAGATAACTTCATGAGGCGACTGAATTCGGGGGCCCGCAATCAGGGGAATAGAAGTAAGGAAAGGCATAGTACAGGGGCGGAAACCTGCTGCTCGTGAGCCACATGCGGCTCTTTGGATGTGAAGCTACGGCTCTATAGATACATACGCAAATATTATTAATTTTATAAAAAAAAATATTTAAAAATCGTGCTGAATCGATTAACGAGGATTAGGCACCATTTCTATTTCTCAGCTGCTTGTACTCACATTTCACCGCACCCCTCCACCGTGGCGCGCGTCGTCACTGTCGTCAGATCGTCGGGAACTCTTGAATGACGCTGTCATCGGATGTTTCTATGTAGGTTTTAATTTGCTTTCGTCAAAAAACAGTTTGGGTCTTCACCAGTGCTTTGGCTTTCTCAAAGGTATTTATGTGCATATATAAGAATGAAAAAAACGATTCTTCAGATCAAAATAAATCATGAAATTCTTACGTTGCATTGCATAATACACCAAAAAGTGCTTTGTGCTCAAACATTCCCGGCCGAAATAGTTGAAGTTAAGAATTTGGTAATTAAGATTGTAAACAGTATCTTATCAAAAGCAGTCTACAATCATCAGTTTAAAAAAATTTTAAACAAAATGAGACTCAGTATTCCGACCTCCTTCGTCACAATAAAGTGCGATGGCTTTCTAAAGGTAAGTGCTGGAATGAAATAAATGCATTCCTCAATGAAAAAGGCATTAATCACCCTGAATGAGAGAATGACAAATGGTTGCAAAAATTATACTTTATGGTGGATATCATGGCGAAATTGAATGAGCTGAATCTAAAGCTGCAGGGAAAGGGAAACTCAGCCTATGTTTTGGTAGAAGAATCGGTTTGTTTCGAAGAAAAATTAATTATTTTTGCAGAAGATATTCAGAGCGGTAAATTACTTCATTATAATTTCTAAAGCAATATTGTGATACAAACAGCGCAGCTGTTGACACGAATTACTTCAGCACAGGTATAAAAAAAAATTAAAGATGAATTTGCCGACAGATTCCAACAATTTGGAATCACTCGCACCCTACTTCATTGGCCGGACTCGTATCTTAAAAAATTGGACTCAAACCGTTAAATTTCAAGGGTATGTGTCAAACGGAATTCATGTCTATTCCGGTATTCTTCAAGGCAATCACCTCGTAATTTTTATTCGATATAACTAGAAGTAAATGCAAAACCAAATGCAATTGACTGAAATAAAATTAAAAATTTATTAGCGTTACATAACACCTAACTGAGATGATGCTTATCCACCACAGTCAGAATTAGCATCTGATGAGTGACTTCGATAAGGAAATTTCAACAAAATTTTCCGTTTATTTCTTCCAAAGCTAAAGTTAAGTTTAACGTGTGGATTAGGAATATTGCAGTATTAACCAGTATTTTTTTTTGGAATATTTATTGTAATTTTGTTGAAACATATTAGTTGTAAGCTCAAAGAACACTCTTTCATTGTCTTCTTTAGTTACATTTAATTTTTAATAGAGTTGGTTGGTTTTCTCTCCTTTCTTCTAATTAATTGATAATATGTAATAATTTTCATTTGATAACATATTGTTACATGTACAAATAATTACATGTACAAATAATTCTGCGAGCTACTGTCGCAATTGTTTTCATCATCATTAAGAACGTCAACGAATGAATTTACTCGAACCCAACAAGCATGATCAACATCTGCAAGTGACGTCACTCCATTCATGAACTCGCTCGAACCTACCAGGTACCTCTCGGTAGAACATTCGCCCATGTACGAGAAATGGGTGAATAGGTAGAGACCGCGACCGCGATAGAAAACTGCGATATAGTGGATATAGTAAAGACAATTGATTGTTTGAGTGCAAAGTGATTTTCGTAATAGTGAAGTGATTTAGAAGACAATTACGATAAGAAATTTATGGACAAGTGTTAGAATTTTAATAGTGAAAATTAAAATTAGTGAAAGTGTTAACTGATTATTGTGCATTTTATTTAATTAAATGAACACTTTTAACTTAAATTAAAAGACATTGCGTTTTCACTTTCCCGGAACGTTAAAATTATTTTCGCGAACCATAACACGCGACAGTGGTGTCAAGAAGTGCGAAAGAAAAATTTTGAAAGTGAAAATTTGAACATTTTTATAGTGCACAATAGTAAAATTTAAAGAAACATTAAAAAATGCCACGAAGCTTAAACTTAAAAATTAATGAATTGACCATATCGGAGCTCAAGGAGGAGTTGGAACAGCGGAATCTGGCCACACAAGGTACAAAGGCCATACTGATTGCACGCTTGCGTGACGCGATCGAGTCGGAAGGCGTGAATCTGGATTCGGGTGAGCTCTCCGATGCGGAAAAAGGCGCAGAAGGTGGAGAAGTGGACACACCAAAATCAAAGGAGCCAGAAAATGCGCTGATGCAAATGTTGATGCTAATGTCATCCAGTCTGACTGCGAAGCTAGATGAACAATCAACGAAGCTAAATGAACAGTCATCAAGTCTGACTGCGAAGCTAGATGAACAGTCATCCAATTTAACAGCGAAGTTAAATGAACAATCAGCGAAACTAGACCAACAAGCGTTCGAAATCAAGGCAGACATCACACAGAAGCTGGAAAAACAGTCAACCGAAATAAAAGCGGAGCTCAGTAGTCTCAACAGCCAAATTAAATGCGTCGAGGAGAAGGTATACCAGGTCGAGGAGAGAATCAACCTTGAGATCAGCCAGGTCGAGGAGAGAATCAACCATGAGATGGAAAAAGTGAAAAAGGACTTGGAAGCAGCAAAGGCAGTAGTAACCGCCCCACCAGCACCAATTATAACCGCAGCGCAAAGCTCATCTAGAAATGTACAAGCACCAATATTCGATGGGCAAACGGTCTGGACTATTTACAAAACCCAGTTTGAAGCAGCCGCTCGCATAAATCACTGGAATGAGCAGGAACGAGCGACTGCATTGATTCTTGCTCTAAGAGGCCCAGCTGCCAAGCTGTTGCAGACGATCCCCGTTGAATTGCACTCAAACTCGAATGCTATAATGAATGCGCTCGACATGCGTTATGGAGATGATCATCTAAAGCAGATTTATCGGTCACAGCTAAGGCATCGGGTGCAGAAGTCTGGTGAGACCCTACAGCAGTTAGCCCAAGACATTGAGCGACTAGCACTTTTGGCTTACCCAGCCTACGACCCAGAACATCGAGATGATGCAGCGACAGAGGCATTCATCAGCGCACTAAAGGACCCGGAATTGCAACAAGCCGTGCGTTTAGCTCAAAAGCAAACGGTTAAGGACACATTGGTTTATAGTCTGAACTATGAGGCAGCGAAAAATGCGACTCGTACCACTGCCCGGGTCCGTGAAGTGGCGGCAGACGAGTGCAGGTGTAAGCGCGTGGAAAATGAGCGAGAGCCGCAGGGTAATGGTGCGCCTAAATGCTGGGATTGCGGAGAAAAAGGGCACCTGCAAAGAGACTGTAAGAAGCGAAGAAAATGGAGCTATTGTCCAGGATGGTGGAGATTCAGACCGTGTCAGGAGCCTAGAATGGAGGACCATCAAACTGCAAGAGCCAAATTTGTGGGGCAGAGGTTGGCTAGGAAGATCGACGTCCCCAGCACCACCATCACCGTGTCAAGACTACATCGTGGAGAAGCGGACTTATGCCTTCCGGGTCAAGTTGACGGAGAACACTGCACCATAACAATCGACACTGGTGCCACCCGATCGATTATCCGACCAGACCTAGTTAGACAGCAACAACTTCACAAGGGCAGAATTTTCTCACTACGGACAGCTACGGGAGAAACTGCACCTGTTCATGGAGAGGTCAACCTCCGGATACAGTTGGGAGACCTTGTGTTCCGACACAATTTTCTGGTTGCGAATATTATGGATGACTGCATTCTCGGAATGGATTTTCTGCGACCACATGGAATCACGTTGGATTTGGGTAAACGAGTATTGAAATGGCAGAATGTCGAAGTACTGATGGAGGATCCCAGCGTCCAAATTTCCAAGATGAATGTAGTGGTATGTACTGACACTGATGTACCGAATTCTTCCGAAAGCATTGAATGGGCCAAGCTTGATGGTGATTCAGGAGACCACCGATCTTATCTGATAGAGCCAACGAAGACGTCCGCATTGCGCAGTTTGATTGTAGGACGATGCCTTGTAAGATCTTTAAGGAACGGATATGTGCCGGTTAGAGTCCTTAACACCGCAGATTCAACCACGAGCATCAAAGCGGGAGAAGTCATCGGCAGCTGCCAGCCTGTTTCCACCATCACCTCTTTGGAAGCTACTCACAACCATCATTGGAAAAGGAGGCAAGGCACAGAAAAAGCCAGGGAATCCACGTCTGCAATATTGAAGCAAGTCAAATTGCCGGTGCAGCTATTCAAACGAGCCTCTGATCTGGTCACCAAGTACAGTGACATCTTCTCAACAAGCCCGGATGACCAAGGCCGAACGAGTTTGGTAACTCACGTCATAGACACACAGGGAGCCAAGCCGATTCGACAAGCACCAAGACGTCTCCCTATAGCCAAACAAGGAGAAGTGAGCGCGCTGATCTCGGACATGGAAAAACAAGGCGTTATCGAACCTTCTGTAAGTCCATGGGCCGCGCCTGTAGTTCTAGTAAAGAAAAAGGATGGTAGCACTCGCTTTTGTGTCGACTATAGGCAGCTTAACGACGTCACTAAGAAAGATAGTTACCCACTCCCACGCATCGATGACATCATGGACACTTTAGCCGACGCAAAATGGTTTTCTACACTCGATCTCAAGAGTGGCTACTGGCAGGTAGAAATTGACAAGAAGGACCGTGAGAAGACCGCATTTTCAGTTGGGACCGGATTGTGGCAATTTGTTGTGATGCCGTTTGGGCTTTGCAATGCTCCAGCCACTTTCGAACGCTTGATGGAATACGTGCTACGTGGTCTAACCTGGAAAACCTGCTTAGTGTACCAAGATGACATCATCGTCATCGGGAGAACGTTTGAAGAGCATGTGCGGAACTTAGAAGAGGTTTTCTCCCGATTACGACTGGCAAATTTGAAACTTAGTCCCGACAAGTGTACTCTTTTCGCAGATGAAGTAAAATACCTGGGACACGTCGTATCAGCAGAAGGGGTCAAAACAGACCCTGAGAAAATTGAAGCCGTGAAAAGTTGGCCAACACCAAACAACAAGCGCCAACTACGAAGTTTTCTGGGTCTGGCGACCTACTATCGAAGATTCGTCAAAGACTTTGCGAAAATAGCTAAGTGTCTCCATCAGCTAACCGAGAAAAATCGTCCGTATGTCTGGAATGAACAATGCCAGACAGCCTTTGAGACCCTGAAGGAAAAGCTATGTGAATCACCCGTACTGGCGTATCCGAAACCCGGAAAAATGTTTGTGGTTGACACCGATGCAAGCAACGGCGGTATTGGAGCTGTACTCTCCCAGCAGATCAATGGCGAAGAAAGAGTCCTCTCGTATTACAGTCGAGTTCTTTCAAAAAGTGAGAGGAACTACTGTGTGACCAGGAAGGAGCTGTTAGCTATAATAGAGGCCACCAAGCAGTTCCACAAGTACCTATATGGCCAGAAATTTGTTCTTCGAACGGACCATGCATCATTGAGATGGCTACTTAACTTCAAAAACCCCGAGGGACAAGTTGCGAGATGGATCGAAAGATTGCAGTCATACGACTACGAAATTGTTCATCGAAAGGGCGGAGTTCATGGAAATGCTGACGCCCTATATCGTCGCCCATGTCCAGCTAACTGCAAGCATTGCCGACGGATTGAGGAAAAGGAACCGCCCGTTGATCTGCGACTGATAACGGCCGAATTCGATGAAGGTTGGTCATCGGAGGAGATTCGAAATGCCCAGCTAGCCGATGAAGACATCGGACCATTGCTCGTATGGAAGGAGACGACTGGGCGACCTGAGTGGAAGGACGTTTCGATGCATGGCGCAACCCTGAAAAGCTATTGGGCACAATGGAACTCCCTTCAGGTGGAGGGTGGTGTACTCAAGCGGAAATGGGAAACGGCGGATGGCAGCTCCTATAGGATGCAAACTATACTACCCAAAAGCCGAATCCACGATGTGGTAAAGGAAATGCATGAAGGATCCTCGGGAGGCCATCTTGGTGTTAACAAAACCTTAGCGAAATTGCGGGAAAGATTCTACTGGCTCCACGCTCGAGAAGACGTAGAGGACTGGTGTCGCAGATGCACAATTTGCGCTTCCGTCAAAGGCCCAAAGCGACGACTGAGAGGACAAATGCAAACCTATAACGTAGGCGTGCCATTCGAAAGGATTGCTGTTGACATCGCTGGACCCTTTCCTGAATCTGAATGGGGAAATCGATACACGCTGGTTGTAGCCGATTATTTCAGCAAGTGGCCCGAGGTCTACCCCATTCCCAACCAGGAAGCAACTACTGTAGCTGAACAGCTAGTGTTAAATTGGGTCAGTAGGTACGGCGTACCTAGCGAACTACATTCGGATCAAGGCCGAAACTTTGAGTCACTAGTTTTTGGCGAAATGTGCGAGCTGCTCGGAATACGGAAAATGAGGACAACACTGCTGCATCCCCAATCCGATGGAATGGTCGAACGTTTCAACGGCACGCTCAATAAACACCTTGCCAAAATGGTTGACGAGAACCAAAGGGACTGGGACCGACATATCCCACTATTTTTGATGGCATATAGAGCCGCTGAACATGCGTCGACGGGCCAAGCCCCAGCCAAAGTCATTTTTGGAAAGACTATTCGTTTGCCAGCCGATATAAAGTTCGGAACGCCCCCTGAGAAACCCCAAACGATCTCGGAGTACGCAAGTGATCTAAGACAACGATTGAACCAGATACATCGGACAGTGTGAAAACACCTCGAATCGGCTACTGATCGCATGAAGACCAGGTATGATCTAAACGCTAATTCTACTGGATTCCAGCAAGATGACTTGGTGTGGCTTTATAACCCGCAACGGCGAAAGGGTGGGTCTCCAAAGTTGCAACATAATTGGGAGGGACCATACCGAGTTACAAAGCGAATCAACGACGTCGTATACCGAATACAGGAACATCGTAAGCCGAGAGCTAAAATGAAAATCGTGCATCTGGACCGTCTTGCCCCATATTACACCCAGGGAGAATTGACTACAAATAGCGACACATCTTTTCGGGGCGAAAAGAACTGAGGTGGGGGCAGTGTTACATGTACAAATAATTACATGTACAAATAATTCTGCGAGCTACTGTCGCAATTGTTTTCATCATCATTAAGAACGTCAACGAATGAATTTACTCGAACCCAACAAGCATGATCAACATCTGCAAGTGACGTCACTCCATTCATGAACTCGCTCGAACCTACCAGGTACCTCTCGGTAGAACATTCGCCCATGTACGAGAAATGGGTGAATACGTAGAGACCCTATATAAAGGCGAGCTGAATGAATAATGATTCATTCAACCGCGATAGAAAACTGCGATATAGTGGATATAGTAAAGACAATTGATTGTTTGAGTGCAAAGTGATTTTCGTAATAGTGAAGTGATTTAGAAGACAATTACGATAAGAAATTTATGGACAAGTGTTAGAATTTTAATAGTGAAAATTAAAATTAGTGAAAGTGTTAACTGATTATTGTGCATTTTATTTAATTAAATGAACACTTTTAACTTAAATTAAAAGACATTGCGTTTTCACTTTCCCGGAACGTTAAAATTATTTTCGCGAACCATAACACGCGACAATATGATATTGCTTTTTAACAAATTGATAACGATTGTATTAATAAAGCGGACTTGAATTTAAAATAAGACTTGATACCTAGAAATGAAGAACTCTTTGTTCTGCATTTAATAATTTATTTGCAATATTCTTTAGCTGTTCACTCTTAAAAATGTCACGCAGTCTATCTCTAACTTAGAGAATAGAAACAGACAGAAGGAAAGCTCCGAATAAATCTGCTCAATAAGCTTTGTATTCATTAGCTCGGTCCCATACAAAAATTTGTTTTGAACGAAAGCAGAACAAGTAAGGGAAGTGGTAATACCCGAAACCACGTGCTTAATTTGAGTAAAGTGCGAAGTTTATCTGGTAGTTTTATCCATGCTGTGCTTTAGCTTACGCAATAACGCATCGTTAATTCGATGGAAGTGAGGTTGTTCCAAAATATCAATCGCAGGACATACTATTTAGAGTAGAAGGAAAAGTCGACACTTGAGCTACTACACTTTAACTAAAGAGGGAATTTCAGGGGGGACTCCCCATACACTCTGTATAAGATACTTACGTATTTATCTGGATCAGTATCTTAGCAATAACGAACGTATGAAACCCTAACTGTTATGAAGTTTTAGTTGGACTAGTCATGGCATATGGATGTTCACTCTGGTTTTTTCGGTGAGTTCTTTATATACTTATAGATAGTACTTACGCTTGCCCTTGTTTGTAAGTCGGTATCAATTATATGAAGCATAGTACTTGATTTGGTATCAAAAATGCGAAGCAAGTTCACCTGTTTCCATTACTTCCATTACCGTGTAAATTGACAAGATATCGTCAATCGACACATGCGCAACATACTATCTATTGATAACCATAATGAAATTTAATTGATAAATGACTCGAGTAAAAACACACTCTCCTACGAATTCCATTAATGAACTCTCCCATACGAATTTTAGTTATCCACGGTTCGCGAAACTTGAAGGAACATATCCGTTACAGAACAAAAGTTTAGTAAAAATAAAGCAGGAACAAGAAAGCTTTATCAGTGGAAAGTTAGCCGATTCTCAGGAAATTTACATACAATTAAGAGAATGTTTTCGTGTTGAGTGAAGGTGAATGATTAGTTCAAATCAGTGAAGCCTATACTTTAAATCCTCATGTGATAGTAATTAGAAAATATTCTGCAAATTAAATTCAAGTGAATTAAACTGAAACCGCGAGAAATCTCAATTTCAGTACGTTATCGCGAATATCTATAGAGGTGTGATAGTTTTCTGAGTGGTGGGAAATCAAGTGAAGTGAAAAGAATATCAGTTAGAGTTTATAACTGCTATTAAAATTTTTAATTTGGAGATAGATACAAGTTCAGGTGAGCGTTTTCCATTTGTCTCACCATGCGATAATTTAGAGAGGAGTGGCATATTCATATATGTTTCAAAATGATTGAAAGGATATTGTTTACCAAGCATACACATTGATATGATTCAACTGAAATTTTTTTTGATATACGAGTAGATTAATTCTCTACGGAAGTTGAGATTTCGATTGCTACTGCTGATAAGAAAGCAAAAGTATTGATCACAGCTACATATGATTTGGGTGGGAATTTAAAAGTTTGGTGTTTAAGTTGATCATAAATTGTCTTTTGGCCTATCCCCATAAATTCTGCTACGTGCGGGCAGCAAAAACAATTGCAATGTTAAATAAGGGGCAAATTTCATGGTTATACGCTTAGAGAGTTCTAGACATGCTGAAGTAATCGTTGCGTAAAGTAAATTTTGAACTTTTTGAAATTCCCGCAAGTAATTGTGATTCCATTTTGGATGTTTTTTTTTCCCATCCTTACATTTTGTTCTTCCTAACACTGCAGACCTGCTCGAGCCTTCGCTTCCTACAAGTAGCACCTCAATTTGACATGGTCTTTGATTACGTTCTCTAATTTGAAAGTCTCAGTAACGATATACTTGGTTTTCCCACTGGTCTCCTCTCTTCAGTATTACCGATGAAACCTTTTTGGATATCCGTTGTTCGTCCATACGATTCACGTGCCCATCGTAGCTTCCGCAATCTTTTAATTTTTGAGAACTCCGGTTCGTCAAATATTTTATGCAGCTCACGGTTATTCTAAAGCTGCCATCTGGTCCCTTCTATTTTAGCTTCACCCCAAAAATTAACCTCAACATCCGCCTCCTGAAATCGTTCAATATAATTTCGGATGCTTGAGTGCTGGTCCACCTTTCACACCCTATAGGTGTGAAACGTGGAATCTCACCAAAGCACAAAGATTTGTATTCTTGGAGCTTTGTTTTCCTATGTACTTTGTTGATTTCCAAGATCGTCAGAGCTGGATACAGCATTTTATTGCCGTTCTTCATTATTTTGACGCATAAATACACCAATACACCCATATTTTTGATGCCACATTGGCAAACTATGATATTTTGGACATTTGTTATATTTTATGTGTCATGATTTTGGTCTGTCCCAAGATATTCATGCAGTCCGCATGGGTTATCGCCTCCGTGGAACTGCAATAAGGATTTGCATCAATAAACTTAATATGAAAATAATTTTCTTCTCTTTCTTGGCAGTGCTACAGCCTTTCTCGGGCCTTCGCTTCCTGCAAATAATGCCAGCAACTGTCTTGGTTCATTGACCGCATCCTCCAATTTCGAAATCCAAGCAGCGATGAATTATTTTCGTCGACCAGCGTTTCCTCGGTTTCCCACTGATCTTTGGCCTTCAGCTTTCCCAACGAATACCTTTTTGGGTATCCGTTGTTTGACCATACGATTCATATGGCCAGCCCATTGCAACTCCCGCAGACTTACCTGTACAATCGTCAAAAATTTCATACAACTCATGATTGTATTGAATTCATCATTGGTCCTCGTCTAGCTTCACTCCAATTATTCGCCCCAGGACCAGTCTATGGAAGGCGTGTGTAGGGACGCTTGAGTAAGGGTCAATATTTCACACCCAGTGTATGCAGCTGGTCTTCAAGATCGTCAAAACTGAACTTGGGCGTGTTTTATCTCTTTCATTACCGGTTCTCATTATTTTGGCTCCTGAATATACAAGTTCGCCCACGATATGTCCTCAGGTAGCGGATAGAGGGTGCCCCGAAGACATATAAATAAATGGACGAGCAACGAGAATCTGTCTACTCGTCCATGTGTGAAGCAAATTTACCACATAAATAAGTTATAAATAACTTACGCTCTCGAAACTATATGATTTCCTCTGCGTCTTCTTCCCCTTTGTTTCCAGACAGGTTTTTCTTTCCTCTCTTCGGAAGAATCACTTTCCCCACTGACACCCGCGCACGCCGACAAAATTTCATTTCACGTGCACACGATCGTGCCTTCGTTATCATTCGTAAAACACTTTGAGTACAACACAAAAAACGACTCTCACAGAAAACTCGAGCGTCAAAGTAAAAGAAATTCGAAAAGGGCGCGAAAGCGGCGAGAAAACTCATGTGTCAAAGCCGATGGAAAATTCGTAAGTTTTTAATAAAAACAGTGAACTGAAGTGCCGATTTCGTACGCGCGATCTTCAAAATTAAAAACTTTTGAAACGTGAACGAGTTTCGGAGTGAATTAAGTGCAAAAACGAAAGCATATTACTTCAAACCTCAACTTCACATAACTATAGTGAAGGTTGCAAATTGCTTCGGCTCTCTTGACCGGTTGCGGATCCAGTACTCTCTATATCTATGGGGTGCCGTAACTGGCTAGCTGGTGGGTATGTAAGAAATAAAATACCACCCGTAGACCAAAACCAACTAAGTCGAAGCGCTGACAACGCTTCATTTAGTATTTACTTGTCATGGAACCAGAACAACAGCCTCGGATCGTAATGCATAAAGACTATTCGTTTGGAACTTGGAATGTTAGATCATTGAAGTAACCAAGTGCACTGTGACAACTACTGGATGAAATATGGAAATATAAAACCAACATCCTCGTAGTGCAAGAAACCAGAAGGGACGGTGAAGAAATATTTGACATGCGAATGAACACCGTGTTTAAAAGCAGAAAGCTAAGAAGAAGCCATGAGTTTGGAGTAGCTTTCATTGTTGGCAGCACATTTAAACAAATTATCACTAACTTCAACCCCGTTAACGAAAAGCTCTGTGGGATTCTTAACAAGATCACATTTTTTAATGTCTGGCTGGTCAACTTTCTCGTGCCCACAAAGGACGAGGCAATCAAAGACAAATTTAACAGCACCCTGGAATGCACTGTCAATGCATTGCCGTAAAACGATATTAAAATTGTTGTGGGTGACTTCAATGCAAAAATCGGCCGAGAAGCGGCTCATAGAGGATCAACCGGAGGATACAGCCTCCGAACAGAGACCAGAGACAACGGACACTGGCTAATAGACTTCACACGCTTTCCATATTTAGGCATCCATAAGAGGACGTAGGCATCCCCAATTGGTTGCACATTCAAGCAGATCGACCATATTCTCATACCAAAACAAGCTGCCACCATCATTCTCGACAGGCAATTGTTCTGCAGTGCTGCCTGTGATTCGGACCACTACCTTCAAGTTCCGATTTCGCATCTCCAAGAGCTGTAAACAATGAGCATCAATAACTCCAAGGTGCCAGATACACAAGCTAAATGATACTTTAATAACGACCACATACATGTCAGCGCTAGAAAATCGCATCAACGTAATTCCGCCGACGGGAGAAAGAAATGATAACATCAAAACCATGTTGAAGACAGTAAGAAATGCGGTAACAGAAGCAGCCGAAGAGGTCTTGTGACACTAGCCAAAGAAAAATAGGAACAACGAGTACCACGAAGAATGCAAGGAAGCGATTAAAAGAAGGAACCAGGCGCACAAAGAATACATACAGCGACCAACTCATGCGGAAGAGAACAATATGAACGCCTTTGACGTCAAGCTAAAAAATGTGCCGAAGAAAGAAATGGCTGACAATCAACACCAAGATCCAAAAGATAAACAAAAAAATGACCTTACGTGAAGTCAGATCGGCGTATACCTATATCAAACAACTAAGAGATGGCATCAATCCACAAACAAGTTTCTGTAAAAAGGAAAAAAGAGCAATTATATGTAACCCAGTCGAAATTAAAAACAGATGGCTATAATATTTCTAGAAGCTATTCATGGCATCCCCAACAACGACTGAAGCTGTAAAGATTCGAGTAGCAGGGCTAGAGGTCCTAGTCTCACCACCAACCGGAGACGAAGTGCAGGCAGCAGTACGGGACTTCAGGAAAAATAAAGCTCCTGGAATATATGGAATACCAGCAAAACTGTTCCAAGTGGGGTCCCCATCCAAGTAATCTTCCGCATCTCCTAATATGCAGAATATGTTTAGCGACGCAGTCACCAAAAGACTAATGAAAGAGTATAACATGTGCTGTACACAAAAGGGAGACAAGTTGAGGTGTGAAAATTAAGGAGGCATTGCTCCGCTGTGCACGTCTTATCAATTAAAACCGGACTACGAAAATATTACATGCGAGTATTAGGGAGGCTCTCAAAGTAGACGGTCTATACCAGACCAAATATTCTCAGTAAAGCAGGTGCTTGAATACAAATTCGACATGCAATAACTCATTGTAGGCTTCAAGCAAGCATACGACAGTGTCGACAAAAATGCGCTGTCCAAAAGAATGCTTAATTTTGGCGTCCCAACAAAGCTAGTCCATATGGTCAAGATCACAATGCTGAACACAACGTCCTAGGTCAAGGTAAACGGTGGACTAACGTATAGCTTTAGAATGGAATCAGGCTTAAACAAGGGGATGAACTTGCCCCAATACTCTTTAATATTGCGCTGGAACACCTCGTCAGGAAGACATCAGCTGAAACCTCGGGTACACTCCACATATGTTGATGACGTCAATATCATGTGACGTTCAATCTTAGATGCCAAAGGAGCATTTTTGAGATTAGAATCTGAAGCAAGGTTAATTGGCCTTCGAGTTAATGAAACCAAAACCAAAGTCATGATTCAAACGAAGTAGAAAACTCCAGTTCGACAAAACTTGACCGTAGGCCGCTATAACCTTGAAATTGTGTATCATTTTGTATATCTGGAGCCAACGTAAATAAAAAATGCGCCAAAAATGACGAGATTGGACGCCACATAAATGCCGCAAATAAAGTCTATTACTCCGTACTACCCATTCTAAGGTCCAGCGTTATGCACAGGCAAAATAATTTACACATTTATAAGACACTGGTCAAACTTGTGCTGTTATATAAAAGTGAAACATGGACTCTGACGAGCCAATCCGAAAAGGCAGAGGACGTATTTGAACGCAAAGTGCTCCGAAAAATCTACGACCCAGTGAAATAAGGAGCAGAGTGGAGACTACGTTACAACGCTGAGTTATATGAACTTTTTGACGATCCACCACTTTCTTCTTACCTAAAGCTATACAAATAGCAATGGGCGAGTCATATAGAAAGAATGGAATAAAACCGGTTACCCAAAAGAGCTTTGACGGATATAGCACAAGGTACACGTCCAGCGGGAAGACAGAGGTCTCGATGGGAAGACACAATAAAAGCTGACAGCAGATTTGTGTAGGGTATCATCAACTGGCGGCCAAAGTCGCGGAACCATGATGATTTGAGGAAATTAATCCTGGGGGCCAAGGCCCAGTTTGGGCTGTCGTACCATAGCTGATGACGATAATTATTCGCAGATTTGATATTTGGACATTTGAGATATTTTTCCTCAACTGTGTCAAAAGCTTTGTTTTATTCTCATTGATTCGTTGCCAAACTAGTTTTGCTTCACTGTCGAGTTTCAGGAAAAGTTCTTTGTCAGTAGTTAACGATCACGACAAAATATTGATGTGATCTGCATAAGCTACCACTTGACTCGACTTGTATACTAACGTACCTCTTGTATAGACAGGTAGCTTTCTAATGCTGGAACTTCTGCAAATGAATCTGATGTATCTATTGATGAAGAAGAGGCTCATCGCTCCTCCGCTGCAGGTATTTGTTTCGAGGGTAGCATATAAAACTACTGTCGAAATGTTAACTAAACATGTGAAGCGTAAAGTTGGATCCTTTTTTCCCATATTAGACTGTGTTAAGTCAACAAAAGAAAATCTTCCTCATCGTCAGATCGCTTCCTTCAAAATTAGTGTATCAGCAGAATATAGCGCTTTGTTGTATAGAAATTTGTGACTGAATGGAACTTTAGTTAAGCGTTACAATCCTCCCAGAAGGCGAAATTTTCTGAGAACTTCACATCGAAAATCAACGCATGACAGACACTAAAACTTTAAATAATATTAACTTACACAGGGTCATCCATTTTAGGCTTGAGAAAGTAAAGCTAAAGAAAACACATAAAATATTCAGATGGAAACAAAATATTTATTCAATATAAAGATTGAACCTTGCCATTATACATGAAATGCAACATAATTCAAATATCCTCCACAGGACCTCTTACAGGCCTCCATCCTTTTGAGGTAATTTTCAATGACTTTTCGGCACATTTCCGGCAATATCTCGGCCACAACTTCACGAATATTGTTTTTCGATTGCTCAAGATTTTGAGGATTGTTTGCGTAAACACGATCTTTTGCATAGCTCCATAAAAAGAAATCCAAAGGTGTTAAGTCGCAGGATCTTGCCATCCAATTGACATCACTCAATCTCGAAATAACGCGTCCTGGAAATTTCTCTTGCAAAAGTGCTCGATTAGCCTGTGTTGTGTGGCCTGTGGCTCCGTCCTGTTGGAACCACATGTTTTCCAGCTCATAATCTTCAATTTCTCTCCAAAAATAATCGGTTAACATCCATCCATAGCGGTCAGAATTGACTGTAATGGCTCTTCCTTGATCGTTTTCAAAAAAAATACAGGCCAATAACACCACCATACCATAATGCACACCAAACGGTCACTTTTTCCGGATGCAAAGGCCTTTCTGCGACGACCTGAGAATTTTAAGAGCCCCATATGCGGCAATTCTGTTTATTTACGTAACCACTGAGCGAAAAAGTAGCCTCATCACCAAAGAAAATTTTGTTCGAAAAATCGTTATCAATGGCTTGTTGTTCAATCACCCAATTCGAATATATTCTGCGTTGCGTATGGTCTTGAGGCTTAAGTTTTTGAGTGAGTTGGATTTTGTACGGATGGAGATGCAAATCCAAATGCAAAATCCGCCACAATGAGCCGTAAGACAAGCCCAAATGTTGAACACGTCGAAGAATCGACAAATTCGAGTCTTTCTCCACACTTTGAGCAACGACAGCGATATTTTCAGCAGAACGAATGTTGCGATGATGCAATATCAATAACCAATCCAGTCTCTTCCAATTTTCCCACTGTGGTTGAAATTGTTTGCTGTGTAGGTCGATTATATCGACCGTAATCGTCACGTAAAGCCCTAAATGTTGATACAGAAGAATGACCATTTTTATAATAATCTTAGGACCAACTTACCGACGCCTTGGACACAAATATCGCACTAAAGCAGGGAAATCGATTGGCCCCATTGCTAGTCAATTTGGCTCGGGAATATTCGTACATATTTATTTATTTATTTCGACCAACTTACAGACTAAAGTCCAATTACAAGATTCTTCAAACAATATAAATGAAAAGTACAACATAATATAACATACATACTAGGCTAGATATTTAAAATTAAATTCTTAAGTCTATGCTTATAAATTTCTAAACATGGAGAATACGGGCCAAACTCCATAGCATTGTGGTTTCTTGGCAGACGCAGCAGTGGTGAATGGTAAAATGTTTCCGTTCTTGCAAATGGAATTTGGTAAGATCCTTCATTTCTAGAGGGATAATTAGATGTCCGCATTGTCAGTAACTCTCTTACATTTGTATGCAACTGATGATGGTGAAGCATATATAAGAGACATTCATCAAGAAAGTGTCTACGAGATGATAACGATGGGAGGTGCAGAAAAGAAAGTCTTTCTTCATAAGTTTGGTACGGGACTTTAAACTCAAAGAATAATATTTGGGTGAACTTCCGTTGTACAGATTCCAGCAGTGAGTCTAAGTGCTTATAATGCGGTGTCCAAATTTGGGAACAATACTCGAGGATATGCCGAACTTTAAAAACTTTAAGGTCATCAGCATAGAGAAGACATGGAGCATCTATTAAAGAGGACAAGTCGTTAATGTATATTAGGGATTAAACCGGCCCCACGATGGATCCTTGAGGGAGTCCAGTCTGTGGATAGAAGGAGTGAGATAACACTCCACAAATACTCACTCTACATGAACGATTGTTTACGTATGAGATAAGCCAAGAGAGCAAATAACCAGAAATACTATGTTGAGTTCGCTTTTTACACAGTACGTTATGATTTACTTTATCAAACGTCAACCTGAAAGTGCTTATCAATGGCTTCACCAACAATGTGAGTAACCTCAAGTAGACTTGTAGTCGTCCACCGACCTGGAAGAAAACCATGTTGAGCAGGAGATATCGAAGAATATATAAGTTCATAAATGTGATTATGAACGAAATGTTCTAGGATCTTCGGGAAACAAGATAGAAGTGAGATTGGACGGTAGTTGGAGATACACGAAAGAGGACCAGATTTGTGAATTTGGAAGATGTTGGCTGTCTTCCAGAAGCGAGGAAAAACTCCGGAGGACAAGCTGGCGTTAAAAATAAAACTCAGCGGAACACTTAATGAAGAGGACAGAGATTTGACGAGCACATTTGGAATTCCGTCTGGTCCAGAACCAATGCTTGTGTCAAGAGTATTAATTATGGGCTCAATATCTGCAGGGCTAACTGCAGGAGCACTATCACCCAGAGAAAAATGAAGAGGGAAATCATAAGAAGAATCAGACGATGAAGAGGAAGTTATAGTGGAAAAGAAGTCCGCGAACAAGTTGGAAATGGGCTTCAGTGTTGAACTTTGTTTATCATTCCAATACATGGTGGTAGGAAAGTGCGGGGAGGACTTTAGATGATTAATATATGACCAGAATGGTTTGGACTGGTTTGAATAAAGTGACTGCTCTATGTGCGTAAAGTCATTTTTTCTTGAGTTTTTAGTTAATAATTTCGTGGAGGCACAGGATCGAGAGTATTTATTATAAGAGCCAGAATCACCAGTCAATCTAAACTTTTGGTGAAATTTTTTCTTAATCTTCAGAGCTTCTAAGATGTCACTGTTGAGCCAAGGTGGCTCAGAGCTATTTCTGGACCTACATAGGGGTGTAAATTGACGGATAAGCGAGTCTAGGTGGGAGTAAAATTTAGTAAGAGCTTCTTCGCAATCAAGGCAGTCAAAAAAATGAAAACCAACCAAGTGAATTGAAAGATTCCGGCAATGCACTGTAAAAGGCTTTCCAGAAGTTGAACTTGAGTGGCTGCTGGCATTAAAGTGTTTTTGGAAAGCTCATGCTGATGTCCAACAACAGAGGGGGATAATGGAGGTCAGAAGATACGTAGGAGTGAGGTGCAGCAGCTACGTGAATATACCCAGTATCAATGCTTGACATTACAAGATCTAGCATCCGATTGTTTATATTTAGAACGTGATTAAATTGGTTAAGGGAAGATTGGGAAAGAAAATTCGATAGTAATACAGACTGCCGATTAGAAGACAAGATATCAATAGATGATGTTAGGTCCCATTCTACGGAAGGAAGATTGAAGTCACCATAAATAATAATACGTGAAGTGGGATAAAGCGTAAGACAATACGATGATAGTGAGTCAAATGGTGAATCATAAAAGTCAAAAAAAGAGTTACAGGGAAGATAGATGCAGAATATGAACAGAGGGGCGGAAAGAGTATTGATTTTGATAAGTACGTGCTCGGTTAAGTCTGGGGGATGAAAATTGTCACGGAGCTTACTGAAAAGATCTTTAGCAACAGCAATTCGTTATCCACCACCATCAAATTTCTTTGTCAGATTAATATCACGGAAAAATTCCAAGCTTTGTACATACTTTTCAAATATAATATTATCATTTGCAAGAATGTATGAAACGCTAAGGCTATGTAATTCGGTGCGCAAGCTTCTTGCATTTTGATTATATAGGGCTATCCATTTCGTGTTAAGAAAGTATAACCCTGCTATTTGACATCTGTCAGAATTAACTGTCATCCAAAGCATGTTTTTTTTTAGTTGAGGTTTGACATTTAGAAATATGGATCGTTCAACCGTCGAAGAACGCGTTGTAATTATTAATTTTTATTCTAAAAATTGTGATTCTGCTGTATCAACATTTAGGGCTTTACGTGACGATTACGGTCGATATAATCGACCTACACAGCAAACAATTTCAACCACAGTGGGAAAATTGGAAGAGACTGGATTGGTTATTGATATTGCATCATCACAACATTCGTTCTGCTGAAAATATCGCTGTCGTTGCTCAAAGTGTGGAGAAAGACTCGAATTTGTCGATTCTTCGACGTGTTCAACATTTGGGCTTGTCTTACGGCTCATTGTGGCGGATTTTGCATTTGGATTTGCATCTCCATCCGTACAAAATCCAACTCACTCAAAAAACTTAAGCCTCAAGACCATACGCAACGCAGAATATATTCGAATTGGGTGATTGAACAACAAGCCATTGATAACGATTTTTCGAACAAAATTTTCTTTGGTGATGAGGCTACTTTTTCGCTCAGTGGTTACGTAAATAAACAGAATTGCCGCATATGGGGCTCTTAAAATTCTCAGGTCGTCGCAGAAAGGCCTTTGCATCCGGAAAAAGTGACCGTTTGGTGTGCATTATGGTATGGTGGTGTTATTGGCCTGTATTTTTTTTGAAAACGATCAAGGAAGAGCCATTACAGTCAATTCTGACCGCTATGGATGGATGTTAACCGATTATTTTTGGAGAGAAATTGAAGATTATGAGCTGGAAAACATGTGGTTCCAACAGGACGGAGCCACAGGCCACACAACACAGGCTAATCGAGCACTTTTGCAAGAGAAATTTCCAGGACGCGTTATTTCGAGATTGAGTGATGTCAATTGGATGGCAAGATCCTGCGACTTAACACCTTTGGATTTCTTTTTATGGAGCTATGCAAAAGATCGTGTTTACGCAAACAATCCTCAAAATCTTGAGCAATCGAAAACCAATATTCGTGAAGTTGTGGCCGAGATATTGCCGGAAATGTGCCGAAAAGTCATTGAAAATTACCTCAAAAGGATGGAGGCCTGTAAGAGGTCCTGTGGAGGATATTTGAATTATGTTGCATTTCATGTATAATGGCAAGGTTCAATCTTTATATTGAATAAATATTTTGTTTCCATCTGAATATTTTATGTGTTTTCTTTAGCTTTACTTTCTCAAGCCTAAAATGGATGACCCTGTGTAAGTTAATATTATTTAAAGTTTTAGTGTCTGTCATGCGTTGATTTTCGATGTGAAGTTCTCAGAAAATTTCGCCTTCTGGGAGGATTGTAACGCTTAACTAAAGTTCCATTCAGTCACAAATTTCTATACAACAAAGCGCTATATTCTGCTGATACACTAATTTTGAAGGAAGCGATCTGACGATGAGGAAGATTTTCTTTTGTTGACTTAACACAGTCTAATATGGGAAAAAAGGATCCAACTTTACGCTTCACATGTTTAGTTAACATTTCGACAGTAGTTTTATATGCTACCCTCGAAACAAATACCTGCAGCGGAGGAGTGATGAGCCTCTTCTTCATCAATAGATACATCAGATTCATTTGCAGAAGTTCCAGCATTAGAAAGCTACCTATCTATACAAGAGGTACGTTAGTATACAAGTCGAGTCAAGTGGTAGCTTATGCAGATCACATCAATATTTTGTCGTGATCGTTAACTACTGACAAAGAACTTTTCCTGAAACTCGACAGTGAAGCAAAACTAGTTTGGCAACGAATCAATGAGAATAAAACAAAGCTTTTGACACAGTCGAGGAAAAATATCTCAAATGTCCAAATATCAAATCTGCGAATAATTATCATCATCAGCTATGGTACGACAGCGCAAACTGGGCCTTGGCCCCCAGGATTAATTTCCTCAAATCATCATGGTTCCGCGACTTTGGCTGCCAGTTGATGATAACCTACACAAATCTGCTGTCAGCTTTTATTGTGTCTTCCCATCGAGACCTCAGTCTTCCCGCTGGACGTGTACCTTGTGCTATATCCGTCAAAGCTCTTTTGGGTAACCGGTTTTATTCCATTCTTTCTATATGACTCGCCCATTGCTATTTGTATAGCTTTAGGTAAGAGGAAAGTGGTGGATCGTCAAAAAGTTCATATAACTCAGCGTTGTAACGTAGTCTCCACTCTGTTCCTTATTTCACTGGGTCGTAGATTTTCCGGAGCACTTTGCGTTCAAATACGTCCTCTGCCTTTTCGGATTGGCTCGTCAGAGTCCATGTTTCACTTTTATATAACAGCACAAGTTTGACCAGTGTCTGAGATCGAATCATAATCAAGTGGGTTATCGCCATTTCAATTATATGGAATTACAACAACGATAACACGTGTTTATGGTTCATATAGGGTTTTCCAATAAGAGGTGTTATTTTGATATTGAAAGAAAAATGCCATTTTTTAAAATAAATGATCGGATGATTAGTTCATTATAAAGAAGAGGATATGCCGTTAATATCAATAAGTAACATTGGGCAAAAAACCACTACAACATGCTTACAGGACCATATCCTCTTCATGAAATTTTCCATAACCAAATGGCGGCTGCACTGTGCTTATGGAAGAAACTGTGCATCTTTTGCATAAATTTGAACGATTTCATATCCAAGTATTGGACGAATAATTCAAATTATCGATTCACGCAATTAGAAAACTTGTTTCCAACCCTAGGATATTTACAAAGACCTTCTGGTAGGAGCACTCGCCTGCTTACTCAACTTGTTTTAATTATATTTTCGTAATCGATTTTCAATCGTTATCGTTCGATCTTCTTCAGCGATTGTTCAACTTAACCTAAAGATCCTACTTATATACTAACTCCTTAATTATATTTCCTAAAGAGGGTAATTAAAATCTACTTTATTCAAATTCATTTTGTTACATTTGAAAATTACTTAACCAATCAGCTTCAAGAGGCAGGATTTACAATTACCTACCTCGTTGTTCATTAGCACGCCCTCTTCCCATGAAATGGTGAGACTTAACATTGCATCCAGTTCTCTCGCATCTCTTGCTTGTCGTACTGGTGTTACGTCATCCACTGTGATTTCGTGTCCTTGAGTTATAATATGCTCCGCTACTGCTGATCTGAAGTTATTCTTCTTTCCTTTTTTCCTCACTGCACTTACTCCGCTTAAATGTTCTCGCACCCTGGTATTGATTAATCTTCTTGTTTGTCCAATGTAAACTTCGTGACAATCGGGGCATTCGATCCGGTAGATGCCTGATTTCTCGTGTGGTTGCCGTCTATCCTTAGTTGATCCGAAGATATTTTTCAGCTGATTTTTGGTACTTGATTCGATTATTCGTATGGACCTTCGTAGTAGGTAACTGCCTTCCAGTACACATTTGCAGAATTTGGGTTGAGGAGTGTGGACCGTTCTTTCTTTTGCCGAGTTTTCCTGATTTTGTCCGCAATTCTCTTGATCGTTGAGAGCTTGAATCCATTCAACTTCGCAGTGTTGAGAATATACTGTATTTCCTTGTCTCTGGCTGCCGTATTGAGTGGTAGATCATACATCCTGTGAATCATGGCTCGATAAGGTTAAACTTTCACTTATTGCGTGTGGTTCGATGTACTCGGAATCATCCGTTGTGTATGTGTTGCCTTCCTGTAGATTTCGAAACTGATGTTGCCACTCATTCTTGATACCAATGTGTCCAGGAAAACCAATTTTCCATCCTTTTCTTCCTCTACCGTGAAATTGATATTTTTGTGCGCATTGAGAAAATGAGATCAATTACGAATATTGAAGTGGCGACCAGACATCAATTTGTATTTTTTAAGTACGGAAAATGTAAGAAAATGTTAGCTAGGATTAGAGCAGATATTAACTTTTTAAAAACATGTCTTGAGCGAAGAATTACCTCAAAGAGTCACATTGTAAAGTTACATTGTGGCCTCAAACATGCGGTGGAACAAGCAAAAATTGCGGAAAGGAATCTTATACAGATGACCATCAAACAATTGTATAGCAAGCTGAATGAAGTAACGTTTAAAGCTTATAAAAGTCACCTGGAGTTAATGAGACAATCAGAGTATTGCATCAAAGGTCACCTGGAAGATTTATTGGAGAAGGCTGATAGAGCGTATCAATGTGAAAAAGAAAAGAAAAGGGCAGCACATTGGCAGAAATTGAGTAAATTAGAAGAAGCTACCCAGAAGTTATCCAAAGTATTCGAAGTACAAGAGATTCCTGGACTAATGGTCAACAAATCGGACGTGGAATTCAAGGAAGATGAAATGAGGCTACTGAAGATGGGTCTCATCTATGCGATAAGGCCTCATCTATGCGATAAGGCCAAGTTGCCGGAAGCACACAAAACGTCAGCGAGGAAGGAGATAGCAAAAGCAATAGCGGGAGCCCAAAGGTCAACGATGAACCCAGAAGCAGCCATCGCAATCGAGTTGAAGAAAAAACCGGTCTATTTCATCAAAGCGGACAAAGGAAACACAGTTGCCATCATGGATAAAGCCAAATATGAGGAAGCGGTTACCACAAAACTAAACAGTGGCAACTTTTTCGAACTCCGTCGAAACCCTCTGGAGGAATCTATCAAACGAGTTGAGAGGACGATCAAAAGCTGCGAGTCACTAATTGGTGAACTGACGAAAGTAAGCGTAACGAACCCAACTCTACCAAGGATCAAATGCTTGCCCAAGATTCACAAGGAAGGGGATGAGATGCGAGAAATAATATCAGCTGTGAACGCTCCAACGCAAAAACTAGCAAGATGGCTAGTGGAGGAATTCAAAAATATGCAACCAATTGAGAGCAACTCCGTCAAAAACACCAAGAAATTCACAAAAAAGCTGCTAACATATAGCCCGCCAACAGAAGACGACGTGATGGTATCGTTTGATGTAAATGCTCTCTTTCCCAGTATACCAGTGATGGAAACACTTGGCTACATCGAGGAGTGGTGAATAAAACAGGGCAATTCCATGGCATGGAAGACGAAAACGAGGCAGTATCTCCAGTTATCGAAGCTGTGTATGACAGAGGACTACTTTACGTTTCAGGGAAAATTCTACAAAACCAAAGGAGGAGCAGCTTTGGGAAATCCACTACCACCGTTTTTTAGTGAAATGTTTATAACGCGACTGAATGATGGACTCAAAATGAAAAACCAATTACCGGAATGCTGGATCAGGTATGTGGGTGATGTTTTCGCTTACGTCAAGAAAGGAGACCCACAACAAATACTAATGGAACTGAAGAATGCGCACAAAAATATCAATTTCACGGTAGAGGAAGAAAAGGTAAGAAAATTGGCTTTCCTGGACACATTGGTATCAAGAACGAGTGGCGACATCAGTTTCGAAATCTACAGGAAGGCAACTCATACACAACGGACGGTCCCGAATACATCGAACCACACGCAACAAGTGAAAGTTTCACGTTATCGAGCCATGATTCACAGGATGTATGATCTACCACTCAATACGGCAGCCAGGGAAATGGAAATGCAGTATATTCTCAACACTGCGAAGTTGAATGGATTCAAGCCCTCAACGATCACGAGAATTGCGGACAAAGTCAGAAAAACTCGGCAAAAGAAAGAACGGTCCACACTCCCCAACCTGGATTCTAAAAAGGGGTGCTGGAAGGCAGTTACCTGCTACGAAGGTGTCACAGATCAATTAAGAAGGAGGCTAAAACATCATGAGTCCATACGAATAATCGAATCAAGTACCAAAAATCAGCTGAAAAATATCTTCGGGTCAACTAAGGATAGACGGCAACCACACGAGAAATCAGGCACCAACCGGATCGAATGCCCCGAAGTTTACATTGGACAATTAATTAATATCAGGTTGCGAGAACATTTAAGCGAAGCAAATGCAGCGAGGAAAAAAGGAAAGAAGAATAACTTTAGAACAGCAGTAGTGGAGCATATTATAACTCAAGGTCACGACATTACAGTGGATGTCGCAACACCAGTACGAGAAGCAAGAGATGCGAGAGAACTGGATGCAATTGAAAGTCTCACCATTTCAAGAGAATAGGGCGTGCTAATGAACAACGACACAGGTAATTGTAAATTCTGGCTCTTCAAGTTAATTAGTTAAGTAATTTTCAAATGCATCAAAAGGAATTTGAATAAAGTAGATTTGAATTACCCTTTTTAGGAAATGTAATTAAGGACTTAGTCTATATGTAGGATCTTTAGGTTAAGTGAAAGAATCGCTGAAGAAGATCGAACGATAACGATCGAACGATAACGATCGAAAATCGATTACGAAAATATAATTAAAAAAAAAACACGCAAAATTAAAATTAAGGTTTTATTATTCTTTTAATTTTTCATTGTAACAGTGCCAAATTAATTTATCTCTTTTGAATAAGTGATTAGTAATAACACCTGAATCAGAATGTATCGCAGCTAGGTGGACGGATATATGGCCTAAGCGTGGTGCTGACTATATCACCTACTCGAGTGCCGATACATTCGATCAAGATAATGAGATACACTAACTATCTCTAAGTGAAAGCCCGAAAGGGGTTGTAGGGCTAAAGCAAAAAAAAACAAGTTGGGTAGACAGACCTATGCTCATGTCAGAAGGGTTTTGTACTCTACGCACAAAATGCAATAACCAGTAACGAATAAAATCAAGAAACATGTCATGTTCGAGGATCATACTATTATTAGCAAAGTTGAAAGAATTTTGACTTCTGAGGTATTTGTTATAGTTATACCCAGGTTTTTTAGATCACGGGTGTCCATTCGCGAGGGAGGAAACACATTTTTCATGTTCTACCCCCCCCCCCCCCCCTGTGCCTCCACTGAAGCAAAAACTGTCAGTTTTCGAACTGTTTTGAAAAGCTCTCATAGAGAACTTTCAGTTGATACTCATATCGGCTACTTTCCATGAAATTTTTTTTCAGGGGCCACTCCTCTGTACTGTAATCATCGATTCATGGCCTGTTTTTTCGAATCTTAGAATGGTTACAAAGCCCTTTTGCTAGGAGCTCTCTCCTGCCTCTTCGACTTGTTTCAATTGTATGTACTCATCTTCATGATACCTATCATTCCTGAAATTTTCATGCAAATTCTAGCAAACCTATAGTGTCTAAGTTGGTAAAAAGCGCATATGGCTCCATAGCCAAATGTTTCCATAGTAATACAGGACATATTGTTCCATAGTAATACAGGAAAATTCAAATCGCTATAACTTCGTTAAGTACAATTCGATCTTTATGAAACTTTCAGAAAAGATCAATCTTATAAATAGTCAAAATTTTATTGAATTTAAGGGTACCGTTTAGATTTTATTCAAGAAAACATAAAATTGATAAATCATACTATTACTAACAAAGCTGAGTGAATTTCGACTTCTCATGTATTTGTTGTTGTTGTACTCATTAAGGCCTACATTCATGTTTTTTTTCAGATTTTTCGGATGGAACGTGTCCAATTGCGAGGGGAGTACGCGAAAAGTTCGTACATTTCCCCTTCCCCTGCCCCCCCTTGGTACTCATAAGGCAATTTTAAGAATTGTTTTGAAAAGATCTCATTGAGACCTTTCCAATGACACCCTACTCGACTACCAATGGTGAAAATTTTTTTTTGAGGGGTCACCTCCCTATATGGGGAGACCCCCCTTTAACCCTTTTGAAAAATTTTTCCACCGTTGAACTTTCAAAAAGTCACCACTTCTGACCTTTTCACAAAGTTTCATTGCTGTAGCCTCTATAGTTTCGGAGAAAAAGTGCTGTGACATACAGACGGACGGACGGACGGACGGACAGACGGACACAGGTCTTGATTGCAATAGGGTTTTGTATTTTAGTACAAAGCCCTAAGAACAAGTTGAAGTAGCAGGAGAGTATCTAACCAGAAGGGTTTTGCAAAACAATTAGTAGACCAAACAATATAGATTCCATAAATTGAGTTCGAAAAATGATTATGGTTCTTATGCTTTTAAATTCGCCGCCATTTGGTTTCAAGTGTTTTGACCCCGTCATCACATCAATATAAAAAAAAATGTGTATCAAAGTTCCTACATATTTGTAGTGTCTTGGTCCGTTACAGGTGTATATCTCCCTAGTACCACGTGTTAATGTTGTTATAATTGTTAAATATTCAATCGGCTGTAACTTAGCTGTTTATTGTTCGGTTATTGTGAAATTTTCTGGGCACATGCAATTTCTTGTAAGAAGCTCAAATTGTAGTTTTTAGTGGATTTAAGGCTCTCATTTTGATCTTATAGGCAAAAACGTAAAACTTATAAAATTTACTATTATTAACAAAGTTGATCGGTTTACGACTTTTGAGGTATCTGTTGCCCTTGTACTTCTGAAGCCACACCACTGTGATTTTTTTTCAGATTTTTCAGGTTAAAGGGGTCTAATTTCGAGGGGGGACACCAAATTTTCGTACATTTCCCCTTCCCGTCCACCCCCCAAAGCAAAACTTGTCATTTTAAGACCTGTTTTGAAAAGTTCTCATGAAGACCTATCGTTTGATACCCATATTGCCTACATGCGATGACATTTTTTTTTTCAGGGGCCACTTCCCTATATGCGGAGACCCCCTTTAAACATCTTATAAATTGTTTTTTTAGATGAAACTCGCGTTATTTTACACATACTTTCAAAGTCCTATATTTCTAGCTTATCTAGTTTGCGGGAAAAAGTTGTGTGGCCAACAGACGAACTGATGGACGGACAGACAGGACGCGATTTAATATGGTTTTGTAAAATTATTTTACAAAACCCTAAAAATAAAACAATAACACGTGAACAGCCATAAATTATCATCATTATCGCTTCCATAGTCTGTTTTCTTTTTATTTCAATGTTTTTATTGTTCGCTGTAATAAGTAAGTTACCATATTTGAACACGGGCTCTTGCCACCAAATGCTAAATTATAGTAATACGATAATAAAAAAAAGAAAAAACGAAATAAACTAATTTCATGTCCTTGCTCTCAAAATCTTAGTCGATCGTTTTAATGTACTTTCCAATAAATTTCTAATCTTTCATTCATTTATTGCTGAAAAAAATGCAATCAGCCATCTTTCAAGGGTATCAACTCACGAGTATCTATTTATATCGCGTATCATCGCCCTCAATTGCTGCAATTAAAAGAACAGATAATTTACGCCTTAATATCTGTCTATCATAAATTCAGGAAGTCAAGTTATGTAGTTGTTATGCGAAATTAGGGACTTAATCATAAAAACATGAATTTTATCAATGAATCAATTCATAATTCGAAACATTGTCAATGGCTAGCAAAACAAGATATTACTGCTCTGATTGATTACCAAACAAAATGCTCCTCGGCTAGAGTACTCGTATCGTACCAGACAATTATTATTACTTTGTGTAGGAGAATGATAACTTTATTAACCTACGCGTGTTTAAACAAACCATCTCATCCATGTGAGACTATCAACGGTTCATTTCACACCTATCTCTATGTACGAGAATATGTAGTAAGTGGCGTTAAAACATTTTATCGACCAAATGAAATCTTTCACTTACACACGGTCTGCCATGTAAAAAGCTTTTATCGGATGTTTTTCTGTGCTGTGTCGAAATTAAGTTTATGAATTGTGATAAAGATAACATCGCTCTTCATTAATGTTTTACGTGAACGTGCACTTAATTGAAAATCATTGAATTGATTGTGCAGAATGGGGAAAAACAAAGGGAATGTGGGAAAATTGAGTCTCAAACATTTTATTGTTCTCAAGGATGACAAGCATCCTAAATATAGATTCCATTTATTAAATAGCTTCGATGATATTTGTATTTTTCCAAACATCATTTATTAGACTTAATCGAATATAGAAAGTTACCAACCTAAGCATTAGATTAATTCTGTATTCTCCTCCGCTGTTCATTTCCGGTAGATGATTATTCAAGCTTTAACATACGGTGAAATTTTCTATCAATCGTTAAATCTCGATGGCTTCCTGCTACCACTGAAGTTAACTTGGTTAAATTGTCTTTATTAGAACGATGAACATCATGCAGACTTGGGCAAATCCAACAGTATTATCGGGGAGTATCAAGGTGGCTTTACAGCAGGTAGGTCGACGAGAGACCAATTATTTACAGTCAAGCAGGTACTTGAAAAATTTTGGGAGTTCGACGTAGACGTACACCCTATTTTCATTGACTTGAAATAAGCCTATGCTAGTATAAATCGTAACGTACTGTACCAAATAATGCTCTGCTTTGGTATCCCAACTAAGTTAGTCTATCATTCTAAAATGACAATGACGTCGACTACCTACCAAGTCCGCATCAATGACCAACTCATTGAGTAATTAAATAATATTGCCTTATGAGTACCAAGGGGGGGCAGGGGAAGGGGAAATGTACGAACTTTTCGCGTACTCCCCTCGCAATTGGACACGTTCCATCCGAAAAATCTGAAAAAAACATGAATGTAGGCCTTAATGAGTACAACAACAACAAATACATGAGAAGTCGAAATTCACTCAGCTTTGTTAGTAATAGTATGATTTATCAATTTTATGTTTTCTTGAATAAAATCTAAACGGTACCCTTAAATTCAATAAAATTTTGACTATTTATAAGATTGATCTTTTCTGAAAGTTTCATAAAGATCGAATTGTACTTAACGAAGTTATAGCGATTTGAATTTTCCTGTATTACTATGGAACAATATGTCCTGTATTACTATGGAAACATTTGGCTATGGAGCCATATGCGCTTTTTACCAACTTAGACACTATAGGTTTGCTAGGATTTGCATGAAAATTTCAGGAATGATAGGTATCATGAAGATGAGTACATACAATTGAAACAAGTCGAAGAGGCAGGAGAGAGCTCCTAGCAAAAGGGCTTTGTAACCATTCTAAGATTCGAAAAAACAGGCCATGAATCGATGATTACAGTACAGAGGAGTGGCCCCTGAAAAAAAATTTCATGGAAAGTAGCCGATATGAGTATCAACTGAAAGTTCTCTATGAGAGCTTTTCAAAACAGTTCGAAAACTGACAGTTTTTGCTTCAGTGGAGGCACAGGGGGGGGGGGGGGGGTGTAGAACATGAAAAATGTGTTTCCTCCCTCGCGAATGGACACCCGTGATCTAAAAAACCTGGGTATAACTATAACAAATACCTCAGAAGTCAAAATTCTTTCAACTTTGCTAATAATAGTATGATCCTCGAACATGACATGTTTCTTGATTTTATTCGTTACTGGTTATTGCATTTTGTGCGTAGAGTACAAAACCCTTCTGACATGAGCATAGGTCTGTCTACCCAACTTGTTTTTTTTTGCTTTAGCCCTACAACCCCTTTCGGGCTTTCACTTAGAGATAGTTAGTGTATCTCATTATCTTGATCGAATGTATCGGCACTCGAGTAGGTGATATAGTCAGCACCACGCTTAGGCCATATATCCGTCCACCTAGCTGCGATACATTCTGATTCAGGTGTTATTACTAATCACTTATTCAAAAGAGATAAATTAATTTGGCACTGTTACAATGAAAAATTAAAAGAATAATAAAACCTTAATTTTAATTTTGCGTGTTTTTTTTTTAATTATATTTTCGTAATCGATTTTCGATCGTTATCGTTCGATCGTTATCGTTCGATCTTCTTCAGCGATTCTTTCACTTAACCTAAAGATCCTACATATAGACTAAGTCCTTAATTACATTTCCTAAAAAGGGTAATTCAAATCTACTTTATTCAAATTCCTTTTGATGCATTTGAAAATTACTTAACTAATTAACTTGAAGAGCCAGAATTTACAATTACCTGTGTCGTTGTTCATTAGCACGCCCTATTCTCTTGAAATGGTGAGACTTTCAATTGCATCCAGTTCTCTCGCATCTCTTGCTTCTCGTACTGGTGTTGCGACATCCACTGTAATGTCGTGACCTTGAGTTATAATATGCTCCACTACTGCTGTTCTAAAGTTATTCTTCTTTCCTTTTTTCCTCGCTGCATTTGCTTCGCTTAAATGTTCTCGCAACCTGATATTAATTAATTGTCCAATGTAAACTTCGGGGCATTCGATCCGGTTGGTGCCTGATTTCTCGTGTGGTTGCCGTCTATCCTTAGTTGACCCGAAGATATTTTTCAGCTGATTTTTGGTACTTGATTCGATTATTCGTATGGACTCATGATGTTTTAGCCTCCTTCTTAATTGATCTGTGACACCTTCGTAGCAGGTAACTGCCTTCCAGCACCCCTTTTTAGAATCCAGGTTGGGGAGTGTGGACCGTTCTTTCTTTTGCCGAGTTTTTCTGACTTTGTCCGCAATTCTCGTGATCGTTGAGGGCTTGAATCCATTCAACTTCGCAGTGTTGAGAATATACTGCATTTCCATTTCCCTGGCTGCCGTATTGAGTGGTAGATCATACATCCTGTGAATCATGGCTCGATAACGTGAAACTTTCACTTGTTGCGTGTGGTTCGATGTATTCGGGACCGTCCGTTGTGTATGAGTTGCCTTCCTGTAGATTTCGAAACTGATGTCGCCACTCGTTCTTGATACCAATGTGTCCAGGAAAGCCAATTTTCTTACCTTTTCTTCCTCTACCGTGAAATTGATATTTTTGTGCGCATTCTTCAGTTCCATTAGTATTTGTTGTGGGTCTCCTTTCTTGACGTAAGCGAAAACATCACCCACATACCTGATCCAGCATTCCGGTAATTGGTTTTTCATTTTGAGTCCATCATTCAGTCGCGTTATAAACATTTCACTAAAAAACGGTGGTAGTGGATTTCCCAAAGCTGCTCCTCCTTTGGTTTTGTAGAATTTTCCCTGAAACGTAAAGTAGTCCTCTGTCATACACAGCTTCGATAACTGGAGATACTGCCTCGTTTTCGTCTTCCATGCCATGGAATTGCCCTGTTTTATTCACCACTCCTCGATGTAGCCAAGTGTTTCCATCACTGGTATACTGGGAAAGAGAGCATTTACATCAAACGATACCATCACGTCGTCTTCTGTTGGCGGGCTATATGTTAGCAGCTTTTTTGTGAATTTCTTGGTGTTTTTGACGGAGTTGCTCTCAATTGGTTGCATATTTTTGAATTCCTCCACTAGCCATCTTGCTAGTTTTTGCGTTGGAGCGTTCACAGCTGATATTATTTCTCGCATCTCATCCCCTTCCTTGTGAATCTTGGGCAAGCATTTGATCCTTGGTAGAGTTGGGTTCGTTACGCTTACTTTCGTCAGTTCACCAATTAGTGACTCGCAGCTTTTGATCGTCCTCTCAACTCGTTTGATAGATTCCTCCAGAGGGTTTCGACGGAGTTCGAAAAAGTTGCCACTGTTTAGTTTTGTGGTAACCGCTTCCTCATATTTGGCTTTATCCATGATGGCAACTGTGTTTCCTTTGTCCGCTTTGATGAAATAGACCGGTTTTTTCTTCAACTCGATTGCGATGGCTGCTTCTGGGTTCATCGTTGACCTTTGGGCTCCCGCTATTGCTTTTGCTATCTCCTTCCTCGCTGACGTTTTGTGTGCTTCCGGCAACTTGGCCTTATCGCATAGATGAGGCCTTATCGCATAGATGAGACCCATCTTCAGTAGCCTCATTTCATCTTCCTTGAATTCCACGTCCGATTTGTTGACCATTAGTCCAGGAATCTCTTGTACTTCGAATACTTTGGATAACTTCTGGGTAGCTTCTTCTAATTTACTCAATTTCTGCCAATGTGCTGCCCTTTTCTTTTCTTTTTCACATTGATACGCTCTATCAGCCTTCTCCAATAAATCTTCCAGGTGACCTTTGATGCAATACTCTGATTGTCTCATTAACTCCAGGTGACTTTTATAAGCTTTAAACGTTACTTCATTCAGCTTGCTATACAATTGTTTGATGGTCATCTGTATAAGATTCCTTTCCGCAATTTTTGCTTGTTCCACCGCATGTTTGAGGCCACAATGTAACTTTACAATATGACTCTTTGAGGTAATTCTTCGCTCAAGACATGTTTTTAAAAAGTTAATATCTGCTCTAATCCTAGCTAACATTTTCTTACATTTTCCGTACTTAAAAAATACAAATTGATGTCTGGTCGCCACTTCAATATTCGTAATTGATCTCATTTTCTCAATGCGCACAAAAATATCAATTTCACGGTAGAGGAAGAAAAGGATGGAAAATTGGTTTTCCTGGACACATTGGTATCAAGAATGAGTGGCAACATCAGTTTCGAAATCTACAGGAAGGCAACACATACACAACGGATGATTCCGAGTACATCGAACCACACGCAACAAGTGAAAGTTTAACCTTATCGAGCCATGATTCACAGGATGTATGATCTACCACTCAATACGGCAGCCAGAGAAAATGAAATACAGTATATTCTCAACACTGCGAAGTTGAATGGATTCAAGCTCTCAACGATCAAGAGAATTGCGGACAAAATCAGGAAAACTCGGCAAAAGAAAGAACGGTCCACACTCCTCAACCCAAATTCTGCAAATGTGTACTGGAAGGCAGTTACCTACTACGAGGGTCCATACGAATAATCGAATCAAGTACCAAAAATCAGCTGAAAAATATCTTCGGATCAACTAAGGATAGACGGCAACCACACGAGAAATCAGGCATCTACCGGATCGAATGCCCCGATTGTCACGAAGTTTACATTGGACAAACAAGAAGATTAATCAATACCAGGGTGCGAGAACATTTAAGCGGAGTAAGTGCAGTGAGGAAAAAAGGAAAGAAGAATAACTTCAGATCAGCAGTAGCGGAGCATATTATAACTCAAGGACACGAAATCACAGTGGATGACGTAACACCAGTACGACAAGCAAGAGATGCGAGAGAACTGGATGCAATGTTAAGTCTCACCATTTCATGGGAAGAGGGCGTGCTAATGAACAACGAGGTAGGTAATTGTAAATCCTGCCTCTTGAAGCTGATTGGTTAAGTAATTTTCAAATGTAACAAAATGAATTTGAATAAAGTAGATTTTAATTACCCTC
Organism: Odontomyia ornata; assembly: GCA_963969285.1. NCBI lineage: Eukaryota > Metazoa > Arthropoda > Insecta > Diptera > Stratiomyidae > Odontomyia > Odontomyia ornata. The sequence goes on along the minus strand of OZ017741.1, from coordinate 237,123,487 downwards.
TTTAGGAAATATAATTAAGGAGTTAGTATATAAGTAGGATCTTTAGGTTAAGTTGAACAATCGCTGAAGAAGGTCGAACGATAACGATTGAAAATCGATTACGAAAATATAATTAAAACAAGTTGAGTAAGCAGGCGAGTGCTCCTACCAGAAGGTCTTTGTAAATATCCTAGGGTTGGAAACAAGTTTTCTAATTGCGTGAATCGATAATTTGAATTATTCGTCCAATACTTGGATATGAAATCGTTCAAATTTATGCAAAAGATGCACAGTTTCTTCCATAAGCACAGTGCAGCCGCCATTTGGTTATGGAAAATTTCATGAAGAGGATATGGTCCTGTAAGCGTGTTGTAGTGGTTTTTTGCCCAATGTTACTTATTGATATTAACGGCATATCCTCTTCTTTATAATGAACTAATCATCCGATCATTTATTTTAAAAAATGGCATTTTTCTTTCAATATCAAAATAACACCTCTTATTGGAAAACCCTATATGAACCATAAACACGTGTTATCGTTGTTGTAATTCCATATAATTGAAATGGCTATAACTCACTTGATTATGATTCGATCTCAATTAAATTTTGTGAACATATATATCTTATGTTAGTCTATATGATTGCAAAATTTCAAGAAGTTTAAAGGTACCGTTTTGATTTTATGGGCAAAAATGTAAAATCTACAAATCATACTATTATTAACAAAGTTGAGCGAATTTCGATTTCTAAGGTATTTGTTGCCCTTGTACTTATAAAGGTTCACATTCGTGATAATTTTCAGATTTTTCGGCTGAAAGGTGTCCAATCGCGAGGGGGGGGGGGGGACACAAATTTTGGGTACATTTTGCCTTCCCGTGGACCCCCTAATTCATCAAATGATTTTTTTATTTCAGATTCTAGCTTCTATAGTTTCTGAGGAAATCAGCTGTGACGCACGGACAGACGGACAGACGGACAGACGGACGGACGGACAGACGGACGGACAGACAGGTCGCGAAACTAGTAGGTCTTTGTAAAAAATTTTTTTACAAAGACCTAAAAACACGCCAATTTAGTAGGAAGGTTTTATCATTCTTTTTATTTTTCAGAATTATTTTGCGAAAATGAGATCAATTACGAACACTGTTACAGTGCAATTTGTGAATTTCATCGTTTTAGGCCATTTGGAAGTTTATTTTTTTGAATGTATATCCTTTAATTTTGTTGAATTTTAGATGCTAAATTTACATTATCTTGTGATGGTCTCAACAAATCATAGCCTTAATCATTACGTCGATTAACTAACTAAATCGTTGAACAGTAATCATTTTAAGACTAAATGAAAGTGATTTTTAGGGAAAGTTGTAATAGGTATAGACAAAGTCAATTAGTCCGCGTGGTGTAGTGGTAAGAGTCCCCACTCTGTTAGCCGAAGCTCCCTGGTTCAATCCTTTTAATGACAATGCGATTTGTGTCGAGTTATTCTTCGCACGGGCTATAAGCTCCTTCAGTGATCACATATATAATACTCTTTGATAATATGTTTTTTGCAGTCAGTTCTTTTGCTCATGTGGCATTTAAGAGAGGATCTATTGTCAACGCAGTCTTGCTTTACTTAACACCATGTGCGTTTTTCTTGATTTTCTGATGTGTTCTGGGGTTACAACATGATTACTTACCTTCCTACTTACTGCATACTTTCACCCGATTCCTCTCCTGTTTGTAGTAGAAAGTTTCTGTGTAAAACTGTGTCAGTATGACTTGTCATCGGGCCTCATCGAGAAAGTATCATTAGGCTTTGAACGAGAAGACCATCGCGAAGACCGAATAACAAACCACTAGGCAGTTAATTTGATATTATTGAATATAATTATTCCTGATAAACAGTTTAAACAAATAAGCTCGGTGTTTGTGCCAGTTTCAGAAGTGGGATGCTCTCCTAAAATAAATAAACCCGTATCGTGCCCAACTAAAAACTGTGTTACTATCACGTTTTAACATGTCGGCAATGAAAAAAAAAACTCATTTACCGCCAAGTAACAACGATGCGTGCTGCAATTGCGAAATTATTCAACCGCCAGAGTGAAAGCCAAATTAATCACCTATTTGACTGAAGAACAAGGATCCAACGAGATATGTTCAGATGAAGTTGTCATCGATCTAGTGTCGCGTGGTGAGTTTGAAAAACTCCGAGAAGAAATGTCCACAATTTGAACTGCTCTTAAGTGCATAATGGACGCACCACGCCATATTATCAACGAGGCATCCTCCAACGTTGTGTAATGATTTTCTCACTTCACTTCGCTCGAACGAAATCGGAACCGATCTCTCATCGGTTCTAGACATGAAATCTTGGTACGTGACAACGGACTGTACCCTAGAGGTCAACAAGTCCGGACACACTGAGTCTACTCCGATGTGGCTTCTGGCTGGCTAGGTAGTTCGGAAAGGAGTTCGGTCGCGGGAATTGCGCGAACAGACTAGGTCTGGAATACAAAAACTCAGCCATGGGTTGATATGCCCGTTTTAATAACACATCGAAAACATTAGCATACGGAAAAGAAACATTCTTTACTTTATTCCGTATTCCTTTCATACGTTCCCGAGTATCACCGACGCGGTACCGAAATATATCCTACTTTAACCCGAATCTGGAAAAACCCTACTCTAGTAAAAACGCAACAAAACTTATGGTACCGCGTACCGAGCGCGACGCGAAACGGGCCATCCTCGGATTTCTACAACGCTACCCTTGTAACGGCATACGGTTCGCTGGGAAGGAAAAACTGGTTTAGCCCAGCAATTCATTTACATCTTTATTCCTTTCATAACACTACTTTGTATCTTTTTTTTCTTTCCTTTTTTGAAAATTCTAATGTATCTGTATCTAAGACTAACTATATAACTAACGGTGGATGTTAAATTTGCAAGGTTTCATTTTCTTTGCTTTTGTTGCGATGCTTTTCATTATTGGTGTTATATCATTAATTCAGTAGCCTTTGCTTATTACTCGTTGGTTCTTACATTATATTTTCTACGGTTTATTATAATTGTTTAATTGTATGTTTATCTTTTGTTTTAAACGAATAAGTTCATTCTTATATTTAAAGCGCATCACTTTTTTTCATCTCAGTATTAAATTTGTGACCTGTTCAATTTATAGTTAATCGAACAAATTCCTCACTGGTTTCTAACAAAAATTATTTACAACCTTATATAAAGAATAATGTAGTCTGTGTGGTCTAGTGGTTAGAGCATGAACGCATAAGCCGAAGGTCCCAGGTTCAAACCTTAGTGTTCACTCAGTGGTGATATGTACTGATTTAATCAGATCAAATCATAGCTGAGCAGGCATACGGGAGCATGGTACTGACCAAACAACTTCCGAAAAAATCAATACGGTCATGAAAATGAGATACTCTAACTATCTCTAAGCGAAAGCCCGAGAGGGGCTGTAGTTCTACAAAGAAGAGAAGAAGAAGATAAACAATAATAGGGTATAATTATCAATGCATTAGGGATATAGTAAAAAAATATTTTAATTCTTAAAGGGGTTGTAATATTTAGCAACTAAGTTCTTTGAACCGCCTCGTTCAATGCAAGAAATGTAGGAAACCATTTCATGTAAGTTCATATACCTCCGATATAAACCTTCAGTTTCTCTTTTAAATATTACTTTGAAGGTAATTTACGCGTAAGGACACTTTCCTTTTGAAATTTATACAAAGGGGGACCTAATTTGGAAATTTTAATGGGCCATTGACTGGAAGTCTTCAAATAGACAAAGCTGGAAAAATCAAAATAGCAAGTGTTAACTTTCTTGCACCAAAGTAGCGGCCCAAAAATTATTTTTTAATTTCTAAATTTCTAAGGTTTCAAATTTTTCTCGTTACTTTGTTTACTCACTACTTTATTTTGTAGTACAAACAAAGAAAAGACTCGCAAAAATACTGACTTTGATTTTCATCAATATCTCAATTACTTTATTCATTTTTCTTCATTTTCTCTTTTTTTCGATATATTAATAAAACAAGTTGGGTAGACAGACCCACGCTCATGTCAGAAGGGTTTTGTACTCAACTTCTTAGAAATGCATTCACCAGCAACAAATAAAGTCAAGAAATATGTCAAAAAGATGTGCACGTTTACAAGAAAATCTATTGTTTTTCTACTTTCAACGGTCGCCATTTTGTTGCAAACAAGGGAAAATCACTCAAATCATGAATTCCCAAAAATACTAATGTCAGTGACCTTATTTGAAAATTTCAAAAAGATCAAAAGTCCATAAAATACCAAAATCACGTGTTATTGTTGTTGTAATTGGAGAAATTTCAAATGGCTACAACTTCCGTGCATATCATTTGATTTTCATCAAACTTACAAGGACTACTTAAATATCTAATTTCGTATGGTTTGAAGGTACCCATACGATTTTATTAGGTAAAATGTGAAATTCGAATATCATACAGGTACTATTTTTAACAAAGTTGAGCGAATTTTGACATGTAAGGTATTTTTTGTTGTTGTAATCATAAACACCTACCCCCATATTTTTTTTCATTTTTAACAAAGTTGAGCGAATTTTGACATGTAAGGTATTTTTTGTTGTTGTAATCATAAACACCTACCCCCATATTTTTTTTCAGAATTTACGGATCACAGGTGTCGAATCGCGAGAGAGGGACACAAATTTTTCGTGTATTTCCCCTCCCTGTGCGCCCCTCGAAGCAAAAATTATCAAATTAGACCTTTTTTGAAAAGTTCTCATCAAGACCTTTCTTTTGATCGGCTACCTTTGATTAAATTTTTTTTTCGGGGGCCACTCCCCTATATTGGGAGACCCCCCTTAAATGCCTTATAAAATTTTTTTTTCGAATTGAGCTTTGAAGAGAGCACCACTTTACACCTGTATAGAAAATTTGATGCTTCTAGCTTAAGTAGTTTGCGAGAAAAAGTGCTGTGGCACATGGGCGGAAGGACAGACAGATGGACAGACGGACAGACAGGGCGCGATTTTAGTAGGGTTTTGTAAAATTATTTTACAAAACCCTTAAAACGGGAATATTAATTTATGATCATCATTTTCAATCTCGAAAGGCTTCAAAATTGATTCAAATTAAATTCATTTCACTAGCGATATCTCAGAAATTAATTATATACATTTTTGACTCTTAATTGAAAAACATTTTTAAATACAAGTATTTTTTTTTAATAGCGTAAGTAGAACTAATATTGCATTTGGGAAAAACCATTGTGTTAATTTAACTCTTACAAGTAAGTCGTACATATAAAGTAAAAATAATAAAATAGTCGATACTGAATATCGTTTGACCGGGAAATTAAGTAAATCACCACTCCTCTAAATACATGATACATTGTTTTTGGTCGTTACTCGCACCACAATTTTTTCGTTATTGTAATTTGCTTATGTTTTGTTGAATTGTGATTGTATGATATTGAATATACTTTGACGGTTATAAAAGTTTTATTTAAAAATTGCTGAGAACAGTTTCAATTTAGTAATCAAGGACATCCGGTTTATAATATTATTACAAACCGGATGTCCTTGATTACTAAATCGAAACTGTTCTCATTGTTGCTTTACCCTGGTTTTACGTTCTATGGAATAATAGGCCAATTGAAAAGTCCTCGGTGTGATACACAGATGGCGGTCCTTGTATTAAATCCATATGATTTTTAGTTTAGTATTAAATCCATATGATATTTAGTTAGTGTCACAATTTGACATCAGTCCGACCATTAGTTTGTAAGGTATTGCGTTGTGAGTGTAGCTGCTTTTGTTATTTGAAAAAAGATGGAAAAAAAAATTTTGTGTGCTAATAAAATATTGCTTTTTGAAGGAAAAAAATACAGTTGAAACAAAATCTTGGCTTGATGAAGAATTTCCGGGGTCTGCACCAGGAAAAACAACAACAACGTGGTGAAATGAGCACCGAAGACGGCGAACGCAGTGGACGCCGAAAAGAGGCTGTCACCGACGAAAACATCAAAAAAGTTCACAAAATAATTTTGAATGACCGTAAAGTGAAGTTGATATCAGACATTGTGAAGATATCATCTGAACGTGTACATCATATGATTCACGAATATTTGTACATGAGAAAGCTGTGTGCAAAATGGGTGCCGCGCGAGCTCACAATCGATCAAAAGTAACAACGTGTTAATGATTCTGAGCAGTGTTTAAGCGCAATAAACCTGCATTTTTGCATCGATATGTGATAATGGATGAAACATGGATCCATCATTTCACTCAGGAGTCCAATCGACGGTCAGCTGAGTAGACTGCACTCGATGAACCGAATCCAAAGCGAGGGAAAACACAACAGTCAGCTGGCAATGTTATGGCATCAGTATTCTGGGATGCGCAAGGTATAATATTCATTGATTACCTCAAAAATGGCCAGCCCATCAACAGCAATTATTATATAGCGTTATTGGATCGTTTAAACGGCCCCATTTGACCGGGGACTTTTCAATTGGCCGGTTATATCACTTCTGCACATACTATGGTTATAATCGTAAAAATTATTTTTCTTTCAATCAAGATGTTTCACTTGCACACTCTATGTTGATCATATTTTCATACATGAAATGTATGTACCTATGATCATGGAAACGCTCAATTTTCGTTGAGAATGCAACAATAAATTCATGTTTTTCACCATATCAACTAAAGAAACTTTTCCGCGGGATTCCGATATGTTATCGTTATATAAATTAGTATCCAGTTGATAAGTTTTTTTCACATTCGGACAATTATATAATTTTATAAAAATATCTATATTGTTAATTTTTCTATAATTGTTTAATTGTTTGCTTATTCACTTTTAACTTCAATAATAAATCACCCAATCGAATCCGGGTGAATCGATGCGTGTCATGAATTGTTTGAAAGTGGAAGAAGTTTTCGTAATAGATGTGTTACCTTAAATTCATATATAAGAGCCCAAAACCAATTCTATTCTGCACTTTTAGAATCACAGTGCAAAATTAGTCATGATAAAACATGCCGCAGTTAAGCATCGAAAACTGATTACAGCCGAATTTTGTTTGCATTCTTTTCATCATTTATCCCCCAAAAATTTCACATTCAAAGTTCGCGTCTTGCACTCTGATTCTCACGCTTTTCATGACTCAACCCTCCTGCCAGTATCTGACAATGGACAGTAAATTGATATTACCTTTCAATGCCGTTACGATAACTTCACGATAATTTTTGAACGGTCCGAACAAAACTCCACTGAGATAGCGATTGCGCCTGTCATGATTTTCGTGTGATTGCCAGGTTTTCGATTCCCCACGTCACCTTCCTCGGCAAGGCATTCCCCGGGTGTCCGATACGCTATGGCGATTTCGAGGCTTGGGACTCGTCTCTTTTTCTGCTTTGTCGCCATTGTGTAACTGGAAACAGCAAAGTAATTTCCAGATTCTAATGTGTTCACTTCAACTTTACTCGATACAACACAACTTATACTTGCTTAAACACAATTTACAACAGAAATGTGTAAAAGACGAATTATTTCGGACAAAAAACATCCGTATCAGAAATGCACAATAACGCTAACAAAACTGTAGTTTTAAAATCAACATGGCCATCTTGCCATCTGGCACGTGCCTTCCCACACAAAACTGACGTAAGATGGGAAGTCATACGGTGGCAAATTGCATATTTGTTAGTCGGCCTACTAATGGTCATGTGTGTGGTAGTAAAGTCTGCTATCATATGGCTTCCCATCCAACGTCAGTTTTCACACACACAAATACCTTCCTCTCAGCTGACAAAAGCGGTTCAGGAACAGCAAGAAGTAAGAGGGTCCGTTCCGATTTCGTCGACGTCAATAACGACTGACTAATATCGGCAGTGGCGTAGGGCCGATTCATTACAGTTGCCAATAAGCAGCCGGGAGTACCACCACCAAACACGTCTTTGACATCGATTGCAGCCATCACCATTCAATACGTACATTCAAATGCTAGACCTATTCCGCCACACAGTACTACACATCTAAATATAAACACCGCTACAACTTTGCCGACCAACGATTCTAGCAGTGTACATTCGCACACACGAAACAAGATATTGAATCCGTTCCTACGACAGCCATCCCATTATCGCAAACTCACACGAAATTCGTCGTATGCATATCGGAAGCATCCTCGATATGATGCTGGATGACCAAAACAACCGCAGCTTACACAAGCCAATTTTTCTTTTGGCTCCAGCTGAGCCCATTTTCAATCACCGGGAGCATTAACATCTTTGGAGTTGACGCACCAGTATTGCGTGGCGCAGTTGGCAGTAGAATGACAGAATCTTTGACACCGGTAACGCTGTTTGACTTTTCTTTTTTAGAGGCGTTGCCATGTCAACACTCTGAAATTCAAGTACCTTATTTGTTGTAGAGCACTTGGACTGCTTTTATTTATAATTTGTACCAGGTAAAGTCATAGATTCTTCCTTTTTACGGTCGAGCTTCTTGTCGCGAAGACTTTGACGGAAAAAAATTAAATTTCTAGCGCAGCTTCCTTGAGCCCCTGGAGAAATTAAACCATATCCTCTCTATAGTGCAAACCCTACAACAAAAAGGTCTGATTCTTTTCACTTTTTGGGGTATAGGTGAAGTGTTGGATCTCCCCAGAATTTAACGCATCTTTAGCTGACTTTAGCTTAGCAAGGGATTTCATTCTAATAGTTAATTTCTCAGCTTATATCTTTTGATCTCAAAAATGGCTAGTTTATTTTCGGTTGCCAACAGCCAAACCATATCTATTCCGCTTTGTATGAACACATTGACTGGCAGAACTTTTTCTGTCTTTTTGGTGGCTTTTTCAGAGGAACCAGTTAAATCGCGAGCTCCTCATTTTTCAAATATTGCATAAAATTTGCATCACTAGCTTGATTAGAATTACCTTCGATGCTTTCTTCAACTTCCATTTCTTCGGTTAATCAGCCACCAGCACTTAGAACTTTTTCTGAAATTGCTTGCTTTGCACTTTTTTTCGCCTTTGTTATCTATTGCACTTGATTTTGCGGCTGCAATTTTCGAAGCTTCATCCCTTTCTTGAATCGATCTTTGAGGGACTGTATCTCTAGCCTTAGTTGATCATTTTGATTTTGCAGTTTGGTTATGTATTTGTTGATTGTCTACACTTATTAGTAGCTTGCATCCGGCATCCGTGGAGTTTCCTTAATTTTGTTTTTTTTTTGTAATCGCCAGTTTCATTTCCGTCGTTTCCAAAGTTTGCCCCAACGGTGGGAAGCCGTCGGGCTCCTCCATACCAGCGGTCCTGAAGTTTTTTGCTTTTCTTTACTGTTGGATATTATTATATTATTTTATTGTACTATAATATTGGATATTATTGTAACATGTATTACTATTGTGAATTATCTATAATATTTGACAAAATGACATTTGTAATGTTAATTGTAATAAACGTGTGCTCGGCCTCTTCCGCTTGCAACCACCAAGGAGTAAAGACGTCTTTTCATTCCATCCGATATATTACAAATTGGCGACGAGGATCTCAAGGTTAACGGATTGTGTTATATTACAACATTTAACAATGCCGAACGACGATTTAAATATCAGCCGAGTATGCCGGAATTTTCCGTTCATGAAAATTTTCAATTGTGGAACGAACGACTCGAGATGCACTTCATCGAAGTCGGCTGCACCACATGAGAGGGGAAAGTTTCAACATTGTTGAAAATGATTGGATCGGAAGCATACAGCATTATACATTGTATATGCAGCCCAACTTTACCAAGTGCGAAAACGTATAAGGAACTGGTGGACATATTAAAAAGGTATTTTATGCCACCAGTAATCGTATTTCGGGAACGAAAGAATTTTTATTCTGCGAAAAAGTTGGACAGTGAAACGGTGGCCGCGTGGTTTGCTCGGGTAAAGGAACTGTCTATGAACTGCAAATTCGGAAGCGGAATAGAGCAGAAAGTTCTAGATAAGTTCATCACAGAACTACCAACGAAAATTTTTGAGAAATTATGCGAGGAAGATGAAACTCTGTCCCTCAGCAGTGCGCTAAAGAAAGCGTTAATATAAGGGACGAAATATGCCGAAAAGCGTCAACAAGTGAATTTTGTTCAAAAGTTCAGAAATAAGCTGAAAAAGACGAACAACGAGGGAAACAATAGTTGAACGAACAATTCTCAACCTAAGAAAGTGTGTCGACATTGTGGTTGGAAGAACCACTTGTCAGATAAATGCAAGTTCCGCACAGCGAAGTGTCATTCATGTGGAAAGCAGGGGCATTTAGCGATCATATGCCGAAACAAGGGAAGTCGTAGAGAAGATAATGAAGTTAAATACATTCAGAATGATGATGGTGCTAATAATCATTTTTCGATTTACAGTGTAATTGAAGATGTTAGGTCGGACTTCTCGGTTTTTGCCATCGACGGTCGAAGTAGTGCATCGAATTGTTACGAGCTATCGGTGGAAATCGAAGGCCAATCAATGTTGGCAATGTGTGATACAGGAGCGCCATGTTCGCTGATGTCTATCAATGTATTTGATCGCAATTACGACAGACGGATTCTTCGATCATGCACATCATCATTCATCGGCTATGGAGGCGAGACTTTGAAATTATATGGACAATTCGAGGCAACTGTAAACTTCAACGGCCAGAAAATAAGAGGTAACATAATCGTAACTAACACAAACAGACCAACATTATTGGGTCGGGATTTTTTGCGCGGATTTAGTTTTGAGTTAATCCAGGCATCTACAGTTAACTTGGTTATTAACGAAACTTCTCAAATCTCGGATGATTATAGTGAAATTAGTGAGTCGCTTAAAAGTGAGTTTTCGGATGTTTTTAAGAGTGGCTTAGGTAAATACAAGTTAGCCGAAATCAATTTAGCAATCATGCCTGATTGTCAACCTATATTTTGTAAGCCGCGCCCAATTCCTTTTGCGTGGAAAGAGGAAATTGAAAACCAATTGGATCAGTCAGTGAGTTCCGGGATGCTTGTTCCAGCTAATGATTCCAGCTAATGACACTTCTTGTTCCAATCTTGAAGCCAAACGGCAAACTTCGTATTTGTGGTGACTATATGACAACCATAAATCAATTTCTTCAGGACTTTAAATATCCTCTGCCACGTATTGAACAAATATTTGCTTCAATGCAAGGTGGCAAGCTCTTTACAAAGCTCGATATGTCCAACGCTGATAATCAGCTTGTTTTGAACAAACAATCTCAGAAAATTTGTACCTGGAGCACTCACAAAGGAATTTTTTCAATGACCAGGTTACCTTTTGGAGTCAAAACAGCAGCTGCAATATTTCAAAAGACAATTGAAGGTATTTTATCACAATTTGAAAACGTATTTTGCTATCAGGATGATATTGTCATCACTGGACCAAACTTGTCAGTCCATCTCAAAACATTAAGAGATGTACTGCAACGTCTCAGAGAAGCTGGATTGAGGTTAAATTCTGATAAGTGCGAATTTTTTAAAAAGAAAATTTCGTACTTAGGTTTTGATATTGACGCAACAGGTCTTTCCAATAATAAGGAACGCATTAAAGTTGTTTTGAATGCACCCAAACCATCCAATGTTTCCGGATTGAGAGCTTTTATTGGTCTGGTTAGCCACCATTCAAATTTTATTCAGAATTTTGCTGATAAAATGACTCCTTTGTACGACTTATTAAAAAAGGGTGTTGAGTTTAACTGGACAAATCAGCGTCAGAAAGCTTATGAACAAATGAAGATGGAAATCTGTTCGAGTAAAACGCTTGTTCACTTTGATCCTAAACTACCAACAGTTTTGTCGACTGACGCATTTAATTTAGCGATCGCTGGAGTTTTATTGCATTTGTTTGATGACGGAAGTGAAAAGCCCGTTGCCTTTGTATCAAGAGCGTTAAACAGCACTAAAAAAAGATACAGTACAATGGAAAAAGAAGCACTCGCAATAATATTTAGCGTAACGAAGTTATAACAATATTTATGGGGCATGCATTTCGTATTAAAAACCGATCACAGGCCACTTTTGGCTATTTTCGGTCAACATAAGGGCATTCCCGTAATGGCTGCATCACGAATGCAACGATGGGCCTTTGCACTTTCGGGATTCGATTACAATATCAAATATGTAAAGGGACTCCTCAAATAAGGTGGACAGTTTGTCTAGGATGCCTCAATCAGAAATTACTGAAGAAAAACCAGAACCAAATTACATAGATTATGTAGGGTTTATTAATCCGTTAAATTTAAATTTTAAAACCATAGGAATTGAAACAAAAAGGCATAGAATTCTGCCAAAGATATTAAGTTGTATTCAAGATGGAACTTTGGAAAAATTGGACGGAAAAGATTTTGAGCCATTTAGAACCAGGCATTCAGAGCTAACAGTAGAGAGAGATTGCATTTTGTGGGGATATCGCACAGTGATTCCTACTAAATTAAGGAGTGGTGTCTTAGATTTACTACACCAGTCACAGTTCGGTATAGTAAAAACTAAATCTTTGGCGCGCTCATACATTTGGTGGCCAAAACTGGATCATGAAATTGAAAATTTGGTAAGAAATTATAGTCCATGTCAAAAATATCAGGCTAGCCCAGAAAAGGCAACGTTAATTCCGTGGGCGCCAACATTCTCTCCATGGCAAAGAATTCATGTTGACTTTGCCGGTCCAATCAAAGGTTATTATATTTTATTAATAGTGGACTCTTTTTCGAAATGGACAGAAGCATTCAAAACCAAAGACATTACGTCTTCATTCACTATAGATAAGCTTAGGAATGTTTTTTGTCGATTTGGCTTAGTGGAATCCTTGGTAACCCATAACGGTAGACAATTTACATTACAAGACTTCAAAAATTTTGTTGATATGAACGGGATAAGGCATGTTTTCACAGCTCCTGGTCATCCTGCAACGAATGGTCAGGCTGAAAACTGTGTTAAAACTTTGAAGAAATCTTTATATGCAGCACTCCAACATGATCAATCCGATTTTCAAGTGACTTTAAACCGATTTTTATTTGACTATCGCATCATGAAGCACTGTACAACAGGGGAGTCTCCTGCAAAACTACTTTTAAATAGAGAACTCAGGTCTCGGTTTAGTTTGCTAAAACCGCCACTTTTAAAGCAAAACATTCAAAAAGCTCAACATGTTGCAATTAAAATTTTTTGAGGCAATCGAAATATGCAATTTTCAGTTGGACAAAAAGTCCATATTCGAAATTATATCGACCCCAATAAACCGAGTTGGTCGTCTGCTGTTGTCAAAAACAAAATTGGCTCGCGAAATCACACTTGTCTACTGATTAATAATAATAATCGTCCTATAAAAAGACATATAAATCAAATTCGACCAGCCAATGAAAACGATGTGCCGATCGTGGAATCCAATGATTCTTCAAATAATCCTTCAAATTCACCGAACATTTCCGAGATTTCCTACGATGGCGAAGAACAGCAGGTGGATCACTCGATGGCAACCGCAGATGCCGAAATAGACATAAGGGAGGGAGATGATAGAGCCCGTAGAGTAGCATTATTAGAAGCCATAGAGAAAATGAAAGGTCAAAAATAAAATACTAGTTATGATTTTTGAATAAATGAAATAGATCTAAGCTTTTATTATTGAAATGAAACATGTAATTAGAATTGAAATCAGTTAAAGTAATTATGGTCAAATGTATGTATGGAGATTAATTTACACTTTGAAATTTATTTTGTAAACTTTGTATATTTCCTCATCACTCTGAAAATAGTGTATGGGTTGATGTTAACAATTTAAGGAAGAGGTTGTTGGATATTATTATATTATTTTATTGTACTATAATATTGGATATTATTGTACCGTGTATTACTATTGTGAATTGTCTATAATATTTGACATAATGACATTTGTAATGTCAATTGTAATAAACGTGTGCTCGGCCTCTTCCGCTTGCGACCACCAAGGAGTAAAGACGTCTTTTCATCCCCTCCGATATATTACATTTACTAATCGAAGTAAAATAATATTCGATAAAAATTTCCTGAATCGATTGCTTCGACAATATAAGCTTTTTCAGATAAAAATTAACATCGGACTTACGTTTTGGAAAATTAATTTAGTTTTTGAAAACTTTTGACTGGAGTGATTTAAAACAAATCTATACGCAAAGAATGCTAGACGTAGAATCCTCAAATGCATTTCCTATTATAACTGCAATGCATTCGGTTGTGTTAGGTTTGTGAATGTGTTGCGACAATAGGATAATTTAGATATTGATTGAACAAGTTGAATGACTGGCGATATAACGTTCAATTTGATAGATGGATAATATGTGTCACATGCCATCGAATGACATGACACTATCCAAAATGTACGCCTCCAATATTCAATACTCACCGCAATTACCCCTTATCCAAATTAATTGAGCGTGTCTTCATAATTAATCATCGCGGCAAAGTCTGCTAAGACTTACTTGTTAAGTTTCTTGATAACATCAGCCAAATTGTAACTATTAAAAGCCAATTATTCGCTGCAAATAGATTTGTTATCTGACATAATGTTAAGCTGTAATACATGCAACAAGCTAATTCAACAGCTTTTCGAGTTTAGGTGATTTTCATGCCGCTACTAATCAAAGATAAAAATATGTCCCATTGCGAATACTTGGAAAGCTTATATTAATTAGTCATTTAATTTCATGTCGATTTGAACAATTCTTCTACTCCTCGTTTTTCAAATAAAAGGAAAGTGTAAAGAAGTTTTCCGATGAAGTTATGATAGATTGAATAATAAGGTGATTGCAATATGTTTCTATTGATGACGATATACGAGTATTAGAATTTCTTGTATCTAAATGACTTACCAGTAACTGCTCAGTTTTTCGTAGAAAAATGAAACGATTTTCGGTCAGACGTGTAGACAATGGTAAAAAGATAACATATTTCAATAAATAAGTTAATATCAGTATAAATATATGTGTCTGAAATAAAAGGCTCAATCTCAAAATTTTCACAACGTAATCACTTGTGCGTTCATGATGACGTTATGAAAATTAACAATTAGGCATTCCGATATAATGATAATGTTATCACAGCTGCCAGTGTCCCTGTGACGATTTTATTTTCCTTACGTGAAGACAAAAAAATGTAATCAGTATTTGATTTTGATTGACAAGAATATTAAAAGCGCATTAATCTATATTCTGTCTAATACTTTATTGAGGTGTTGCCGGTTTAATCAAGAAAGGTGGGCCTGTGCCAAGTATTTACTTTCAATTATTTACAACTGACTTTGTATGCGTCGATTATATGATATGAATAGATAATTGAATAATACGTTCTCTTTTATATTAGAATAAAATACTAGGAAGTAGGTTTTAAATGAAAATAAATAGTGAAAATTTTAGAAATATGAGAATATGCATGCATAGGTAATATCAATTTGAACAATAATTTCGAAGCAGAGACATCATATATATATTTTGAATTTTATATATATATATATATATATATATATATATATATATATATATATATATATATATATATATATATATATATATATATATATATATATATATATACATATATATATATATATATATATATATATATATATATATATATATATTCGTCGTTTCAACTTTCATTAATGTCATTTCAACTTCCATTAATGTTCGTGTTTCGTTCTATTTACATACAATACTGCTTCTTGCAGTTTACCATTTACTTCTCCCTTGATTTAATGCATTGCAATCAGCCATCTGCCCATTGCTACAAGACATATGTATGTACGTATGTAGTTTCTCAGCACAATATACTGTGATTGGTTTTCAAGCTACTCAGAACTATTAGTCTGGAAAGAAACATAAATTACAATCTTGACAGCTGTCAACGTTTTTAAAGACCCTTCAATGCTGACCAAGAATATTTGAAAAATCTTATCTACATATTCCTCTACTTTTCAGTAGCTGTGATTTGTTATGTCCACATGTCATGTCAAATTGAAATAACATATCTTTTTAGCTAGTGTAAACATATCAGTATGTCAGTATCAAAATTTTCTGTAAAAAATTGACCAGAAATAAAAAAGTGAGAAACAGTGCAAGATTTTACTTCAGAAGAGGGTGAACTCATTACACTCTAGAGAGTCAAACCACAGTCTTTCAGTTGAAAGTTTTTGAAATTATGAGCAACCGTAACAGTGAACTACACACTCTTTCAAATAACAAGTTAGGCAATTGCCTGTAGTTTCGCCACTAGTGCTCAAAGCTGCAGCTAACTGAAAGGAAGGTTGGTCCCTGGACCGTCTGTCCACTATACCAGATTTTTTTTTTAAAACTGAAGGAGCTACAGCCATCTAATTTTTAAGAAAGTTCAGATCTTCAAAGTTATTGTCTTAAAAAATACCAGCTAAGACAGAAAGTCTCGCACACCGTCATTGGTAACTAGGTATAAAATATAGCACAAGTTGCAGAAGCTCTGGCCGATTCCATTTGATTTGACTCTGTTTGTCGGACTATGCCAATGGAAAGTAATTTTTTTAACTCAAATTTAAATGCGTTTTATTGATTCAATCGTTACATTTTATAAAACCATAAAATATATTTTAAAACATTAAAATACTCAAGAGCTTAATGGCCCACATGGTACTCTCAGTGTAAACAATATTCAATCAAAAAATGAGTAATAAAAAGCAATATCATATGTTATCATGTGAAGATTACTAAATATTATCAATTAATTGAAAAAAAGAGAGAAAAAACCAACCCAACGGAAAGTAATCAAAATCCTCATAGTGAATGCCCACGTGCAAAGTGTGAATTAGTATTTAAAATGTTCAAATGGGACGTGAGAACCATGAGGAATATTTTTGTATCCCAGTTGAAAGTTCACGGTGAGATTGAATATTGTCAGATTGGAAGTTTATTCGCCGTATATTTGCTTATTAGCTCAGATGTTCTGGTTGTAATGATTAATTCTTTGATCCTGATGGCAGAAAATTCATTGTAGTTTCAATTGTAACAACAAAATTTCCCTTATGTGCGTATTGTTTGCCTATTTATTTATTCCAAAAAAAAGCCGACTTACAGACTAGTAGTTTAATTACAAGTCAATAAGCAAATACAAAATAGATAAATTCAAAATATGGAAGAAATTAAAAAAAAAAATGACAATTCAATAATATTAAAAATTGAAGATAATAGGAGTATCTATGAACTTGATTTTTCATAAGTACACCAAGAGACTGTGGTAAAGGACCCAGACCTCACTGGTTGTGGATATGAGGTACGCGTACTAAGGAAGAGCGGAAGAAGGTGTTATTACGTGCATACGGAACCTGAAACTGAAGCGAGGATCTATTAGAGCGGTGAATATATTAATTTGCCTGCATACATTTTAAGGTAAAAGACTATGATGAAGCTTGATCAAAAGACATTTGTCAAGGGAAGTTCATGTGGACTCAAGGGTAGGAAAGTTCAAAACATGTAGACGGTCATCATAAGGGGAGTACGGAAGGTTGAATTTGAAGAATAGAGTCCGTGTGAATCTGCGTTGAACTTAATTAAGAGCATTGATGTTGTTCCTGTGATACGGACTCCAAATTTGGGAATAGTACTCCAAATTCAAAGTCAAAAGCGCTTTATTCAAAACCAATCGTTATAAATTTTACAAAGAACATAAAGCAAATCCCAAACAATAAAACGATGAAAACATAATGGCCCGAATGGCTCTCTAAATTTATACGTTGTCAATAAAACACATTTATGAAACAAAAAAAAAACACTGGCAAATTTAAATTAATTAAGATTATTACATATTTTTTGATTCAATTGGAAAAAGCAGAAAAAATCAACCAGTGTTATTCAAAAATTGCTTATATTACTAACACAACACTGAACTTTTATCCTATACCTATAATGTTACACCCCAATTCTAAATAAATTCAATCAAAAAGAACGTTACCTTATACTGAAATCTATTCCTAATTTATAATAGAAATAAACAACAACATTAAATGTAGCACTAATGAGATGTAACTCAAAAACTAAGTAACGAGAAAAAACACAAAAACAGAAAATAAACACGAATAATTTAGACATTGTCATTCAGCCACCAATTCCACGATTGCTCCGTCTCAGCTCGACCAGCCTCAATGAATCTAGCAAATGAGTATCTCCATTGGAACTCAGATTCGGAGGATATTTTATCTTCTTATCGGTGGCCCGTCTATATTTGTGATATATGATTAAGACACCGTCAGAACCAAAAACATATCGATTCATGCACAAATACACGAATGCTTCTGGAGGAACAAAGCCAGCAGTGAGGCAGGTCTGTAGGGTGGAACGGCTGTGAAATCCAGGGGTTTTCACTCACAGTTAAAGGCCTTGCGATATGATTCCGAAGAAATTTCAGTATGAAGATATCGACTCTTGTCACTTCAGCGGTTTGATAAATTCTTCTATTCGATATATAGTGCTTCCAATCCATCTCACGCTTTCTGTACAAACCAGTACATGCACAAAGACATTTCCTTTCGAAAACTCTTAATCTTTCCACAGCACTAGCACTCTGGTTGTACCAGATCTGACATCTATATGTCAAAACTGGTCTAACCAGGGTCTTGTAACAAATATCTTTGACCTTTTGATCAATGTATCTGGAATGAAAGAGTCGTCGAAGGGCCATGACTACTTTTTGTGTTCTACTGAATATGATTTCAAAATATTCAGTATAGTACAGATACTGATCGAGATGAACACCGAGGTATCGAACACAGGATTTATGAGGAACGCATTCTAAACTACCCTCACCAGCTATACGTGTCAGGTCTTGACTGACCCCCTGCAGCGTTGTCCGAAACAAGACTATTTCACACTTCTGCGCATTGATTTTCATTCGCCAATTGTCAGTGTACAGCTGCACATCATTAAACATATTTTGAATATTGCTCTGAACAATTGTAGCTTTTCGATCTGTTGTATAGATGATCAGATCATCAGCAAACGCTACAAATGATCGCGTTGGCGAGACATTAAAATCAAAGCCGTTCAAAAGCCTGCGAATGAATATTGAGAAAAGCAGTGGCGCTGTTACTGTTCCCTGCTGTAGACCGTTCAAGACCTTGAATTCACGCATTGTTGTCAAATTTTCATCAGTTACAACAAATGATTTCACGTATAACATATTGCACATTATGGCAATAAGGTGCCTCGGGAGCTTGTCCTGAAGAAGTTTGAAAACTAGTCCATCTAACCACACCGTATCGAAGGCTTTTTCCATATCAATGAGACATGCTCCAACATATTCTTTGTTGTTTAGTTTCGAAGAGATGTCTGAGGTTACTTTCGTTATCGCATGTATGGTCAAATGCATGGCACGAAAACCAAATTGGCAATTCGGCATCAACTCATATTTCTCAATGTGGGCGTTTAATGCTCTGTTGAGTATCACTTCAAACACCTTGCTGATGTTAGGCAGCAAGCTGATTGGGCGACAGCTTTTCGGGCATGAAGATTATTTTCCTTTCTTCAAGATCGGAAATACCTTAGCCTTTTTCCACTCATTTGGGAAATATGAATTCCTCAACATGTTGTTGAACAATATGCAATAGTTCCTAATAGCAACCTCAGCCAAATGTCGGAGAACTACATTTGGAATACCATCAGTACCACATGATTTCTTGTTGTTTATCCTGCAAAATATGAAACAAGTCTTCATAGCTGACAAAATAATCAATAAGATTCAAGCTCGGTATGAGATTCATTGAAATGAAGAATTGATTGGCCGTTCAGGCTTGATTTGAAGTCGGAAACTTTTGCTTCAACGACCTCTGAAAATATTTCATTCCCTCTCTCTGGGATTGGTAGATGAACCAATTCAAAATGTGTTCCACTCAGGGCAAGTTTATGCGATCCATCACATATAATCCTGTTTCCATTTTTATCCGGAGTCGTACTATCCATTTCGAAACAAGCCCTATTGAGACGATTTATCTCATCACTAGCGACTTCAAAGCTCGATACCTTCACTCGAGACTTCTTACGGAATAAGTTATTCACTTTCGTGAAAACGACATCTGGGCCCTGCAGGCTAATAACCCTCAGTTTTTCCGCCCATCGATTGCTGATCTCACTCCTGAAGTATGACCAGATTATGTTCTGGATATTTTTCAGGTGTAATTTCAACAAAGCCAACGAGGGATGGCTGTAGTCCAAAAATCGTCAATAAATATTGTTGACGCATGTGAGGAGAAGGTTTTTCAATCTTTTTAACCTTGCAATTGTTTGTGTTTCATATCCTTCCATATTGATTCGATGTTTAATCTTGGGAACTACTTTCTCAATCGTTTCCCACGTCAGCTTCTCTAACTTCGACAAACAGAGATCTATATCATCCTCAGTTAGATTTCTGTTATAAGAAATCCTTAAACAAGCGTTGCCATCATCAGAAGGAGAACATTGCTTCTGGTACTCTCGATTAAACTTCTTTGAAACTTTCCGCAGTCGGTTTTTTTGAAATCCAACCGATGCTTTTCATGTTGAACTTGAATGAGGAAGTGATCATCCCTTTGATGATTGATTTCCATGATCGCTATCGTTTCCATTGAGGACTATTAAGCTGAATTCAAGTCTTGCGGCAGCAATGCAGAAGTCCAAATATGAATTCGCTCTAGGGTATGTTGGGAGCTCCGTTCCATTTAGGTTGCACCTGTATTCAATTTGGTTCTCTGTTATCCACGGTTTCAGGAATACGCCTCTTGGATTATTGGTGGTCCTTAGCCATGATGCATGCTTGGCATTCAGGTCACCGGTAAAAATGTATTAACTATGTAGCCTGTTCAATTCGAGTATTTCAAACAAGAAATTGAGCTCCTCCTTGAACTTGAGAACATTTTGACCAGTTGCATAGGCAGAGATAACGAAGAGGTTATCCCCACCTGGCAGTGAAATTTTGATGACGGACACTTCAAGAAATTCAAAGTTTTTGAATTCGACTTTTTCAATATTTTGAAAACAATCGGGTCTTCTCACCAATATCCCGGTGCCACCTCCCCCATCACCGCTTACCCTATCGTTTCTGACGAATAAAAAATCCTTGAATTTCATGGAGTGCCATGAATTGAAGTGGGTTTCAGTGAGAAGCATGATATCAGGCTGTTGCTTAACAATAAATTAAAGGAGATAATCACGTCGATGTATAGCAACGATAGAGTTAACGAAGCCTATCCATGGGAATGTGACTGGAGGACAAGTCATTATGAGGCATTTGGAAGATCTAAACGCGAAAAAAGAGGGTTAATTTTTGAATCTTGTTTGTCGATTCCCTCCGATAAAGAATTTATTTGCTGGTAAATTTTGAAAAGCAGCTCATTATTGCCACTTACATTATTTACATTATTTCCAGCACTTTCTGCTGGTCCTCTCGCGGCGAGCCTAAATTGTACTCCTGTCTTGACGAAGTTGGAAGGCATGATATTACGGTGTACTTGTGTTTGCTTCGGAGCAAATTTAACTTTCGCATCTTAATATCGGGAGCATTCTCATACGATGCTGGGTGACCAAAAACACTGCAGTTAACACAGTATGATTTTTCTTTAGGCTCCATCTGAGCCAATTTACACTCATTGGGAACGTCCTTGCATTTGACGCACCGATACGATATGATGGAACAATTGGCAGCCGAATTTCCAAATCTTTAACACAGGTAACACTGGTTGACTTTTCTTTTCTGGAGGCGCTCCCAACTCACCACTCTGAAATTCAAGTATCTTATTTTTTGAAGGGCACTTGGACTGCTTTTATTTTCAATTTGTACCAGGTAAAGTGATAAATTCACCTTTCTATGGTTGGCCTTTTTGTTGCAAAGGCTTTGACTGAAACTTATTCAATATCTGGTGCAGCTTCTTTGAGCACCTGAAGAAGATCGACCGTATCCTCTCCGCAATCCAAGCCCTTCAATAAAAAGTTCTAATTTTTCTCTCTTTTTGGGGTATGGACGAAGTGTGGAACCTGCCCAGAATTTAGCGAATCTCTTGACGACTTGAAATCAACCAGTGATTTCGTCATTATAGTTAATTTTTCGGCATTAACTCTTTTCATCTCGAAATTCGCTAGTTTATTTTCGGCTGCCAATAGCCGAACCCTATCTTTTCCGCTTTGTCCGAGCACGTTGATTGGCGGGTCTTTTTCTATCATATTGCAAGTTTTTCCAGAGGAACCAGCAAAACTGCGGGCTGGTTTTTCTCCTTATTTTTATTTTTTAAATGCTGAATAAAATTAAAGTCATTATCTTGATTCGAATTACCTTCGATGTTTTCTTCAATTTCCATTTCTTCGGTTAATCCCCCCAGCGCTGCTAAATAGTTTTGACTCTCATTGGTGCCACCAGCACAGAACTTTTTCTGGATTTGCTTATTTTGTACTTTTCTTCAGCTTTGTTACCTGTTGGCATTAATTTTGCGGCTGCATTTTTTGAGGTTTCATCCCTTTCTTGAATAAATCCTTGAGGGACTGTACCTCTAGCCTGAGTTCATCATTTTCTTTTTGCAATTTGGCCATTTGTTGATTATCTGCTATTATTTGCAGCTTGCATCCTCCATCTACGGAGTTTTCTATGTTATGTTTTCTCTTGGTGATTATCGCCAGTTTCGTATTCGTCGTTTCGCCAGGTTGCCCTAATGGTGGTAAGTCGTCGGGCTCCTCCATACCAGCGGCCCTGAAGTTTTCTTTGGTTCGTTGCTGTTCTTTACCAATCGAAGTAAAATTTCCTGAGTCGATTACTTCGACAATATAAATTTTTCCCGATAAAAATTAACTTTCGACCGACGTATTTCAAAAAATTAATTTAATTTTTGAAAACTTTTGACAGGAGCAATTTAAAAGACGTCTATACGCAAAGACTGCTACAATCCATCCTAATTTTAGGATGAGAGTTGGAATGTAATGATGTACGATTGAGGACTGGAAAAATAGTATATTTTACGTGTTTTACGTTTTCATCTATAAAAATGAAAAAATTACCCCTAACTTTACCAAAACGTCATATCTAAATTTTTGAATGTAAAACGCATATTTCTGAAAGTTCCATGAAATTTAAATGTTTAAATACACGTGCGGAAAGGACCCAAACTCCTACTAAATACTACAAATCTCAAGCCAAAATTCATTTCGCTTTTGTTTCTTAGGGAAATAATTTTTCATTAGCATGCACTTGTACAGTCAGTTATTTATACATTTCTTGGATGTTTCTCGAGCACTTCGCGTGCACGAACAGCTCGATTACTATACCATTAAGGCTGATTTTTAAATATTTTGAAATTGTTTGGTGACCATTGTTTTCCTTTTCTTGCTAAGTAATTTGTGTGGATTAAAACTTAGTTTAAAATTTATTTAAATCAAATCATCAACTCAGTTATGGTTGTTGTTTTTCACACTTGGCGATATCTCACGGTATTCATACAGAATAATTTGGTAAAATAAAACGTAATTTGGTTGAAGTTTTTGGTGTGGAGAATGATTTCTATACTATCCCGTGTTTTCATCTTTTACATTCAAACGCTATTATTTTGTTTTTTCCGACAAATATATCTTTCGGGAGTAAGTTGCTCACTTCTACAGTGTCAATGATTTTCTGAGATTACAAGGCCTTTTCGAGGATATTTATACTAACCAAATGTAGTGATGAGGTAAATACGAAGGTCCGTGATAGACTGCAGCGATATTCTGCTGCCTCGGCGAAGGAAGATGTTGATATCCGCCGAGAATGCCCTTGTCTGGGGAAGCGTAGATGCGCTGGCAGGCTAGCATTTCGGTGT
This sequence comes from Odontomyia ornata, assembly GCA_963969285.1. NCBI lineage: Eukaryota > Metazoa > Arthropoda > Insecta > Diptera > Stratiomyidae > Odontomyia > Odontomyia ornata. Next base: position 237,099,683 of record OZ017741.1, on the reverse strand, counting down.
CGTGGGGCGGGTTCATTCCCCCAGCACAAGGACCCACTACAAAAGAATTTCGCATTCACGAATTCTTGGGTCTCAAAAAACGGGTGACCGAAGTCGAAAAATTGTAGGTAACTACCAAAGGGGAAAATGACTTGTTCAGAGAACAAGTTGAACGAGTGAAGACAGACGGACTTAGAGAAACCTCATCGTTACCCGACGATTCTCATGGCCCACAAATAAGAGTGGGACAACCGGATGGTGGTGGTGCACCCGCCCAACTGGATCAAGATCCATAAACGTTGCAGTGGCCATATATTTCCCTTGTCAGTGGAAAACTCATACAACATAACTTATATGAGCCTTCCCATCAGGAAATAAATATACCGGTTACCAATTTATGTCATAGGGTAATGCAATCGAATCACATAACCGTATGCTATAAAAAGGCACCTTGTCTAGAGGCCACTCAACCCGCGAGAGTCCCTGAAACAAAGAAAAGGTTAAAGCGTGCCGGATGGCTGGCTCATTTTTGATGTGGAAAACCTTCCACCGCACCGGGTCCTATACCCAGTCAGATAGGTCAAAATGAAAAGAACGGCGCTCTACTTCAAAGAAACAGCATTATTATTCCATATGAGGAAAATCACAATTACTATATTTTTTTTGTCTTACTTGCATCCACTCAGTGTTATTGTACATTAAATTGTTTTTTCAAACTGATTCAATTAAGTTAATTTTATTATTTCAACATTGCAATTAACAAAAGCACCACTCTTTCAAAATCCAATCCAAAAATTAAGCATATACTTTTTTGTTTATCTTCGGCTATAAGGGAATATCAATGTAGTTTGTAATAAATGGATAGCTGATACCTGTGTCCCATAATCAGTTTGTTTGTTTCTTAATGTTTTGATTTTCAATTAAAATTCTTCCCGCTATTCTGTATACTACCTTTTTTTTCTTCACAATCAAACAAGAGAATTTTCTTTCTTCCCTTAACCCTGTCTCTATCCACAAAAATGCAACGGAAGAAAATCAAAATCTTAATAAAAGATTAAAATAATTGGCATAGAATAATGTTGGTATAAAACGTTAATTAAACAATTTTTAATAAAAAGATAAAAAAACAGGGTACTTACCCAGCCTTTCCGACGAGCGCTCGTTGACGAGGTGAGGTGAGTAACTCCTGGCAGCTTATGCAAATTTTCTTTATAATAATTAATGACTTTTATTTTTCAGATTTAAAACCAATTTCACTCCATTTTAAAATCCATGACATTATTTATAAAATCAATTCGATCTTTTGCTGATTCAAGACTTCCAATTTTTCGGTCTAAATAATCCTGTTGGTATTTAACTATAAACTTATTGCACTGCATAATCGTCGCTTATGTACAAAATTCGAAACTTAGCTCGATTTACGCCAAAGGTGGTGGGCAACGGAAAAACATTGGTAATGAACCGGTGAGGACCCTGTCGGCACCTTATTATCGTTACTTTTGTTTTATCGTTACAATACTTTATCCGAAAGCAGACTTCTATTGCAACCGCTCCAAAATCTCCATAAAACATCTGAACACTGTTCCGAACAGTTTTAGTTATAGCACTCTCAGTAAAAGGAGATGCTGATGATTTTTCTGGTATAATTTGAGTGACAATATAACGACTCTTAGTTCGTTGTAAGGCGATACGAGGATCAACAGTTTTGATCTAATTTTTCCTGCTAAGTACTCCGCCGGTAGTTCAGTCCAATTTTCTGATAGCCAGTCTTAGCGCTACCACAGGAAAATCACAGACAGCTGGTTTCATTGTAAATGGCTTTCATTTAGCAAAGTCGAAAGTTCATCAACTGATTCTCGGCAAGATCAAGGAAAAATTTCGTTTTGAATAAGCACAGCACAGATCACCACAACTTTCGACTTTCACTGGAATATGATATTTATTTTTTTTTCTTTGCTTGTCAATTTTATTATGTTTGATTATCTTTTTCGGTATTTATTTTAATTGCATTATTATGTAGTCACAAACAAAGGTATTACTCGCATGTCATTATTTAGAGAACTCCCGCACTATCCCGAACTTGGCGAGGTAACTCTTAAGATTTTTCACCTATAATTCGACCAGAGTCCCACCATCCGGCACTATCGCGATGTGGGGAAAATACTTGTGTACACGTTGAATGAAATATCACAACAAAAAACCGTGTTTGGTGCGGAACAAATCATATGTAAACAACTGACAGATGACGATCACGTTACTTCGATGAAGAGGAATCACTTAATCACGCTTTACTTCGGCCAGAACATTCACTCTTCTTTTCTTTCGATTTTTTCTCTATTTCGCAAGTCTATTGCGTTTATATCTCGCTTAGCCACTTTTTCCGCCCGACCGACAACCTCCAAGCAATCGCCACCCGTTCCAACTCCCGCAAGTCGCTTTGCGTTGTCAAGCGAATCCCTCATCACCTTGCAGTTTACGTGCACGCCAGGAATGTCTCCGAATGCATTTTAGGTAATGCGCCCGTGCCGGGCACGAAGTAAGGGGTTCCCCACCCTAAATTGTAATGGGCAGATTCAAATTTTTAACAAAAGCCAGGATTTAATGTAGTAGGTAAATTTCAATTAAGCTAAAGAAATTACAAATGAAGTAAAGGAATTCAAATAAACTGAAGAAAATTTACATGCTGCGAACAAATTTACATGAAGGAAAGAAATAAAAATTTTAAATAGTAATAAAAATTTAAATTTAATAGAGGAAAATTAATATCAAGTTACATTTACTAATAACAATAAGAAGAAAAACTATTCTACAAACTAAAATTATAGAAAAAATTTACATATTTTTATTTTAAATCTGCCATTACAATTTAGATAGGAGATAGGAGGGTCTTCGAGCAGTTTGCTCGTATAACTGCTCGATAACTACACAAATTCTTGATTACCCATCGGCGTTCCAGACTTCTGCTTGTAGTACTTTTCTCTGAAGGTAAAATAATTTTCTGACATGCACAGTGTTGTCAGCTTTATGATTTTTCTTGCTTTTCTTTTTCCTTCCACTGTTGAGTCTTTTGAAATAAGTTAATCTTCCAAGAGCGTAAGAGCTTGCTTCACTGGTACGCTTGGGAACCGAGCCTTGACGTCAAAAGACACCATTTTATCATCACTTTGTAAAAGATTGTACTTCATAAGCTTTTTAATTAATTCATCTCAGTTTTTGACGGAGTATTTGTTGATCGAAATCCCCATATGTTCAATTTCCTGCAGTAGCCACTTTGCTAATTTTGATATTGGAGCATTTGTTGATGTTATGATTGCTCTCATCTCCATTTCCTTGTTGGGGATCTTTGGCTGGCATTTAATTCTTGAAAGTACTGAGTTGCTCACTCTCAAAATCATCTTGGAAAGCGATGAAAAGGAATCTGATAAAGGATAGTTTAAGCCGACTTTATGCTAAGCAATCGGAAGTAACACTACAAGCGTACAATTTGCACCTAAAATTAACAAAAGGTTTGAACGGCACAAAAGGAAGCATGACCGATTTAGTGGATAAAGTATAACGAGCATTTGAGTGCGAGAAAGCGAAGAAGAACAAGATCCTATCAAAGAAGTTTGAGTCACTGGTTGGAGGACAAAACATCGCGAAGAAGGAATTAGCTAAAGTTGAAAACATCCCGGATTTTGTGGTCAACATGTCATCGGAAGTCTTCACGGAGGTGTAATTGAGACTACTAAATATGGGGCTCAATTATGCGGTGAATAGCAATGCAATACCAAAAGAAGAAATTGTGATAGACAAGGAAGCAGCAATAGAGTTTCTACCAAGAGATAAGAAGGGAAAGAACGACGAACTTGTTAAAAAAGAAATCAAAGGTCACAAGAAAAAGCAACAAGCAAGAAATGGAGACACTCAAAAAGCTAAACCGAAAACCAGTCTTTTATTTACAAGCCGACAAAGGAAACAAAGTAGCTATAATGAAAAAAAAAAGTAAGATAACCTCGTGTTAGAAAAACTAAATAACGGCGAATATTTTGAATTAAGAAAGGATCCACTTCAAATGGGTGGAAAGAGCCCTAAAGGAGTGCAAGGATATATTGGGTGAAAAGACAAACTTGAGAGTGAGCAAGAAGAAGAATTAATTAAAAAGCTTATGAAGTGCAATCGTTTACAAAGTGAGAATAAAATGGTGTGTTTGACGACAACGTTCTGTTCTCAAGCGTACCAGTGAATCAAGCCCTCGCGCTCTTGGGATATTAACTTATTTCAAAAGACAACAGCGGAAGGAAAAAGAAAATCAAGAAAAATTATAAAGCTGACAACACTGCGCATGTCGGAAAATTATTTCACCTTCAGAGGAAAGTTCTATAAGCAGAAGTCTGGAGCACCGATTGGAAATCCTCTGTCACCATTTTTAAGCGAGATTTTTATGTCCTGGATTGAAGAAATAATGGAGCGAGATGGCCTACTGCCCAAACTTTGGGTTTGATATGTAGACGATATTTTCGCCATAGTAAATGAAAAAGACCTAAATGAATTGCTGCCAAAATCAAATAAAATCCACAAAAACATCAATTTTACAATTGAGGAAGAAACGAACAACGAACTACGAGTACCTTTCCTCGATTTGAAATTTATGAGGGTTAGCGGAAAATTAGAATTGGACATATATCAAAAAAATACAAGCACTCAAAGCGCCGTACCAGGAATATCAAATCATGCATACTCACAAAAAAGGCATCTTTCCGAATATGGATGCTGTCAGTACCACTGAGTAGGGAAAACCGGATGAAGGAAACAAGTTATATCCTAGATACAGCGAAGGAAACCGGATATGAAGCAGGGATGTATCAGGTATGATGAACAAAATTGAATAAAGGAGAGCACGAGATAGCTTTACTACGCTCTACACGCAAAATAGAAGACAACAACAACAAAGAGAACAACAAAGAGCAGCGGCCGTAAACTCAGAACTAACCGGAGACCTAAGCAGACTACTCAAGCAAGTTAACATCCAGTTAATTTCAAGCATCATTCAGTTTCAACTTAAAAGCAGGCTCACAAATGCAAAGGATAACAAGAAGAAAGATGAGAAGCACGGTGTCTTCAAAATTAAATGCAAACACTGTGATAAAGCATACATTGGACAAACAAAACAAACGGTTAAAATAAGATTCGAGGAGCACACTAAGGGGGCACAATCGGCGATGAAGCGAGGAACCATGAGCAACGTTAAATTTTCAGTAGCGAAACACATTTGCAAAGGACATCAAATAGAATGGGATGACCTAAGTGAAGGAAGTTAGAAACATGCGAAAACTGGACGTGTACGAATCATTATGGATCATGAGGCAGCCAACCGAAACGAGACTCAACGATGACCTAGGAAATGGATACTCTAGGCTCCTAGATATGGTGAAATAGCGTTAGATTGTTTTCTATTGTACTTATAATAATTAAAATTACTCATGTAATAAATAATAATAATTTAACCTTAAGCAATACTAAACTAATAAACAAAAAGACTCTATAATTAAGCAAAGAATAATATTAAGTATATAGGTAATAAAACCAAATAGCAATAAGACCCTAAGCAATTAGAAACTAAGCAATTAGACCTTCTTCTTCTTCTTAGCACTACAGCCCCTTTCGGAACTTCGCTTCCTGCAACCAGCGCCTCCAACTGTCTCGGTCCGTTGACCGCGTCATCCAATTCCGAAATCTGAGCAGCGATGAACTGTCTTCGTCGACCGAGTTAGACCAGCGTTTCCTCGGTTTCCCCACTGGCCGCCGACCTTCAGTTCTACCAACGAATACCTTCTTGGGTATTCGTTGTTCGTCCATACGATTCATGTGTACAGCCCATTGCAGCTTCCGCAGTCTTACAATCCTTGGGACCTCCGGTTCGTCAAAAATTTCATACAGCTCATGGTTGTATCGAATTCGCCATTGGTCCCCGTGTAGCTTCGCTCCAATTATTCGCCTCAGGACCCGTCGCCCAAAGGCGTTCAATATATTTGTGGATGCTTGGGTTAGGGTCCATTTTTCACATCCATAGCATAACACAGGTCTTGTCACAGATTTGTATACTTGGAGCTTTGTTTTTCTGTGCATGCAGCTGTTCTTCAAGATCTTCAATACTGAATAAAATATTTTATTTGCGAGCTGTATTCTTCGGCGTATTTCGTCTCTTTCATTGCCCTTATTTTGGCGCCTAAATACACAAATTCGCTAACATTCTCGATACTGTATTCGCCAAGTGTGATATTTTGTGTATTTGATGTATTTTTCTTCGACTGCATCATGAGCTTTGTTTTATTTTCGTAGATTTGTAGCCCTACTAGTTTTGCTTCGCTATCCAGTTTCAGGAAGAGTTCTTTGGCAGTTGTTAGTGACCGTGACAGAATATTGATGTCATCCGCATAGGCCACTACCTGGCTCGACTTGTATAGTTATGTACCTCACGTATCGACAGGTAGCTTCCATATGACGTACTCCAGAGCCAAACTGAATAGCAATGGGGCCAGCCCATCTCCCTGTTTTAGTCCGATATTTGTGTCAAAGGCATCGGTGAGCTGGTTATTGATGCAGAATTGGGAGGTCGTCGACGTCATCGTCATTTTGGTTAGACGGAATAATTTGGCTGGGATGCCAAAACCAAGCATTATTTAGTACAGTACGTTACGATCAATACTGCTTTATGATTGTTTGAAGTCAACGAAAATTCGGTGTACGTCTATGTTGAACTCCCAGCATTTTTCAAGTACCTGCTTGACCGTGAACAATTGGTCCGTTGTTGATCTACCTGCCCTAAAATCACCTCGATACTCCCCAATAATACTGTCAGCGTATGACCCGATTTTATTATCTAAGATTTTAGAAAATATTTTGTACGCCGTACAAAGTAGTGATATGCCTCTATGATTTTCGCACTGTAACTTGTCACCGTTTTTGTGGATAGGGAATATAATTGATTGGCTCCACTCTTTCGGCATATGTTATTGTTGCCAAATGTACTGGATGACTTTGTGAATAGCTTGATGAACACTAGAATCTCATCAATGCCACTGGAATCTCATCAATGCCTGGCGCTTTATTATTATTTTGGGCTTTGATGATGGAACATACTTCATCCAGAGTTGGTGGGGCCAATGGAAGTTCTCCAAAGACATTTATAGGCTCCGATGCTCTGGAGCTGTGCGGAGGATTAAGGAGGTGCTTGAAATTTGTTGCCCATCTTTCCTTAATCTTGATTTCATCAGCGATTATATTGCCACTTTCATCACGACAGAGCGTGGTTTTGGGCTGATAACCACTTTTCGGGCTTTTCACTACTTTGTATGCTTGTCTTGTGTTATTGCTCGCTAAACTTACATCTATTTTCTTTTCTTAATCCTAATTATCTTATTCGCTACTCTTCTGAGATTTTCATAGTGTTCTCTCTTCGTCCTGGTTTTCCTACCTACGTATTCTTTGTACGCCTGATTCTTTTTATCTAACGCATTCTGGCACTCATCATCGAACCAATCATTCCTCTTGCGCCGGGCTTGATGTCCAATCGTCTGTTCTGCCACAGTTCTGATAGCCGCTTTCACTTCCATCCAGAGCTCGTTGCTCGTCTTTAACGATGCGCCTGATAAGATGGGAGCCAGCTGGTTGTCGAGGGTCTCCGTGAAATTTTCAGCCACAGACGCCGTTTGGAGCCTTTCGATGTCAAATGTTTGTAGCGAGCTGGTCTTCGCCGAATATGCCTTTGACATATGACATCGATAGTTTAATCTAATCAAGTAATGATCTGAGTTACAATTGGCTCCTCGGTATGTACGGACGTCAAGTATGCTCGAGGCCCAACGTTGTTGGATCAGAACATGATCGATCTGGTTTTGTGTGTTCCCATCTGGTGATACCCAGGTCATTTTATGAATGCGTCGATGTGGGAAGTAAGTCGAACGTATGACTAGATTTCTACTACATGCAAAGTCAATCAGGCGCTAGCCGTTGTCATTTATTTCATCGTGGAGGCTATATCATCCTCGATAGTTTGTGGGCAATGAGTCGACCAGTCTTTCCAGGTGATTGTAAAACGATTCCTTCGTTTCTTCGTCCTTTTCTTCGGTCGGGGCATGAACATTAATTAGCCAGATTTTGAAGAGTGTCGCTTTTACACGAATCGCACACAACCGTTCATTGACTGCCTAATCAATAACGTGCAATTTGAACTCCCTATCAACAATGAAGGTCACTCCGAATTCTCGTTTTCCAGTAGACTTCCCACTTTTGAATATTGTGTGCGATCTCATGTCTTGAATGTCGTTTCCAGTCCAATTCGTTTCCCGGATTCCCAGTATTTTTAATTGATATTGACTGACCTGTTGTAAAAGGTCCTTAACAGCGCCAATGTAATTGAGTGATCAGACATTCCAGGATCCAATGCAATAGTCCTTTTTTCGTTTGCGAGGTCGTTGCCGTGAGTCCAATCCATTCCGAGGGCTATCTGCAGGTTTCGAAACAATTAAAGATTTTTCAGGGACGGGGAGTTAGCCCGTCGCCCAACTGCCATTCCGGCGGCATGGTTATTACTTCGATTCCGTTATCAGGCGCGGAAGATTCGCCTTCACCCTCTTATGACCTCACAAAGGAGGTGTAAGCAGGATTTAGTAGCAGAGCTGTAGATGTATTTACAGTTATGAGCATTTCTCGACATTTAATGTTACATTATTGGGGAACCAGTAAACCCAATGTGCACCCCGAGAGCATTTACTACCATTTACTTTGGGGGGAGTTTGAGATGAGGAATCATGGAAGCTATGGGTTGAGGAAACAAGGGGTGCCCTCCTCCCTTCTCAAACGGGCTTTGGACCGTCTATGGCGGTGACCTTAGGTAATTAGAATTTGGTTAGTATAAATATCCTCGAAAAGGCCTTGTAATCTCAGAAAATCATTGACACTGAAGAAGGGAGCAACTTACTCCCGAAAGATATATTTGTCGGAAAAAACAAAATAATAGCGTTTAAATGGAAAAGATGAATACACAGGATAGTCTGGAAGCGTTAAACATGGGAAAATACACAGAGTATGGATTTCTATACTTGCATCATAAGCACTGCATTTAAACTCCTGTGAATTACTAATTACTTTTAACATTCAAAGCTCTAGAAATGGATATGAGTTTTTTTTCAGTTTTGCCCTCGTATATCTGTGATTTGTTCGTGCCTATGCTCGGTTAGCAGACGAGTTTTTACTTTTAATGGGATTAATAATTCGTTGGCTTTAAGGTAAAAAGCAAACAATTTCCAAACTTCGAAATCAATTCTTGGAGTTCAAATCATTTACTTCTAACACAACAAACAGCACTAATTTTCTTTCTCTCATTATCACAAATGCATTGCAGTTCTTTATACTGAGCAAATATTTTTGACTTCAACTGTTCAGCTTTTAACAAAACATTCACGGAGCTGTCGTTGCATAGAGAATATCCCCCAATTATTCAATTTGTTTTTCATCGATTGTTTGTAGAAGAATTTAAACGAACACCGTGATTTGTGTACTAACTTTACTGTGTTTGCGCTTCTTCGAGGTGAAAATATTTGTCCATTTGAGCTCCAGTCTTGGATTTATGGCGCCTTTAAAGGAAAATCAATTTAATACACAGCTATAGGACGCTCATCAATCACTGTAAAGTAAATACTCGCATGTTATGATTTATGTTGTATGACAAGCATAAATTTAAATTCGACTTTAAAAGTCCAGCAATACTTAGTGATGAATTTCAGTTGAACATACTTGTACTGAACTTTTTTGGGGACAACTTGCCGAAAAGAAATAGAGCATGAAGTTCATTATGATTAAAACACCAATTCAATATCAGTCTAGACAATGATTGCTTATGTATTCAGTTATATTAACAATTTATTTCCGTTTTATATCTACTAATTTATTATAAGATTAGGCCACAAATGATACTTAAATTAAACTCTCACATTTCATCTTTCTTAAAAATTATTTGAGGGAATCAAGAAAGCCTAATTCATTCTTTGGGTAAATTATTCTAGTTTCGCAAAAACACAAAATGATGTGTTAATTTGAAATTAATTACAACTGTAACCTTTTGCTTGAGACACATCTACATATCAGATTTTATACAAAATAACACATTAATTATTTAATTGAATGTTAACTTTGCACTTCCGGACTTTCTCCCAAATGTTAAGAAGGACCTCGCCAAATTTACTCATTCTAGACTTCATATCCGCAATTAATATCTGGTAGAAATTCCTCGCATCTGTAATCTTATCGAAAATTTTCGCCCACAAAAGAGCCGATGATGATTAATTATTTTCAGTCACTAGCACTATATGTGAACAATAAATTTGATAATTGGTCACTCAACACAGTTGCAAATATTGTTCACATGTCTTCTTTGATAGAACTCCCTGCTTTGTTCGCGGTCGATTCTCAACTGCTTTCTAATTCAATTATGCTCAAGAGCTCCACCGAAATTAAACAAGTGCTAAGTAGACGCGAACATGAGAAGGAAACAGAAAGCTCTTACATACTCGTATATGGTATATATAATAATGTTAATTGGCGTTTTCTTACAAGGGGGTTATTTGGGTGTGCACATAGGCTAATCAGCCTTCAATGTTCAGACAAATGGAAATAGAATATTTCATTTGTGGAAATTTCAATGAAGATATGGAAATGCAACATAAGATTCCAGGCATTTTATGGATTGTACTGATTCCGACATAATTTATTCTGACACTATTTTGACATAAGCATCAAAGCAGACATAAAAATAAAATTTTTGAAAATTAATTCTTTGTAAAATTTAATAAATAATTACTTGCAAACACTTTCAAAAGAACCACATACTAACAGCTTCTGAACAGTAATTAGTTATATACTAGAAATGTTGAGGATATTCTACTTGTATATGTCAAGAAATTTATAAAATATTTGCATATTATTGCTGACCAGTTTATAAATAATACGCAAATTGTTGGAATATTTTGAAATTAGCATTTTATTTAAAATATTGCTTTGAAATCTTTCACAATTGTAACCTTTTGCTTGGGACACACATGAATATGTACGTCGAATTAGAAAAACTTGTTTAATTGATTCAATATTTGAAATTTTAATTTCGCTATTCAACCATCATCAGAATCTTGCCAATATAGTTATACAAGTTTTGTAGAACTTATGCCCCGGAGAAAGTTCAGAAATAACATGATTGCAGATGCTAATGATCACTTTTGATAACTTTTGACCGAACCATAAGATAACAAGTGAGCAAAATAGAGTTGCAACACATTTATTCCCGGCTTATCACGTTCTCACGCTACTGAACAAACTGCTCATTTCCCGGTCGAACAAAACCGACGTTTACCAAGTCGAGTGATACCAAGAAAGAGATTATTCTTTAAATTTTCCTTGAAAAAAAAGGAACAGAAATGCAAAAACCTGCAGACGAGCGTACCAAGTGCACATGTTTCTTATGAGGATAAAACCTACATATGTGCTGTATTCCTATATGTTGAATTATAGTTGGAACCACTTATGAATGTGCATATCAAATCAACATCTGGACACGGTGCGACGCACTCCTACATCCGTTATTAGGGTTTTCTTAACTAATTTTACAATAACCCACTAACATCGCGGCCTGTCTGTCCGTCCGTGTGTTAAAGCAATTTTTCTCGCAAACGATGTAAGCAAGAAACATTAAATTTTGCATGTATGTAGGTGTAAACTGGTGCTCTCTTCAAAGTTCAACTGCAAAAAATTTTTATAAAGTATTTAAAGGAGTCTCCCCATATGGCTCCTAAAAAAAATTTCGTGAAAGAAAGCTGATATGGATATTAAATGAAAGGTGTTGATGAGAACTTCTCAAAACAAATCTGAAACTGGCACTTTTTGTTTCAAGGGGTGCACAGGAAGCCGAAATACACGAAAAATGTGAGTCCCCCCTCGCGATTGGACACATGTGATCTGAAAAAATTATAGACACCATTTGAGGTTTCTCTATTCCAACAACAATAACAAACAGTTTCGATATTTTATGGACTTTCCGTCGAATCAGACACTGCAATTTTGATTTGATCTCCTTGAAATTTTCAAATAAGATCAATAACATAAATATTCCTTGGAATCCATGATTTGAGTGGTTTTTGGTGTTTTGTGACAAAATGGTGACCGTTGAAAATAGAAAAACAATGGATTTTCTTTTAAACGTATACATCTCTTTGACATATTTCTTTACTTTATCCGTTGCTGGTGACTGCATTTCCTAAATTGGGTATAAAACCCTTCTGACATGAGCGTAAGTCTGTCTACCAAACTTGTTTTTTCATCACGTTGGCCACAATAACGTCACATCTGACCCTGAACAAAAATTGGTTTCAGATTGTAGTTGAGTATCGTTTGCTGACCACAGGAATTTTATATATCTTGGTTTATTTTAGTATATTCAGCGGATGGGTGCAATGCTCATTTCAGTATTTAGGCGTTGGCAGATCCCCAGTTGTGCGGCCAATATCGTTTAGGTTTTAAGGGTTTTGTAATTTTCTTTACATTTTATTGCAGTTGATTTTTTTGTCCGTCAGTCTGGCTGTCGATCTACGATCTATATATATAAGATGAATTTTCTTCTCGTAGTGATTTGAATGACACAGTAAATCAAAACACAACTGAGTTTCTCTGTAAGTAAAGATTTATTCAATTAATCTTCAAGTAAGATTTACATAAATTAATAGTATGAATAAAGAATTACAAAAACAAACTTTACCTGTAAGTAAAGAAAAGACATTCAATGTTATTAATTACAATGTCAACTTCCAAATCACAATTGCTTAATATTCTTAACTTTTAATAACTTGCTCGACAGCATTTATAGGCTACAATTCAATTTGTACAATTTGTATGTCGCGTTCTGTCACGATCACGATGCCATTTGGTGCGCGGGAATATTTAACACTTGATGCGTGGGAATATTGAAATCCAAGAAAATTATATTTTTCTTTACATCTCCCCCTCCCGCCAAAGATATAACAATCCGACTGATCACACATCCTCTTCCTGGTCTTCAAGTGCAGGGGCTGAAGTTAGTTTCGAGACGTGAAAAAAGTTTGACTCTGATTTTCTTTGGTTAGTGTTTATCTTGCAAATTGTGTTTGATTTTTTTTCTATGATTTTATAAGGTCCAATTCTCAATTCGTCGAGCTTTTTCCTATTCAGCTTATTTCCATTATCCACAAAAACGGTATCACCAACTTTGAAGTCTGCATCATTTCGCTTTTTATCATAAATCATCTTATTGTAATTATGTGATTTGATTGTATTTTCCAACGCTTTTTCCCTGTCTTGAATAAAATTGTACTCGGTCTTTTTAATTTTCAGCTCATTTGGCAAAATTGTAACATCTGTGCCATTTAGAAGATACTTTGGAGCACATCCAGTGACAGTGTGCTCCGTTTCGTTATAGCTTTTTACACAATTTTGTGCTATTGTTGTCTATGCCATTTTAGCGTCATTTTCGTTTATCTTGCATCTGATTTTATTGATTAAAGTTTGATTTAGTCTTTCGTTTAAGCCATTTGAGAAGGGTGAGTCCACAGCAGTAAAAATGATTGGAATGTTTTTTTCATCCAAAAATCTTTTGAAGTCTCTGGAATTGATGCCTGGGTATTGGTCTGAGAGAATCATGCCAATTTCGTTAGCTTCCGCACAATTTTTCACTAGTTTCATGAAATCATTTGCATTTTGTGTACTTGACGTCAAAATGTATGCGTACCTTGTGAAATGGTCTGACTATCTCTTCGTTGACCTTGAACCCCCAAATCCTCCAATCGTATCAATGGAACATATCTCAAAAGGTTTTGTCGCGGGAACTAAGTGGGATATCAATCCATATTTGTTTTGTCCTCTTGCTTGGGTCTTAAAACATATTATACAACTTTCACAGATTCTTTTAATATTTTTTGTTATGTGTTCTGCTGTGTACCATGAACTGATCATTCTTTGCATCTGTTTAATTCCTATGTGACCCAGGTCTGTATGTACGTCTTTGATGAACTGTATGCTAAATTTCTCTGATAGGACTATTTTTTCTTTTTTTTACTTTCTCGTAATAGATGCTGTTTTTAGATTACTAACTTGTCTTTTCTGCACTGTATCTTTTCATTTTTAACTTGGTATTTTAAGATATCTTCTAGTGTTATTATGTTGACAATTTTTAATTGTTCATCCAGGTTCTCATTTGCTTCAAGGACTGGGTTCCTGCTTAGGCAATCAGCTTCAATGTTGTATCTTCCTGGAGAATATTTAATTTGAAAATCGTACTGTGATAGGTAGTATGTGAGATCTCTTAACTCTTCGTCTGTTCTTCACTTTATATTCATTTTCTCCAAGGGCTTGTGATCTGAAAAGACAGTAAATTTTCTACCTATCAACAGATGCTGCCAATACTTCACACATTCTTTGATTGCTAGGCATTCTAGATATACAGCTTTCTTCCTTTTTTGAACTTCATTCAATTTTTTGGAGAAGTATGCCACTGGTTTCTCTTCATTGTTTTCTTGTGGCTGTTTTAGGACTGCTTCTAGCCCTACAATACTGGCATCTGTGTATATGTGGATAGGTAGGTTTGGATCAAAAATAGTCAATATTGGTTGAGAACATAATATTTGTTTCATTTCATCAAATGACTCTTGGCATGCCTTAGTCCAGTTAAAGGTTTGTCCTTTTCTTAACAGGTTATGTAATGGTTCGAATTTTATTCTATTCTCGGCACATACTTATGATAAAAGTTTATTTTCCCTAAAAATTGTCTCACGTTCTTCCTCGTTTTTGGAGTGGTGAAGTTTTTTATCGATATTGAGTTGTCTTTCAGAGGTTTAACTGAATTATTCTGTATTATGTGCCCCAAGTACTTAACTGAATCGGCTGCAAACATACATTTAGAAAATTTTAGTCTTAGATCTTCACTTTTAATTGCTTGAAATAGCTGTTCCAAATGTTTGAAAATGATTTTGAGAATTCCAAGATGTCATCAATGTAACATACTGTGAAATCTCCAAGCTTGTGTTTCCGTATTATGTTGAACATTATTCTCTGAAATATAGCCGGTGAGGTCTTTAAGCTGAATGGTAAGCAAGTCCATTGGAAATTGGCCGTCCTGGGTGACGAATGCAGTTTTGTGTCTGTCTGAGACACGCAGAGGTATTGACCAAAAGGCTGAATTCAGGTTCAGTGTCGAGAAAAACTTGCAATCTCTAGTTTTCACTATTACGTCCTCAATAAGTGGGAATGGCTGTGATTGAGGGACAACGATTTTGTTTAGGGTTCGAAAATCTATGCTCAATCTTGAATTTTTATTTTCATCTCTTTTATAAGCTAATGTATTTGGAGCTGCAAACGGACTATGTGATTCTTCTATTATTTCTTATTCCAATAATTTTCCAATTTGATTTTCGATCTCCTTTTTGTCTTCAATTGTGCAACCATATGGCCTTTTACTGCAATATTTTTCTATTGACAGATCAATGTGTGCTTCATAATCCGTTACCATTCCAATATCATATTTTTCCTATGCAAATATAGATCTATTGTTCAATATTTAATCATCAATCACAGCCTGTTGTTGATAGTCTAGATGATTTATCCAAATTTTGAAATTTTCTTCACTGAAGTTCTCGTTGAAGTTAATTAAATTATCAGATTTTATTTCCTTAATAATGTCAATATCTGACTTATTTGTTTCCTTAGAAACTGCTTCAATTCTTTGTATAGGAACTTTCTGAGTGATTTCTAAGTTTTCATTTTGAATTAAGAAAAACTCCTTGATGCAATCTAATCCGATTAAAAAATCGTAATCAAAATTTTGGTTGTCTATTACAAAAACATTCATTTTTTACTCCACATTAAAAATGGTTATATCTAGTGTTATTATGCCATTTGCCTTTTTAACGCCATTAATTGTTTTTAAATTAGTATTGCTAGAGTAACTTGACTCTTTATTGTTTATCTTCAATAACCTTAGAGCCAGAGTCATAGACTCCAAATACTTTAACATTTTTATTCAATACTAATTTTACTTTAATTAACGGCGGCACTATTCGTTTTTTTGGTCTTCATACTGCAGTTCACATTCTAATTCTGAATTGTTAATGTGCTTTATATGTTTATTATTTCTTTCTTTTCCACTATTCATTTTTGTTTTGAACCAACAGGAATCTTCTGGATGATAGCGCACACCTTTTTGTAAACTTTCACAAATACGGCACTTTTCTTTCATTTGCTTAGTATCATCTTTCCTTCTTATAATTTTTTTCTTTCCTACCAAATGTTCTAACTTGCCAAGTTCATTACCCCAAGTCTTTCGTATGTACAATTTCTTCTTTGTTGATTCTGTCCGTTATGAAATCCGGTAAGCCGGCAGTAATTATATCAATTAGGGTCCCTTGATCTATTGTTTTTCAGACTTCTAATAGAAGTTTTTCTTTTTTAATGGCGTATTCTAATAAAGATCCTGATTGATACTTGAAGAATAACGCATACTTGCTTGCAGTCCAACCTTTGTTAGCGTAGGTTTGTAAAAAGTTTGATTTCCACTCCGACCACTACGATTGTAAACTGTGCTTGATCATCATGGAAGAGTAACAATCTGCGCAGGATTTTTCAAGAAATGATCTGAAAATTTCAACTTTTTTCGCCTCTTTTACTATGTCAAACCTCGCACACTCTTTTTCAAATGTTTCCATCCAGTTATATGCACTCATATTTTTCCCGCCAAATTATTCAATCACAAATCTATTGGCTAGTTTCTTCATACTTTGTTTTTCTTTGCTTCGTTGACTTTCAATTATTTTTTCCAAAATTTTCACTAATGGATCTTCCAAATTATGTTTACTATCAATACCTGATTGGCTTTGAGTGATTTCCTCAAGGAATTGGTTCTGGAAAATCATATTTTCATCCTCATCACAGTATGTTGTTAATAGAGCATTTGTCATCTTTATCCCTACGCTTCTGCTTTGATGTCTCTTCTTTAGTGTATTTTTCACTGTAGCGAAAGCTTTAGAGGTTTAGACATGGCTGTAATACTGTAATACTGCCTGATATTCCTCCGGAATCAGGAAAATTTTGTCATCTTGTGTGGCAATTGAGGTTATGGCAATATAGTTTGACTTTCCGTCTATTGTTGATTTTACTTGAAACGTAAATTTCCACTTTTGCATTTTCTGACAATAAATGTCGTTTTATAAGATGTCTTTTCTTCTCGTAGTGATTTGGATGACACAGTAAATCAGAACACAACTGAGTTTCTCTGTAAGTAAAGATTTATTCAATTAATCTACAAGTAAGATTTACATAAATTAATAGTATGAATAAAGAATTACAAAAACAAACTTTACCTGTAAGTAAAGAAACGACATTCAATGTTATTAATTACAATGTTAACTTCCAAATCACAATTGCTTAATATTCTTAACTTTTAATAACTTGCTCGACAGCATTTATAGGTTACAATTCAATTTGTACAATTTGTATGTCGCATTCTGTCACGATCACGATGGCACTTGGTGCGCGGGAATATTTAACACTTGATGCGTGGGAATATTTAAATCCAAGAAAATTATATTTTTCTTTACATATATATATATATATATATATATATATATATATATATATATATATATATATATATATATATATATATATATATATGTATATATATATATATATATATATATATATATATATATATATATATATATATATATATATATATATATATATATATATATATATATATATGGTGAAAATATAAAAATGCTAAGAATGCAATTGAAAGTCAATAGCTGCTGTTAAGACATAAGCAGATCAATCAATAGGGAACGTTTTAAACTATAATTAAAGTTAAATCTGACTTAATGTATGGTGAACTCTTTCGTTTTTTTATTCATTCCAAGCACATAAGTTAATAAGTGGTTTTATGATTAACAGTTACAGTGAGCAAGCTATAACATTCTTCATTGGTTATCGTGACAAAGATACAAGTTTAAAGTCGTAACAGAAGGAAATGAATTTATATTCTAAATTGGTACGTAAAACAAATAGGAAGATTACTGGAGGATAAAGGAATGATAGAGTAGATGATCAATGAATAAGTGAGTGATCAGACTAACTGAAATTAAGGCGAGAACCTGCTGGTCTAAATTGATCTGAACCACCACAAATTTGGTGCCAGCAAGCCTAATAAAAATTAAGGTAATAACTTACTGGTCTAGATTGATCGGAATCACCCGGTCTTTGGTCCCAGGAAGCCTGATGAAAATTAAGGTGATCACTTACTGGTCTAGATTGATCGGAGTAGCCTGGTCTTGTTTCCCGGCAAGCCTAATGAAACGGACTTCTAGAGCTAGGTCTGAATAAAGTCACTGATGGAACGATGAAAAACTGTTCTGAGGAATGCATTCACTCGTTTATGAGGGTTCAGAGAAAATTTATTAGAGTTCAGAGAAGCCTCAAACTAAAACACGATACAAGGATGTTTTGCGGAAAAGATATTCACTATATGACAGTTCAGAGCAGACTGAAACCAAACACGATACAAGGATGTTTCGCGGAAACGATCCTCACTTTATGAGGGTTCAGAGAAGACTCGAACTAAATACGATCAAAGGATGTTTCGCGGAAATTATCCTTACTTTATGAGGGTTCAAAGACGACTCAAACTAGATAGACGAGATGCCAGGACGATGGTCGGAAAAAGATGTAGTTTTAGTTTATCAACATTTCTGATTTGTTGATAGAGTTGTGGAAGGGAATGATATGGAAAAGAGGAAGAGTAATAAAAAAAAATTCAGAACAAATACAAGAGTATGTGTCATGTGCGCGCCTCATGTTCAAAAGGTTTCTAACATTTGGCAGGGCACTGTGATATTTTAGGATGCGCGAGGATTGGGAGACTTAAGCTATAAAATTTTGTACATGTTTGCTTATGGTCTATTTTTTTTTGTTCAACATATACAAAAGTAGTTAGTAATGAATGAATGAAGATGACTCAAAGTAGTCCAAACGCATCTGCTCACACAACTAAGCAAGGCCCGACGGCTTTTAAAGAAAAAAAAAAATACACAAAAGTACTTTGATTTTCTAGCAACTACCGACGCTCCACTATCTTTTCCACGTGCGCTTTAACTTACAGGAGATCACCTACTACCTTTCTTACTTTGTAGCTATCAAGTTGTCAGCCTATAGGCAAAGTCAAATGTTTTTTTCGTATTCAGCTTGTGTGTTTTGTATCTGCTGCTTTGCCTCTTGCCAGAAAATGTTGCGCTCATCGTCAAAGTTTTCGACCAGCTGCTTTGTACCAGACTGTCATCCATTGGATCATCTCTCATTTTAACTCCAAATAGAACTTCGAACAGTGAGTATTTAGTACTTCAGTGTACCAATTTGTTGATAGCACGGTGAACGTCATCTACGAACCGATACCATTTTTCCGGGTATTCCCAAGAAAAATTTGAAATCACGCTGGGAATAGTCCTGTTTACCTGTTCTATTTGTCCATTTCCTCCCCGTTGTTGTTTGTATGCGTTCGATAATTGCTTTTTCGCAAAACTGTGCGAAAGTATTCGACGTGAAATCCGGCCCCTTGTCGCTAACTATGCGTGCAGGACTCCCGAATATCTTGCGCCACTGTTCGATTTTTGCCAAAACTTCGTCGTTTCCAGTAGATTTTGTTGGGATCAGCCAGACAAATTTGCTAAATCCGTCCACTATTGCAAAAATGTGTTTATACTTTTTCGCTGTACCGTTAATTGGACCTGCATGATTTACGTGTAGCGTGCATAGGGGTGTATTCCTTTTATCGATTGAGTGCAAAAAGCCTTCCAGTTAACCTTATTTCTTGTAGCATAACATGTATTTGATGCAGTTTCTTATTACTTTGTCCACTTTCTGTTCGAGGTGTGAAATGCAGTATAGCTGCCTTATTTGATGTGCGTTTTCCATAGCGCCGAATGCCCTTGATCGTTGACCGCCTTTATAAGTTCTTTCTAGTAAATTCTGTCCGTCTGTTTTTTTAAATCGCTTTAAAGTGGTCATCGCACTTTTGAGCCTTCTCCAGTCGTAAACGCAACTCATTCTTAGAGTCGACTGTTAGTATCACATACCTGCTTTGTGCATCTACGTGTTTCATTTGCTTACTTGTATGATGCTTAACCGTTAAAATCTTGTATGTACATTACGTAACGTGATACTGAAATCGATATATCTTCCTTTGTGGTTGTGTATTTATACGCGTTGCATTCCGTTGCAATCCAAATTCAATACCCAGTAAATAATGCCGCAGTTTTTTTCATTGCCAAGAATGCTGCTTTCGTCTCTAATACAAAGCTGTGTTGTTTCGCCTTTGCCTTGGTTGTTTTTTTACTCCAGATGTTTCTTCTTCTTCTTCCTCTTCTTATCATTACAGCCCCTCTCAGGCCTCCGCTTCCTGCAAATAGTGTCTCTAACTGTCTCGGTCCATTGACCGCATCTTCCGATTCCGAAATCCGAGCAGCGATGAACTGTCTTCTTCAACCGAGTCAGACCAGCATTTCCTCGATTTTCCCACTGGTCTCTGGCCTTCAGTTCTCCCAACGAATACTTTTTGGGTATCCGTTGTTGGTCTCTATGTTTCATGTGGCCAGCCCATTGCAGTTTCCGCAGTCTTACGATTGTTGAGATCTCCGGTTCGTCAAATTTTCATACAGCTCATGGTTGTATCGAATTCGCCATTAGTCTCCGTCTAGCTTCGCTTCGGTTATTCGCCTCAGGACCCGTTGCTCAAAGGCGTTCAATATATTTGTGGATGCTTGGGTTGGGGTTCATGTTTCACATCCATAGCATAACAAAGGTCTTATCACAGATTTGTATGCTTGGAGCTTTGTTTTCCTGTGTATGCAGCTGGTCTTCAAGATCGTCAAGACTGAATAAAATATGATGTATGTTGTCTTCGAATTCTTGCAGAAGTATAGCGCCAAATCCGCCTTTGGTTGCTTCCATATGTAGCTCCGTCCGTAGATCTCTTGAAAAAATTCTCAGTACCGGTTGATTGGTTAATGCTTCTTTAAGTTGCTGTATTGCTCTTTGTTCTCCTTCGCCAATAAAAAATGTCACGCCTTTTCTCAGTAAGTTTGTTAGTGGTCTTGCAATTATTGCATAGCCTTTTTTGGACTCAGAAAAATTTTTCACTGCTTTAATTTTCTCATCGCTTGGTTTGATGATTCCCCCTTCGATCATCAGACCCAAAAACTGAACTCTTGTTTGCAGGAAACTGCATTTCTTCCAGTTAATGCGTAAACCGTATTCCGCTGCTCCCCCTGGTGTCGTCCATTAAGATTTCTTAAACTTCCTCGTTAATAAGCTGTCGTAGAATGCAATTAATATACTCGTACCTTATAAAATTCACATGTGAGTTGCAATATCAAAACGGCGCAAAATTGAACTCAAATAAATCGTCTTGCGTAGTGAAGGCCGTGGATTTACGGCACATGAAGAAAGGCATTTTCAATATTCAGTGTGCTGAATACCATCGCCCCACTCAGTATGTTGACAACATCTTCCATGTAAAGTTCTGCGATTTCCTTTTCGTACAGCGGAGTTTCATCATTTATCGCAATGCTCATAATATATTTTACTTCGCGTTTGTTTTTTGAAATTATCGAGATGAAATTGTAACCATTTTCGTCCAATATATACCTGCTTTTGCTCAAGATGTCATACCCGATTATATTTACCGCGTTATCCGGTACAATCACTACAAAGTTATTGTGACTGGGTGATGAAAGTGACTAGTTGGTATGATGAGACAATAATAATACACACGTTAATTGATACATATTTGTATTGAACACAATAGACATGTTACATCGGGAAAGGCCGATACGAGACTGACTGTCAAAGGAACGGCACATAGAAAATAACGATTCACAATAGTCTCCCCCACTTAATTAAAACATATAGAAATATAATTTTAATTCTATTATTCGGTGACATAGTCTTTCAAGAAGTTTGGAGGACATCGTTGACGAGCAGATCTGCGTGGTGGTAGTGTTGGATTGTTTGTGTTCCCGTCTGCTAGTGTCTGTTGGTCAGGAGTGCCAGTAAGTGTTTCTAGCTGATTGACACCTGGCGCAGTCAATGGCGTAGGCTGTGTGTCCATTGGTGGTAACTCATCAGCTGGCATGTGTCGATATGGAACACCTGGGCTTGGGGCTGGTCTTTGCTGAGATGAAAAGGTGACTTGTTTCTTCGGGACCATTGTTGAAATTAGTTGGTCGATGTGCCTTTTTATAGTTTGGCCTGATATAATGGTACTGACCCAGTTTTTGTTCGACAGTCCCAAATTGCCAGCTATCTTGATTGTTCAGGTGCATTCTTGCCTGAACTCTCTCTCCCATTTGGAATGAGCGGATGTGACAGCTGCTTCGGCTCGTTGGCATTACTGCTTTTCTGTTAGGCAGGAGAGCATCAAGGCGTATTCTAATTTTCCTTTTCAGGTAAAGTTCTGCTGGTGACTGTCCGGAGGCTAATGGTGTAGCACGGTATCGAAAAAGGATATTTTGTACCTTTGTGGCTATTGGTGATGAGTCTTCAGCTGCAGCTTTCAATCTTCTTTTCTGGGTTTGTATATTTCTTTCTGCAAGGCCATTAGTTGATGGGTGACCTGGCGCAATAAACTTCTGAAACATTCCCCTTTCTTTACAGTGTGTCTGGAACTCTTCACTTTTAAATATGGCAGCATATGTGATACAAGGACAGATGGGTAGCCATGCACAGAGAATATGGTTTCTAGGAGTGTGATAGTTGATGCTGATGATGGTGCTTCTTTGAGTATTCAAATTTCAGCCCACTTGGATTTTGCATCGACACACATTAAGAAATAATGGTTGTCAAGGGGGCCTGCATAGTCAATATGTACCCTCTCCCAGTTGTCATCTAGTGGGTCCCATGGATTAATGGCGGCTTTCTGTGGATTGTGCGGACTTGGGCACAGGATTCACAGGTTTTAACAATTTGCTCGATGTCCTTGTCTAAACGTTCCCAATATACATATCGTCTGGAGAGTTGTTTCATTTTTGTAATGCCCAAGTGTGAGGCATGCAGTTCTTCCAGGATTTGGCGTTGTAGAGATTTTAGTATGACTAGGCGGTCCAATCTGAAAAGCATACCGTTAAAGATGGTGAATGGTTCATCTCTTTGACTGGTTTTGAGGCTGTTCATCAGGGTTTGAAGGTTTTCATCTTTGGCTGTTTCTTCAATAATAGTTTCTGAAGTTATAGCTGGGCTGGAGATTTGAAGTATAGTTTCAGCATACAACGCATTGACTTCTTCATTCATTGATGTTTCAGATGTTCTGAGCAGTTGGGGAATTGGAGCCCGAGAAAGACAATCTACGTTCTCGTTGTCTTTTCCTTTTTTACAGCGTACCGTGAAGTCCAATCCACTTAGAAAGGAGGCATAGCGTAAAAGACGGGCAGATGTCATCTAAGGTAATGCTCGATGTGGATGAAAGATATGAGACAGCGGCTCGTTATCGGTGACAAGGGTGAAGTTTCTGGCATAAACATAGTTGTAGAAGTGTGTGGCAGCGTAAATGATAGCCAAGGCTTCTCTATCAAGTTGACTGTAATTGCATTCAGCCTGGGTCAAAGCTCGAGAGGCATAAGCAATAGGCTTTTCATGACCTTCCACTTCATGACTCAAAACAGCTGCAATACCGGTCGGGCTGGCGTCAGTTGTGAGGATCAAGGGTTTTGCTGGATCAAAAGGTGTTAATACCCTTTCGCTACACAACTCCGACTTTAGGTTTAAGAAAGCAGCTTCAGTGGAGGCTGACCAAACGAATTTTCCATCTTTTTTGAGTAGGCGTCGTAGATGAAAAGATTTTGTGGAGAAATCAGGAATGAATTTTGCATAATATGTCACCATACCCAAGAATCGTCTTAACTCCTCTACATTTTTAGGACGTGGCATGTTTAAGACGGCTTGAATTTTCACAGGTGACATTTCAACTTTATTAAATGAGACTATGTGACCAAGATAGCTGATACTTTTTTTGAAGAAGGAACACTTATTTTTATTTAGATGGAGATCGTTTTCCTTGAGTCATTCTAAACAAGCAATCAGGTTTCTTGTAAATTCTTCCATTGATGAACCATGGCAGATAATGTCATCAAAATATGCTTCAACGTTTGATAGACCATTGAGAATTTGTGAGAGTATTCTATTGAATTCAGATGGTGCTGTTTTGATACCAAAACTGAGACGATTCATTTGAAATGTGCCCTTGTGTGTCATGATTGTTTGGATTTTCTGTCCTCCCACATCCACTTTCAAGTTTAAATATGCCTTGTATAGGTCGAGTTTGCAGAAGTACTTTGAATTTCTTCATCAATGCGACGGATTGGATGATTAGCTGAGACTAATTTTGCGTTGACTCCACATTTGTAATCAACACATAAACGAACCCCTCCATCAGGTTTAGGTATTACGACGAGTGGTGATCCCCAGTCGCTTGAGGATACTGGAGTAATAATACCTTGTGACTCAAGAGTTGCAAGTTCTTCCTCAACTCGCTGGCGCAGTCCATAGTAAAGATGGGTTTTACTCCTTCCTTGAGCTGAAGTTTTATTTCTAGGTTTGGCACACAACCTATGCGTTCTTCGAAAATAGTTGCGTTTGTCTGAGTATGTCTTCAAGCGGAGTGACAGCGTTGATTGTAACTACATGATCCGAAATGAGCCGTTTTTTATCGATTTCTTTGAGAACAATTCCAAGAGTGCGAATCCATATTCGACCCAGAAGTGCATCAAATCCTGCAGGAACAATGAATAGGTCCGCATCAATTTCTCTATTTTTATATTTTACCGACAGTGAGACTTTCCCTAAGGGCTTTATTGTATGAGCTGAGTAAGAGCGGAATGATACCTGTGTTGGTTGTAGTATAGCATTGAGACCAAGACGTTTGAATGCTGTCTCTGATAGAAGTGAGAATTTGGCTCCTGAATCGACTTCAAATGCCTGTGGCTTGCCATTGAGAGACACTTTGACGATAAATTTATCAGAACCTGGGCTGAGCTCGTATAAGCCTTCAGTGCAGTGAATGTGACCAATACCATATTCTGAGTCAGAGTTTTGTGGATTCTGAGAAGACTGTGTTGCGATGGCATGTGTCTTTGAATTTCGAAGAATGGTGATGATACAGACCTTGGACACATGACCAATTTTCTTGCAGGAAGTGCATTTAAGCGCGTTGCGGTCGATTTTGCATTGATTTGCCTTGTGGTTTGCCCTACCACATTTGAGACAGAGTCCATCAACGCCCAAAGAACGATAGTCAACCCGTGTCATGTGTTCGGACTGTGAGCGTTGGTGTGAACTAGGACTTGTATTTCGACTTTGGTTGGGTTGTGATTTCCTATGTGACCTGTTGACCCTTGAGACATTGTTTGTGTCACTACTGAGATTGGTGAAATTATCTGGGATTTTGGTAAACTGGTTGCTTTCAAAACGTGATGCTTCCAATGCTGTGGCTTTGTTGAGCAGCTCATCGAAATTTTTGAACGCATAGTGTTGTAAGAGCTGTTCTCAAATCCAGTTGTCTTTTACTCCCTCTAACAAATTGGGCACATAAAAAGGTGTCAGCAATGGAAATCACTGATTTGCATTTACATTCAACATAAAAATTACAATCTTCGATTTCTCCTTCAGGGATGCAACGAATTCTGAGATCGATTGTGTTGGCTGCTGAGTAACATTTAGGAAATAATGCTGAGCGACTACAGTTGAGACAGGCGGTGACAACAGATTTTTGAAAAGTTTGATTAGCTCAACAAATGGAATATCTTTCATGGGTTTCTCAGGACCCAATAATGCAGCTAAGTTGTTATAATGCGTAGAGCCAATTGATGCACACAACAATTAAGACATTGTGATAGAGGAATCCACATCTTTGAGACTACAGTAATTGTCAAAACGTTCTAAATAAGAAGTAAATCTTTCCTACTTGGCACCATATGATTCGAATGGTGAGACTTGGGGAGCTGAACCGGATCCACTTGTCCCCAATGCGGCAGTGAAGACTGAGAGAAATTGATCGAATTGTTGTTGATCCATTTTCCCAGCTGGAGCTGTCTCGGAAACGACACGAAAATAATGGCGGCTGAAAACGTGGTGGCTACGCGGCGGAATGTAACCGTTTCACTGTGTCACACTGGTTTTCACTGGCAGTTGCAAACGTTTTAATCCTCGTCGCCAACTTATTGTGACTGGGTGATGAAAGTGACTAGTTGGTATGATGAGACAATAATAATACACACGTTAATTGATACATATTTGTATTGAACACAATAGACATGTTACATCGGGAAAGGCCGATACGAGACTGACTGTCAAAGGAACGGCACATAGAAAATAACGATTCACAATAATAGTGGTCCAATTTTACTTTGTCTAGCTCGACTACGCACATAAATTTGTCTTTAAGCTTTGTTGTTCCGCCACTATCGCGAACAATGTCTTCATCATATTTTTCAATTGCTTTTTTTGTAAAATGTTTTTTATATAGGTTTTCTTCAATAATTGAAATGTCCGCACCACCGTCAATCAAACACTCCAAATCTGTGCTGTCGATTCTTGCTCTTTTAAGTTTTTTCATGTTTGTGCTCAACTTTTCAATTGTACAATTGTATATTTTGCAGAAACCAACCACAACTTTAGGCAACTGATTTTCTTGAAAATTTGATCGACCCGCAATACACACTGAATTTTTTCACACGACTGTCTCTTTTCTTATTTTAATTTCACCGGTTGAGGCTCCGACGAGCACCAATATGTAGGAAGGGAGAATGAAAACAACGAGAGAGCTATAGTGTATTTCAATGTTTTAATTAATTCCGAATTTTTGATTGCCCCAAGGTGTGAAAATATAAATAAGTTAATTGCGTAAGTGAAAAAAAATAAGTACCGAAGGGAGATCACCGACTGCCTCTCTGCAGGTGGTAGGGTTGCCAAATTTTAAGCAAAGGGGTATTGGGTAAATATCTCGGTTAAGTCCTTTCACCAGCCGCTTGACCGAGCGAAAACAAAATGGCGGCCATTTTAGGCGAAAAATCGTGATTTCTGTTCCGACCAAAGTATAGCTCTGAGTTGGATGAAATTTGATACAGAGATCCAATCAACTATGTGATGAATCTCACAATAAAAACTTCAAAGTCAGTGCGTCTGAAACGAAATGGTGGCCGCTCAAAGATCGGAAAACGTGCCGAAATTTGTTTTTGTATTTGTGACCAAGCCTTTCAAGCAATGTTGATGAAATTTTGTGTTTTGGTAAAGACTATAAAATTCTACAAACTTTGTTAAAAAACAAGAGGTCAGGTCTCAAAAAACTAAATAGCGGCTAGTTGGTGCTCGAAATTTCAAAGCCTTCTAAAAGTCGGAACCTGATGTGTATAATATAAATAAATAACACAGGCTTCCTTTTCATTACTATGCTTGATTTCTATAGATATGATACATCAGAATATTGTAGTAATATAATTTTAAAAATTATGTATCACGTAAATTTTTTTGTAATGGAATTTTTGAATAAAACGCCCTATTTGATTTGAATTTAAGTTGTAGCTTTTAGATATGGGAAAATTTTAGATAAAGTTCATTTCAAAACATCACAAAAATGTTAAAATTATCAAATTCCGCGTTATTAATAGTATTTCACTCTGTAGTTTTTTTCTTTTTATGTTTTCTATAGGAGTATTGCGGCGAATCGACCAGCAAAAATCTGCAAGCATTGCTTCTCACCATTTACCATAGTAGCGCCTCTATATACGATACTATATCTTGATGAAATCTTTCACCGTACTCATCTGAAACTGCTTCAAGTATCTAAGTAATCTAAGCAAGAATTTAAAAAAAAATGAATTTTAAGGGAAATGTTGGATCTTAGAGACGACAAAAGAAGCTCTTGGATGGTGTCTTAGTAATTTTCATGTTTTTTGTTTCCAAGAAAATTATAGCACACTACTACGAAAATTGTCCATGCTCTTTTTTCAGTATTGTTTAGCTTTACTTTAAAATTAGAATCCTTCATGAGCTCTCTTACTTGGAGCCGAAAAATCTTCTTCTTCTTTGTAGCACTACAGCCCCTCTCGGGCAGTCGCGTAGAGATAGTTAGAGTATCTCATTTTCATGACCGTATTGATTTTTTCGGAAGTTGGTTTGGTCAGTACCATGCTCCCGTGTGCCTGCTCAGCTATGATATGATCTGATTAAATCAGTACGTGGGTCATTCAACAAGTACTTAGCCTCACCGCCCAATGACGCTGCTATTACAAAAGAGTTTTACCATCGTGCAGTACATTCTTCTAGTAGCCTACTGTCAAAGTTTCAGTCAATTCACTTCATTAGTTTTGTTGAATGTACTGCACGATGGTAAAACTCTTTTGTAATAGCAGCGTCATTGGGCGGTGAGGCTAAGTACTTGTTGAATGACCCACGTACATATCACCACTGAGTGAACACTCGTAGTCTGATCGAAAAATCCCCCGAACTAAATCACGTCGCTCCCAACGAGATTTGAACCTGGGACCTTCGGCTTATGCGTTCATGCTCTAACCACTAGACCACACAGACTACCGAAAAATGCCTCCTTTCAATTTTGAGTCACTGATTCGGGGAAATATGGTTTTGAGGTATTTAAAGCCTTCCCTATCCTTGTTTATGGCTTTCACAAAGTTTTTCATAAGCAGTGGTGGTACGAAAAATTTTTCTTTTTGAATTAAAGGATCTTCATTTAAATTTTTGACTCCGGACGTCAAACCAACTCTAAGTGGTCAGTTTTTAACTACTCGTACGTAGTGTTTATCTCTTGCGTGACTGTCCGTCTCGCACGAAAACCAACAAAATTTGGTGTATCCTCCCTGCAGACCAGTTAATACGAGTATCGCTACAACTTTTAGATCAGCGCAAATGTTCCAAGTGTACTGTGAATATTTGACTTGATTTGTTGTGTGTGCGAGGGGAACTGAAGGATACTTATTGCCATTGTGAAGTAAGACAACTTTTAAACTGATTTTTGCCGAATCAATAAAAAGTCGTCATTCCTCTGTTCCTTCAAGGAATTCCAGTTCTTGTAGAAGTCCTTTAGTATTATTACGAAACACCATATCTCCCTCTTTGGTGAAGTAATTCATAAAGTCTTCTTGCCTGTTACAAAAATATAAGACCCTCATATTTTTACCTAACAAATCCTATTGTTTTAATTTTGATCTGAGAAGTTGAGCCTTCGATTTTCAGAGTCCTAAATCTCGTACAAGATCATTCAAATCAGAATGAGAGTTGGTACTTGATGAAGTATCATAAGTTGGCAATATGTTTTATCGTCATTCACCATTTCGTCGCTGTTAGTGCAGACTTAAGGCATATCATTGCTTCGAGGAACTGGTTTTCGTGCAGACGAAATGTTAGGGTATTTAATTTTATTCTTATTTTTTCTTAAATCCCTTTGTCATAATTATACAAAAATATTTTCAAAGATCTTAGAAAATAAAATCCGATCATGCACCAACAATATTATTGGGAGTATCAAGGTGACTTTGGAGCAGGTAGATTGGTTATAGATCAATAGTTTACTGTCAAAAACGTACTTGAGAAATGCTGAAAGTTTATCATATAGTACACCAAATCTTCGTTTAATTTAAGCAAGCAATAGATAGTATTGATCGTAACGTACTGTACCAAAAAATGCTTTGCTTTGGCATCCCAGCCAAATTAGTCCATCTTACCAAAATAACAATAACTTTGACAACCTCCCAAGTCAGCATCAATATCCATCTCACCGATGCCTTTGACACAAATATCGAACTAAAGCAGGGAGATGGCCTGGCCCCATTGCTTTTATAGTTTTTCTCTGGAATACTGCATTAAAAAGCTACCTGCCGATACAAGAGGTACATTCTGATACAAATAAAGCTGAGTGGTAGTCTATGAAGATGGCATCAACATTTTGTCACGGTCATTAACAACCGCTAAAGAACTTTTCCTGAAACTTGACAGCGAGACAAAACTAGTAGGGCTATGAATTAATGAAAATAAAACAAAGCTCATGATGCAGTCGAGGAAAATGTCTCAAATGCATATCACAATTGGCGAATACAGCATCAAAAAGTGGATAAATTTGTGCATTAATGCGCTAAAATAACGATAACCGGCAATGAAAGAGACCAAGTACTCCGAAGAATGGAGCTAAAAAATAGAATATTTTATTCAGTATCGACGATCTTGAAGACCAGCTGTATACACAGAAATACAAAGCTCCAAGTATACAAATCTGTGATAAGACCTGTGCTATGCTACGGGGGTAAACATGGATCCTAGCCCAAGCATCCGCAAATATATTGAACGCCTTTGCACAATGGGTCCTGAGACGAATAATAGGAGCAAAACTAGATGAAGACCAATGGCAAATTCAATATAGTAATGAGCTGTATGAAATTTTTGACAAGCCGGAGATCTCACCGATTGTAAGACTGCGGAAACTACAATGGGCTGACCACATGAATCGTATGGATGAACAACGAATACCAAAAAAGTATTCGTTGGAAGAACTGAAGGCCGGCGGCCAGTGGGGAAACCGAGGACTTGCTGATCTGACACGGTCAACGAAATTGGAGGAGACAGTTGGAGGCACTATTTGCAGGAAGGGAAGACCCGAGGAGGGCTGTGGTGCTACGATGAAGAAACGTCAGAAATTAAGCTCGATTCGCTTTTTTAGTAACAATTGAAATGTTGAATATTTTTCATGGAAACATTTGGAGCGGCTCACTTTGGAAGTATTCATACAACAGAACATTTTCCTTAAATTAATTATTATTTGCTTTTAAAAATAAGGGTATCTATGAGAAATTTACCGGACCGTCTAGTGGTGGCAACGGGATGTTTAGTTATTCATCTTATCTAAAAATTTAGAGAAAATCGAATCAAACGTGCAGTGTCTAGTTCGATGAAAACCCGAATGGTAGAAGGACCGTACATTGTTTTTGTTGCAATAGGATAAATTTCAAATGGCTATAATATTCGCAAATACAACTTGATTTTATTAAAACGAACAGTAAAAAATGATCTTGCATTGGACTACTGGAGTACCCAATTTCAGTGATTTTAATGATGCACTTACAGTAGATAGGAGACCAGTCAGCAAACCAAGAAACGCTGGTCTGACTCGGTCGACAAAGACAGTTCATCGCTGCTCAGATTTCGAAATTGGAGGCCGCGGTCAATGAACCGAGATAGTTGGAGGCACTATTTGCAGGAAGCCAGGCCCGAGGGGAGCTGTAACGTTACGAACAAGAATAATACAGTTATGAATTAACTGGGAAAAATCTTATATTTACAAATTTCGTGTTCTTCCGCTTCCTCGCCACATCCGTATATGGGGAGTGTTATGATGTTTACTTGCCACCGCGCTTCTATGATGAAGCTCTACTAGTACTATGTGCCATTGTGACAACCACATAAAAAACAATTCAGGGGATTAACGGTACTCATAGTGGCACAGCAGTTCTCTATTTTCACATTAAATCTTTGAATTTGAAAAGTATCCAAACTAAAATAAATATTAAATGATGAATCATCTTAGACAGTGATAAACCCTCCTAATTCACCGGCCCAATCCTGAAGTATATATGTATTCAACTAATTTTTATTATATAATTTTATCCATAAAGAATCAGGCTCGTGTATGGGAAAAGCATCATCATCTAATTTCCCCTTTTATTTGCTTCTTACTGACAAAACATTTCTCCCGATCTAAATATAAAATTATAAAATTAGCAAACGAGCCATAAAGTAAGATATAATGGCAAAAGAATGCAACTAAATCAATATTTTAATACATGATAATCAATGCAGGAGCGAATACTAATCAACATTTAAATTAGGCTAAAAAATAAAATTAATGATTCTTATGTAATTGTGTAGTGAAAATTCAATGAATTCTATGAATTAGATATAAACTTTATTTTAATAATAATAAGATAAAAATTCTATTTCAACATTTATATAGGATACTCCCTTAAAATCCTTTGAAACATTTTTCTACTATGAAGCCGCTCATAAGATTTGATGACTGTAGCTTCCCAAGTTACTGAGAAAACTTACTATGACGCACTGACGGACGGATGGACGGACAGAAAAGCACTGATATTTATAGGATATTGTAAAACATGTTTTTACAAAACCCCAAAAAGACGACAAACGCCACACTTACAGCGAAGTACCTTGAGCTTAGTTTTGACGACTGACTATCGTGGAGACAGTACCTACGAAATAAGCGTGGACACAGCATAGGCCTATTATCCTCTCTGTACTCTGTTCTCAAATCTTAAAAGCTCAGGGCTAAGAACCGAATACTAATATACAATCAAATCATGCAACCGACACTACACTGCGGTGGTTCCGCTTTCTACCAGACGACAAAGACAAACAAAAAAGCGCTCCAAGCCTTCCGTTTTTGAGTACTGAGAAGAGTCTTAAGAATCCCATGGTATATTAGAAAACGGAAATATACATGGACTTCTGGATGTAGACAGTGAAAAAGCACTCAAACTTTTCGACACAAATGACAAACACCATAATTCTACCCTGGCATTCAAAAAAACTTGTCAAATAAAGCAACTCTAAATTCCCTAAAATTCGCCAAACGATTGACTAAAAATAAACTAACTTATTGGACTCCCAACAAATTTTAATAGAATACGTTTGTGGCGTGGGCAATATAATGTTCGTATAGCAGGGAGTCAAGGTGCCAAATTGCACCAACTCCATGCACCCCTACACTCCAGACTAGGCAGATTTCCTTCTAGAAGTTCCATCGACCTTCCTTTTTGAATTCTTACTTTTTAAGACGGTGGTGTACACTAGGGTTTCTGAATTCCCGGCCTTTTCTTCTTCCCGGGAAAGTAAAAGTCATTCCAGAGAGTAAAAAATTTGAAAATAATAGCTACCAGTAACCCGGAAACCGTAAATACATCGAAATTGAAAAACAAAGTCATTCCTTTTCATAAATTTAATTTTCTGAAGATTATAAAACTACAATATTGTCGCGTGTTTTCCGGTTCGCGGCCAATAATTTTAATGTTCCGGGAAAGTGAAAACGCAATGTCTTTTAATTTAAGTTAAAAGAATTTATTTAATTACGAAAATGCACAATAAACAATTTAACACTTTCACTAATTTTAATTTTCACTATGAAAATTATCTAACACTTGTCCATAAATTTCTTATCGCAATTGTCTTCTTAATCACTTCACTATTACGAAACACACTATCGCAGTTCTTATCACGGTCGAATGAATGATGATCCCCCCATTCATTCAGCTCGCCTTTATATAGGGTCTCTACCTATTCACCCATTTCTCGTTTATTGGCGAATGTTCTACCGAGAGGTACCTGGTAGATTCGAGCAAATTAATGAATGGAGTGACGTCACTTGCAGATGTTGATCATGCTTGTTGGGTTCTCGTGGTTTCGAGTGAATTCGTGTTCTTCATTGTTGTGAAAACAATTGCGACAGTAGCTCGCAGAATTATTTGTACATGTAACACTGCCCCCACCTCAGTTCTTTTCGCCCCGAAAAGATGTGTCGCCAGTTGTAGTCAATTCTCCCTGGATGTAATATGGAGCAAGACGGTCTAGATGCACGATTTTCATTTTGGCTCTCGGTTTACGGTGTTCCTGTATGCGATATACGACGTCGTTGATTCGCTTTGTGACTCGGTATGGTCCCTCCCAGTTATGTTGCAACTTTGGAGACCTACCCTTTCGCCGTTGCGGGTTATATAGCCACACCAAGTCATCTTGCTGGAAGCCAGTAGAATTAGCCTTTAGATCATACCTGGTCTTCATGCGGTCAGTAGCCGATTCGAGGTGTTTTCGCACTGTCCAATGTATCTGGTTCAACCGTTGTCTTAGATCACTTGCGTACTCCGAGATCGTTTGGGGTTTCTCGGGGGGTGTTCCAAACTTTATATCAGCTGGCAGACGAATAGTCTTTCCAAAAATGACTTTGGCTGGGGCTTGGCCCGTCGATGCATGTTCGGCAGCTCTGTACGCCATCAAAAATAGTGGGATATGTCGGTCCCAGTCCCTTTGGTTCTCGTCAACCATCTTGGCAAGGTGTTTATTGAGCGTGCCGTTGAAACGTTCGACCATTCCATCGGATTGGGGATGCAGCGGTGTTGTCCTCGTTTTCCGTATTCCGAGCAGCTCGCACATTTCGCCAAAAACTAGTGACTCAAAGTTTCGGCCTTGATCCGAATGTAGCTCGCAAGGCACACCGTACCTACTGACCCAATTTAACACTAGCTGTTCGGCTACAGTAGTTGCTTCCTGGTTGGGAATGGGGTAGGCCTCGGGCCACTTGCTGAAATAATCGGCTACAACGAGCGTGTATCGATTTCCCCATTCAGATTCAGGAAAGGGTCCAGCGATGTCAACAGCAATCCTTTCAAACGGTACCCCTACGTTATAGGTTTGCATTTGTCCTCTCAGTCGTCGTTTTGGACCTTTGACGGAAGCGCAAATTGTGCATCTGCGACACCAGTCCTCTACGTCTTCTCGAGCGTGGAGCCAGTAGAATCTTTCCCGCAATTTCGCTAAGGTCTTGTTAACACCAAGATGGCCTCCCGAGGATCCTTCATGCATTTCCTTTACCACATCGTGGATTCGGCTTTTGGGTAGTATAGTTTGCATCCTATAGAAGCTGCCATCCGCCGTTTCCCATTTCCGCTTGAGTACACCACCCTCCACCTGAAGGGAGTTCCATTGTGCCCAATAGCTTTTCAGGGTTGCGCCATGCGTTGAAACGTCCTTCCACTCAGGTCGCCCAGTCGTCTCCTTCCATACGAGCAATGGTCCGATGTTTAGTTAGCTGGACATGGGCGACGAGATAGGGCGTCAGCATTTCCATGAGCTCCGCCCTTTCGATGAACAATTTCGTAGTCGTATGACTGCAATCTTTCGATCCATCTCGCAACTTGTCCCTCGGGGTTTTTGAAGTTAAGTAGCCATCTCAGCGATGCATGGTCCGTTCGAAGAACAAATTTCTGGCCATATAGGTATTTGTGGAACTACTTGGTGGCCTCTATTATAGCCAATAGCTCCTTCCTGGTCACACAGTAGTTCCTCTCACTTTTTGAAAGAACTCGACTGTAATACGAGAGGACTCTTTCTTCGCCATCGATCTGCTGGGAGAGTACAGCTCCAATACCGCCGTTGCTTGCATCGGTGTCAACTACAAACATTTTTCCGGGTTTCGAATACGCCAGCACGGGTGATTCACACAGCTTTTCCTTCAGGGTCTCAAAGGCTGTCTGGCATTGTTCGTTCCAGACATACGGACGAGTTTTCTCGGTTAGCTGATGGAGACACTTAGCTATTTTGGCAAAGTCTTTGACGAATCTTCGATAGTAGATTGCCAGACCCAGGAAACTTCGTAGTTGGCGCTTGTTGTTTGGTGTTGGCCAGCTTTTCACGGCTTCAATCTTCTCAGGGTCTGTTTTGACCCCTTCTGCTGATACGACGTGTCCCAGGTATTTTACTTCAGCTGCGAAAAGGGTACACTTATCGGGACTAAGTTTCAAATTTGCCAGTCGCAGCCTGGAGAAAACCTCTTTTAAGTTCCGCAAATGCTCTTCGAACGTTCTCCCGATGACAATGATGTCATCTAGGTACACCAAGCAGGTTTTCCAGGTTAGACCACGTAGCACGTATTCCATCAAGCGTTCGAAAGTGGCTGGAGCATTGCAAAGCCCAAACGGCATCCCCACAAATTGCCACAATCCGGTCCCAACTGAAAATGCGGTCTTCTCTCGGTCCTTCTTGTCGATTTCTACCTGCCAGCAGCCACTCTTGAGATCGAGTGTAGAAAACCATTTTGCGTCGGCTAAAGTGTCCATGATGTCATCGATGCGTGGGAGCGGGTAACTATCTTTTTAGTGACGTCGTTGAGCTGCCTATAGTCGACACAAAAACGAGTGCTACCATCCTTTTTCTTCACTAGAACTACAGGCGCGGCCCATGGACTGACAGAAGGTTCAATAACGCCTTGTTTTTCCATGTCCGAGATCAGCGCGCTCACTTCTCCTTGTTTGGCTATAGGGAGGCGTCTGGGTGCTTGTTGAATCGGCTTGGCTCCCTGTGTATCTATGACATGAGTTACCAGACTCGTTCGGCCTTGGTCATCCGGGCTTGTTGAGAAGATGTCACTGTACTTGGTGACCAGGTCAGAGGCTCGTTTGAATAGCTGCACTGGCAATTTGACCTGCTTCAATATTGCAGACGTTGATTCCCGGGCTTTGTCTGTGTCTTGCCTCCTTTTGCAATGATGGTCGTGAGTAGCTTCCAAAGAGGTGATGGTGGAAACAGGCTGGCAGCTGCCGATGACTTCCCCCGCTTTAATGCTCGTGGTTGAATCTGCAGTGTTAAGGACTCTAACTGGCACATATCCGTTCCTTAAAGATCTTACAAGGCTTCGTCCTACAATCAAACTGCGCAATGCGGACGTCTTCGTTGGCTCTATCAGATAAGATCGGTGGTCTCCAGAATCACCATCAAGCTTGGCCCATACAATGCTTTCGGAAGAATTCGGTACATCAGTGTCAGTGCATACCACTACATTCATCTTGGGAATTTGGACGCTGGGATCCTCCATCAGTACTTTGACATTCTGCCATTTCAATACACGTTTGCCCAAATCCAACGTGATTCCATGTGGTCGCAGAAAATCCATTCCGAGAATGCAGTCATCCATAATATTCGCAACCAGAAAATTGTGTCGGAACACAAGGTCTCCCAACTGTATCCGGAGGTTGACCTCTCCATGAACAGGTGCAGTTTCTCTCGTAGCTGTCCGTAGTGAGAAAATTCTGCCCTTGTGAAGTTCTTGCTGTCTAACTAGGTCTTGTCGGATAATCGATCGGGTTGCACCAGTGTCGATTGTTATGGTGCAGTTTTCTCCGTTAACTTGACCCGGAAGGCATAAGTCCGCTTCTCCACGATGTAGTCTTGACACGGTGATGGTGGTGCTGGGGACGTCGATCCTCCTAGCCAACCTCTGCCCCACGAAGTTGGCTCTCACATGTTTCCCGACCCCTCTGTTTGAAGGGCTTCCATTCTGGGCTCCTGACTCGGTCTGGATCTCCTTCTAGCTGCACACCCTGGACAATAGCTCGGTTTTCTTCGCTTCTTGCAGTCTCTTTGTAGGTGCCCCTTCTCTCCGCAATTCCAGCATCTAGGCGCACCATTTACATGCGGGTCTCGCTCAATTTCGACGCGCTCATACCTGCACTCGTCTGTCACTACCTCACGAACCCGGGCAGTGGTACGAGTCACGTTTTTCGCTGCCTCAAAGTTCAGACTGTAAGCCAATGCGTCCTTAACCGTTTGCTTTTGAGCTAAACGCACGGCTTGTTGCAATTCCGGGTCTTTTAGTGCGCTGATGAATGCTTCTGTTGCTGCATCATCTCGATGTTCTGGGTCGTAGGCTGGGTAAGCCAAAAGTGCCAGTCGCTCAATGTCTTGGGCTAGCTGCTGTAGGGTTTCACCAGACTTTTGCATCCGATGCCTTAGCTGTGACCGATAAATCTGCTTTAGATGATCGTCTCCATAACGCATGTCGAGCGCATTCATTATAGCATTCGGGTTTGAGTGCAATTCATCGGGGATCGTCTGCAAAAGCTCGGCAGCTGGGCCTCTTAGAGCAAGAATTAATGCAGTTGCTCGTTCCTGCTCATTCCAGTGATTTGCCGTTGCGGCAGCTTTAAACTGGGTCTTATAAATACTCCAGACTGTCGCGTGTTTTCGGTTCGCGGCCAATAATTTTAATGTTATGGTAAAGTGAAAACGCAATGTCTTTTAATTTAAGTTAAAAGAATTTATTTAATTACAAAAATGCACAGTAAACAATTTAACAATTTAACACTTTCACTAATTTTAATTTTCACTATGAAAAAAAATTAAACACTTGTCCATAAATTTCTTATCGCAATTGTCTTCTAAATCACTTCGCACTCAAACAATCAATCGTCTTTACTTCGCGTTCCACTATGTCGCAGTTTTCTATCGCGGTTGTAATCCCACTTCTGACACCACTGTCGCGTGTTTTCCGGTTCGCGGCCAATAATTTTAATGTTCCGGGAAAGTGAAAACGCAATGTCTTTTAATTTAAGTTAAAAGAATTTATTTGATTACGAAAATGCACAATAAACAATTTAACACTTTCACTTATTTTAATTTTCACTATGAAAATTATCTAACACTTGTCCATAAATTTCTTATCGCAATTGTCTTCTTAATCACTTCACTATTACGAAACACACTATCGCAGTTCTTATCACGGTCGAATGAATGATGATCCCCCCATTCATTCAGCTCGCCTTTATATAGGGTCTCTACCTATTCACCCATTTCTCGTTTATTGGCGAATGTTCTACCGAGAGGTACCTGGTAGATTCGAGCAAATTAATGAATGGAGTGACGTCACTTGCAGATGTTGATCATGCTTGTTGGGTTCTCGTGGTTTCGAGTGAATTCGTGTTCTTCATTGTTGTGAAAACAATTGCGACAGTAGCTCGCAGAATTATTTGTACATGTAACAATATTATATTATGTACATATGTATGTGTGTATATTTATGCATAAAATTATGAAAAATTAAATTAAAATAAGCTATACACAGCGCTATGAATGATAATATTTTAAATAAAACTATTTAAAAAATGTGATGTTTTTCATATGTTTATATATTTAATGACGTTAAAGCAAATAAAATGAAAATAATTAGACATTTTGCAAATACGACTTCAGGAAACATAAGCGATCTATACTTTCATCACTAAGTCTCGTTCTAAGTTTTGATACAAGCAATCCTGCCGCAGAAAAGGCTCTTTCAGCTTCTATTGATGTTGGCGGTATATATATACTTTCATCACTAAGTCTCGTTCTAAGTTTTGATACAAGCAACCCTGCCGCAGAAAAGGCTCTTTCAGCTTCTATTGATGTTGGCGGTATAGTTTTCAGAGCTTCACCCAATTTAATTATGTTAGAGGATTGATTTTCGGTAGCACCAAACAACAGAAATTCTTGCTTTATAATCTTGCTGAAGCTACTTTTGATATTGCCAGAACGTTGAATTCTTGTTTTTGACTGAATAGCCTTCTCCAATCTTTCGCTCAGAGTTAGTGTTACTTCATTTTCTGAGCTCTCTTCTTCGGAAAATGAAGAGTTTGACGATGGTTCACCCTCCACGCAAAAAAGCCTCGTTATTATTTTTTTACCTTGTTGAATCAACGCGCTTTTAGCTGGTAAACATGGCAGATCAACAATTGCAGTAGCATTGTATTTTTTGCCACAATTTAGATACTGCATTAACCCAACTAAGCTTTTCGGGCACCTTTCATTTATTCGTTGGATCAGAGAGCATTTCATGTGCTTGGAAAATTCTTTTTTTTTTGTTGATTTAACTCATCTAAAATGAAAGAAAACACTCCTTCCGCAGTTAACAAAGTTGCACTTCGATTACCCAGTTTTTCTAACCCAATTTTGAATGGCTTTAAGCAAGCTGCAATGGCACTCAACGTTTCTAATTCTTTATGAGTCAAAGTCATGGGCACTTTGATATCAATTAACGCCTTAGAAATTGCAGATCTTATATCTAAAAATCGTTCAATCATATCTAACAAGCTATTCCAACGTGTTTTAGTATCTAAGTAAACCATCTTTTCATGCCCAAACTGTGCTTTGACATAATTTTGTAAAATATCATTCTTCAGAGGCGATTTTTGAAAGAATTTTACAATAACTCTTACTTTATTTACAGCTTCATTAATATCAATTTTAGAAGTTATTTCTCTATAAGCTATATTACATATGCCTTCCATTGATAGACCCGCGTCAAATTCTATATTAATGGCCTTATCTAAATCTTCAAAAAGCTCATCGCTTTCATCCCCATCTTCTTCTATCTGTGCTATATTTATTTCATTAGGAGTCTCTTCAAAATTTACTCTTTTTTTGTGAAGGACATCACACACAGCCAGATGTATAGCGTGAGCATAGCATAAGTGATACTCGCAGTTCATAATTTTTCCGAACTTCACCATCATGCTTGCACCATCAGTAACACATGCAACTATATGGGTTTCAATAGAAATTTGGAATTCCTTCAACTTATATCTAACCATATCAACACAATTTTCCGACGAAAAGGATCCACTTATTCTCCTCTTTCCCAAATTAAAGAACTTTAGTTCATTAAAATGGACATTTACATTTAAATATCGTCGGTTTTTGAGCGATGTATATTCATCCAGCGTCAAACTACAACGTTGTCCTGCGTTTAATTTTGAACAAATTTCGATTATTACTTGACTTTTCATTAGGTTATATTGTTTGTATATAAGCTTCATTACGTCGCTAGGGTTTATAGGTAATGCAAATCCTTTGTCACGTAACGAATGTCTTATGAAGTTACTTTTTGTAATTGCATTCACCGTGAATCCATCGAAGCAAACGAGCTTACTAACTATTTCCCCCAGTGTTTCTCTATGAGCGGGAAGGAAATATGTAAGGAGTGACTTTTTTTGTTTAGTGCATTTAGTTTTATCATCACTATCTTTCTTTCTTTTGTTGATTTCACTACAACCTGATGTTGACAAATCAGATTGAGTACCTGTTGTTACATTATGTTTTACATGTAAATGTCGAAGCAAGCCACTTGTTGACCAACCTCTACACTTTAATATGCTCTTGCATTTAATACATTTTGCAGTTTCATCGTTTTCTTTTATGAAATGCTACCAAACGAAGGACTTTGAAGTAGAGTCAGACATGGCTATATTTATAATTTACACCTGAAATAATATTGAAATACAAACATAGAGAACAATTTTATTTGAAAAATTTCAATTTGAAAAGTTGGAGCTTTGAAACAATAGTAACTCAATTCATCCTCAATAAGTCGTAAGTCTTCTTCGTCTGATTGGCTTAAATTACACGGCGCTTCACAATGTAGTGCATAGACCGGTTAGACCGGTATTTGTAGACGAGAAGGGAGTGGGCTCATTTGCTGTAAATGCCATCACTTTTGCATGATGCTCAAGAGAGGTATCTGCTAACAGTTACTAACACATACTATACATTAAAATAAGGGACAAGTAAATCATTTCATGGTTGAACATCAACGTGGAAATTTCCTGACAGCAAAGGTAAGGAATAGCGTATGAACAAAAATGAGGGTTATGCAATTAAAATAGACGAAAACGAATACCCCAAATTAAGTTTTAATCAGTGAAAATGCACAAACTGACGACAGTTTCACTTACCAAAATAATTTTTTAAAGTATCTGATCCAAGAACAAATTGACCACAGATCACACAACTATCCTTATTGAAGAACACTTTTGGACTCCACGCAAAACAGCAAACCATATCACACTTTTTACTAAAAAGAATGAAGTGACTGATTTTTCTACAGAAGGTATTGTTTACATATATTGAGATGTTTACATTCTAAGTTCTTTTTCAACGTATTAAACGTTGGACAGAAGGTCCATAAAGGCAAAGAGGTGGCCATAGGGTGAAAAAATATTTTTTTATTATGGATTCTAATAGCAATAATAAATTGTCAAGTGGGACTGATGGGATGGAATATTATGGCAATCATTTAGTCGTTTGGTTGCACTGTATTAACTAAAACAAAGGTCTGAAGTTAGTTCATATATGTAACCATTTGATACATTTTTCTTACTACTAGAAGTCAACAGAAAAGTATTTTTTACATCATACTAAAGTGACCCACCCTATCCCATATACATATCATGCCACAAAGGCCCACGCGCGCCTGCAATTTTATTCCTTTAGCATGGCATTATGTAAGCAATAAATATTAGAAGTTCGACTCGCAAACAGTGCATCCATTGGGCGAGTTTAGACGATTCAGCCTGCTGCCGGCCGCAAACAGGTTAATCAAGTTTTCTTGGACAAGAAGGACGCGACGTCGAGAGAAGGCGATCTCGACATCGCGTCCTTCTTGTCCAAGAAAACTTGATTAACCTGTTTGTGGCCGGCAGCATGCTGAATCGTCTGAACTCACCCATTGAATTCATAAAAAAGGTGTACGGTTTTTACGAACCTGACGAAATGGCATGACGTTTTAACCGGGATACTTAATATTATTCATACAAACCTCTCCAACATTGAATTCTTAGGGAATTATGACTGAAATTCATTTTAAAATAATCAGTTTACATGCTGTGACGGAAAAAAGTCTGAAAGTTGAATTGCTTCGATTGAAATGTGATCGAAGTCATTAAAATTCTGAACTAGGAAAATTTCCCGGGATTACGAAAAAGGGGAATATTGGGCCATTTCCCGGGAACC
Source organism: Odontomyia ornata (assembly GCA_963969285.1). Taxonomy (NCBI): domain Eukaryota; kingdom Metazoa; phylum Arthropoda; class Insecta; order Diptera; family Stratiomyidae; genus Odontomyia; species Odontomyia ornata. Next base: position 237,057,221 of record OZ017741.1, on the reverse strand, counting down.
TGGGTGTACACGACATGAACTTTTAAGAAAATAAACACCTGAATTTCAATTTAAAATCACCTTCACCTATGATATTTTAATCTCCTAAAATTAAAAAATAATTACAGGTACCAATATCAATCATTTTATAAAATTGGAAGTCACAATAGAAAACCGTACAAGCAATTATATAACCTAATTGATTGCTAATCGATTTATTAACTGCTCTATTCAATTCTAGATAATGGCGTGAAGGCAATCGTAGCCAATTAATTTGGTTTCATTATGGATTTGGTGATACGAAGGCGGTCTGAGCAATTTCAGACCAAATTCGAAAATACTAGCAGCAACGTTTTTTATGACCGTAAATGGGAATGGGGCTTTCTCAGGGTAAAATAGTTTACAATTTGAGGATAAAACTTAAAAATATTTTTCATTTACCGCAGAAACAATGCCGGAATCTAGAACTAGAACAGTTCTACATCACATACACACAAAGACTGCAAAGAAGTTACCTATCAATATTTATAGTCATACAAGGCATCGTAGGAATAACACATTCAGTATTATTATTATCAGCAGCAGAAGTAAGTTACCAGAATCCAGAAAAATGCTCTTTAAAAACATACATTCCAATTTTACAGGACACGTTAAAAATATTTCCTGAAGTATTAGCGTACTTGACATCAATCCTCATAGTGTGGGCATCTTTATTTATAACATTTCGCGAAGATTTCATCAAACGTAGACAATGGGTTGCATACATTGCGTCCTTTATAGCAATAATTACTTTAGTTATAGCAGGTGACCCAGAAAAGTAATTGATTAAAGTTGATAGTTTCGAGACATTGAACATTTCTTTAGATCTCCTCATTCCACTGTACCAAGCGAATGTAAACTACCCCAAACCACCATTACGACCCGCATACGGCAGTTACATCCTGTACGCCGTCTACATCTTCATCCCTGTGACGGAAAATCTGCATGCGTTTCTCCTGGGAATGGCGGTTACCGCTTGTTATCTTATCGAATTCGTAATGGTGACATATCGACTAGATGATGATATCGTAATGAAGACAATTACGGAAGCGATTTTTTTCCTGTGTATAAATTTCTTTGGTAATTACTTTCGGTACATGAAGGAGATCGATATCAGAACAACATTCCTGGATCGTCGCGAGTGTGTGGAGGAGAACTTGCTGCTGCGGTATGCGAGGGATCAGGAGGTAGGACGAAGTGCTCGACAAGAGTAATTTAATGAGTTCAAAGTTTTCTTCCTTCAGCAAAGCTTGCTACTGAGCATCTTGCCGGCGCACACAGCTGATAGACTGGAAAAAGACATTCGCGAGATGATTGAGAAAATCAAGGAAGAAAAGGCAAGATTGGATTACGCCACAATCATCCCGAAAAATGACGAGTAAGTAATGAGATTCTGGTTAATCCCTTGTTTTTACTCTCTCATTAGTTATATCCTTTCGTCCCGGCGACAGGTACATGAACGGACCTACGACAATCAAGAAGTGGCGGAGACAGCCTGCGACGTAAGAATTGAACTGTTGAATATATTTCGTATTGATGTAGATGTTGATTGCAGGAAGCTGTACGTGGAAGAACATAATGAAGTTACCGTACTTTATGCAGACGTGGTCAATTATACTTATATGACGACGCAGTTGGATGTTAAGCCTCTGGTGGAGACTCTTCATGAACTTTTTGTTAAGTTTGATCAGGCTTCAGAGGTCTGTTAAAGTTATAAAGTAATCAAAGCTAAAGCGATCCTTTGCAGGAGTACAATGTGCTTCGAATCAAATTCTTGGGTGACTGTTACTATTGCGTGTCTGGTGTTCCCATACCCAATGACCATCATGCTAAAAGCTGTGTGGACTTGGGGCTGAGGATGATCAGGGATATTCGCGAAGTACGGTAAATTACATATTGCAAGTGTTAACGCATCAATTTTCGCTTAATGGCTTTTTGGATGTTATGATAAAGGATTCGAAGGAAATTAGACATCGACATGAGAATCGGTGTGCATTCAGGAAGCATCATATCAGGAGTGATTGGCGCGTGCAAATGGCAATACGATATCTGGTCCAGGGATGTTGATATTGCCAACAGATTGGAACAAACTGGTGAAGCAGGGTTAGTTTTAACCATATGTTAAACATCTTATCTAATATTATGCTTCTCATTCCAGTCGTGTGCATGTTACTGGACAAACATTAGCTTTACTTGATGGAGCCTACATGTATGAAGAGGGCACTCAGAAAGCAAAAGAGGATGAAGTTCTTATCAAATACGGAATTAAGACGTATCTAATCAAATCGCATCCTTACATAGAAAGGGTAATTATAAAACATTATACATACTTAAGTATGCAGGATTTATTGAAAGCTCGTTTCAGTATTACACCGATGATGGACACCGGCAGTCAGTAGGTGTAAAAAGGAGGCTAGAAATGGGAAAGGTGACTAAAAACAAGTGCTTTTAAAATTCAATAAAATAACAATTTATTTTATGGTGCGATTTCAGAAAGCTAAGCCCGTTGACATCGGTACTCATAAAAATTTTATGCAGAATACAATTGAACAATACAACCAAATAAGAACGCAAACAAAACTTGAAATGAGTAGAGAATTGGATAAAATGCCCATTGGAAAATTCCAGTAAGTGTTAACAAATATAATGGTTCAATTATGTTGCAGTTGAGTTTTGTTGATGGGTAAATTTCGAACATTTTATACGTATAGTAATGTTTCATCCTAAGAAGGTTCATCGTTTTACATACATAGTTATTAATTGGGGTGTTTAAATTTTTTGAAATGTTAATTTGAAGTTCAATTTGGATCTTGAGTTCTTGTTTGTTCGATGTGCGTGCATCGTTAATTGGAATGTTTCATTGTCATAGATAATTTTTTTTGTGTATCGGAACGTACTTACCAATAGTTTATTAATTTTTCATTTTTTACTTTTTTGAATGATTTTTGGGTGGGCAGGAAAAATGAGCCAGTCACTTAATAAGAAATAGGATGATTAATTACGAAGTTTAAATCATTTAAATTTTATTTTAAAACTATAGGCTCGCAAACATAATGAAATTAATTAAATCGCACCACAAATAATGCAATAGATATTTTTCCTGGACAAAATTTAAACCAATCATCACCACTGATAGCATACAAATTTTGTTTATTTTTACCAAGAATTAGTTGCTTCGAGCATTTACATGTATTGAAAGTGGAACTCTGGAAAGACCAAATTTACCTTCTCCAAATTTCCCTCATGTTATTTTTAGATATGTTCTTTCATGAAGCTTCCTCCTTTCACCCGTTCCTATTTCTGAATTCTTAGTAAAGGGTTTTCCATTAAGGACATAACGATTTTATCTATTGATAAAGCACAGAAATATTTGAGACATTAAGTTCAAATTTATTGTGGGTATAGTGGAAGCATTACGTTTTATGAAAGAAATTCGATTTTGGTCATATGACCACTACGAGCCCGTTTACAGTGGTCGATTCTTTCCACCCCCGGCACACATTTTAGTGGAAACGTTGGCAATTCCGCTTTGGATGTAGTCTTTGACCTCGTTGAAAGTTGATGGCTTGTTGGCATAGACCAGTAACTTGATATACTCTATGAAAATAAATTCAATGGCGTTAGATCGCATAAACGAGGCGGCATTCAACCGGACCGAATAACACGCTCACCAAATTTGTACCGTCTTTGAAACCACATATAGTTAATGTCAAGTTCATCCAATTTTGGCCACAAATAATATTAGAAAAAACACGATAACATAACGGTCGTTTTCATACACAAAAAAATACGGCCCAATCACACCTACGGCATGAAAACCGCACCAAACAGTAATTTTTGGCGGATGCAATGGTGTCTCAAAAAGCACATGTGGGTTTGTTGCTGACCAATACTGCATATTTTGCTTATTAATAAAGCCATTGAGCCAGAAATGAGCTTCGTCGATGAAGATGATTTTACGATGAAATGCAAGGGTGCTTTTGAAGGGCTGTGTCAAACGCTGGCACAGTTGGTGCAGGATCTAACAAGATGCTCGATATCCTTGTCGGTTTCCTTCCAATAGACATAGCCTCTCGCGAGCTGTTTCATCTTCATAATGCCCAAGTGTCTACGGTGTACCTCCTGGAGTACAGCTGACTGCAGAAATGTTGTAACAACGATGCACTGCCCTCTAAAGATGATACCGTCATCGACGATGAAGTCCAAGTTCGGGTTGCCTCCGTTGTCCATCTTCTTCAGGAGTTGTTGCAGGTTCTGGTCTTTGGATGTTTCCTCTCGAATCGATTTGGATGTCAACATCTACAAATAGTTTGTACCGTGCTCTCCTGCTTTGATTGAAGCCCTGGATTAGAAGTCGGCGTTGCCATTGTCGATGCCCTTTTTGCATTCTATTTGGTAATTGAAACCGGGAAGAAATGGTGCGTACCGATGCAGTCAATTGGCTGCGATGGGTGCCAATTTCGCATGTTGATGGAAAATCTCGGCTAACGGTTGATTATCTATCATCAATATGAATTTGTGGCCAAATAAGTATTTAAAAAAATGATCGATAGAGAAAACTAAGGCCAGAGCCTCACCATCGAGTTCGGAGTAGTTTTTTTCTGCCAGTTTCAGAGATCTTGATGCAAAAGAAATTGGTCTCTCTTTGCCATTGATGATGTGTGAAAGTACTCCACTGGCATCGCACGCAAGTTGAACTGGAAAAGCTGAATTGTGGGGCACCAACACGTGCTCGCAGGCGATTTCTTGTTTGAACTTGATGAAGGTGGCATCACATTGTGCTGACCACTAGAACTTTGCATCCTTTTTTAAAAGTTCTCGAATAGGTGCTGTGATGGTTGATGCATTTGGGATGAATTTTGCGTAGTAAGTCATGAGTCCCAGAAAACTTTTGGCTTTTTTTGCCAATTTCTGCATTTTTTAAAATGTTTAGAATTTTGATAGCGCCTTGAAGATCTTGTTGTTTTTTACAACATGCCCCAAAAACTCCAACCGTTCTGTTAAAAAATTCACATTTATTTTTACTGACATGAAGGTCATACTTGCACAGTTGACTTCTTCTTCTTCTATCTTTCGGTTGTCGCGTCGATGAACTCGGGTGTAGGAGTGAAACTTAATCGATGCTGGTAACAGAGAAATCTTGAGGTCCAAATCTTCGAATTTATTTTGGGGTTTGTAGTGAGAAGTAGGTATAAATGTCCGTGAAGGACTGCAGCGATGGTCTACTGCCTCGGCGAAAGAAAATGGTTGGATCCGCCGAGATTGGCCTTGTCTGGAGACGCGTGAATGCGCTGGCAAGCTAGCGTTGCGGTGTCGTGGGGCGGGTTCATTCCCCCAGCGCAAGGACCAAATACAAAAGAATTTCGCATTCACAAATTCTTGGCTCTCAAAAAATGGTCGACCGAGTCGAGAAATGGAGATAACTACTGAAGGGGAAAATTGCTTGCTCAGAGAACAAGTTGAAACGAGTCAAAACAGATGGACTTGGGGAGACTTTGTCGTTACTCGACTATTCTTATGGCCCACAAATAAGAGTGGGTCAACCGGATCGATGTGGTGCCCCCTCGTATCCGCCCAACCGGATCAAGATCCAAATGTGGAAGTGGCCATATATTTCTCGGTTGAGCGGAAAACTCATACAAACATACTTTGCATGAGCCTTCCCATCCAACGAGAAATATAGATGTGACCGATTTATGTCATTGAATTATGTGATCGGTTCACATAACCCTATGCCATAAAAAGGGCAAGCTAGCGGAAGGCCGCTCAATTCGGCAAGAGCCCCTGAAACTAAGAACTGTAGGAGCGCGCCCGATGACTGGCCCATATTATTCGAAAAGCCTTCCACCGTTGCGGGTCCTATACCCGATTAGATTGGACAAAATGGAAAGACCGAAATGTTACGATTTAGCAATTCATGGTGTCTTTTATTCTTTTTCTTTGCAAAACAAAAAAAAATATTTTTCTTGCTCAACTTAATTTTTCTATTTATCTAAAAACTGTTTAATTTTTACTAATAACAAAAATTACTTTTTGTTTTTTTTAAATTCAATTATCTTATGCTTAGCATTGCAAATTTGTTTAGTTATCAACTTCTTTTATATTTCTCTCAAAAAGAGACCTCAATTTATTTTCTCGTTTTGTTTTAAATAGATCATTTAATGTCGAGCTCCTTACAAAAACACAAGTGACTCAAGCAACTCTTTCCTGTCAATAACAACAGAACGGAATTATGATTTAACATAAATCTCAAATGAACTATTGAAAATCTTTTGGTTATTTTTTTTCAATGTTTGTAAATAAATTGTTCGCAATATATTTTTAAATAGTTTCAAGAATAACGTTCCAAATTTTAATTAAATAGTTTCCGTGGAATTAAGAAAGATTAAAATGCAAATATTTATAGGTAATAAACACAAAAGAGTACTCACCATCATCCACGCCGGGCGCCCGCTGGTGATGTGGTGAAATACTGGAAATGAAATGAAATAGTGAGCACAATTCCAAATAACACTTTTGCACTGTATATAAGTCAATTTTCCTAATCAGACAGTATGTTGAGACAAGCTGCTTTGCTTCGATTGCATTCACAAGTGGTTCCGTTTAAGGTCTCGATATTGAGCTCCCCGCTTCGCGATTCGTTGTATCTATTGGGAAGGTCCGACACCTTCTAGTGACAAGTTCCACTTCAATCTAGCCAGGCCGCAATAATTGGAAGGCTGCAACAGTTTTTTTTCATAGGGTGTAGTATTGATGGAATCCTTCTAGCTAAGTATCTCGCCGGTAGTTCAGCACGATTTTCTAAAATTTCGTCTTTAAAGTTCAAGTTTAAGCATTTTCCGTCAATCGCACGAGTCAACCACTTTCATTTTCATATCAACGAAGATGCGACACACATTTATGGACGCTTTTCTTAGGGGTTCCTTCTATGGGGGGATTTCTTTAGCGCAAACAGCTGTTCGGATTCTTGCGATCCTCCGGTTATAAAATTCATTATTGCCAGTTGAATCAGTTCTCTGTGAACTTATGGCGCGTTGTTGTGCTCTCACACGCACCAAGCGACAAGAATATAAGCACACATGTATATCGTTTCACTCTTTTAATCTTCTACCGCACTTTTCTCTTTACCGAATGTCAAGCAGCGTAACAGAGTTGATTCCTTCTGCTCTTCTATCTCTTTTCCACCTAACCCGGAATCATTTTTAATTCGCAATCTAAGCGTGTAGCTTGTCCAAATGCGATTGCTCAATCCTCACAAGTAGTCTCGTTGGAGTAAAATTATTTGATATCGTTCACAAATTCCTAATAGCCCAGTCATATTAGGGCTTTCACCTCGGAATGAAAGATAATAAGCTGCAAATTGGTATGAACCTTTGTTTTGTCATTCTAAATGTTGTCTCAAAAGTCACAATCGTTATCGTGTCCGCGTCTCAAGATATTCAAGGTCAAAGGTCACAAAAATCGGTTTTTCGCGAATATCTGGCTTCCTATCGGTTAAATGAGATTTGCATTTATTATAAAAGTTGTAGGCTATAAAATTCCCTACAACTTTTGTTTAAACTTTTTTTTCATACGACCAACCGTTTTGAAGGTAGAGCGCGAAGAGTGCACATCGTACAGTCATATACGGCCTAATGCAAGGTCAAGCGTGAGTTATGGTTATCAGTACGTTATAAAGTCAATTATTTACTTGGAAATTATAATTATTAAACAATGCCTATTATTTATGTACTAACTATTAATTATTTATATTTAATTAAAGTAAGTAACTTGATTATTTATATATAATTATTCATATTTAACTATTTAAGTATAAAATATTATTAATTCTGGATTATATATTTTAGTTTTATTTAAAGTTAAAATGATAGTAAGAGTATATATTTTACACATATTTTTATTTATTATTAAATACGGCATAATATACATTTATCAAAATGTGAGTTCAAATATCAAAAGTATCTTTGTTGATTTTAATTGTAATGAAATTGGAAATGGAAGCTAATTATCTTCTTCTTGTTCGTCGTCTTCTTCTTCTTGTCGCTCAAAGATGTTCGATTCATTGTCATCATCCTCATTATCTGTCATGTTCATCTCCAAACCTTCCAGAATATCGGGATCATATGTATTTTCTTCATCGGGATTACTTGGATACAGTGAAGCGTTGAGGCAAGCTTGTCCGTTGCACTGGCCGCAAGCTAAAGAACATTGTAGCCCTGATTTTCTGCATCCACAGCGGGAACCACAACCATTTTTGCAATTGCAAAATATTACGTTTAGTAGTTCGGCTGGTGCTGGAGGTAATAACGTTCGTATGGGCTCCAGGATTTCATTTTCAAGCATCCAGCCCCATTCTTTAGGTTCTAAGTCCTTCCCTAACCACGTTTGAATCTGGTAGTAGACACGTTTTATGTGTTGATGAGCTGCTACACTTGTTGGTGGAAGTGTTGACAGTTGTCCGTAGTTGCAACGGTACAATTTCAAACTAACGAATAATCTTGACTCATACAAAGTGGAGAGAGTGGCCTTGAATACTATAGAACATCTGTCCCGGCAATGAATAGAAAAGGGCATAGGGTAGGGACAAGTATTTCCAGGTATATAAGTATTGAGAAATTTACGCGTTTTAAAGAAAAGATATATAATGTCGTGTTAACTTAAAATAAAACTAAAATATATAATCCAGAATTAATAATATTTTATACTTAAATAGTTAAATATGAATAATTATATATAAATAATCAAGTTACTTACTTTAATTAAATATAAATAATTAATAGTTAGTACATAAATAATAGGCATTGTTTAATAATTATAATTTCCAAGTAAATAATTGACTTTATAACGTACTGATAACCATAACTCACGCTTGACCTTGCATTAGGCCGTATATGACTGTACGATGTGCACTCTTCGCGCTCTACCTTCAAAACGGTTGGTCGTATGAAAAAAAAGTTTAAACAAAAGTTGTAGGGAATTTTATAGCCTACAACTTTTATAATAAATGCAAATCTCATTTAACCGATAGGAAGCCAGATATTCGCGAAAAACCGATTTTTGTGACCTTTGACCTTGAATATCTTGAGACGCGGACACGATAACGATTGTGACTTTTGAGACAACATTTAGAATGACAAAACAAAGGTTCATACCAATTTGCAGCTTATTATCTTTCATTCCGAGGTTGACCCCTTTTTTTTTTACCTAATATGACTGGGCTATAAGGAATTTCCAGACCGAATGATGACGGCATCTCAAATGAAGCCCACATATCGTCAATATGCGCATGAGCCGATCAGAAGCAGGCTATTAAAATAAAACTAAGCAACGTGTACGCAAGCGCACACTTAGAAACGACCAATGAACGTTCGGCACGCATTCACTTCTCCTGTATCTTTTCCACGGCCCTAAGACAATTATATCATGTACTGTTACGGGTTCAAGCAATTTTCTTGGAAAGGGAACTGCTCCTTGCAATAAATCGCTTTTAGGGGCCCAAAATCTACACGCGTTTTGGTTTGTTCAAAATCAATTTGTTGCGAATCGAGCCGCACGTCACTTGGCAAACACCCACTTCGCACCCGATATTGTGCACGTTCAATCAGACACGCAATCAAATTATAAACACGGCACAATTGAAACGAAATTGGTTGGTGAGCAGCACAAAAAAAAATACCCACTGAAGCGCTTGCAATTTTACGACGTTTTTCATTGTATCCGCGAACGGCATTTTCTTCTTTTCCTTTTCTTTTCTTACGATCTCGCGTACACATGCACTAGGTGAAAGATTAAATATTTATCGTTCCCACACAACAAACGATGAGTATATCTCAACATAAAACGCGAACTTTTCCTAAATTTACTTTGGTATCTTGATAATCCGATTCATAAAAAATGCAACGAATCCACGGAAGCAATTTTCTCGTCCCGCCGTGCTCGCTGTCGCGATTTCCCACCCGACTACTCGATTCGGTCCCTAACTTCTCTTTCTTTCTTTTTTCTGCCCACTCAGCTGAACAAGAATGCATTTTTTCATGTAATGCACCGTTGGCAGAGCATATATACTAACTAGCACCTGCAATCGAGGAGCTGTCAAAATGAAAGGAGAGGCAAATAAACGTGTAAAAGATGAATTAAAGTTTACCATGTGTTGGTAAAATTGCGTGTAAGTTCAAGTTTTTGTTTATCATACATACGCACTTTTAGTCTAATTCTCTCTACTCCATAAGTACCGTAAGAAAGAAAATTTGTTCTAATTGCAGCTGCTATTTAGTAGATATGCTCTGCCGTTGGTCTGCACTAAATCAGTGTTTCCACATCCTCAATTGTAATGGGCAGATTCAAATTTTCTTAAAACCAAAATTTAACTGAAGTAGGGAAATTTTAAATGAACTAAAGAAATTTGAAATGAAGTAAAGAAATTAAAATAAAGTGAAGAAAATTACATGAAGGAAAGAAATGAAAATTTTAAATGGTAATAAAAATTAAATTTCATGGACAATATAATTAAAAGAAAACATTTAAACTTTAATATAGAGGAAAATTTGATATAAAGTTACATTTTATATAAAAATAAGAAGAAAAATTATTCTACAAATAACAATTGCAATGAAAATAATCACATATTTTTTTTAAATCTGCCATTACAATTTTGGATAGGAGATAGGAGGGATTCGAGCAGTTTGCTTGTTTGACTGCTCGATTACCACAGAAATCTAGAGCCTGAACCGGAGTTCACTTCGAAGGTTATTGGTTTTCTTTCTATTTTCACCATTGTGTTAAATCCTTCGTTGTCCTTTGATTAGTATTGATTTCGGAGGACGTCTTCGATGTGGAAAGTGTCGTAATCTCTGGCCTCAATTGTGGTCGAAATGTGATGAGTTGATTGCTGATTCTTCTTTTTCTTTTCAAGGAACGTACGGTGTCCTTGTTTGTTGCAACTTGAGCATTTAAAGTTCCTGAAACCGGCCCTGCAATTGTTCACTAGGTGGTTGTGACGGCTACATCGCAGGCAAGCTCTGTTTAGGCCCAAGGCAGACAAGTCGATCTTGGATTTTTATTGGGGTTTCCTCTCTTTGGCTCTTCTTTTTGCGGTGATCGTTATTTAATTTCTTCTTGTCGATTTTGTTCATGTCCGTAGATGTTAATGGCGTGGTTGTCGAGGGTGTTGAGAATTTCTGAGAAAGCTCCCTCGAGTCGAGTTTTGATGCCTCCAGCGCTATTGTTTTATCGACAATCGCGCTTTTCTTTTGATTGAATTGTCGCGAAGCCCTCGGATAAACCGGGCTGCTAGAAAAATGTCTGCTTCTGACGCTTAGCATGAGCAAAAGAACTCACAATCTCCAATATCTGCACTTAATAGAGCTACAAAATCTGCTATTGATTGATTTTCCCAATGATACTTTGAGAGAAATTGATGTTGAGCCACGAGAGATTTTTTTCGGAGACAAGTGTTTTTCGAAGATTTTCGTTGGATTTTTGTAATCTTGTTCTCCTGGAAGAATTGAAGCCGCTTATGCCGTGAGAATGTCGAAATTATTTGCACCAATTGAATTGGGAAGAAGTTTTAAGCAAGATTCCCGATTTTTATCAATTCTCTTTATTTTGATGTAATTTTCTAAACTTAATTTATAATTTCGAAAGGACTCTTTTTTGCATCAAAATTTGCAAAATTGGGTATCAAAACTATACTTTCAGTTGAGCAGCAGCGACAGCCTTTTGGGTTTATGTCGTTTCAATTTGACATGACATATGGACAGTAAAAAATTGCAGCTACTGAAAAGTAGAGGAATATGTAAATAAGATTTTTCAAACATCCTTGGGTAGCATTGAAGGGCCTTTAAGAACTTTGACAGCTGTCAAGATTGTAATTTTCTTTTACGTTTCTTTCTGACCCAATATTCTGAGTAGCAATTCAAGATTCAAGGTCTTTATGGGTAATTTTTTTCTAATATTTACATACATACAGTTCATAACTTACAGCCAAACAATATTCGTACGGGTTATGCCTTAGGGCTTTTCCTGGTGCTCAACAATCATTTACTTTACCTTGTTTACAGTATAAATTATTTCGATAAAACAAAACTTTGAAATGTTGATACCCATAACATTATCAAACTTTAATAGATTATAAAAAGAAATTTGGTGTAAAAGTCATTTGCTCTAACGAATTCGGTTTTAAAAATTGAGTTTCTTAACATTAAGTCCATTATTTCATTAAGACCATCTTGAAACTAATCTTTCGCTGCATCTGTCATTCTTCTGACTACTTCCACCTTTTATTCCTTGGCTCTCTCGATTCCCTATTCCCCCAGCTTAATTTCTTCAAGCTTTGCCAGAGCCCAATTGGAGAAGTTTAGGCGTTTCGAATGATCAAGTGGGTTTAGTTCTTAAGTTATTTGGATCTTGTAACCATAAAGGCCAAGATATTTTCGTAAAATATGCCACAGTGCCTTTTGGAGATGCCCAATTCTTGAGAATGATGTGGAATCGACTGATTTAGGTGATTTTAAAATCGACGCACTTACAGTTGCTATATTTCCTTCCCTTCGAGTGGTACAAGACCTTCTTGGCACCGCAACATCCAATAGTGAAAATTTGGGCTCGAACTTATCCACTATATCACGCACAGCCTGTCGGGTAGGACGATAGTTGCGGCCGAAAATTGGAGTAAGCGCTCTTGAAATTGCGGCTACCAACTCAGGATTTCAGTAGTAATTTTTAATGATTTTTAAACTTTGCTGGTTCGTGAACTTTATCATGATGAAAATATTGATATTCAATAATGTTTTGGTAGTGACAGTTTATTAAAAAATGTTAAGCGTGCGTTCATATAAAGATACAAAATTGTTGTGTCCCTAATGGAGAAGCCTATATTATTCTGATGCGATGTTGCAGCGTACATCGCAGTCTCAGACATTTGATGAAAGCAGACTGAGGTTGCCTAACATTTAGCCAACTTGCCAGGCAAGGAAGGGTTTATAGTTTATTATTAGAATTGAAAACAGTTTTGCACATTGATGACTTTTTTTGAATTAAGGCATAAATAGTAATAGAAGTCTAATTATATAAATTCAAATTTATGCCAAAGGACCATTAATACAAGTTGGGTAGACAGACCTATGCTCATGTCAGAAGGGTTTTGTACTCAACTTACAAAATACAGTAACCAGCAACGAATAAAATCAAGAAACATGTCAAGACGATCTAATTGGAGAAAATGTGAAATTCGAGGATCATACTATTATTAACAAAGTTGAACGAATTTTGACTTCTGAGGTATTTGTTATAGTTATACCCATAAATATCTCCTTTTATATTTTTTTCAGATTTTTAAGATCACGGGTGTCCATTCGCCAGGGAGGAAACACATTTTTCATGTATTTTCTCCCCTGTGCTCCCACTGAAGCAAAAACTGTCAGTTTAAGAACTGTTTTGAAAAGCTCTCATAGAGAACTTTCAGTTGATACTCATATCGGCTACCTTTCATGAAATTTTTTTTCAGGGGCCACTCCTCTGTACTGTAATCATCGATTCATGGCCTATTTTTTCGAATCCTAGAATGGTTACAAAGCCCTTTTGCTAGGAGCTCTCTCCTGCCTCTTCGACTTGTTTCAATTGTATGTACTCATCTTCATGATACCTATCTCTCCTGAAATTTTCATGCAAATTCTAGCAAAGCTGTAGTGTCTAAGTCGGTAAAAAGCGCATATGGCTCCATAGCAATATGTTTCCATAGTAATACAGGGCATATTGCTCCATAGTAATACACGAAAATTCAAATCGCTATAACTTCGGTAAATACTATTCGATCTTTATGAAACTTTCCGAAAAGATCAATCTTATAAATAGTCATCTCTTTGCTAAATTTTATTGAGTTTAAGGGTACCGTTTAGATTCAAGAAAACACAAAATCGATAAATCATACTATTACTAACAAAGTTGAGTGAATTTCGACTTCTCATGTATTTGTTGTTATTGTACTCATTAAGGCCTACATTCATGATTTTTTTCAGATTTTTCGGATGGAAGGTGTCCAATCGCGAGGGGGGGTACGCGAAAAGTTCGTACATTTCCCCTTCCCCTGCCCCCCTCGGTACTTATAAGACAATTTTAAGACTTGTTTTGAAAAGATCTCATTGAGACCTTTCCAATGACACCCTACTCGACTACCAATGGTGAAAATTTTTTTTTGAGGGGTCACCTCCTTATATGGGCAGACCCCCCTTAAACGCCTTTGAAAAATTTTTCCACCCTTGAACTTTCAAGAGGTCACCACTTCTGACCTTTCTACAAAGTTTCATGGCTGTAGCCCTTATAGTTTCGGAGAAAAAGTGCTGTGACATACAGACGGACGGACGGACGGACAGACGGACACAGGTCGTGATTGCAATAGGGTTTTGTATTTTAGTACAAAACCCTAAAAAGTGTTTACAGTTTACACCAAAATTTATAGTCATTAAAGCATAAAAATGAACAAAACCACTTTTTTCCCTCTCCCCTGTATAAAAACTGGGATCCACAGTGAAGGCTGTGGACATCCACGGAAAAATACTGTGGATATTTTAATGGTCTGGCCGTTCGGCACTTGACCAGCGTTTAGCGATCGTGTCCACTCATGGGACTAATGTTGGTATGTAAATTCAGTGACTCATGACTGAATGGCACTACTGTCCCTCGGGGGGTGGTTAGTTGAATTAGTTGTGTGGGGAATTGTTAGTAAATTACTTAAAAGGATTATTGTATGGAAAGTACCACATGGCCCTCTTTAAAATTAAATAATTTACAAGAATCAAATTTTTAATATTACTAGCCACCATAAAGATGCGCCATTGTGATTCAAATCTTAATTAATTTTTATTTTAAAAAAGTTTATGATAGAGTATCAAATCGTGAGATGCTTTCAGTTCAAAAAGCTTAAAATACGTAAATGAGTAAAAGAGTATCCTCTTCACATTTGTGTTCATTGTAATTTCGCAGTTTTGGTGTTTAATTTTCTATGGCAAACATAAGAAGATTATTTTATCGCTGCGCTAGACCTGCTCGGTTGAGGTTCTTTTGCAACCCTTTCTTATCTTTGCTTTTTTGTCTTAATAAGGTATTTGGATAGTTTCTACCAGTAAACTCATATCTTCACTTCTTCTTCTTCTTCTCAGCACTACAGCCCCTCTCGGGCCTTCGCTCCCTGCAAAGAGCGCCTCCAACTGTCTCGGTCCATTGACCGCGTCCTCCAATTTCGAAATCCGAGCAGCGATAAACTGTCTTTGTCGGCAGAGTCAGACCAGCGTTTCCTCGGTTTCCCACTGGTCTCCAGGACGAATAACTTTTTGGGTATTCGTTGTTCGTCTATACGATTCATGTGGCCAGCCCATTGCAGCTTCCAGACTCTTGCAATCGTTGAGACCTCCGGCTCGTTAAACACCTTATACAGCTCATGGTTGTATCGAATTCACCATTGGTCCCCGTTTAGCTTCGCTCTGATTATTCACCTCAGGACCCGTCGCTCAAAGGCGTTCAATATATTTGTGGATGCTTGGGTTAGGGCCCATGTTTCACACCCATAGCATAACACAGATTTGCATACTTGGAGCTTTGTTCTCCTGTGTATGCAGCTGGTCTTCAAGATCGTCAAAACAGAATAAAATATTTTATATGCGAGCTATATTCTTCGGCGTATTTCGTCTCTTTCATTACTCGTTTGCTCCAAAACACAAATTCGCTAACATTTTCAACACCGTACTCGCTAAGTGTGATATTCTGTGTATTTTAGGTATTTTTCCTCAATTGCGTCATCAGCTTTGTTTTGATTTCATTGATTTGTAGCCCTACTAGTTTTGCTTCGCTGTCGAGTTTCAGAATAAGTTCTTTGGCAGTTGTTAATGACGGTGACAACATGTTGATGTCGTCCGCATAGGCTACTACTTGGCTCAACTTGTATAGTATTGTACCTCGCGTGGTGACAGGTAGTTTCCTGATAACGTACTCCAGAGCCAAATTTAATAGCAATGGGGTCAGCCCATCTCCCTGCTTTAGCCCGATATTTGTGTCAAAGGCGTCAGTGAGTTGGTTGTTGATGCGGACTTGGGAGGTCGTTGACGTGAAGTGGACTAATTTGGCTGGGACACTAAAGCCAAGCATTTTTGGTACAGTACGTTAC
The DNA here is from genome assembly GCA_963969285.1 of Odontomyia ornata. NCBI lineage: Eukaryota > Metazoa > Arthropoda > Insecta > Diptera > Stratiomyidae > Odontomyia > Odontomyia ornata. The sequence goes on along the minus strand of OZ017741.1, from coordinate 237,041,047 downwards.
GATCAATACTGTCATATGCTTGCTTAAAGTCAACAAAAATTTGGTTAACAGCATTTTTCAACTACCCGCTTGACTGTGAATAATTGATCTATTGTCGATCTAGCTGCTCTAAAACCACCTTAATACTCCCCAATAATACTATTGGCGTATGATCTGATTTTATTTTCAAAGATTTTAGAAAATATATTGTACGCCGTACATAGTATTGATATGCCTCTATAATTTTCGCACTGTAGCTTGTCATCTTTTTTGTGCATAGGGAATATAATTGATTGGTTCCACTTTTTTGGCATATGTTCTTGTCGCCAAATGTGCTAGATGACTTTGTGAATAGCTTAATGAACACTACTGTCACCATATTTGATGAGCTCCACTGGAATCTCATCGATGCCCGGCGCTTTATTATTCTTTTGGGCATTGATGATGGAACACACTTAATCCAGAGTTGGTGGAGCCAATGAAAGCTCCCCGCAGACATCTATATGCTCCAATGTTGTAGAGCTGTGCGGAAAATTAAAGAGATTCTTAAATTATAATGCCCATCTTTCCTTAATCTTAGTTTCATCAGCGATGATATTGCTGATGTCATTATGGCTGACCGTGGTTTTGGGCTCATAACCACGTTTCAGGCTTTTCACTACTTTGTATGCTTGTCTTGTATTGTTGCTCGCTAAACTTACATCTATGCTTCTCAATTGGTCGTCATAGTATTTTCTTTTCTCAATCCTAATTATCTTATTCGCTACTCTTCTGAGATTTTCATAGTGTTCTTTCTTCGTCCTGGTTTTCCTACCTACGTATTCTTTGTACGCCTGATTTTTTTTATCTAACACATTCTGGCACTCATCATCGAACCGCTGTTCTGCCACGGTCTTAATTGCCGTTTTCACTTCCATGCAGAGCTCGTTGCTCGTCTTTAACGATGCGTCTGATAAGATGGCAGCCATCTGCTTGTTGAAGGTGTCCATGAAATTTCTGGCCACACACGCCGTTTGGAGCCTTTCGATTTCAAATTTTTGTAGCGGGCTGGTCTTCGCCGAATACTCCTTTGACATACGACATCGATAGGTTAATTTGATCAAGTAATGATCTGAGTTACAATTGGCTCCTCGGTATGTACGGACTTGTATTTTTTTCTTGGAAATTCTGAATCTTTAATAACTTAAGATTTTTTTGTAGTTGATGGACTATTTTTTCGATCTCTGTTGCCTTGATCTTATAGTTTATAGTTTTGTACAATAGGGAACACGATTTGTTGTTTTGCTTGTTTTGCTGGTTTTCTTCCACGATGCCATCACTTGAGCATATGTATGTTTCATTAGAACTTTCCTTCCTTTTGTTCGTGAACTTGTCTTTTTTCAGTTGAGGGAAATCCACCTGAGCTTTATCTTCGAGGTCAAGCCCTTCATATCTTTTTTTGTTTATGATTGCCCCAGCTTCTCTATTGGATACGTTTTGTTTGGAAGTAACTTCTACTTCATGTTTATACTTCACCCGTTTGGGGCATGATTGGTCAGGAGCTATATATTCTTTGCTATTGCACGGTCATTGCAAGATCCCTTGCATTTAGTTGAGCTGCGGATGGGAGTGGCACGTCCTAACCTGCCACAGTTTCTGCATTTTCTGGGTCGAAATTTAAAGTATTCAACTTTGGCATTAAAATATGCAATTTTTAGAATATCCGGAAGGGTGTTGCCGGAGACCATTACCTTAACTGATTTGGTCGGAATAAAGTTGTCAGCCTATGGAAGATTAAAGAGTTTTTTTTAAATATGATGCTAATTTTTCCTTCATCAGCGACAATGTTACCGATGTCATCACGGCAGCGCGTAGTTTTGGATTTATAGCCACGTTTCAGGCTCTACACTACTTTGTGCGCTTGCCTGGTGTTGTTGCTCGCTAGACTTACATCTATACTTCTCAATTGGTTTGCATAGTAATTTCTTTTCTTAGTTCTAATAATCTTATTCGCTACTCTTCTGAAATTTTCATCCTTGGTTTCCTACCTTAATATTCTATGTACGCCTGATTCTTTTTGTGTAACACATTTTATTGCATGGTACGTGAGTGAAATATTGAAAACAATGTATGATGAGTCTTGATATAAAATTTCATATAAATGTTAAATGTTGATGAGTAGAGTCGACGCTTTTCCAGCGAAGGAATATTGAGGATTGCTAAGACTGATTCATAAAAAATGTAGGGAATCTGAAACTTCAAGAAGACGATCTGGGTAAATCTTTTTTGTACAGCTTCTAGCGTGAACTTCAAAATCTCCAAATGAGGCGACCAATCTGGCAAACATTACTCAAGGATGGGACGAACGAAACTAGAATATAATTCAACCCGATAAAGGATCGGAATATATAGGAATTTCTTAAGATCAAGCCCAAAACGCGAGAGGCTTTAGAAGTGATTTCAGAAATATGAACGTCGTACTTCAATTTAGAGACGATAGTGACACCTAAGTCCCTGAAATGTGTCACCGTACTTAGGTTGGAATTATTTAATAAAAATTGAAAGCTTATGGTGCAACGGTTATTAGAAAATGAAAGATGAATGCACTTAGAAACATTTAGTGTAAGCTGGTAATAAGAACTCAAAAATAAAATGACATCCAAATCTTCTTGAAGCAAGGCACAGTCATCGATTGATGACACTACTTTGAAAACTTTGACGTCGTCTGCTTAAAGAAGACAGGAGGAGTTGATGACAACGGATGACAAGTTATTTATAAACAGAGTGAACAATAATGGGCCAAGAAAGGATTCTTTAGGAACACCTTAAGACAGATGGAAGGGGGTGGAAAGACAGCCTTGAAAAGATACCTGATTGATACGATTGAATAAGTAAGAGGATAACCAGTGGAGCAAATAATCAAGAACGTTAAGAAATTAAAGTTGCCTCAACAAAATATCGTGATTTACTGAGTCGAGGGCTTTAGAGAAATCCAAATACAAAGTATCAACTTGTAAACGGTCCTTCAAGACTTGTGAAGCAACACATATGAATTCTAACAAATTCGTTAAAGTTGATCGCCCTTTGATAAAACCATGTTGTTCAGGGACGAACAAATCATGAGTAAGTGGGAAAAGGTGCAAGTAGACGATTTTCTTCAGTAGTTTGGAGAAACGGGGTTATAAAGAGATAGGCCAATAATTACCAACGTCTGAGGTGCTACCTTTTTAAAAAATAGAAGTAACAGAGGATATCTTCCAACACAAAGAAAAAGACCCTGAAAATAAGCTAGAATTGAAGAGAAAGAAAAGGGGAACACAAATAGAAGTAGCTAAAGGCTTCACAAAATGATTAGGAATACCACCGGCACCTGAACTAACAGAGTCATCAAGCTCTAAAATAAGCTACATAAAATCTTCTGAATTGCAAGTAAAAGGAAATGAAGATGGCGTGTATATGATTGAGAATAAAAGGCTATTGCTAGGAGTAGCATTAAAAATAGAAAAATAATTGAGTTTTAAAAAGTTCACAAATCTCAAGAGGTGAAGTTGCTAAGCAACCATTCAAACGAAGGGAGGATGGAAAACTGGAAGAAAATTTGAGAGAGCGTATATATTTCCAAAATGGTTTTGAATGATTTGAGTTTAGAGAGAATTCAATACTATGAAAATAAGAAGCCTTAGGGATCTGCATCTCTTTCTCAGCTATCGACTTTAGATGACAAAAAGCATTACGTGGCTCAGGAGATCTGTCACGTTAAAAATATTGACGTGCTCGATCTTTGGCTTTCAAGGCTCGTCTCACATCGAGAGTTCACCAGGGAAAGTCAGAAAGTCAGAAGGACCGCAAAAGAAGGAGGACCCATCAAAAGAGTAATTTGTTTCGCAAAGTTACTCATAATTAGTTTTATAAAAGTTATAGCGCTGACGCTCTCCCCGACGATAACGGACAGAAGCAATATAGGAACGTAAAGGGGGATGATGAGGATCAGGAGAAGGATAAAGAAAAAGAACTGAAGTTGAGCATAAAACCGATTGTTCCATACTACCGAAGAATAAGTCAAGGATGTGATTATTAACGTTAAGAAAATTATTAAATTGAGCCAGGAACCACATGGACATTAAAGAAAAAATTAAAGACCGAATTTAAAATGACTCAGAATCAAACTGATTGTCATCCCATGAGAGTTTAGGAAGGTTAAAATCTCCACATAAAATAAGATGGCAATTTAAAAAACGCGATAAGGAAATACTAGATATTTCGGTGAGGAAGGTATTGCAGACCGAAAAAGGATATTTAAAAGGTATATTAGTGCAAAAGACAAGAACAGAAAGGGAAGGCAAAATAACTATTTTCGCCACCCCACATTCTATAGGAGCAGTGAAAGGTAGCCATAGATCCATTCCGAGGATCTGTTGCAGGTTTCAAAACAATGTAGAGTTTTACAGGGACGAGGAGCTAGCCCACCTCCCAGCCCGCATTCCGGTGGCATGGTTATTACTTTCGACTCCATTTTCAGGTACGGAAGACTCACTTAGTAGCAGAACTGCAGGTATTTTTGCAGTTATTGACATTTCTCGGCATTTAGTGTCCCATCATTGGGGAATCAGTAAACCCAATTTGTGACCCCGAGGCTGTTTGCTAACTTTTAGTCGTGGGAAAATAGGGAAATCCCTCCTTATTTCTCAACCGGGCTTGGGACCGTCTACGGCGAAGTTATAAGCTCTCTATGGAAATACTTAAATACCTAATTATATCTAATTGTATGATACTTATAGTTTTACTGGCGAAAATGTTAAATTTGTAAATCCTACTATTATGAAAAGAGATCAACGAAATTTCAGCCTCTAAGTTATTTATTTGGTTCATCTCCATGATTTTTGCTCGTATAAATTATTGGTGTTCATCTTCGGTCATATATCAATAAATGTCTACAGTTTTGGAGAAAAACTGCTGTGACCTACAGACGGACGGACGGACAGACAAACACGGGTCGTGTATTTTAGCACTAAACTCTAAAAAGGGAATTTTCAACGATATTTTCACCTGTGATCATTTAAATTTATGAATAAATAAATAATAATCACACACTAGGCCAATTTGAAGTTTGGCGTTGAGATTTGTCAGGGAATCTCATTTCTTGACCGTAAAGATACTCGAGATGTAATATTACGCTCTACAGTGTGATTATTACCTGATTTTTCAATCAGTATCCAATACAGCTGGATAGGCTGATAGTCTAACAAAAGTACCACTAGCAAAAAATCAGTCGCCATCAACGAGCTTTGAACTTGGGAACTGCTGCGCAAGCGGTAAACGTATGCCTTTTCTCCTAAATTTGAGTAGAGTGATCTGAAAACTGATTCAAGAAGGTTTCCTAAAGCTCCATAACTAAACATAAAGACTGCACTTTAATAAGTAAACAAATTGTCAACTCTTTTGTTACTGATACTACAAATGAATGATCTACAGGAATTGAAAAGCATCTGTCAGCTTTTTAATCGACTAATAACTAGCACAGCTGTATGCTAACGGAGTTTTGTTTTAAATTCATACATCCTAAAAACCTAACCGAAGTAGGACAATTTGTTTTACAACATTTTTTATTTCATCGTTAGTTTAAGTATGGACCTATTTTAGTCTTAGCATTTGTTGATGTCATCATTTATGAATGCTTTCATTTCAGATTTTGCTTTATGGAGTTTTTGTTACAGGTTCCAGTTTTTCATCTGTTTCAATGTAGTGCTGAAAAATTCGTACTAGTCCCAAATGGCTGACATTACAAATAACTTTTGTTTAACTCTATTCAAATAATCTTTTCAGCTTGAGTAAAATATGCATTGGAGCGCCAAAACGTCTGACTCAAGATGAACTCGAAGAACAAAATTTTCGTAGTGATGTGTCAACATTTTTCTTGTTTTTCAAAAATTGGCAATGGGAATTATTATTTCTTATCGAGCCAGACGTTATGCTCAAATACAGTAGTTTAATTGGTCTGGCAACATTCCTTGGAATATTTGCTATGCAAAGTATAAATGTATTGTAAGTACAAAACCAGTGTTGTCTCTCGTCCTGGTCGTTAAACAATGTGTTATTTATGTATGTTGTTGTGGATGTTACCCTAATCAGGCTACCGAATTTTAGTGAGGGAAAGTACTTTTGGGTAGTAAACGGACTCGTTGGACTCTTCCTCATACTATTCATCCCGCTGACTTGGTTTAAGAAGTTGTGGATCATCTTCAATCCACCAACTGAAGACGACGTTGACGACGGAGGATATCCAAGAAGTAAATTTCTGAAATTATTATATGAAGCTTCTCATCGTATTATGAGAAGTATTCTCAGTAGGACTATTATTTATTTAACAATAGTTGGGACATTGTGTGTTACGACGTTACTGCATTTGGTGAGTTGAAATAAGATTTCATTTTAAAGACTACAACTAATCTAGAACTTTATTGCTTACCTAATAGATTGAGTGTGAAAGATACAAAGATACTTCGGTTTCTGAGGATGACTTATTTAGCCCAACTAATGCAACCACTGAGCCATATCCAGTGCTTTGCTTTAATTCATGGGTATCAAATCAGAAAATTTTAGCAGGAACTGCACATTTTAGGTTTTTACTCTTTCAGGCAATAACCGAGAGCTTGGTGTTAACTATAGCCATGAGTTTCTTATTCGTTCGCATTCCTTTCTTATTTAAATTCATTGTTGGATTTATAATAGTGGCAGTTTATACGTGGCTGGTTTTCGATCGGTATTCCTATGTCTTTGATCTAAGTGCAAGTACAAACTTAGGGTTAGATCCCAGATACGCGCATATATTTACCATATTTATAACATTCGGAATATTTCATTTGGTTGATCGACAGACCGAATATATTGCTAAAGTTGACTATAAGTAAGTATCACAAATATAATTTTTACAGAGGATTATTTATCGTTCGTCTTTTTCGAAATATATTTCAGCTGGAAGAGACAACTCCAAAAGAAGCAAGAAGATGCTGAGTTTACTAATGAAACAATCAAAGTTTTAGTACAGAACATTCTACCTGGACACGTAGGTAAATAAGTAGATAAATAGATTTTAATGTATACCCTGGCCATGATTTTGTTTTAAGAGATGCATATGTAGCACTACAGCCCCTTTCGGGTATTCGCTTAGAGATAGTTAGAGTATCTCATTATCATGATCGAATGTGTGGGCACTTCACAAGGTGATATGGTCAGTATTATACTTTGGCCATATGTCCGTCCACCCAGCTGCGATGCATTCTGATTTTAAACCAGCACGCATCATAACTGAACGGGCTTATAGTCCGTCCGAAGGATCACTCGAAATAAATCTCGTTGCCGCTAACGAGAGTTGAACCAGGTGCCTTCGGCTTACGGGATGAATGCTCTAATCACTACACCACGCGGACTACGAGAGATGCATATGATAGTTAAAATTTTGAGCTGATATTTCTGCAAGCATCTGCTTTATTGGCACATCAAATGGCTTTCTCGTAGTCCCTTAGAATAGAGCTCTAGACGCATCAACCCTACATTTTTTTTTTTTGTTTTAGCACTACAGCCCCTTTCGGGCCTTCACTTAGAGATAGTTAGAGTATCTCATAATCTTGATCGAGTGTTTCAGCACTCCGAAAGGTGATATGGTCAGTACCGTGCTTTGGCTGCATGTCCATCTACTCAGCTGCGATTAATTCTGATTTTAAACCAGTATGTATCATAACTGAACGAGCTTATAGTCCGTTTGAACAATCGGTCGAACCAAATCTCATTGTTACCAATGGGATTCAAACCAAGGCCTTTGGCTTACACAGCGAGCACTGTAACCACTATACTACGCGGACTATCCCCCACAACTTAGGTAGACAAATTACTGGTTCTTAATTTGACACATTTTTCTCAGAAAATAATTTTGCATTCAAAATTCTATAGATCTGGATTGCTAGCCAAACCATTATGCCTTTAAAACACATACTCGTACAACGCATGATCTGTCAAAAGTTAAAAACATAAATAAATCAAAGCTAGTCAAGTGGGGTATCAAATGAAAGGTCTTGATAAGAACTTTCAGAATCTGAAATAAACAAGTTGGGTAAACAGACCTACGCTCATGTCAGAAGGGTTTTGTATTCAATTTACTAAATGCAGTCACCAGATCGTATCAAATCCAGAAACATGTCAAAGACGATTTTATTGGAGAAGATATGAAATACGAAGATCATACTATTATTAACAAAGTTGAACCAATTTCGACTTCTGAGGTTTTAGGTAGTGTTATACTGATAAATATCTCCCTTGATAATTATTTCAGATGTCCATCCGCGACGGTGGAAACATATTTTTCATGTATTTCCCCCCTGTGCCCCCACTGAAGCAAAAACTGACAGTTTAACAACTGTTTTGAAAAGCTCCCATGAAAACTTTGATTTCATACTCATATCGGCTACGTTTGATGAATTTTTTTTCAAGGGCCACTCTCCTGTACTGTTATCATCGATTAATGGCCTATTTTTTCGAATCCTAGAATGGTTACAAAACAGTTTTGCTAGGAGCTCTCTCCCACCTCCTTGACTTGTTTCACTTATGAGCATTAATTGTAGGTACTCATCTTCAGTTATTCATTAAATTGAATCAAGTGTTCAAAGCATGCACCTGAAACGTTGAAGTTGGGAAAAAATAACTCAAAATTATCCAATCTTCGCATTTAAAACAGCCACTATTTTGTTTCACGATTACTGATACCACTAGCTGAACCGATTCTTAAAGATATACATGACACCTATCATTCCTGAAATTTTCATGCAAATCCTAGCAAAACTGTAGTGTCTGAGTCGGTAAAAAGCGCATGTTGTTCCATAGCCATACTCGTATGTTGCCATAATAATAACTGCAGCGCATATTGTTCCATAGTAATACAGGAAAATTCAAACCGCTATAACTTCGCTAAATATGATTCAATCTTTATGAAAATTACAGGATAGATCAATCTTATAAATAGTCATCTGGATACTGAATTTCATTGAATTTAAGGGTACCGTGAAGATTTTATTCAAGAAAACATAAAATCGATAAATCATACTATTGCTAACAAAGTTGAGTGAATTCCGACTTTTAACGTATTTGTTGTTATTGTACACACCAAGGCCTACATTCCTGATTTTTTTCAGATTTTTCGGATCACAGGTGTCCAATCGCGAGGGGGGTGGGGACACAAATTTTTCGTGTATTTCCCCTTCCTCTGCGCCCCTCGGAGCAAACTTTGCCAAATTAAGACCTGTTTTGAAAAGTTCTCATCAAGACCTTTCATTTGATACCCACATCGGCTACCTTCAATGAAATTGTTTTTCGGGGGGTCACTCTCCTATATGAAGAGACCCCCCTTAAATACCTCATTAATTTTATTTGTAGTTGAACTTTGAAGAGATCACCACTTTACACCTACACACAAAATTTGATGTTTCTAGCTTAAGTAGTTTCCGAGAAAAACTGCTGTGAAACACGGACGGACGGACGGATAGACTGGTCGCGAAACTAGTAGGGTTTTGTAAAATAATTTTACAAAACCCCTTAAAAGTCATTTTACGAACTAGGGGATCCAGGATAGGCAAAATGTACCAAAAATTTGTGTCACCTTTGAGGCGAAAAATCTGAAAATTATCAAGAACGTGGGAATTTATGAGTACAAGGGCAACAAATCCCTCAGAAATCGAAATTCACTCAACTTTAATAGTATGATTTGTATATTTTACATTTTCGCCCATAAAATCAAAACGGTACAGTACGGTTTGGAATCACAACAACATTAGCATGTAGTCAATAATTTTGTTTATTTGGTATCCACAAGCCAATTCTCTTTTTCCTTTAAAAGCCGTCGGGCCTTGCTTTGTTGTGTGAGGAGACGCGTTTTGACAACTTCGCCGGAATTTGTACCAAGTTGTTGGTTGATAATTTTACCGTCTGTTTTTCTATGTTTATATATTTCAAGCCTTCGTAAGATGTCAAGTCTCGGTCTTTTGCTTTATTTGTGTAGCAATTTCATAGAGTTTGTCATAGCATCAGGCTCATGTGCGTGGTTTTGTAGGTCTGTTGGATAATTGGAGTCTGCCTTGTTGTGTAAGAAAGATCATAAGTGCTCTTTCTATCGAGTGGTTAGTTATCGTGTTGTCCTTCCTATATATTCCATGTTGCAGTCCTTGCATGCCAATTTGTATATGCCACTGTTTTCGCATATTGATGTGTCATTCAGTTATGGTTTCAGTTTGTTTGCAATGTTGTTGTTAGTTTTGAATGAATGATTTGCTAGGTGTCCCCTGGGTAAAATAATTTGGTGGTTCGTATCATAGCTCAATACACACTGCTGTGTCCTTTCACCTACTCTGAGCAGTCCTTCTGAATTCAAAAATGGCCGCTGTCTTATAAGGTTACTTGACTAACGCAAAGGCTCCAGTTGCTCGATCTCATCTGGAAATGCTTTTCGTTGAGCTATGCGAACGCAGATAATTTTCAACAAAGTACTGCTATTCCATCTACGACAATATGCCGCTCTTCTACGACAATATGGGGCTACACTAACTTATTTCGTAAAAGATGAGAATCTTTGGAAGATGTCGGCCTTTTTCTTAGATATTATATTCTGAGCTGAGACACTCATTAAATATGCATCGTTGGTTCATATTTCGATGTCCATGATAGTTCTATCGGTAAACGAATTCCCTTTTAGCCATTTACTTGGATCCTCACTCAACCAGTGTGGCTCATCCCACAACAACTTGCTTTTGACAAGAGCATGAGGCAGCGCTCCACAAAATGCGATATCTACAGGATTTGATTTGCTACGACATGCCCCCCCCTATTTTAGCTCTGAGTATGATTGTATTTCTTTAACTCTATTCGCTACGAAGACTTTCCATTTAGTTGCCTTCTGATGTAACCATCGCATTACAAGTCAGTTCAGTAATAAAGTCTAAGACAATCCAAGTAATGCGCTTTCAGAGCGATGTTCATAAGTTCGCACAACAAGGCTGCACGACACAGTTTGAAACGTAGTATTGATTGCACTTTCAAAAAAGCCATCTTTGATTTGGCGGTAATATATTTAACGAGTAATTTCTACCAGCTTTATGAACACATAAGTAAATACTTGCTGTGTAGTCTGTGTGGTCTAGTAGTTAGAGCATGAACGCATAAGCCGAAGGTCCCAGGCTCAAATCTCGTTGGGAGCAAGTTCAGGAGATTTTTCGGACAGACTATGAGTGTTCACTGATTTAATCAGATCATATCATAGCTGAGCAAGCACACGGGCGCATGGTACTGACCAAACCAACTTCCGAAAAAAATCAATACGGTAATGAAAATGAGATACTCTAACTATCTCTAAGTGAAGGCCCGAGAGGGGCTGTAGTGCTTAAAAGAAGAAGAAGAAACACTTGCTGTATATGCTGAGTCAGAAGCATCACAAATTCCACAAATCTGGATCGACTCAATATTGATATAATTAAGCCCGAGAGGAGTCAAAAATTCCACCATTTTTCTTCGAGATAGCTTGATACGTGGCTTGTCCCACTCCATTCCTGCAAGCCGGAGGTAATGCATGTTGATTTTCCCGAAAATGATGCAGGACTCCAATCATCCCACTGGGTCAAAGAATTTGCTATCTCTGGCAGTAGCTGTCGTTTAGTTGGTAGATTATCGCTGATTGGTTCAAGGTTCACTTCGGCTGGATGCCATCGCAAACCATGTGTCTTGATATGAACATCGTCGTGAGTACCAAGCGGTGCTTTGGTTTCTCGGTTAGAAGCAGGAATTGCACTCAAAAGAGTATTGTCATTAGCAGTCCACTTTCGCAACTTGAAACCTCCTTTATGGAGTACTGTGATTAAGACTTGTTAAATACCTTTCACTTGATCAATTGCGTCTTCGCTGGTAAGTACATTATATACGTTGGAATCGTGTTTGATTGAATGACACACCTGAGGATGGAGTCACTTCTCGTCATTAGTGAGTATATGTAACGTCCATATGGCTGCATGCATGCTATTCCATACGTAACTGTTGTCAATTTGTAGTGCTGTAGCGTAGTGGATGTGAAGGATAGCTTCACCAAAGAACTCGCTGGTAGTCTTTACCTGGATGGCCTATGACTATTTGTCTTGAAATCTTTTCGATGTCAGCTGCTACGAGATATTTGTATGTGCTCCACTTCATCAGTATATGAATGATGTTATTTTGGTAGGTAGTTCCAATTCATAGTGTGGCGTTGAGTGATTTTCCTGATGGCGTCTTTGGGGACGCATTTAAACCACTCTCAGTTTTGTTGTTGTGCTCACTGCCTTAAACATAATGTAATGCGGCAAATAATAATTGTACTTCAAATATTTCTCTTGAGTAGGTACTTCTACCATGTGCACTAATCTCATGTATTCTTTCATGAACTCTATATATGGCTGCCGTAGCTTTTCACAGCGATTGACTCGACTCGATTGGTTGGTTGAAGCCATCTCTAACTTGGTTAATAGAAACATACGCCAAACTGACTTCATGCAGTGTCAAGCTATCATTTAGCTGTTGGATCTTGGTGTTGATGGTCAGTCGTTTCTTTCATTGCCACATCTTTTTTAGCTTGACATCGAAGGGTTTTATATTGTTCTTCTTTGGCCTGAATCGTACCAGCCGTTCCTACTTTTCTTTGGTTGGTACTTAAAGACCTCTTCGGCTGCTTCTATTACCGCATCTCTTACTGTTTCTTATATGGTTTTGATGTCATCATTACTTTCTACCTCCTGCGGGGATATATTGATGCGATTTTCCAGCGCCGACATGCATGTGGACGTTACTGAGCTGTAATTTAGCTTATGTGTCTGGTACCTAGGAATAACTGATGCTCCTTGTGTACAGCTTTTGGAGATGCGGCATCGTAGCTTGACCCTTATAAGGTTGTGGCCTGAATCACAGATAGCGCCGCGGAACGAGCGCGTTTTGACAATGCTGGTGGTGGCTCGTTTTTGTATGAGAACATGGTCGATCAAGTTGAATATGCGACCGTCTGGGGATACCCAAGTTCTCTTATTGATGTCCCGATGTAGAAAGCGGTCACAGCTTGCTGTGAAGCCTCTGCTAGTAGCGAAGTTTATCAGGTATTGTCCGTTATCGATGGCCTCTGCATGGAGGCTTTGTCCTCCGGTTGTTGCTCTATGTGACGTTTCTCGACCGATTTTTGCATTGAAATCACCCAGATCAATTTTAATGTCATTTGTCAGGATGATTCAGTGGGGAGGAACAATGGATGTGAATAATAACAAAAAGAACGAAAATGTCAATTAAACAATTTATTAGGCAATCAATTCACGGCGGATGGCGGACTTCGACTGACTCATGTCGAATGACAGTATCGTGGTGTATATCATGTTCGGTGCGCTTACAATGACAACTCGGCCATCCCTGCATCGGAATCGTCCTCGATTTCGTCACCGCTGTCTTCGTCATTGGTTTCTTCGTCGGTTTCGATTTCCGGTGGTTTTGAACACCACGGTCGGATCTTGTCAACGGCGTAAACTAAACAAAACGGCTTTTGTGAAATTCGTAAACCTGGTATATCCTCGATAAGGTACCGGTCTTTACCAAGAATGCGGGCGATCATATAGGGTCCCTTAAATTTGGGTTCCAACTTCCGACTCTCCCCAGTCGAAACAGCTTCGTTCTCAATGAGTACAATATCGTTTATCATATATTCTTTGGGCGAGGAATGCTTTTTGTCGAAACGTTCCTTCCAACGCAGCCGCTGATTTTCAATATTCTCCAAAGCTGTATTTCGTTTAGTTGCTAGGTCCACGAGTACTGGTTCTGATTCGTTTTTGTTAATAAACTCGTCTTGCAGAACTGAGATAAGATTATTATTTGTCACATCTCTGAGTGTAAAATCGAATATGATTTCGTTTGGACTGAATCCAGTAGTATTATTTCTCTGCGTATCTATACTCCATTACAGCGCGGGTAGTAAATCGTCCCAATCGTTTTTATTTTCGGCGGTCGTACGTAAATAAGACAATATGGTTTGGTTTGCACGCTCCACTTGTCCGTTTGCACGCGGAGTACGGACGGCAGTTTTGATATGAGTAATTTCATGTGACTTGAAGATCGCAGCAAATTTTCGCGACACAAATGCGGAACCACGGTCGGTTATAATTCGCGTAGGCAAACCGAAATAGCTTGTTAGATCAATTAAAATATTAATCACGGGTTACGTAGAGGTATCCCGGACGGGTTTTGCCACTAGATATTTCGAAAAAGGATCGGAAATTGTAACTATATACATATTGCCCCTTTTGTTACGTTTGAACGGTCCAAGGTGGTCGATATGCAATTGACGGAATGGTATCGGTAACATCGATTCCGTATATAAACGTCCTTCAGGCTTTCCTGAACGCGATTTATTGTAGCAGCAATTAACACACGAGTCTATATAGTCTTTTACCACTTTACGCGTTTTAGGAAACCAATTATTTTGTTGGATGCGCCCCATTGTCTTTTCAACCCCGAAATGTCCGTAAATATCGTGAAAATTTTGCACTACGCGTAGTCTGGCGGATTTTGGTATCACTAATTTTAGCTGCTCGTTAACCCTTCGATACAAACGGAAATCTTTTAGTTCATATTCACTTTTGATTTGTTTAACACGTTCATCTTTTATTTTATTTTGAATCACGTTCACTATGTGCCGGAGTTGATCGTCTTTCAACTGCATAGTATAAATCCAATCGTCTGATCCACTTGTTATAGCCATGACGAGTATTGCAACTTCAGGATCTTCGGGCGGCAGCTCGGGAGCTCGGCTGAGTGCATCGACATGTGCAAGTCGTCGTCCGGGTCGGTGCACAAGCTCAGCATCGTATTTAGTCAATCGTAACATCCACCTGGCAATACGAGGGATCATTTCGGTTTTCGTCTTCATATGCGTTATCGCTGAACAATCGGTAACTACACGGATGGGTCTGCCTAGAACATAAACACGAAATCTGTCTAGACTCTCGACCACAGCGAGCACCTCAAGCTCGTAGCTGTGATAACGGCTTTCGGCTTCGGAACAATGGCGGCTATAGTAAAAGACGGGTTTTCAATTCTTTCTATCCATCGACTGTAGTAATACACCAGCAAGTCCGACTGTACTGGCGTCAGTGTGTATTTCGTATCGTGCGTTGATATCGAACAGTGCCAACACTGGTTCGTTGCATAGACTCTCCTTGAGTTTCTGGAATGATTCGGATTGGTCACTTCCCCATAGAAAGTGTTTCGATCCCTCTGTGTATTTTCTCAGCAGTTGAGTGATCGGTTTCGAAATCAGCGAATAATTGGGTACGAATTTTCAGAAAAATCCTGTGAGTCCGAGAAATCGTCTCACTTCGGTTACATTCCTCGGCGCTTCAAAGTTCTTTATCGCGCTAACCTTTTCTTCTCCCGGTTTTATGCCTTCATCGTTGACAATATGTCCCAAGTACTCGATCTCGTCGGCAAGAAAACTGCACTTATCAAGTCTCATTGTTAATCCGTAAGATTTCAAAAGTTCTAAAAATTTTCGGAGCGACGATAGACCAGTCTCTATGTCTTTGCTCGGTAGAACTATATCGTTCAAATACGCAATCGCTTCTCCGGGCCCCATTTTTGAAATGATCTTGTTTGTTAAGCTTTGAAAAACTCCCGGCGCGTTCACCAGACCAAAAGGCATGCGATTGTACTCATGATTGGCGATAGTCCACGCATAAACGATTTTCGCCGTTTTTCTTCTCTATGAGAACGATAGGCGAAGCATATGCGGATTCCGATGGACGTATAATATCGGCGGCGAGTAGTTCGTCTAGGATGTTTTCGACGGCTTGTCGTTTGCATATGGGAGTCGATATGGTCGTTGTGTAACCGGTTCGCGTGTGTTCAACGATATAGCCATCTTTACAGCGGAACATTTTCCCAATTCGTGTAAATTTGTTGCAAAAAGTGTACGGAACTCAGACAACAACGTTTTTACTTGGTTTTGTTTCTTGGCTTTTAAGGATGTTCCCAATTTCAATGCCTCGTCATTTTCCAACCAGCATTCTGTCCCTCGAATTGCCAGCGATTGTCCGTCTCTAAATAGCACGTCCCGACCTGATAGGATTTCGTATTCGATACAATCATCCTCGACAACTAACACATCTACGTCGTACGTCTTGTGATCAATGTTCATTGAGACGATTACTTTGCTCGTACATTCGTATTTACCACCCGCAAATCCGCACAGAACAACATTGCAAGGAACGATATCACCTCTAGTGTTCGCCAACGACGCTCTCATCAACGTTCTATTGCTCCCCGGATCCACGAATGCTCGAATCTCACGAACTCGTATTGACACCACTTGATGATTTCCTTTCCATTTTCATTCGTCTGGATTTCGTACGTTTTCGCGCTATCCGGCGCAGATCTCATATGCGGGCAATCGGTGGTAGATGAGCATCTTGCACGGCGTTGCGGTTGTGGACAATGGACGGAGATATGTCCGGGCTTGAAACAATTATAGCAGACGGGTTCTTTCGGTTTTCTCGGTAATGACGGTGTTTCAGGCTTACTCGTAGGACTCGGCGGACGCATGTCGTATGATCGGGGTTTCGGTTGGAAAGATTTTTTTGAATGGCAAGTGTCGGTATAGCGTCGAATCGCTGATAATAATTCGTGGCAAAAATTAAATTGTTGTGCCGATGATATTTACCCGAAATCGATATCGTTGCAACCATTTATCACGTATTTTATGATTGCGGCGTCAGGCAATCCACCTTTTCAGCCTAACGCTAGAACTCGATAATAATATTCCTCCATCGATTCGGTAAAATTGCGTTTCGTTTCAGCCATACGGAGATGAATATCGGCTTTGTTCATGAGACACGGAAGACCTGTAAGAAATTTTCCGACAAACTCTGTCCAAGAATCAAAAACTGGCGACATGTCGATCCATGCGTAGGCTTCCTTTAGTTGTGTGACACGACACATAAACTGTTCGGACGTTAAAGAATCGGAGGCAAACGGGCGAAACTCCGGCAACACGTCGGCAATGTCGCGAACATTCACAGACCCGATCTCGCTCGTCGGTTGATATAGATACGAGTACATGCCTGTTGGCGGTTGAGCGAGATGCGGACCCGTCGGAGCGGAGGCATTTGTGACCTGCATGCGCGGCTGGTGATGTGAAGCAAACGAAACATTACTCATCATCGAACCATGTATATGCGTAGGCATCGTGTATGCGAGTGGTTGAGTCATATTGGTCGACGACGGCAACTGCGGTGGCACATACGGTCCTGTGTGTGCGTTCGTGTTTACACTTCCACTTATGAACGATTGAACGTTTTCGTCCACGCGTCATGAAACTGTTTGTGTTACTGGCGTCGAAACGCTTTGTGGCACACCACCACTCAAATTTTGCAGCTGACGGACTGTTTCTTCGAGTTCGCGGACTCTCGGCAAGAGATCACTATCTATCCCTGTCGCACTTTTATCACCCAATTCGGCGAGGCGTTGAACCAGCATGGACTTGTTCCCGGCGGTCGCCAATCCATGATATCGGCACTTCTCGCGCAGCACTTTCACCGTCAATCCATTTAATTCGGTCATCAAATCCATCATCCTACTTCTGAACTGTCAGGATGTATCAGTAGGGAGGAACAATGGATGTGAATAATAACAAAAAGAACGAAAATATCAATTAAACAATTTATTTGGCAATCAATTCACGGCGGATGGCGGACTTCGACTGACTCATGTCGAATGACAGTATCGTGGTATATATCATGTTCGGTGTGCTTACACTGACACATTTGATGGTAATGTGTCGACAGTGCGTTCCATAATGCTGTAAAATTTGTCCTTGATTGTCTCTCTCTTGTCTTTTCTGGACACGTGATAGTTGACCAGCCAGATATTAAAGAATTTGACCTTGATAAGAACCGCACAGAGCCTTTCGTTAATGGGCTTGAAATTGGTGACGGTTTGATTAAATGCATGTCAACAATGAAAAGCACTCCAAACTCATGGCTTCCTTGCAGATTTCCGCTTTTAAACATGGTGTGCGTTTGCATGTCAAATATGTCGCAATCTAGTTTCTTATACTACGAGAATGTTGATTTTGTATTTCTTTATATCATCTAAAAGTTATCGCAGTGCATCTGGTCTGTTCAATGAATTAACATTCTTAGTTCCAAAAGGATAGTCTTTTAGACGTTGCGATAGTCATTGCCGTTTATCCAATCCAATCCAAGGCTGTTGTTCTGGTTCCATGACAAGTAAATAGTGGGGTGTTGTCAGCACTTCGGCTTAGTCGGTTTGGGTCCATGAGTGGTATTTCATTTCCCACATACCCGCTGGCTACCCAATTAGGGCACCCTTTATCCGCTATCTGAAGACGCGTCCGATGAGGGACCGAAAGCCCCACACGGACTGTTAATCTTAAAAAGTAAAATATTACGCCACAAAATATTGCAAACTACAAAAGATTTGGAAAAAAGTTACTAACGAATGGCCTTTAATTTTCAGCGGATATCTACATGAGTCGAAAAATGAAAGATGAGCTTTACTATGAGAAGTATGATAATGTGGCCATCATGTTTGCGACGATCAAAAACTATGACATGGAGCAAGTAGGACTCAGTGTTTTGAATAGAATTATATGTGATTTTGACGAAGTTGTGAGTACTAGTTGTAAATATTTCTTACCTGAATCATATAACGTAAATACTATATACCTTGCAGTTGATGTCACACACGGGTCCATTGAAAATTGAAAAAATAAAAGTTGCCGGCTGGACTTATATGGTCGCTTGTGGGTTGGATCCAGGCCGTTGTGATTCCACAACATCTCTCACTGGTTTTCGAAGCACACCTAATCAAAGATCTTCAGCCCTTTTGCCATCTGGACGAAGGAGCATGCATAATGGCTGTAAGTTTAATTTAAAATATAAACACTGTTAATTAATTTAGTGTCGTATTAACTTTCAGTATCAGTTCGCAACAAACGTTTGAGTCTGAACATCACTTCCACGAATCAATCGTTTGTTAAATCAGAATCAGATAACGAACATCGGATACGAAAGCAAAGCTCAAGACAATCGCACAATGTTGTGTATGTTCTAACTGAATTTGCACTTGAGCTGATGAAAGCTTTACAGACGTTTAATCGCGAAAATTTTCAATTTGAGAATATTCGCGGCGAAAACAATCATAACGGAATGTTAAGAGTTGGTAAGATATATTTAAAGACGTTGTGAAAATTCTGGTTTAATCAAACCCAATCGATCAGGCATATCTCATGGTGAAATTATGGCTGGAGTTGTTGGATCCAGCAAGCCATTGTATGATGTATGGGGCAATGCAGTTAATATGGCTTCAAGAATGGATTCTACTGGAATTCCAGGAAAAATTCAAGTAAAATCTTCTAGGAAATCAAAATTAAAACAATCGTTAAAACGGAATTGTTTGCTTTTTTCAGATAACTGAAGAAACGGCGGAAGTCCTTAAGAATTTCGGTATTAAATGTGATTACAGAGGATTAACTTATGTGAAAGGAAAAAACTACATACCCACATATTTCGTAGGAATCGATGAAAAAATGAATTTTTTACGGGAAGCTCCAATACAACAACCAGGCATACATGATTTTCAGAAGAATGATATTTTATTAAGCACAAGACTTTAAAATCTAGCTAAGGTGTAATTCTTTAAGGATTATTTTATAATGAAAGCATTTTGTGAAAGAACGGACTTTTTTTCATCGAAATTAAAATTAAAAAATTATTGTTTTCAAAGCGGGGACAAAATATCCGTTAAAAAAGATTTTAATAAAATGTTTAGGGCTGCAAACTGCAGATCGAATGATAAATGATGCGGGGTTGAATACCAGAAAAATCATTTTAATAGCTTCGAGCTGATTCTTCTTTTAATCTGACTAAATATTTGTTTTTAGTTGGAATGAAAAGTTTTAGGACAACTCTCGGATGAGCCTCAACAGGGAGCTGTCAATGCGCCGCTAATTTTCACCTTATGACAATCTAAGTAATTCTACATGTACCTGCCTTTGGATTGGTACTATGTGAGAAAATGAGTCTAGCGAGCAACAACACAAGACAAACATACAAAGTAGTGAAAAGTCTGGATAGCATCAGCAATATTATCGCTGATGAAACCAAGGTTAAAGAAAGGTGGGCATCATGTTTCACGAACCTTCTTAATCCTCCGAACAGGTCCAGAACATCGGAGCCTGAAGATGTTTCCCGAGAGCTTCCATTGGTCCCACCAACTCTGGATGAAGCTAGCTCTACCATGAAAGCCCAAAAGAATAATAAAGCGCTGAGCATCGATGAGATTCCAGTGGAGCTCATCAAATATGGTGTCATCCAGCATATTTGACAACAAGAACATGTGCCAAAAGAGTGGAGCTAATCAATTAATTTAAAAACTAAAGAGGCAAATCACTGCTTTGTACGGCGTACAAAATATTTTCTAAAATCTTAGAAAATAAAATCGGATCATACGCCAGCAGTATTATTAGGGAGTATCAAGATGGTTTTAAAGCAGGTAGATCGACTATAGACCTATTATTCACGGTCAAGTAGGTACTTGAAAAATGCTGGGAGTTCAACATAGACGTGCTCCAAATTTTTGCTAATTTTAAGCAAGTAACGTACTATACCAAATAATGCTTTGCTTTGGCATCCCTTTCAAATAAGTCCATCTTACAAAAATGATAATGACGTCGTTGACCTCCCAAGTCCGTATCAATAACCAACTCACCGATGCCTTTGACACAAAGATCGGACTAAAGCAGGGAGACGGGCTGGCCCCATTGCTATTCAATTTGGCTCTGGCGTACGTCATAAGGAAGCTACTTGTCGATACACGAGGTACATTACTACTCGTATACAAGTCATGCCAAGTAGTAGCCTATGCGGATGTCATCAACATTTTGTCACCGTCATTAACAACTGCCAAAGAACTCTTTTTAAAACTCGACAGCGAAACAAAATTAGCAGCACTACAAATTAATGAGATTTTTTGTCGCAATCGAGAAAAAATACCTCAAATATACAAAATATCACACTTTGCTAATACAATATCGAAAATATGAGCAAATCCGTGTATTTAAGTGGCAATATAATGAGAACCGGCAATGAAAGAGACGAAATATGCCGAAGAATACAGCTCGCAAATAAAATAATTTATTCAGTTTTGGCGATCTTGGAGACCAACTCGTACACAGGAAAATAAAGCTCCAAGTGTACAAATCTGTGATAAGATCTGGGTTATGCTATGGGTATAAAACATGGACCCTAACCCAAGCATCCGTAAATATATTCAACGCCTTTGAGTGAGGGAACCTGTGACGAATAATCGGAACGAAGCTAGACGGGGACCAGTGGTGTATTCGCTACAAGCCTGAGCTGTATGAAATTTTTGACGAACCGGAGGTCTCAACGATTGTAAGACTGCGGAAACTACAATGAACTGGCCAAGTGAATCGTATGTTGGAACAACGGATAACCCAAATACTATTCGTTGGGTCCTCGGATTTTGAAATTGGAGGACGCGGTCAATGGAACGAGACGGTTGGAGACGCTATTTGCAGGAAGCGAAGGCCCAAGAGGAGCTGTAGTGCTACGAAGAAGAAGAGAAAATGAGTATTTAAGCATAAAGCATTTAAGCTCATACGGCTGATGATGTAAAAATTTAAACCCAATACGTTAAAGGCGTTGATTAAAGTCTTTAAGACTGAAAAAGGTTAATTGTCAATCACATAGCCTTTAGTGTTTGATTGGATGGTAATTGTGTCCGTTAAGAACTGCAGCCCTATACTGCTGCTTCAGCGAGCGAAATTAGTGCAACGCTGTAAATGGCCTTATCTGGGGACGTGTAAGTGCTTTGGCGAGCTAGCTTTGTGGTGTAATGGGGTGGGTTCTTTTTCTACTGCACAAGAGCACACTACAAAAATATTTTTCGCACTTACGATTTATTCGGGTGACCAGTCTCGAAATTGAACCAATTGGCTGGTGAAAACGGTTCAGATGGCCAAAGTAACTTGCCGAAAGGGAATAAAAAGAAAAATGCGACAATGGATGACTGGTTAACCGCGCGAGATACGAGCCCTGAATCGCATCATACACGTGCCGTCTAAATAAATACATTGCATATGCATTTTCCTACATTTTAACTCTTAACATTCCTTAAAGTTCACATTTCCACATATCCTGTTAATTTTGTCTAGCTTGAAATTGAAAGCTGATGCAGCTCCGTAAAATTGTAACGCTGCATCAGCATCTTAACATTAGATTTAACTAAGTTCGTGGGAAGCATAATCTATCTGTAATTAACTTTCAACCCATTCGGACGTGATCAAATAAAACCATATTAAAGTCGTAAAAGGAACCAGTTCTTTTATTTATATATTTTTTTTGTTAAAACGTTGATTCGGAAACGGAACTGGCGCAGTCGGTAGGATCCCTTTTAGTTCTTTCGCTTTAACATTAAATCGACGGTTTATCGATTAAAAATTTCTGCGGAACTGAACATTGTATATAATTGTGACATCGACGGTTTATCGGTGATCCTTTATACGGACATTAACTCGTTACATATCGACGGTTTATCGGTAGTGTTAACGAGAGTTTAAAGACAAGCATCGACGATTTATCGGTGCAAAAATAAACTTAGAAGTGCTGAGAGGGTATCAGCAAAAGAATAGTAGTTCAGTGTCCGAATGAAAAAGTGAAAGTTCCGAAGGGGTCTTAGTGATGAATTCATTGATTGTCTTGGCAGTATATTTCACGTAAGTCGTTAATTTGTTGAGTATAAATCCTTTCATATATATCCTTTTAAAAAAAAAACAAAATATTTTCTTTCTTTTTATCCCCTAAATATTGAAATTTTAGGAAAAAGATAAATATTAACAAATAATAATAATTTGCATTTCCGGCTAGTGAGTGAAACAAAATAATAATAATTTACAATTGTGATTAATAAGTGGAGTGAGTCAATTGTGTCCTTAGTGCTTGCTATTTTTTTTTTTTTTATATACAACCAAAATGGCAAATGTAGAAGAAAATATGGTCGTAAATGTTACCGATATCGCTAATACTTCAATTTGACGGCAACCCCAGACTCTTATTCGAATTCATAAATAACGTAGAATAAATTCTCTCTCTTATTTCCTGCACGAACGGGACGTCCTACGGCAAATTGCTCCTTAGAGCAATTAGAAATAAGATCGTTGGACCTGCCAACGAAGTATTGAATATGTACGGCACTCAACTTGAGTGGGCCGACATTAAAGAAAATTTGATCCTCCACTACTCGGATAAAAGGAAGGCCCAACCCACAGAGCTACGCTGTTTCTCAAGTTAAACCCTTCCTAGGAATTAAAGAAGAGCAAAGATATAAACAACGTTTCAATAACAGTTTTCTAACCGCAAATACACCCCATTTCCTCCAAGACAAAACACTCATTATTCCAGACATTCTATGCCAAATTTATCGAAACCTCAATTCATGGAAAATAGAACACGATTTTCAACCCAGCACCAAAAGGGCCCACAACCCCAAAATATCAACTTCCGATCTACCGAACAGCAAAAATCCCACGGCAGAGAAGTATTTAACGTCTCTTGTTCTAACCAGTATCCAAATCTTTTCTATCAAAATATTAATAATCAACATAAAAACGAACAATCTGTACCCTTACAAGGCTATTATCAGGACTTGGACAACTATTACACTGACCAATATCAAAACGACTGTTCTTTTAACGAAATTAACGATACGAATTTTCCGATCAGAGCCTCGATGAACCCATCGGATACTTAGAAATCAACAAACATGGTTGCGATCTTCCATTCATAAATATATCCTCTCCTTTTGGCCGCCCCTTAAGATTCCTGATCGACACACGAGTACCTCCAAAAATTAAATGAATTTAGATCCAAACTATACCCAAATATCAAAGAACTGGTTGATAAAATCGTAAAGAAAAATTTAAACAAGTTGAACGAAAACCGCGAAGATCCCCAGATATACCAGAAAATAAGACAGTATTGTTACATGTACAAATAATTGCATGTACAAATAATTCTGCGAGCTGCTGTCGCAATTGTTTTCATAATCAACGGCAACAAATGAATTTACTCGAACCCACGAGAACCCAACAAGCATGATCAACATCTGCAAGTGACGTCACTCCATTCATTAATTTGCTCGAATCTACCAGGTACCTCTCGGTAGAACATTCGATAATGTTCGAGAAATGGGTGAATAGGTAGAGACCCTATATAAAGGCGAGCTGAATGAATGGGGGGATTCATTCATTACAACCGCGATAGAAAACTGCGACATAGTGGAACGCGAAGTAAAGACGATTGATTGTTTGAGTGCGAAGTGATTTAGAAGACAATTGCGATAAGAAATTTATGGACAAGTGTTAGAATTTTTTCATAGTGAAAATTAAAATTAGTGAAAGTGTTAAATTGTTAAATTGTTTATTGTGCATTTTTTTAATTAAATAAATTCTTTTAACTTAAATTAAAAGACATTGCGTTTTCACTTTCCCGGAACATTAAAATTATTGGCCACGAACCAATAACACGCGACAGTATTTAGGAAAGAATGTAGAAGGAACAAAATTACTCCTAGGTTCAGTAAACACAAAGTTATCAAAAATAATAGAATTGCAGTTATCACAGCTAGAAATCAGAAACTACACAAGTCTAAAATAAAACGGAAACGAAAATTTCAGGATGGTGACCGGGCAGAGGCTAGAAATACAAGACCTGAGAAACAACCAAGGACTCCTGCCAATTCGACTGGGACCTGCGAGACTGATAGCGTCACACAACAACCTGCTCCACATAATCAAACTTGAAGCCTACCAGGATAGCCTACACAAAATACGAGACTCCTTAACGCACTTTGACAAAATCCAAGGACTTAACTTAATGTCTCAGACAACGAAATTTATGCTCGATGAGGTTGAGCAAAAATTGAAAGGACTATTTCCTACGGTATGAAATAAGAGAGGATTAATAAACGGATTTGGCACCATAATCAAATTTATTACCGGTGACATGGACGCAAACGACGCTGAACACTTAAACAAAGAAATCAAAAATATACTTTCAAAAGAATCCGATATTAAAAGCAAAATTGACTCACAAGCGTCCCTTAATCATAAAATGATACAGCGGTTTGGAAATATAACAAAACATATCAACACACAACAAGAAGCTATAAAACAATATATGGAGAAAACTTTAGGTTCAGTAAAAAATCAAATAATTCGAGAAGAGCAAATGTTTCACCAACTTCAATACCTTAATCAAATAAATTACAATATCGAAATTCTCAGTAATCACGTAACGAATATTGCAGAGTCCATAATTCTCGCAAAATTAAATATTATATCGAAACAAATATTAAGCAATAACGAACTAAATGAAATACCGGAAATAATGAAGGAACAAGGGATTAAGATAAATAATCAGGAAACGATTTATGAACTTTTAGAGCTGCAAGCTTACTATAACAACTCAAATATTATTTTCAATATACGGATCCCAATATTATCATTCGAAAAATATTCCTTATTCCACATCATCCCACTCCCTTTGGAAAATGCCGAAATGATATCTACTAAACCCTATTTGATCCTTAACCCTAACCATACTCAACAATTCGACAAGAAATGCCAACAAATCGAAAAAGAATTTTACTGCCACAAGCCATATCGTCAGGATACCAGTAAAGCTATCGAATGTATTCGCAATATAATGGACAACAAATCGACGAACTGTAAATTGACGGAATAAGGGGAATATACCAACATATTCCAACCAGAAGACAACCATATCCTCTTCATCAATGTACCCAATATCCTCATGAACTCCACGTGCGGAGTTGGTGCACAAAACATAACCGGTACAGCCCTCATCAAATTTGAGAACTGTGACGTCCAGATCAATGACATCATCTACGATGCAACTCCCAAACAATTTTGGGACGAAATTCAAATCTACCCAGTATTGTTTAACGTTATTAATTTCACCTCCTCGGAAGCGATTTCTCCTCTACATTTTCAGAAGCTGCAAGGATACAACTTTAGTAAGAAGGAAGACATCGAACTTCTTTGGACAGGCATGGAACAAAGGACTTATTCACTAGGAGGAGTACTTACAATACTTGGAGTGATGTTACTTATCAGTTTATTCTTCGTGCTACGATCAACATCCCGAAGGCAGCTAAACATTGGCCAATCCATACCAGTACTTACAGTACCGTCAGAAACTCCGTCATCAGGACCTCCTAAAATCCAGTTCCTGCTTCCGTCGTTTTTGTCTAAGGGGGGAGGAGATACGAGCCCTGAATTGCATTATACACGTGCCGTCTAAATAAATACATTGCATATGCATTTTCCCACATTTTAACTCTTAACATTCCTTAAAGTTCACATTTCCACATATCCGGTTAATTTTGTCTAGCTTGAAATTGAAAGCTGATGCAGCTCTGTAAAATTGTAACGCTGCATCAGCATCTTAACATTAGCTTTAACTTAGTTTGTGGGAAGCATAATCTATCCGTAATTAACTTTCAACCCGTTCAGACGTGATCAAATAAAACCATATTAAAGTCGTAAAAGGAACCAATTCTTCTTTTTTTGTTAAAACGTTGATTCGGAAACGTAACTCGCGCGAGACGTAAGGTGATTTCACCCTTGTGATCACACCCACAAATAACAGTGGGGCATCCAGGTGGTGTAGGCGCCCCTCGCATCCCTCCCAACCGGATCGAAAGCCAAAAACTGGTGCCTTGGCCCATTTCGGATGTGGAAGGCTAAGCATTCCTGCGAGAGCAGCTGTAATAGCGGAAAAATGGAGAAAGCTCACCCATTGGCTAGCTCTTGAACGAAGGGGTCAGCTATCGGGGCAGGTCCTATTTCCAGTCTTTTAACATTTTTTTTATTTACTGCAACCACGAACAAAAAAAATTTTCAAAGGGGTTTAAGGGGGGTCCCCCCATATAGGGAGGTGACAATTCAAAAAATTTTGTCCACCATTGGAAGTCGAGAATGATATTACTGGAAAGGTTTCAACAAGATCTTTTCAAAACAAGTCTTAAAATTGCCTTATCTGTACCATGGGGGGCAGAGGTAGGGAAAATGTACGAACTTTTCGCGTACTCCCCATCGCGATTGGACACCCTTCATCCGAAAAACCTGAAAAAAATCATGAATGTAGGTCTTTATGAGTACAACAACAACAAATACGTGAGAAGTCGAAATCCACTCAACTTTGTTAGTAATAGTATGATTTATCGATTTTACATTTTCTTGAATGAAATCTTAACAGTACCTTCAAATTCAATGAAATTCACTACACAAATGGCTATTTATAAGACTGACCTGTCCTGAAAGTTTCACAAAGATTCACAAAGGTATTTAACGAAGTTATAGTGGTTTGAGTTTTCCTTTATTACTATGGAACAATATGCGCTGTATTACTATGGAAACATATGGCGATGGAACAATATGCGCTTTTTACCGACTCAGACCCTACAGGTTTGCTAGGATTTACATGAAAGTTTCAGGAATGATAGGTATCATGAATATATTTGAGAATTAGTTCAGCGAATGGTATCGGTGATCGTTAATTGATTGAATAATTTTGAGTTATTTTTCCTCAACTTTAACGTTTAAGGTACATGCTTTTAACACCTGATTCAATTTAATGAACTACTGAAAATGAGTACCCACAATGAATACTCATAAGTGAAATGAGTAGAGGAGGCAGGAGAGAGCTTCTAACAAAAGAGCTTTGTAACCATTCCAAGGTTCGGAAAAATTTTCAGATGCCATGAATCGATGATTTGAACTATTCACCCAATAATTGTTTAAAAAATCTTTCAAATTCATCAAAAAAATGCAAAGTTTCGTTCATAAGCACATGACAGCCACGATTTTGTTCCATGTTAAATAATTTTTCTGAATACTCGGCTCATTGAACATATTCAAGTAAACCACAATTCATTAAATTTTCATAAAAATACGAAGAAAATAAGAGTGCCTTGATTGATTTGAAATATATATTAACTATCAACATGTGTTATTGTTTTTGTAATCCACGCAATTTAAATGGCGATAACTCACTTAGTTATGATTTGATTTCATTAAAACTTCGTAGGCATCAGGGTCTTATATTAATTTACATAAATGTAAAGCCTTCGATTTTTCGGGGGAAAATGTAACATTTTAAAACCATACCATTATTAACATAGTTGAGTGAATTTTGATTTATGAGGTATTTGATGTTCTTGTACTCATAAAGACCTACATTCTTGATTTTTTTTCGGATTTTCAGCTCCAAAGTGTCCAATCGTTAGGGAAAGGTACACAAATATTGCTCGTACATTTTTCAAACCACCATCGCCCCACATTGAACTTCTAATGCAAAATATCACTTATTTTTCAGATTCTGAAAGTTCTAAGACCTTTCATTTGATACCCTACTCGACCACATTTAATGAAAAAAAATGTTTAAGGGCCACTTCGTTATAAGGGGGACCCCCTTAAAAAATTTTGATATATTTGATAAGACCTAAACTTTTGAGAGACGACCACTTCTGACCTTTTCACAGAGTTTGAGCTTTGTAGCTTCTATAATTTGGAAGAAATTTCTCATGACGCACGGATAGATGGACAGATAGACAGGCGGACGGACGAACGGACGGACGGGGCGACAGATAGTTTTTGCAAAACTTCCTTCATAAAGCCCTAAAAATCCAGGAGCTAGATTCAATAACAAATAACTTAGAGGCTGAAATTCGTTCAACTTTGCTAATAGTAGTAAGATTTAACATTTTTGTCAGTAAAACTTCGAAATATCATTTTATTCCATAAGTTGTAGTAATCGAGCAGTCACCTAAGCAAACTGCTCGAAACGTTCATGACACCTATTTGAAATTTTAATTGCAGATTTGGGAAAGACATTGTTTTTATTATTCAATTTGTAGTTATAAATCATAAAATATTTTTTATTTTTTTTAAATATAAATTTTATATAATTTTTTTCTATACTAAATTTAAGCCTTTCGTTATAATTATATTCTTTATGATATTAAGCTTTTTCTATTATTATTTTTATTTTTCTATATTATTTTTCATACTTTAAAAATGCAAATCTGCAACTAAAATGCGGACATGGCAACATATTTTTCCGCTGCACATGGACGTATTGCATTGGCGAAGGCAAACGTGCAGCGGAACGAGTGGAAGGCTCGTCAACTGCCATTGCAAGTGGTTCCGCAAGGTGACAACGAGCAACATAGGTGAGTTCGCTTGAGATTGCCAAACAGCGAGTACACCGGAGAGAAGCTGATATCCCGCGGGTACGGTCAGATGAACTCGATTCTTCCGGAGATCATTTCCCAACAACCTCCGTGTTGAGGTTTTTACTGTGCGTTTAAGCTTGAGAAATCCCCAACGCATGCACTTAAGTAACATTTAACCGGGGTATCGGTAAAACATTCATTCTTAAGTGTGGTACCTTTTTCGTCGCTGCGGTATTTGTTTCATCTCACTGAGTGCCTACCGAGTTACCGTCGCTTTCTCTGCTCGCTAGTTCTGTTGCCATCTATCCAACGGAAAACTGTTAAAGTGGAAGATGACCGTAAATTCATCGAAATAGAAGTGAAACTGTATTTTTTGCACTTTATTAATTTGAAAGTGATATTACGATACTCGTTTAAAATATGCTGAAAATGTTATTAATATAACTACAAAAGATACAGTGACAAAAAATAATATTGCAAATCAATGAACTGCCAATAGGATTAAAGTTTTAATTACAAGATTGTCATTACTCTAGTAACTCGAACACCATGTTCTGTTTGAGCTGATCATTGTGGTTAATTACACTCCCTAAAGTGTTTCAATTATCGCTCTTATAATAACGCATGCTAGTGAGTTCATCCCCATGCCCTCATGTGAACAAATATTTGCCTAACAAGGTGAGCTACTCTCTAAGCAAATATATCTGTGTCTAAATGTTTAATTAATATTGTGATAATACACGGTCCAACACATTGTCGCGTGTTATTGGTTCGCGGCCAATAATTTTAATGTTCCGGGAAAGTTAAAACGCAATGTCTTTCAATTTAAGTCAAAGGAGTTTATTTAATTACAAAAATGCACAATAATCAATTTAACACTTTCACTAATTTTAATTTTCACTATTAAAAATCTAACACTTGTCCATAAATTTCTTATCGCAATTGTCTTCTAAATCACTTCACTATTACGAAAATCACTTTTCTATTACTCGAACAATATCGCTTCCCACACACTATCGCAGTTCTTATCGTGGTCGAATGAATGATTACTCCCCATTCATTCAGCTCGCCTTTATAAAGGGTCTCGAATCATTCAACTCAGTTCTCGTATATTGATGAATTAGCGGGAACATTAAAGCAGCGGAATGAATGGAGCAGTGACTCACTTTCAGATGTTGATCATGCTTGGTGGGTTCTCGTGGTTTCGAGTAAATCCGTTTTGTTGATGTTCTTAATTGTTGTGAAAACAATTGTGACAGCAGCTCGCAGAATTATTTGTGCATGTAACACTGCCCCCACCTCAGTTCTTTTCGCCCCGAAAAGATGTGTCGCCAGTTGTAGTCAATTCTTCCTGGAGGTTATACGGGGCAAGACGGTCCAGATGCACGATTTTCATTTTGGCTCTCTGTTTATGATGTTCCTGTATTCGGTATACGATGTCATTGATTCGCTTTGTAACTCGGTATGGTCCCTCCCACAAATGTTGCAACTTTGGAAACCTACCCTTTCACCGTTGCGGGTTATATAGCCACACCAAGTCATCTTGCTGGAAGCCAGTAGAATTAGCTTTTAGATCATACCTGGTCTTCATGCGGTCAGTAGCCGATTCGAGGTGTTTCCGCACTGTCCGATGTATCTGGTTCAACCGTTGCCTTAGATCACTTGCGTACTCCGAGATCGTTTGGGGTTTCTCAGGGGGTGTTCCGAACTTTATATCAGCTGGCAGGCTTGGCCCATCGATGCATGTTCGGCAGCTCTGTACGCCATCAAAAATAGTGGAATGTATCGGTCCCAGTCCCTTTGGTTCTCGTCGACCATCTTGGCCAGATGTTTATTTAGCGTGCCGTTGAAACGTTCGACCATTCCATCGGATTGGGGATGCAGCGGTGTTGTCCTCGTTTTTCATATTCCCAGTAGTTCACACATTTCGCCAAAAACTAGTGACTCAAAGTTTCGGCCTTGATCTGAATGTAATTCGCAAGGTACGCCGTATCTACTGACCCAATTTAACACTAGCTGTTCGGCTACGGTAGTTGCTTCCTGGTTGGAAATGGGGTAGACTTCGGGCCACTTGCTGAAATAGTCGGCTACAACCAGCGTATATCGATTTCCCCAATCGGATTCAGGAAAGGGTCCTGCGATGTCAACAGCAATCCTTTCGAATGGCACGCCTACGTTATAGATTTGCATTTGTCCTCTCAGTCGTCGCTTTGGGCCTTTGACGGAAGCGCAAATTGTGCATCTGCGACACCAGTCCTCTACGTCTTCTCGAGCGTGGAGCCAGTAGAACCTTTCCCGCAATTTCGCTAAGGTCTTGTTAACACCAAGGTGACCTCCCGAGGATCCTTCATGCATTTCCTTAAACACATCGTGGATTCGGCTTTTGGGTAGTATAGTTTGCATCCTATAGGAGCTGCCATCCGCCGTTTCCCATTTCCGCTTGAGTACGCCACCCTCCACCTGAAGGAAGCTCCATTGTGCCCAATAGCTTTTCAGGGTTGCGCCATGCATTGAAACGTCTTTCCACTCAGGTCGCTCAGTCGTCTCCTTCCATATGAGCAATGGTCCGTGGTCTTCATCGGCTAACTGGGCATTTCGAATCTCCTCCGCTGAACAACCTTCATTGAATTCGGCCGTTATCACTCGCAGATCAACGGTCGGCTCCTTTTCCACAATCCGCCGGCAATGCTTGCAGTTAGCTGGACATGGATGACGAGATAGGGCGTCAGCATTTCCGTGAACTCTGCCCTTGTGAAGTAGTTGGGGCCTCACTTGGTCTGGCTGGATCGTCGATCGGGTTGCACCAGTCTCGTTTGTTATGGTGCAATGTTCTTCATCAACTTGACCAGGAAGGCATAAGTCTGCTTTTCCACGATGTTGCCTTGGCACGGTGATGGTGGTGCTGGGGATGTCGATCCTCCTAGCTAACGTTTGCCCTACAAAGTTGGCCCTCGCAGTTTGATGGGCCTCCATTCTAGGCTCCTGACACGGTCTGGATCTCCACCAACCTGGACAATAGCTCCGTTTTCTTCGCTTCTTGCAGTCTCCTTGTAGGTGCCCCTTCTCACTGCAATCCCAGCATCTAGGCGCACCATTTGCCTGCGGCTCTCGCTCATTTTTCACGCGCTCACACCGGCACTCGTCTGCCACTACCTCACGGACCCGGGCAGTGGTACGGGTCACATTTTGTGTTGCCTCGAAGTTAAGACTATAAATCAATGCGTCCTTAACCATTTGCTTTTGAGCTAACCGCACGGCTTGTTGCAATTCCTTGTCCTTTAAGGCGCTGATGAATGCTTCTGTTGCTACGTCATCTCGATGTTCTAGGTCGTACGCTGGGTAAGCCACAAGTGCCAGTCGCTCAATGTCTTGGGCTAGCTGCTGTAGGGTTTCGCCAGACTTCTGCATCCGATGCCGTAGCTGTGCCCAGTACATCTGCTTCAGATGATCGTCTCCATAATGCATGTCCAGTGCATTCAATATAACAGCCGGGTTTGAATGCAGCTCAACGGGGATAGTCTGCAAAAGCTCGGCAGCTGGGCCTCTCAGAGCAAGAATCAATGCAGTTGCTCATTCCTGCTCATTCCAGTGATTTATGCTAGCGGCTGCTTCAAACTGGATTTTGTAAATACTCCAGATCGTTTGCTCATCGAATATTGGTGCTTGCACATTTCTGGATGTGCTTTGCGCTGCGGTTATAAGCGGGGCTGGTGAGGTGGTTACTACTGCCTTCGCTGCTTCGAATTCTTTTTCCACTTTTTCCATCTCATGGTTCATTCTCTCTTCGACCTGGCTAACCTTTTCCTCGACCTGGTAAACCTTTTCCTTGACCCGATCAATCTTTTCCTCGACGCCTTTAATTTGTTTGTTCAGATGACCGAGCTCCGCTTTTATTTCGGTTGACTGATTCTCCAGCTTCTGTGAGATGTCTGCCTTGATGTCTGCCTTGATTTCGATCGCTTGTTGGTCCAGCTTCG
This sequence comes from Odontomyia ornata, assembly GCA_963969285.1. Lineage (NCBI taxonomy): Eukaryota > Metazoa > Arthropoda > Insecta > Diptera > Stratiomyidae > Odontomyia > Odontomyia ornata. The sequence continues at coordinate 237,007,721 of OZ017741.1, read as the reverse complement.
CTGATTGTTCATTTAACTTCGCTGATTGTTGATTTAACTTCGTTGATTGTTCATTTAGCTTCGCAGTTAAACTAGATGACTGTTGTCGCTGCTCTTGCTGCATCAGCATTAACATTTGCATCAGTGCATTTTCTGGTTCCTTTGGTTTTGGTGTTTCTGCTTCACCACCTTCTGCGCCTTTTTCTGCATCTGAGGGCTCACCCGAATCCAGATCAAAATTCAAAATTTTAATCTCACTTCTCGACACAATTGTCGCGTGTTATTGGTTCGCGGCCAATAATTTTAATGTTCCGGGAAAGTTAAAACGTAATGTCTTTCAATTTAAGTCAAAAGAGTTTATTTAATTACAAAAATGCACAATAATCAATTTAACACTTTCACTAATTTTAATTTTCACTATTAAAATTCTAACACTTGTCCATAAATTTCTTATCGCAATTGTCTTCTAAATCACTTCACTATTACGAAAATCACTTTTCTATTACTCGAACAATATCGCTTCCCACACACTATCGCAGTTCTTATCGTGGTCGAATGAATGATTTCTCCCCATTCATTCAGCTCGCCTTTATATAGGGTATCTAATCATTCAACTCAGTTCTCGTACATAGATGAATTAGCGGGAACATTAAAGCAGCGGAATGAATGGAGCAGTGACTCACTTTCAGATGTTGATCATGCTTGGTGGGCTCTCGTGGTTTCGAGTAAATTCGTTTTGTTGATGTTCTTAATTGTTGTGAAAACAGTAGCTCGCAGAATTATTTGTACATGTAACAATATTATATCTATCCATATTCATTCGATGCGGCGTACTCGAGCTTTGAGTTTTCAAAGGCGTGTTGCCGCCGGTCCAGCGAACGCATGAAGCATGTGGATATTCGCGAAATTTAATTACGTGTCCCATGCACACACGCATTTAAAATTGTCCCAAAATTTCTTCGTGGAAATACCGTTAATCGCTAGTGCATGCATATCGACGATAAAGTGTTGAAATTCGTTGGAATTAATGGTAGTGGGGAAAAAATGGTGTAGAGTGTGTTTTGTTCAGATTGAATAAGAATTAAGCTGCAGTCTAAGTGCTTTATATTCGACTCTAAGTTGGCGGACAATTGACCTATGTATGGGATAGTAAATGCAACCAGAGAATTAAGTTGGATTAAATGCAATCGATGAGGATTTGCGGGAATGATTCAACCGTGGATGAAGTTATTTTGAAGTGAATCGTCCGATGCGTTCTGTAAAAAAATCAAAGGAAAGTGAAAGTTAAATTAGTAGAATTTTCATTGAATCTGTCGTCACTCTATTTGATTAATTCATGAGATACATTTTCGATTTTCATGCTACACAACTACGGATGAGCTTAGATGTCTGGCGTAAGGACAGTGTGTGTACCGACATAATTGCATATCTGACATCTTTCGTGCACAATATGCAAAAGAAAATACGAATAAACACGTTAAAAGGATTAAGTAGATCGAATAATACTGAAACACGACCTATAACTAACTACGAAGACGGTCCCAAAAGTTCCCGACCCGACTAAGAAAACAGTTAAAAATTGCAAAAATATTTTTTATTTTCAGCTCGATACACTTTTTCCAATGATGTTCAATAGTTTCGATACCCGCTTTATAGTAGGAACTATCAAACTCCAAATAATCCGAACGAGCCAGATCTGGCGAAAAGGGTGCGTGAGGAGGCAATTTAAACTTCAACTCATTGATTTTAGGCATCGCAATGACGCACGTGTGGGCTGTTGCGTTGTTGTGACAGCAATGCAACAGCCCACACAAAGTGAACACTTTCTTTTTCGTCAGGTGGGACCGTTTTTTCTTGATTTCATCACTCAAATGCTGCAATAAGGCTGCATAGTATGCGCCGTTGATTGTTTTTCGAATGCCATGACCTTGATAACTGACTGAACTGTCTTTGCTTTCTTTGGAGCTGGTTCTCCTTTTTCAATCCGCTGCCTTGACTGCTCCTTGGTCTCAGGTGTAAAATGATGGACCCATGTTTCGTCTATGGTTATGAATTGATCCAAAAACTCGGCTTTATTGCTGCGAAACCTTGTCAAACGCTCGATGGAAACATCCTCACGTTGCTGTTTGTGCTCCATTGTGAGGGAACCTGGCGCATAGCTTTCTCGTGTCCAAATTTTCGGTCAAAATGCTATGCACAGCACTTTTTGAAATGCCTGCTATATCTGCTATCTCGCGCATTTTTCTTCACATTTTCTGGCGTAGTGACATTACTTGGGCAACCACTGCGGTGTTCATCTTGGTAGCTCGTACGACTTTGCTTAAACTCACCTACCCAATATTTGACTATTGTAAACGAAGGAGCAGACATCCCCAGAGTATAATCCAACTCGGCTTTGATATCGGTTGGACTTAAACCTTTCAAATGAAAGTATTGTATCACATAACGATGCCGGATTTTTTTCCATATTTTTCTGTAAAAAAATAATAATAAACGTGCCGCCATAAATTTTTCTCATTAAGTTGTTGAAAGGTGGTATTGTCAATCGCAGTCATTGTTTTTTAAACTACCTGTATTCATAAGTCAGGTCGGGTACTTTTGGGACTACCCTCGTAATAAATAATATTCGAGTATTTAGTTTCTAGTGTTCAAAATCAGTTATATACCATTTGAACGTGACATCTCTTTAAAATTAATTCTAATGTAAATTCAAAAAGATACGCTATGAAAGACTTGCCAATCACCAATTAAAATTATATCTGATAACAAGACATTAGCGAATATTGCAATTGCTTTTTTTAACTTAAATATCTAATACATATATAGAAATGACACACACACAAACGTAAATTTTCCTTTCATTTCGTGAGATACTTTGTTACTTTATTGCTTGCGTGAATAACCATAATATCACGAGTGCTGAAACAGTCCGAGGAACGATGAGCAGGAGAATAGGGAACAGATCGCGTTATTAGTTATTTAATTATTTTAATGGCGTTGAGAAATAATTCATAAGGAAATTGAAAACTCGGTCTTTACATTCGGTTTTGGAATCTGACCGGGTATGGAACCCGCAATGATGGCGGGCCCCTCCACTATAATGAGCTAGCCATCGGGCACGCTCCTCCCTCTCTTTTTGTGTTATAGGCGCTCTTGCCTGAGTAGAGTGGCCTTCCGCTTGGGTGCCCTTTTATGGTATAGTGTTATGTAATTCCATCACATAATACTATAACATAAATTTGCCACGTTTATATTTCTCATTTGATAGGAAAATTCATGCAAAATATGTTTTAATGAATTTTTCACTCAAATGGGAAATATATGGCCACGTCTACATTTGGATCTTGATCCGGTTGGGAGGGTGCGAGGGGGCACCGCTTCCACCTGAATGCCCCACCCTTATTTGTGGGCCATAAATATCGTCGGTAACGACGAAGTCAGCTCCTTAGTACGTCTGTTTTCTCCCGGGCCAGTTCTTTACTGGCTATAACAAGTTCAACCCTCAGTAGGTTTGCTTGGCCTCGACACCAGTCGATCGGCATTTGACCCTTTTTAATTCGTGAATGTGAAATTTTTTTGTAGTGGATCCTTGTGCTGGGGAAAAGAACCCGGCCAATGACACCGCAATGCTAGCCTGTCAGTGCATTCACGCATCCCTAGACAAGGCCAAATCTCGACGGAACTCACCATCCTCTTTCGCCGAGGCAGCAGATCATTGCTACAGTCATTTACGGACATGTAAATACCTTCAGTTTCACTACAAAGTTTCAATAAAATTTACCGACATTATAGTCATTTGAATTTCCTCCGATTACAACAATCTTATAAGAATTTTCTACTACACCACTTTCCATCGAACAAGGCACTACACTTTTGATTGAATCTTTTCGAAATTTTCAGATAAGATGAATATCAAAAATACATGCAAGGTTCAGATCAGTCAATAATTTTATTAATATTGAAACAATGTTGGCTGGTTAAAATGGAGTTCTTTTAAAGCAAGAATATATTTGTTTAAAGCAAGAATATATTTGTTGTGCATGCCATATTCTTGAATTAAACTATTCTATTTATCCACATATTGTAGGTTAAGTACAAAACCTTTTTAATAGGAGCGTAGTTCTGTCGACTCAACTGGTTTTATGTATTTTTTTCTATTATTTTTCCAATATTACCATACATGAATAAATACAAGTTGATGGTATATTCCACATATTTATAGAGCACAAGTAAGCAACGTTAATTCATGTTTCATTATTCGGGTCTAGATGACCTCCTCCTTTGAATATCTGAATTATTTTTGCCAGTTTCTCTTCGTCCGGAAATGCTCCATTTCTAATTTTTTTTTCCTAGTACTACAGTCGCTCTCGGGCCTTCACTTAGAGATAGTTAGAGTATCTCATTGTCATGATCGAATGTATCGGCACTCCACAAGGTGATGTGATCATTATCACGCTTTGGCCGTGTGTCCGTCCACCCAGCTGCGCTACGTTCTGATTTTAAACCAGCACGTATCATAACTGAACAGGCTTATAGTCCGTCCAAAGAATCACTCGAAATGGATCTCTTTGACGCCAACGAAACTCGAACCAGAGACCTTCGGGTTACGGGCTTAGTGCTCTAACCACTTCACCACGCGGACTACCATTTCTGATATGCTCGTTTTATAAAATTTCCCAGTGGTTCAGCTACCTCCTCTTTGACTAGAATAATTACATGTGTGGTGATGTTGTCAATACCTGGTGCCGCTTTTTTTTCAATTCTTCGATTGTATTTAGTACTTCTCTTTTATTTGTTTGATGAATATGAAAGATGGACTTGGGTGGGCTATTTATGATATTGAAATAGCTAGTTGACCTGTCACCAAGCTCCTTGGTAATTTTTTCACCAATTGTTGAAAAAAAGTGGTTTAGTGAGTTCATTTATTATTTTACATATTTCGCGCAAGTTGTTCGCCGCTGTTTCCAATCTTCTGGAGTAATATTTTTGAAATGATTACAAACACATACTATAGGGTGACCAGACGTCCTTTTTTGCAAGGACATGTCTATTTTTTCGACTATTCGGAGGAGCGTCCTTTTCCCCCGACAAATGTCCTTTTTCACGAGCGTGAAACTCAAATATATTTGAAATCTTTCACAGATTTTGAAATCGTCATTTTATTTGGTCATACACAAAACCGAACTATGGTTATCAAGCCGCACATGTAGGCTGACTACTACATGTGCAAAGTTGGTCTGGCTGACTTGTATGACGTAGGCTCCGGTCATATACCTTCAGCACGTTATAGCAGGCTTGTTTTTAGCCAAAGGTCGCTCCATCTCCATTGTCAGTGGTCATCTCAGTTCGTTCGGTTGTTTACGCCGCGTGAACGATTCAAAATCAAAAGCGCAAGCACGCGACATCACGTAAACGTGCAATCAAGTTATCAAGTGTTGCACGCGCGAGTGCTCATGTAGGTCGACCATAAATTTACAGTTCATACGTATTTTGATGTGCTGCGGAAGCCGGTTTTGGTGACGTACGGCTGCTAACCTCGAATTGAAAGATGCCGAAACGCAAATGCAATTTTACTGAAGATCTTAAAAAAAATACCCATGCTTCAGCAAGAGTGAGACACCTACATTAGCGAAAAGCAAAATATGTAGAAGTAGTGTTTCGGTTGCCTATATGGGTATGTATTTTCTCAATATCAGCTATTTTCAAAAAGACTTTTTTCACGACAATGTTTATAAAATTTTTATACAATAATGAAGGTATTTATACTATAAATTTGTTTAGGTTAAGGTGCACTAGACACTCATCTGAACTCTGATAAACACAAGTCAGCCATTCACGCTGCTTCGACTTCATATTCAATGGACCAACATGTTGTGATGAAAACTTCTCCACTTGCAACAAAAATTGCGATCGCTGAGGGGTCACTTGCATTCCACACAGTCACACATCCGATGTCCTATCGGCAGATGGATTATACGGCACCTCTTCTCAGAACACTTTTTGCGGACTCAGAAGTTGCATCAAAAATATCATGTTCGCGAACAAAAACCGAAGCAATTATAAATGGCATCCTTTCTCCTTATTCTGTTCAATTGATAAAACAAGAAGTGATTGATGTACCATTTATAGGAATTGGTACAGATGGGAGTAATCACGAATATTTAAAAAATTTTCCCATCACAATGCGATATCTTGATAAGAAGGAAGGACTCAGAGTTAGATTGTTACATGCTAAAAACCTTCCAAACGAAAAAGCTGAAACAGTTGTATCCTACATTGAAAAACCTCTTGATGATAATTAGTTGACTGTGAAGTTCAGTGCTTTTGTCGCTGATAATACCAACACGAATTTCGGAGGTGTGAAGCGCGGAGGAACGAAGAATATTTTTTACACGTTGAAAGAAAACTTGAATAAGCCTCATTTAGTGGGGATAGGTTGCTCTTCGCATATTGTTCATAACGCAGTTCACCACGGACTAGACCGCTTCGGTTTGCTTGACATCGATTGTATTGTGTTCAAAATATTCGAATATTTCTCTATTTACACTGTCAGAACAGAAGATTTGAAATCATTTTGTGAATTCGTTGAAAGTGAATATCTTGAGCTGTTAAGTCACAGTCGAACGCGTTGTTTGAATCTTTTTCCAGCAGTTGAGCGAATTCTTAGAATGTTCAAAGCGTTGAAACCGTATTTTTTGTCGCAAAAAAACCTCCAGTCATGATCGAAAATTTTTTCTGCACGATCTTAGTGAATGTTTCTTGCTTTTCGTTCATTCTCTCATGTCTCTTTTTCAACCGAAAATGCTGTTGCTCGAAAGAAAAAATAATAGCATTCTGGGAATTGATTTGGTATTTGAAGATCTTTTTGAAAAATTGTACGGAAGGAGTCAATCAAATTTTGTCCCTTTGATGGTTCAATCAACTTTGGCAAAACTTGGAAATGATGGAAAAGATCAGATGTGCAATGATTTTCTAGCGAGAATCGAGATTGTTCATTATGAAACTGTCGAATATTTCAAAATTTGGACGAAGAGTTTCTTGCTGGAAAAGGACATTGACATCGATGATTCGAAGCTTCACGATCAAATTGTTAATTTAAGACGATTTTTGGCAACGAAAATAGATGATGATAATGAAAAATGTGCAAGTTCTCGTATTTGCGAATTCTTTAACGCTAATGAACATATTGACAGTTACTCTGAATTGCTCAGAATCTCTCAATTTTTCTATGCTATCCCAGCACATAACGCGAATTGCGAAAGAGTTTTCTCTCTTATGAATACACAATGGACAAAAGAGAGAAATCGTTTTTCTATTGACAGCATACGACACATTTTGAGAGTTAAACTCAATTTTTCTGAATTCAACGGTGTTCAGTTCAACAAATTTCTGACGCAACCAATGAATGCACGTCTTGTTAAAAAAATAAGCAACAATATATGTACCTGTAAACGAGGAGTAAATCTATTTAATTGTAAAACTGAAAAGTTATAGTTGCTAATAATAAATAAATTTTTGCAAAATCACAAACACGCATTTATTTTTTCATTCATCTATTCGTGACTGTATTTTATGTGCACTCAATTTTTTTTTATTTAGCGAAATTTATTGAGAAAAAAATTTCAATCAATTTTTCGAGTTCATCATGAATAGTATGGGGGGGGGATAGAGATTCAAGATGTCCTTTATTCGCTCTGAGCCCACCTGGTCACCCAACATACTAACGACACTTTTAGTTTCAAAGTTTTTGTTCACGAAATCATGAGTGGGACACCTGATGAAACAGATGAAAAGTTAAATGTAGATTACACGAGCGTATACCACGAAGAAAGAGTGATGGAGTGAATGGTAGGAAATGGATGTATGGAATAAATAAATGAATAAAAAATAATGTTTAAAAAAACAGTAAACATTGAGATCATTCATTTCAAAACTAAATTTAACAAAAATGTCAAAATATTAAACTTCTGAAATTGAAATATACAAACGGTTTAGGATCAAAGGAGGATCTTTTTTAGAATCCTAAATTTATTTAATTATCACACATAATTCATATTTAATTTCAAAATTTTAGTGATAAATTCAACTTTATTTAATTCAATTAATATAAATAAAATAAAAATATAATCAACTAAGCTAACGATGACGCAAAATTATTTGTATATGCTTGAATTTGCTGTGCAGGAACTAGTTATCACGCAAGGAAATGAGTGTGCGCCACCAGAATATCCTCTGAATGCTGAATTCACTTTTCGCACTGGTGTCTATGTATCAATCCCTGAAGATGATTTTGGTAGTGTTAAGGATGAAAGTAATTTGGATAAGTATGTGTGTCCACCACCCCCGAAGCCTAAAGTGAATGATGGAAGGAATAAGAATGCTCAATGTTGCTTGTTTGCCTTGGAGAAGCCAGTTGGTGAAGATGAAAATCTAATGGTGCATGTCTATAAAAAGCGTACGGAAAAGTGCAAATTCTTGATTGGCTGCACAGAGCATAGAATGAAGGAAATGTTCGATAAAGTGATGAATAAATATTATTCTGCTAATAGTAATGGTAAAGCTAATGGCGGCAAGAAAAACGGTGATAAGAAAAATGGAAGAAACGGTGACAAGATAAATGGAAATGGGAGAAACGGAAATGGTGGTAATAAGAAAAATGGGTACGGCGCTCCCGGTGGAAAACGGCTTTCAGCTGGACAAGATGATGAACCTGCAGGTGAAGCACCTGCTGAAGAGGCTGCTCCTGCTGATGATGCTGCTGCTCCTGCTGAGGATGGTGCTGCTGCTCCGGCTGAAGAAGCTCAACCAGATGCAGAACAAGCTGTTCCAGCAAACGCTCCAGCTGAAGAAGCACCTAAACCACAGCCACTTCCTGCTGAAAAGCCAAAATCTGATGGTGCAGTAGGTGGTGCAGATGCAGGAGCTAGTGGTGATGGTGAGAAACCTAAAGCCAAAAGTGGATCTGATGTTGCTGTAGCTGGAGGTAAACTAGATCCTACTCATAAACATATAGATGCCCCCAAGAGAGACGTTCCAGTGTCGGAAGTTCGAAAAATGGGCTTGCCTCTTTACAATATGGATGGAAAAGTTACAGGAAGCATGGTTTTGTTGATTCGCCTATCTTGTATGGGTACAACAGTATGCACATCAATTCCATATCCAGAACAACCTCCTGTATGCGGCGCAGCAGCAAAACCAGTATGTGATCCTCTTTGCCGTCCCCCAGGCACTAAGGTTTGTGCTGACACTTGTATTTCAAGAGTAAGACCTTGCGATATGTTGGGTGAAGACGTTTGTCCGGAGAGTGGGTCAAAAGGTGAGTAGCATAATTTGCATAAAAAGTTATTTCATCTAGGTATTTATTTACACTCATTTTAATGCATTATTATACAGTTAATCCTTTAAAGTCCAAAAATAGAATGCTTCAAAAGCATTCGCAAGCTTGTATCGGCATAGCCTTTGCTGGTTGGGGTATGCATCGATTTCTAGTAGATATACCAATTTCTAGGATTATAAAAATGTCAAATAGAAAAGCTCATATTATCGTAGAGTAAGATTCAAAAGATTTTCTTTTGGTGATAAACGCACTAATATACAATAGAAATTACTAGGGCATAGTTTTTTTTACCAATACTTAGTCCCAATTCAAAATTGCTTAAAGAAAATCAGCGGTTGATATCCTATTTATCAAACTCAAAGTCAAAAGTGCTTTATTCAATACTAATTGCATAAATTTTTAAAGAATATAAAGCAAATTTCAAGCAATAAAAATACAAAAACTTAATGGCATAAATGGCTCTCTGAATTCATACATTATCAATTAAAGAAACATTTAATCAAAAAATATCAAATTCTATTTCATTTAAATGATTTTATATTTTATGATTCAATTGGAGAAAGGAGAAAAAACCAACCAAAACTATTCAAAAATCAATTATAATAACACAATAGTGAACTTTTATCCTGCATCTAATATTTTATAACCTACAACAGTTCGAATAAAATTCAATTAAAACTTCGATTTTATACTAATACAACGCTATCAATATATTCTTAACCAAAACATGAAACGTTAACATAACCTAATAAAATAAACACACACTTATCCTAAATATTGAAACTTATCCCTAATTTTTAACATAAACAAACAGCAACAAAACTAAATATACCAATAATGAGTTGAAACCCAAAACGAAGTAACGAAAAACACAAAAAAAAAAGCCACGAATAATTCAGACATTGTCATTCAGCTACCAATACCTAGATTGCTCCGTCCAGTTCGACGTGCCTAGCGAATCTAGCAAATGAGTATCTCTATTGGAATTGTTTGTCTCGTGAACTCAAGTTTAGAGGATATTTTATCTTATTAGTGGCCCGACTATGTATGTGATATATGACTGAGACACCGTCAGAATCAAAAACATATCGATTCATGTCCAAATACAAGACTGCTTCTCGAGGAACGAAGCCAGTAGCGAGACAAGCCTCAACATACCCGTCTGTAGGGTGGAACAGCTGTGAAAACCAGGGGTTTCCGCTCACAGTTGCAAATCTTGCAATATGATTCCAAAGAAGTTTCAATATGAAGATATCGACTCTCGTCACTTTAGCAGTTTGATAAATTTTCTATTCGATAAATAGTGCGTCCAATCCATCTCAGGCTTTCTGTACAAGCCAGTATATCCACGAAGACATTTTCTTTCGAAAACTCTTAATCTTTCTATAGTACTAGCACTCTGGTTGTACAAGATCTGGTATTCGTATATCAAAACTGGTATAATCGGGGTCGTGTAACAAATAACTTTAATCTTTAGATCGAGTTACCTGGATTGAAGGAGTCGTCAAAGGGCTATGTCTACTTTTTGTACTTTCTTCTTCATCCTTTCGGGCCTTCACTTTCTGCAAATAGTGCCTCCAACTGTCTCGGTCCATTGACCGCGTCCTCCAATTTCGAAATCCAAGCAGCGATGAACTGTCTTCGTCGATCGAGTCAGGCCAGCATGTCCCCACTGGTCTTCGGCCATCAGTTCTCCCAACGTATACCTTTTTGGGTATCCGTCGTTCGTCCATATGATTCCCATTGCAGCTTCCGCAGTCTTACAATTGTTTAGATCTCCAGCTCGTCAAAAATTTCATACAGCTCATGGTTGTATGGAATCCGTCTACATCTAACTTCGCTCCAACTATTCGCCTCAGGACCTGCCACTCAAAGGCGTGCAATATATTTGCCATGTTTCACACCCATAGTATAGCACAGTCCTTATCACAGATTTGTATACTTGGAGCTTTGTTTTCCTGTGTATGCAGCACGTCTTCAAGATTATCAATACTGAATAAAATTTTTCATTATTTCGGCGCTTAAATACACAAATCCGCTAACATTTTTGATACTGTATTCGCCAATTGTGATATTTTGTGTGCTTGAGGTATTTTTTCTCAACTGCGTCACGAACTTTTTTTTTATTTCCATTAATTTGTAGCCCTACTAGTTTTGCTTCGCTGTCGAGTTTCAGGAAGAGTTCTTTGGCAGTTGTTAATGACCGTGACAAAATTTTTATGTCATCCGCATAGGCTACTACTTGGCTCGACATAAATAGTAATGTACCTCGCGTATCGACAGGTAGCTTCCTTATGAAGTACTCCAGAGCCAAATGGAATAGCAATGGGGCCAGCCCATCTCCCTATTTTAGCCCGATATTTGTGTTAAAGGCATCGGTTAGTTGGTTATTGATGCGGACTTGAGAGGTCATCGACGTCATTGTCATTTTGGTAAGACGGACTTATTTGGCAGGGATGCCAAAGCAAAGCATTATTTGGTACAGTACGTTACGATCAATACTGTCGTATGCTTGCTTAAAGTCAACGAAAATTTGGTGAACGTCTATGTTGAATTCCCAGCGCTTTTCAAGTACCTGCTTGACCGTGAACGATTCGTCTATCGTTGATCCACCTGCTCTAAAACCACCTTGATACTCCCCAACAATACTGTTGGCGTATGATCCGATTTTATTTTCTAAGATCTTTTGTACGCCGTACAAAGTAGTGATATGCCTCTATAATTTTCGCACTGTAGCTTGTCACCTTTTTTATTGGATAGGGAGTGTAATTGATTGGCCCCACTCTTTCGGCATATGTTCTTGTTGCCGAATTCGCTGGATGACTAGATTCCTGCTACATGCAAAGTCAATCAGGCACTGACCCTTGTCATTTGCTTCATCGTGGAGGCTATATCCTCTAGTCGTTTCCCTATGAGATAGCTCATTACAAACAGCGTTGGAATCTTTCAAAATTGTTTTTGCGTCGTTTGTAGACAATGAGTCGACCAGTCGGATTGTAGAACGTTTCCTTCATTTGTTCGTCCTTCTCTTTCGTTGGGTCGTGAACATTTATTAGCCAGATTTCGAAGAATTTCGCTGTTAGACGGATCGCACGCAACCGTTCATTGAATACCTTAAAACGTGTGATTTGAACTCCCTATCCAGTAGGCTCCCCACTTTTGAACATTGTGTGCGATCTCATATTTTGAATGTTGCTTCCAGTCCAATTCGTTTCCTGGACTGCCAGTATTCTTAATCGATATTGACTGGCCTGTTGTAAGAGGTCCTTAAAAGCGCCAGGGTAATTGAGTGATCTGACATTCCAGGATCCCATGCCATAGTCCTTTTTTCGTTTGCGAGGTCGTTGCCGTGAGTCCAATCCATTTGTAAGCCCATCTGCAGGTTTCAAAACATTTTAATGTTTTCCAGGGACAGGGAGCTAGCCCATCACCCAACCTCCATTCCGGCGGCATGGTTATAACGTCGATTCCGTTATCAGGTGCAGAAGATTCGCCTTCTCCCTCTTACGCCCTCACGAATGAAGTGTAAGTAGGATTAAGTAGCAGAGCTGTAGATGTATTTACAGTTATTTGCATTTCTCGGCATTTAATGTCACATTATTGAGTAACCAGTAAACCCAATGTGCGACCCTGAGAGCATTTACTACCATTTAATTGGGGGGCTCAGTATGAGGAAATCATGGAAGCTGTGGGTTGGGGAAACAAGGGATTCCCTCCTCCTTTCTCAAGTGGGACTGGGGCCGTCTACGGCAGAGTTACTTTTTGTAATTTACTGAGCATAATTTTGAAAGCTTCAGTATAGTACAAATACTGATCGAGATGAAGACCGAGGTATCCAACACAGGATTTATGTGCAACCCTTTCTAAACTATCCTCATCAGCTATACTGAGGAAGTCCTTCCTATTGCGTTTCAGATCTAAACTAGCCCCCTGCAGCGAGTTTCAGTCTTCTGGGATAGCACTTTAAAATAAAACAATTTACTATTGATTCACAACTTTATTTAACTAAATTACATTAGAGGCACAAACCGACAGAGGTTACACCTCTGATTTTAATAGACTGGGGCGAGAGGTCACTCATGACACTTATTAATACTTCATTACTGCCGATGTTCTGTTATTTAATCCTCACAAATCGCTGTGGTGGTTTTCTTAAGGACAAGGCCACACATTAGTATTTTAGCCGTTGCTATTGTTATGAATACAATGCAGAATATTTTTACTTTGGTTTTGATTGTTTTTATTGCTGATTACGCATTTGTTGCATGTTGGATATTACACTCTGCAACAACGTTTCAATTTTTTTGGGTTTCATGGGTTCATAGGGAGTATGTAACTAGCATTGTCCGAAACGAAGTCCAAAAATTAAAATGTACTTCTGTGCATTGATTTTCATTCGCCAAACATCGGTGTACAGCTGCACATCATTAAAAAATTTTTGAAAATTGCTCTGAGCTATTTTGGCTTTTTGGTCTGCCGTACGGATGATTAGATCATCAGCAAACGTTACCAAACATCACGTTGGTGAGACATTCAATAGCTCGTGAATGAATATTGAGAAAAGCAGATGCACAGTAACTGTTCCCTGCTGTTGTTCATTGAAGGCCTTGAAGTCGCGCATTTTTGTCAAATTTCCATCAGTTGCAACAAATAATATCCCGTATAACATATTGCCCATCATGGCTACAAGGCCTAGAGCAACTGATTCAGCCTAGAGCAACTACTCCGGCCTAGAGCAAATGATGTCAAAAGCGACAATCTATTATATGGTTTGGTGTTGGCACGGTAAATAAACTACCTACAAAAGGTTTATGCTGAATACGATCAACCACCCGTAACAAAGAAATCAGAACTGATGAGGCTGTATGTTTCAGAAGTAGAGTGGCTCGGAGCGTCACGTCATGCTCACTCATTAATTTTGCACAAACGCCATTTACAGAAATGCCCTTGGCTGGAGTAGACCAGCTGAAGTGGGCAACACAATCTTATTGTTTACAAAAGGGACATTGACTGCGTTATACGAGACAATTGTCTGCATGACTACAAGAGAGAAAACACTTATCTCGCTCGAACGGCCTAAATGGCCAAGAAAGAACTATTCTGTTGGAGCACATACTACACAATACCAATATCCCTGAAATAGCGGCTAGGACGACGTGGTGCTCGTGGTGCTAAATACCGGATATACGCTGACTTTCCGCCGTATTGGTTGCAAAAGAACCATATCTGACGTGACATTCGCCTCGAAGTCCTTTGTACGAAGAATACACAACTGGAGAGTATTAGAGAACTACTCAACCAGTGATCATCAGCGCAATCTGCTTGAGATCGGTGATTTTGTCTCTCGACGCTCGTGCTCTTGACTTTCTACAATAGGGTGGCACATCGGAAGGATGACCGTCGAGAGATACATCAAGGTACTCACGGCAAGTGCCCCACTGCAATGAGATTCGCAGGGGATAGAAGAGCTGGCAGCTCAAGACGAGGTGAACTCAACTATGAGCATCATCACGACTGCTTGCATCGCTTCCATACCCCGCCATTCAGTTTTTGTATGTTTATTGTTTGGAATTTGCTTTATATTCTTTGAAAATTTATACCGATTAGTATTGAATAAAGCGCTTTTGACTTTGACTTTGACATGAAGCAAAAAAGGTGGACGATGGACTTAGCACATTCAATGCTTGCCTACGAGGTGGGGTTTTCCTGGAATGACGAAAATTCCAGATCACCATCTGAATACCACCCATTATGCATGTTAGACACTACTGAAAATGTGCTAGAGAAACTCATCAAGGGAAGACTGACTAACACGAATCGTGCTGCTGGGGACCTATCTCCTTGGATGTTTGGCGGTGGTGAGCGCGATCTAAAAAGCAGAGGCATAAAGCTGCGCAAAGCGATGGCTCGTTCTGTTGGTGACACTCGACGTGAGAAACTCCTTCAACACCGCTAAATGGATAGATATTCTGGATACGCTGGAAAACTCTTCAAATTTCAGAATATCAAATGCAGCTTTTTAGGGGTTACCTGAAGGACAAAAGCCTGCTTTACGACACGACACAGGGCCAACAAAGGATGGAAGTTGCATCATTGGTCAGGGATCTATACTTGGTCCGAATCTGTGGAACGTATCTGACGACGAGCTAGTGAGACTGGAGATGCCAGATGATTCACACTTGATCAGCTATGCGGATGATGTTGCGGCTCTAGTCGCTGGATGCATCGTTGAACAAGCGCAACTTAGGCTAGATATACTGATGCGCGTAGTGAGAGACTGAATGACTCCTCGTGGGTTCAGTCTAGCACGGGAGAAAACCGAAGTGGTTATCTTGACAAAAAAGAGAATCCCTAGAGTTAGAATGATCAGTATTGGGGACAAACTAATCGAATCAAATCCAATCTTTATGGTTTCCTCTACCACTCAAACATCTGACGCGTCCTGGAGAGCTTCACACTTTTCTTTTTTAAGATGCTCTGGCACTCGCATCATTTTTTTGCTGCACTCGAACGTCGCAGGAACCTCAGTCTGTACGAGACTGTCTGTTAATCTCCGTTTATTGGCCGTCTTCACTGCCATGGTATTAATCGTCATTTTTGTCATCGCTAGTACTGCTCCCGATGTACTATAGCCGCTGGTTGCGTCGTCATTTTTGTTATTTTTTGCTTCTTTTATTGGTTTTTTTTAATCATTTTTTTTAGGTTTTTCGTTGCTCCAGGTTTATTGGGTCCCCCCTCGGAGCCGCTACCTCCGTTCGTGTGTGTAGTCACCTTTTTAGTCCCAAGGTTATCTTTGTAGAGTAGGGAGGCCATGTGAGGGTTGGCAAAAGCCCTTATGGGGACAAGTTTTCAGAGCCATACCAGCGCTAATGGGGAGTCCCTCTCAACCAAACCTACACCACCAACCCAATCGTGTGAACTTTAAGCGTACTCCGGGGCCTACCAAGGTTTAACCGGGATGGAGTCGGTATGGTAGTTGAATTGGAGCCATTCACGCACGAGTGTCACCTCAGTGCTACCGTGAAAAGCAACTAGGTCTAAACCATCATATCTGCCAGCCCAAAGCGTCAATTCCAATTCGTTGTCCAAAGCGTAGTCCAGATCCAGTCAGGGTCATTACCTGTCATTCCAGGAGGGAACCTTGCGGCACCCTCCATATCCTGGAGTCTATGGGGGTGCCGCTCCCTAAAGAATGCTAGCCTCCAAGAGTGCTCTTTTCAACCGGCATTCTTAACAGAAGGCTAACCAACAAGCAGTTTTATCTACAATGAATACTGAGAAACCGTATGATTTTGATTATTATTATAACCATTTCTTAATGGTTAATCAGTTTTATCCTTTCAAGACTACAAGCATGTAGCCTGCGCGTATGCTATAAATGTCATACATTTGACTAGTGCTAATTCGCAAAACATAGCCCTCCTTTCTTTCTCCTTCCGGTGTCCTCCTCGTCCCTAGAGATATTTGGGCGCATATCAAGCCCTGAGCATAAAGCACAGTTTTGCCCATTTAAGGTAGGCAGCTAGAAGTAATTGAGCTCCTCAATCAATTTTAGGGCCTCTTGATGTGCACTATTTAAATAACGATGGTATGGGCCAAAATATCGATGAGAACCCGGCAATCAATGCCATTTTACACAATTTTCCCAAGGATGTAGGCAACACCGTATAGGGTAGTAAAGGCTCCTTCGTGGCTCCACACACTCGTGTCAAGTTCCATGACAAAATCATTAAGTGTAAGGCTTTGGCGCCCATCCTCTGCACTGGCAAAGAGACGGCCGCCCACGACAGCTATGTCCGAAATTCAATCAACTTCTTCTTCGCTTCCTGCAAGTAGTGCCTCCAACTGTCTCGGTCCATTGACTGCGTTCTCCAATTTAATAATCCAAGCAGCAATGAACTGTCTTCGTCAATCGAGTCAGAAAAGCATTTTCTCGGTTTCCCCACTGGTCTCCCAAGGAATATATTTTTTGGATATCCGTTCTTCGTCCATACACGATGCATGTGGCCAGCTTATTGCAGCTTCTGCAGTCTTACAATCGTTGAGACCTCTGGCTCATCAAAAATTTAATACAGCTCATGGTTGTATTGAGCTCGTTATTGGTCCCCATCTAGCTTCTGTCCTGTTATTTGCCTCAGGTCCCATCTTTCGAAGGGGTTCAATATATTTGCGGATGCTTGGGTTAGGGTCCATGTTTCACACTCATACCCGTGTCATATCACAGATTTGTATGCTTCGAGCTTTATTTTCCTATGTATGCATTTGGTTTTCAAGATCGTCAAAACAGAATAAAATATTTTATTTTTCAACTGTATTCTTAGGCGTATTTTGTCTCTTTCATTAGCGTTTCTCATTATTTTGACGTCTTAACACCAATGAGCTTTTTTTTATTTTCATGGATTTGTAGCCCTACTAGTTTTGCTTCAATACGAAATTATGTAAGACTAAATAAGGCAAACGAAGCCCGACCGTTTTTCTGGATAACCGATTCACTATACTGCAGTGGCATTACCTATGTATATTGTCAACCAGCAGAATAAATTTCAACGATTTCTACCAAGTAGGCCTTCACAAAATACAAAACGTCAACATCTTTGAACATTCATTCTGTTTTAACATATTTTAAATATAGGGTATCGCGTTTTTCGTGATATCAATAAAAATTCGGAGAAGTTTGTAGAAAATTTAAAAGTATTAATTTTAAATGGAGCATTACTTGTATACACTCGAAGTGGTTGTAAAAAGCCTGACTATAACGAAACCTAACGAATGTGCACCGGAAGAGTACCCAATACATGTCGAACTACGATTTCGTCGAGGACTTTACGTTTCAATACCAGAACACCAATTTGGTAAAATGGTCGACAAAACCTACATAAAAAATAGAGGTGAAGTGAAATGCAATGAAAAAGACAGAAGAGGGCGTTGCTGTGTGTTCACCTTAGAACGAAAAGTTGACAATTCGGACTTACTCGATATCCGGGTCTACAAAAAAGTCATTGATAAATGCAAATTTCTTCTCGGACAAGCAGATTTGCCAATGCAAAAGTATTTCGATGAAGTAATGAGGTTATATCAGGCGAATAATTCGGCACAATTTTATAGTACGCCTACATTGAAACGAGTGCCTGAAGAAAAGGGCATGTCAAAATCACCACTTACGCCATATCCCCCAAATACGACTCCGGGCGAAGAGCCGTATGGGGCAACAGAAGCGGAAATTGAAGAGCGTAAGACGAAAATCACAGCGAAAGAAGATGAAACGCAATTCAAATCTGAGGGTCGTAAGGATGAATTCGGTATACATACGGACCGAACGCCTTTTGTTGCTGATAAACCAGCGAGCTTAAGTGCGGAGGAAGTGATTCAACTTAAAAATGCACAAGGTGAAGGAACCGGATTCTTGGAATTGCTGTTTCGTTTGTCTTGTATGGGACAAGTTGTATGCTGTAATATTCCGTTTAATCCAAAAGACTAACAACATCCCCAATTATGACATACGCGGCAAATAAGCGATTATTTCTACTTACACAATTTTCAAACTGCTATAAATACCAGATTTTATGTAGACTTTTAGTTCGAATAATTATCAAATAAAGAAAATTTTTAATGTGATGAAACCCAGATTTTATAAATTTTATCTCTCATCCAGATTCAAATGCGCTGTATTTAATGAACCAAGATAACATAACTGCATATTGAAAATTAATCTAAAAAAAACGATAGCTTTATAACAAAGCTATTACATATTTTTGTTCAGTCAAAAGCGCTTTATTCAATACTAATAGTTATAAATTTTCAAAAAATATAAAGCACATTCTAAATAATGAAAATACTATAAACTAAATGGTCCAAGTGACTCTAAATTTATACATTATTAATTAAAAATCTTTAATAAAAAAAAACTATCGAATTCAATTTAATTAAAGATTGCATACGAATACCTGTATATGTCCCAAAAACGTTGAAACATTTGTTCTAATACATTACACTCGCTTTTTCTTGTGTTAAATTACACGACGATCACAATAGTTAAAAAAGTTTTCTTACAATAAATTAATGGCTTGCTAAAATTAGTTGGAAGTTATTTTTAAGCGTGTTAGACCGGTTGCAGCTTATTATCACCAAGCTATTCACAAAGTCATCCAGTTTATTTGGCAACAATAACATATGCCGAAAGAGTGGAGCCAATCAATTATATTCCCTATCCACAAAAAAGGTGACAAGCAACAGTGCGAAAATTATAGAGGCATATCACTACTTTGTACGGCGTATAAAATATTTTCTAAGATCTTAGAAAATAAAATCGGATCATATGCCCAGTATTATTGAGGAGTATCAAGGTGGTTTTAGGGCAGGTAGATCAACAACAGACCAACTGTTCGCAGTCAAGCAGGTACTTGAAAAGTGCTGGGAATTCAACATAGACGTACACCAAATTTTCGTTGACTTTAAGCAAGCATACGACAGTATTGATCGTAACGTACTGTACGAAATAATGCTTGGTTTTGGCATCCCAGCCAAATTAGTCCGTCTTACCAAAATGGCAATGACGTCGACGACCTACCAAGTTCGCATCAATAACCAACTCACCGATGCCTTTGACACAAATATCGGACTAAAGCAGGGAGATGGGCTGGCCCCATTGCTATTCAATTTGGCTCTGGAGTACGTCATAAGGATGCTACCTGTCGATACGCGAGGTACATTACTATACAAGTCGAGCCGAGTAGTGGCCTATGCGGACGACATCAACATTCTGTCATGGTCATTAACAACTGCCAAAGAACTCTTCCTGAAACTCGACAGCGAAGCAAAACTAGTAGGGCTACAAATCAACGAAAATAAAACAAAGCTCTTGACGCAGTCGAGGAAAAATACCCCAAATACACAAAATATCACACTTGGTGAATACAGTATCGAAAATATTAGCGAATTTGTGTATTTAGGCGCCAAAATATCGAAAACGGGCAATGAAAGAGACGAAATACACCGAAGAATACAGCTCGCAAATAAAATATTTTATTCAGTATTGACGATCATGAAGATCAGCTGCATACACAGGAAAACAAAGCTCCAAGTTTACAAATCTGTGATGACCTGTGCTATGCTATGGGTGTGAATCATGGACCCTAACCCAAGCATCCGCAAATATATTGAACGCCTTTGAGCGACGGGTCCTGAGGCGAATAATCGGAGCGAAGCTAGACGGGGACCAAAGGCGAATTCGATACAACCATGAGCTGTATGAAATTTTTGACGTACCGGAGGTCTCAAGGATTGTAAGACTGCGGAAGCTGCAATGGGCTGGCCACATGAATCGTATGGACGAACAACGGATACCCAACAAGGTATTCGTTGGGAGAACTAGAGGCCGGCGGCCAGTGGGGAAACCGAGGAAACGCTGGTCTGACTCGGTCGACGAAGACAGTTCATTGCTGCACGGATTTCGGAATTGGAAGACGCGGTCAACGGACCGAGACATTTGGAGGCGCTGTTTGCAGGAAGCGAAGGCCCGAAAGGGGCTGTAGTGCAATGAAGAAGAAGCTTATGAATCAAGATTTTTCTTTCTTTCGGCAGTGAGGATTCGTGTTTATATCTCAAATATTTGTACACAAGTATCAAAGCATAAAATATATACTATTTGTATAAAATCATAAAAAAAATTTTGTTATCGAAGTGCAAACACATGTAGGCTTCTTTGGATATTACAACCGTATGGACTTCAAATGAAGTAATACTCGGATCTAATATTCTACTGCTTTTAATTCCATCAGTAAATGGCTTTTTTCACTTTCAAAACGACGAATCGATATTGAGAGCAGGTCGAAGTAGCTTCGGTTTTGCCCGGAACCGCACATTTTATCCCTTTGATTACGTTTATTACTATTGCCTCTTGCGAACGTTAAATAGATTGGATAATAACGTCACCCAATTCTTGTTTCAAAGAAATACACGGGCCGCGCATCATCCAAGGACTCATTTATATTTTTGGACACTTTTTTTCCTCAAATAATTTTATTTCACCTTGCTTCTTTCTTTGTCACTATCTGATTTAATAAGCGCTTATATTTTCTATTGAATTCATCCAAGTGTGATTTTAACTATAATGTATACAGTTTGCAGCACGAAGGTGATCATCTGAAAAAAGAGTGTAATGATTCTTTACGATCGTCCGATGAGATTTCTCAAGGAAATCTAAACCCACCACTCATCGGTTATTTAGACATGAAGTCTGAGTCGTGCCAACAAATGGAACCCAATCGGTCAACCAGTCCGTGCATTCGTAATCCATTTCGCGGCGGCTGCGTGTCGGCCAGCTAATTCGGAGAGGATTTCGGTCGCAGGTCTTTTAAATGTATTACGTTTGATTACATTAATTAAACCTACTCTTCTTTATTCGGTATTTACCTTCAATTCAGTCAAACAACAACAAAAAACACGATCTAATTCCGCGTTTCCAATTTTTTTTTACCGACGCGGTACCCAAAAATATACTACTCTAATGCAAACTTCAAAATATCCTACTCTAATAGAAAAAAAACATCAGAACAAACTATGGTACCACGTATCGAAACCGAACCACGAAAAGATTATGTTCAGAGGACCATGAGTGAACCTTACGGAAGGTCATTTACGGCCCCACCTTACTCGACGGCATGCATACCATTGTTGTCACCTACCTGTGCAAAGGAAGAAACTAACTACTGGAAGGAAAGATCGTGGTTCCTTAGCAATCATTATAGTTTTATTCATTACATGGAAAAATAGTTTTTATATACTTCTTGAACATTCTTCTGGTCGAAATAACACTTTTGATTTTTTTAATGCAATTTACAATGAAAACTAATACGGAGAAAGATGTTCTCACGTGAAATAAAGATATGACATTAAATTAATACTCAAATAGGGAATGTGTTTTAAAAAAAACTGTTGTTTAATGTTACATTTTCATCTGGCAGAACCTTCCTTCAAAAATGCAACTATGAACACCAACCTTTTTCTTACTGTTTAAAATACATTGTTCAGCAATTCCTACCAACTCTTATCTATTTCTTTACCGTCTCATCTCCTAGTCCTGTACTGTCCTAAACGTTTGTTTTCCTAATCAGTCTGTGTAAGTACACATTCATCCCTTTTTAACAACTGTTACTATAACCGTGTTAAGTTTAGAGAAAATACGTTGACTCAGTGTCTAAAAATTAGTAATTATTTAAAAATTCAGCAGCAGAAATTTTGCGAAAAAAAACAGTGCACTGAAATAAATAATCTGGATACTTTCAAAATTTGGAATTCTAACTTAATTTCTTTGTAAAGCCGGTTGGATTGAACTTGGTTCATTTAGACATATACTTTTGATTGGTTATTAGCCCTCCAATCTTTTTGACATTGACTGGCAGATGCGTTTCCTCAATAGAAAATTAATTCTTCACCCAAACTTAATAAACTATTTAACAATCTTGGTTTATATATAATTCTTCAACATTCACAAACATTTGAAATGGAAAAACAATTGAATTCTTTAGTTCCTAAACTGTCAAATATGATTATGATAATTATTAAGAGGAAGTTTTCTTATTTTAAATAATTTCAAAATTAAAAATAATATTTAGTTAGCTACTTGAATAGATATTAAAAATCCAAAAATGTTCAGGTTCCTTCTAAGTTATAAGCAGTTTTTCCATTTGTCCAATGAAACTGAATTATTCGTAAGAATTATTACTTTCTTCTAGATAGAACTTCCTAATTTTGGCACGTCAGCGTTTACCAGTATTTCCCGTTTCGTTTAAAGTTTAAATTTTTTTGCTGATGCAGGGGATAACGACAGTCGTCGCTGCTGATTTACTGATTTGACTATACTAAGGATAGTTATATGTATCTTTTTCTGTAACTTTAAGAAAAATTCTCAACACAAAACTGTTACAGACGCAACACGCGCCTTATTTGGTTGCAGAGAACGCCTCCTGTTTGGTCCACTGATTTCAGTTGAAATTTTTGGATGTTACATTTTCCTCCTCGGTACACGGTAATTTTCCTCAAATTCTTTGGTTTTCTCTAGTTTCCTTGCAGTCGCTACGTACAGCTGCATCCGCGCGACACAAAGCATGCAAAACACACAAAATCGCAAGCAAGCAGACAAGCGAGCAAGCAAACTTTTCTTTTAAGGGGGGCACACATAAGGCAGTTCCGTCTGTAATGTGATTAGGTTAAAGGATCATACCACCCGTCAGAATGCATTTGTACCTGTGCCAGATTACCAACAATTGATGCGGCGTGCATGAAAAGTGAATTATTGTATGTCCCTTGAGTAGGTATTGTTCCTCCTCTTTGTGACAATCAGCAGAATTCACGCTTTTCCGACCTTGTCAATGCAATTTGTCGCACGTCCAACGTCGATTTCCTCGTGCACAGTCGAATGTTCGCTTGTGCGATTCACTTTCCCGGCTGCTACTCACAATAATACGATTAGAATGCACGCAATTGATAAAATGTTGCGAAGGGCCATGAAAATATTCGTAATTACCATGAAAAATCTATTTATAACTATTTCAACATGTAAGTACTTTCATATGGCGGTGTCGCTGTGAATTTCATGCCAAAGCTGGCCGGAGCGATAAAATTGAAACATGGGAGCTGCTTCGTTGCTTTCTATCCGAGTTTGTTTCATGGCGATTTGTCGCCAAACAAAGACTTCCCGTGTAATTATCGTAAATTGTGAACGCCGACACTTGTGAACAAATTTATCTACGGAACACGAGCGCTGATGCGGTGTTGCACTCCAACTTGTTCGAACCAAACCCAAAAAAACATCTTTTGTTTTTTTTTCTCTTTTGACATTTCCCTGTCTAAGCACTCTTCGTTTCCCAAAATTGTTGGGTGCGAGTCGACAAACAACAAGTGAATGTGCAAAGCCTTCGTTAGGTGCAAGCCGGCACACAATATGTTGGTTTGAGTGAATATTCTTTAAGAATCGTAATTAATTCGATTCCTTTATAGGGCGTACATTGCAAGAGATGACAACGAATCATGTGGACTTCTCAAAATTGACAAAAATTGGGTAAAAGGCAGCCTTGACTCCACAAAAAAAATTGAACTTATTCCAACCAAGTGGCCAGGATTCGGTAAACTTGACGGCAATATCTGCCACTGACGGATATAACTGCAGTGTTACTAACAAGCCGCAAAATTGCCAACGAACTTGAATTCCTCACTCGCTGAACACTCACTGATCACGGGAATTTACTCAGCAGTACCGTTTAAAAGTACATTAAACGTGGGATCGCACGTTAAACGGGAAATCTGAACTAAAATTCTGTTTTCATGGAAATATTCCTTTTTGTTCACTCAATGACTTTAGCACTTTTTTTCTAATATAAATCAACTTTATTAATGTTCACTCTGAACTCACATCGCGTGTGTTATCGCTCGCGACATACTCGCAACTTCCCTCGTCAACGAGGCAAGTAACTCACATTCTGTTCTCGCTGGAACGGGATCCTATAGCACAAATAATATAACAAATATGATATGCCCTTCATAATCGAATAGCAACACCTACATTTATCGATCTATGTGATTCGGCAATTAAAAGATTCCGTTAACTTTTAACCCATCTATGGAAAACTTTTGTTTGAATTGTTTTGGACGTATCGCGCAATTTTCTTAAGTATCCTTCGAATTCATTGCTATTATTACTATTCACATTGAAAAGCTCTATTCTTCTTCTTCTTAGCATTACAGCCCCTCTCTGCAATAGTGCCTGCAACTGTCTCGGTCCATTGAGCGTGTCCTCCAATTTCGAAATCCGAGCAGCGATGAACTGTCTTCGTCGACTGGGTCAGACCAGCGTTTCCTCGGTTTTCCCACTGGTCTCCGGCCTTCAGTTTTCTCAACGAATACCTTTTTGGGTATCCGTTGTTCGTCCATACGATTCCTGTGGCCAGCCCATTGCAGTTTCCACAGTCTTATAATCGTTGAGACCTCAGGCTCGTCAAAAATTTCATACAGCTCATGGTTGTATCGAATTCGCCATTGGTCCTCGTTTAGCTTCGCTCTGATTATTCGCCTTAGGACCCGTCGCTCAAATGTCGATTTAAAATCACTTAAGATATCTTTGTGTCATAACACATCGTTCAATAAGTCCCGAGACTAACAACGGAAACAACATTTTTTTCAAAAATCATTTTTATTCATCAACATAATCTCCTTTTAGGGTAATACAATCTTTCCAACGCATTCCCAACATTTTTATACCATGTTTATAAAAGGATTTATCCTTTTCTTCAAAATAGGCTTCAGTTTCGGCAATGACCTCCTCATTCGAGCCAAATTTATTTCCCTGGAGCATTTTTTTGAGATCAGCAAAGAGCCAGTAGTCACTGGGGGCTAAATGTGGTGAATACGGGGGGGGGGGGGGTGAGGAAGCAAATCAAAGCCCAATTCGTTCAATTTTGCCTTTGTTTTCAAGCCGATTTTGCCATTGTTTTCAAGCAATCGCGGCACCAACTTGGAAAAAACCTTTTTCATGCTCAATTATAAAGGATTGTAAATACGCTTCCAGATGATATCTGTGTTGTTTCTGCAATCTCACGGACCTTCATATTGCGATTTTTTATTACAATTTTTAACACCTCACTCACATTTTCCTGTGTAACGGCTTCCAATGGCCTACCCGAACGTTCCGCATCGTTTGTGTCCGTAAGACCACGTTTAAACTCAGCATACCAACGACAAGTCGTTGGTTTCGATAGAGAGGGGTCCGGGTAATGTTTTTCAAGCCATTGCTAGGCTTCTACGGTGTTTTTACCTATTAAAAATCAATGTGTTATCAACACGCGAAACTCGCTTTTTTCCATTTTTCAAACAAATTACAAAGTGACTTTACTCTAACCTCAATAACTCTGCTGTCTGTGATCCGATCGACGTGAAATTTTTACACGTTTCATTAAAAGGTTCACACTCTATGAAAACGTGGCCAGTTTGGTACTAATAGCACCATCTCTGGGTTAGTCTCGGGGCTTATTAAACGATGCGACACTATTAATAAACTAGCTATAACTTTTGATTTCACTGTGATCGTGAATGCCATTGCACTGATAGCACTCGAAAATTTTACATTTTGCTTTGAATGCCGGCAATTCACACTTTTGTGACCTCATAAGTTGCATGTGAAGCATGTGAAGGTTTTTTTTGTCGACCCTGGGAGTTTTACTCGGTTTCTTTGTAGCGTGAAATTCACTTTAGGAAGATTTTCCAAAATCTACATCTAGGAGTTTCATTTAAATATTATTCCCTGTAATTATGAATTCACTGCTATCTATGCCCCCGATTAAAGATTTAAATTCTTCGCTCAGCCTCGCTATCATGGCAGCGCCAATCCACTCGTCTGTGATTTAAAATCCGATTCCAATCAGTTTGTTTGAAGTGGTTATTATGCTTTCGATGTATTCGTCCATTAAGGAGCACTCATCCAATCGGATTGTTATAAACTTTCGCAGTATGTTAAAGTAATTTTGCGCCTCAAATCATGAAATTCAAACAATGCCTTGAGTGCCTTCCACATTTTACTCGTGGAATCATCATTTTGTATATTAACGAAAAGTGATTCGTCGACCACCAGGGTTATTCGAGCTTTAGCCCTTTTAAATTTTTCAGCATCGGTTTCCTTCAGGAAGTCGCTATTATATCCATCCATTCCATGAAATTCGAGAACGCATGATAATTTTCACTGCCCTTCAGCTTTCCAATGTTATTCTGTTCTGACAATTTCGACATTTTATAAAATCTCGGGCACAACACTAAATTGTTAAATCTATGGATCAAACGTCTGGGCCCATAACCTATTGAGGCTGATATCGGGTCTACAGATTATGCCGAAAACTTAAAGTTTGTATCGTTTTGATGCCGAACATAGAAGAGAGGTGGGAACATTACGCTCAGCTGATTGTGTAGATAATCCATTGCAAGGTGGGTTTACACCATGTCCGTCAATTCAGGGTTCTATTTATTTCAACGTTTCACAAGTTTTTTTTTCCTCACCCGTTCCGCTTCGCACATTTGCGCGATGTGTCTGTGGCCAACTTATTTTATTTACACCTTTCACAACTCGAATGAATCATGGAATACAAAATCATGAAAATGGAATGGAATCGGGTATAAAAATGTACTAAAGTGCCTGATGCTCATTTGTCGCTTCTCTGTTGCTTTTGCTCTCTAGCCGTTTGACCCTCCTGTATACTCGACATGCCGCTTAGACATTTTTTGCGCGCAAAAATGTGTGGTAGGCATCGTCTTCCTCTCCTGGACAACATCTACAGTCGGGGGACCGTGACTTACCAATCTTGTGAAGACACCCATGTCCGCTCGAAAGCTGGGTCAAATAGAAAGAAGTCAGTCTCACTATGCATTCGATTTAGCCACGGTCTCAGATCCGAGGTGAGCCCCGCAGTTCGGTATTTATGATTGACATGGTTTTATTTGATAGAGTAGCAATATTTAAGGTTACATACGAATATCTAGATTGTAGTTAATTTAGTAAGCACAACTGAGCGGCCAAAGCGTCGAACTACAGCAAAAAATAGGCACACGAGAAAGAAATCATTCGGCTTTATGTTTTGATTCAATTAGCTGTTACATTATTCAAGTAATCATGATATACACTATAGGAGTGTGATTGTTATACAGTAGAACCTCAATAACAAGACTCTCACAGGGATCTTCCAAACAGACTTGTTATCAAGGTGCACTCCTAGCCGAGGGTCGTGTTATTAAGATTGTGTTGACAATAAGTCGTGTTATCAAGGTCAGTCACTTTTTGAAACCGCGGTTTTGAATTAGCAATTTAGAATAAACTTAATTACTGCAATATGACCAAATTATTCTTTAAGCTACTTGAAGCTTTAAAAAATAAAAACCACATCTTCTTATAACAGAATTTTATTTCGTTTTTAAAATAGTTCACACTGTACTGAAAGTGAATCTGATCTGTACTAAAAGTGAATCTGAAAAAAAAAACAACTCTATAAATCAACTACATACAAAGCTTCAAATGAACTAGTTAATTCATAAATAATACTGTGACATACTTTTTTTTAAGTAAACTGTACTCATCTAATTATCCGGGAGTCCAACACTAAATAACATTTGTGAAAAAGTCTATGATTTTTGTTTGCTTAGAGCTGTTTACATGGATGTAGTCCAAAGCGCTATCAATTTCATTAATTGACTTTACCACTGTTACTCATTACACTTTTTTTTCTCAAAACAACTTTAACACTTTTACAGCGTTTCGCGCGTCTTTTATTGTTGGGTTCAGGCTATCGTCTGAGTTATAATCGTCTTCGTCGTCTTCTTCCTCGTCCTGTTGAATTGGGTCTGCTGATACGGATTCAACTATATCAGCATCCGAGAGCTCTCCACATACAGCAATGTCATCATCAAAGTTTACAAACTGTTCGAACTCTACTCCCTGTACTTTGACAGAGTCAGTAACTTGTTCCCAATCTGACGGAGCAATTACTATTTCTTCGGCGGTGGGTTGGCGACTGCTGGTGTTTGGCTCAACTTCATCAGATGTATCGAAGCCACTTTTTTTAAAACAATTTTCAATTGTTTTTTCAGTCACGTTGTTCCAGGCTTTAGTAATCATCCACATAGCATCGAGTATGTTGATTTTCAATGGAGTGTTTTCTTCTAAATTGTTCAGGTATAGTCGAACAACCACCTTCCTGTAATTCACTTTAAAATTTTTGATAATACCTTAATCGAGTGGTTGTAGTTTTGAAGTGGTGTTGGGAGGAAGGAACTTCATGTTTATATTGGTAAGTTTTTGTATGTCACTGTGAGCCGTGCAGTTATCAATGAAAATCAGAATCTTCCTATTTTCCTTCTTAAGTTGACCATCCCACTCTTTCAACAAATTTCCAAAGACATATCCATCCATCCACGATTTTCTGGTTGCCTTATAATCTGTTGGAAAACTGGTAACGTTTTTAAAACACCTAGGCTTTTGACCTTTGCCAATGACAAGAGGTTTCAATTTGTCTGTTGCCTTACTATTTGTGCAAAGCAAAACGGTGATGCGTTCTTTGCTATGTTTACCACCGTGGCAGGGATCACCTCTAAACGTTAAAGTTTTGTCTGGTAAACATTTATAAAACAGTCCAGTCTCATCTGCGTTATACACATCTTCTGGTTTGTATTCGACTACTTGCGGTTTGATCTGACTTTTCCACTCAGTGCACACAGAATCGTCAACACTGGCACTTTCGCCACAAACTTTTTTGAACACAATTTCATTCTTTTTTAGGGTTTTGTAAAATAATTTTACAAAACCCTACTAGTTTCGCGACCAGTCTGTCCGTCTGTCCGTCTGTCCGTCCCTCCGTCCGTCCGTCCGTGTGTCACAGCAGTTTTTCTCGGAAACTACTTAAGCTAGAAACATAAAACTTTGTGTGTAGGTGTAAAGTGGTGATCTCTTCAAAGTTCAACCACAAAAAAATTTTATAAGGTATTTAAGGGGGGTCTCCCCATATAGGAGAGTGACCCCCCCGAAAAAAAATTTCATTGAAGGTAGCCTATATGGGTATCAAATGAAAGGTCTTGGTGAGAACTTTTCAAAACAGGTCTTAGTTTGGCAAAATTTTCTTCGAGGGGTGCACAGGGAGGGGAAATACACGAAAAATTTGTGTCTCCCCCTCTCGCGATTGGACACCTATGATCCGCAAAATCTGAAAAAAATCAGGATTGTAGGCCTTGGTGATTACAACAACAACAAATACGTGAGAGGTCGCAATTCACTCAACTTTGTTAGTAATAGTATGATTTATCGATTTTATGTTTTCATGAATAAAATCTTGACGGTACCCTTAAATTCAATGAAATTCAGTACGTAGATGTTTATTTATAAGATTAATCTATCCTGAAAGTTTCATAAAGATTGAATCATATTTAGCGAAGTTATAGCGGTTTGAATTTTCCTGTATTACTATGGAACGATATGCGCTGCATTTATTACTATGGCAACATATGGCTATGGAACAACATGAGCTTTTTACCGACTCAGACACCACAGTTTTGCTAGGATTTGCATGAAAATTTCAGGAATGATAGGTGTCATGTATATCTTTGAGAATCAGTTCAGCTAGTGGTATCAGTAATCGTAAAACAAAATAGTGGCTGTTTTAAATGCGAAGATTGAATAATTTTGAGTTATTTTTTCCCAACTTCAACGTTTAAGGTGCATGCTTTGAACACTTGATTCAATTTAATGAATGACTGAAGATGAGTACCTACAATTAATGCTCATAAGTGAAACAAGTCAAGGGGGTGGGAGAGAGCTCTTAGCAAAAGGGTTTTGTAACCATTCTAGGATTCGAAAAATTGGCCATTAATCGATGATAACATCGAACGTAGCCGATATGAGTATGAAATAAAAGTTTTCACGGGAGCTCTTCAAAACAGATCTTAAACTGTCAGTTTTTGCTTCAGTGGGGGCACAGGGGGGAAATACATGAAAAATGTGTTTCCTCCGTCGCGGATGGACATCTGAAATAATGATCAAGGGAGATATTTAGGACCAAAAACCTCAGAAGTCGAAATTCGTTCACCTTTGTTAATAATAGTATGATCTTCGTATTTCAATTTTCTCCATATTTGACATATTTCTTGATTTGATTCGATCTGGTGACTGCATTTTGTAAATTGAATACAAAACCCTTCTGACATGAGCGTAGGTCTGTTTACCCAACTTGTTTTAAATTATGTAGCCAACCATTACTAGCACGGAATTGGTCATATCCCAAAGTTTTTGCGAACTCTTGAGCTTTTTTCTGTAGTATAGGACCACTGACAGGAAGATTTTTGTCGCGGCATTGTTTGAGCCATCTCAAAACACATGTTTCCACGTCTTGGTACTCACATTTTTTTGCTCTTACACATGTTCTGGCGACCCCTGCACCCTCTGCATACTTATCTTTATTCTTTAAAATTGTGTGCAATGTAGTTGATGGAATATTCAATTCCTTAGCAATGTCTGTTTTCTTTTTTGTTGGGTTTTCTTCCACACTTTTAATCACTTTCCGTTTAAACTCTACTGTCATTTGTGTAAGTTTACGTTTTTCAGACATCTTAAGTTCTATTTTCGGTGATTTCCCGAACACTGTAACACACTGCCAAATTTCAAGCGAACTCTGAATAAAAATAGCAAACTCTGAATAAAAATAGCAAACAGTTTTGAATCTGATTAGCATCTGGTGTTTTATGATTGCTGCCGGAAGGGAACTAGGTGAGGAGTTTTCACGTTAAATCATGAGCCCAAAACTTCCATTCTTTTCGTTTTGTGAACGCGGAAACTATGGATGTAAAAGTTAAGAGTCGTGTTATAAAGGTTCAGTCATGGAGTTCAGCGTGATACTGAGGTTGGAGTCGTGTTGTAAAGGTTTGTTTGCTTAGAGTGACGTATTATAGAGGTTATTATAGCCAAAATCTGAATTGGACTTGTTGTTAAGGTTTTCATTTAAGTAATAGTCGTGTTATAGAGGTATATACAACATTAAATCCTATGATTATTTCACAGGGACTAGAAAAATGGACTTGTTACCAAGGATGCCTTGCTATCGAGGGTCGTAGTATCAAGGTTTTACTGTATTTTAATAGTCCAAGAGCTAGATATTTCATTAATTTCTCTCAAATCGATACTCATTTTCTTCTTCTCTATCTACATCCTTGTGAAACTACACTTTCCTACAGGATATCGATCGGATAAATGGAATCAGCTTCGACTTCAAAATATGGTGGACGACTTGCTAGACACGATCAAAAAATGCGCGGCCAAATGTAACCGAAGACGCAAAGAAGAAGACAAATCCGAGAAATGCCTAAAATGTCGTAGACGATAAAGCGTACAATATGAAAACACTGGTCAGATATTTGGAACAGCAAAAATAGTTCATATTAAATTTTTGAAGATCACGTTAAAATTTCAATGCTTTTTTAATGTTGCAATTATTAGATAAATTTTGGATTCTGAATTGTGTTTTGAATCAACTAAAAACTAAACATGAGATTGTGGTATAGTATAGGCGAAGAGAGGAAGAGACGATGCTTTAACTTTTTTATAGGTGCGAATAAAACTTTAGTGATTTGATTCGGTTTTAACAAACAGTAGACAATGATTTAGATTCAGAAATGAACTATGTAGATAAATCAACGGTTTGAGATGAAAAAGTATTTGAATTCATTTTCCTTATTTTTCGGGGGAGTACGTTAATTGTACTCTGCCCTTCACGTTGAGGAATTTTCAATAATCCTTCAATTGACAGTTATCAAATAATGACAATGAAAAATTTTTTAAAATCCCTAGTAGCCTATGAAACATCAAAAATATTTTTGTTTTAATGACCAGACATATTTTGTTGTGGTTCTTTTAATTCTTGCCATCCAAATTTTAGTAAATTAAAATTGTATAATTATTACATTTAATAAATTTTTTTAAGACTTTAATTTAAAATGGAACACTTTCTGTACACAATTGAATTTATTGTGCAAAACCTGAAAGTCACCAAGCAAAACGAATGTGCTCCAGCTCATTATCCTTACTATGCCGAGTTTCGATTCAGAAGAGGATTATATGTGTCGATTCACCAAAGTGATTTTGGCTCAATTTCCGCTCAGGATAAACCTGTCGATAACATTTATGAAATTGGGATTCCTTCGGCCCCGGGTAGTATCTACCAAACTAGGAATAAACGTGAAAACGGTACATCGCAAGGCGGAAAACAAGGACGTGGATGTGCATTTGTTCTCAACCGTGATGTAGACGAATCCGATGTCATTGATATTCGTGTGTATAAAAAGACAACTGATAAATGTAAATTCCTCATTGGGGCGGGTGATGTGCCCATCAAAAACCAATTCAAATCTGTGATGGATAAATTCGGTGCTTTCAATCCTATCAAATATCCGCAAGGCTTTCAAACAAGAATTGCTCGACAACCTGATGACAAAAATCAGTCAAATTCCCCATTTGATCCCATTCCGTATGATAAGGAAACAGGGATTGAAGAAGCTTCAATAGAAAATCGCAAGACACATACTACCCCTGCCGATGAAGTACCAGTTTTCAAGTGGACGCCGAACAAAAATGACATGGGAATAGTTGCTGAAGAGAATCCACCGCAACCTGATAGACCCGCTGCAATTTCATTCAAAGTTACAGTAACGCTTCGTTCGATAAAAGGAGAAGGCTCTGCATTTATGACCTTACTTGTTCGATTGACTTGCATGGGTCGAAGTCTGTGTAAGGAAATCCCATATCCAAGTGGAGCAAACGAATGTAAGGGTGAGAAAGATAGAAAGCAGGAAAGTAAAGATGGCGATACCGCAGCAAATGCTCGTTCCTTCGTTCGAAAATCAACTGACAATTCAAAGTCTAGATGTTCTTTTGAATCAGGTGAGATACTTAAAAATTTAACAATTATAATGGTGGGAGTTTCCTAAGAATCTGCGGTGCTCTTGCATAGATTTTCTAGATCGGAAATTTAGTAGTATATAAACCTGACGATTTTCGAATATTTAGTGCGAATCATCAATTTGAACAATTTAGTTTAGCGAAAAATTGAACAGGTCGATGATCCTAACTTAATAATTAGTAATTTCTGGTGCCTTATACTAGGATTTAAAATCTAGAACGCCAAACTATTTTCTCTTTTTTTTTTAAATACCTCCATTCCCTACCACTCTCTCCATCACTCTTTCTTCGTCACACAACGCTCGTGCGATCTGCATTCACATTACGTCAAAGTCAAAGTCAAAAGCGCTTTATTTAATACCAATCGTTATAAATTTGTAAAAGAACATAAAACAAATTCCAAACAATAAAACTATAAAAAAACTTAATGGCCCGAATGGCTCTCTAAATTTATACGTTATCAGTTAAACACATTTAAAGAAAAAAATACACTTGCAAATTTAAATTAATTAAGATTATTAGATATTTTTTGATTCAATTGGAAAAAGGAGAAAAAACCAACCAGCATTATTCAAAAATTACTTATACTACTAACACAACAATGAACTTATATCCTATACCTAATATGTTACACCCTAATTCTAAATAAGTTCAATCAAAAAAAAAACGTTACCTTATATTGAAACCTATACCTAATTTATAATACAAATAAACAACAATACTAGATGTAGCAATAATGAGATGAATCTAAAAAAACTAAGTAACGAGAAAAAGCACAAAAACAGAAAATAAACACGAATAATTTAGACATTGTCATTCAGCCACCAATACCTAGATAGTTCCATCTCAGCTCGACCAGCCTCAACGAATCTAGCAAATGAGTATCTACATTGGAATTGTTGGTCTCGTGAACTCAGGTTCGGAGGATATTTTATCTTCTTATCGGTGGCCCATCGGTATATGTGATATATGATTGGGACGCCGTCAGAATCAAAAACATATCGATTCATGTCCAAATACGCGAATGCTTCTGGAGGGACGAAGCCAGTAGTGAGGCAAGTCACAATATACCCGTCTGTAGGGTGGAACGGCTGTGAAATCCGTGGGTTTTCACTCACAGTTACAGATCTTGCGATATGATTCCGAAGAAGTTTCAATATGAAGATATCGACTCTTGTCACTTGAGCGGTTTGATAAATTTTTCTATTCGATATATAGTGCTTCCAATCCGTCTCAGGCTTTCTGTACAAACCAGTACATGCACGAAGACATTACTCTTAATCTTTCCATTGTACTAGCACTCTGGTTGTAACAGATCTGGCATCCGTATGTCAAAACTGGCCTAACCACGGTCTTGTAACAAATAACTTTGACTTTTTGATCAATGTATCTGGAATGAAAGAGTCGCCGAAGAGCCATGACTACTTTTAGTGCTTTACTGAGCATGATTTTGACATGTTCAGTATAGTACAGATACTGATCGAGATGAACACCGAGGTATCGAGCACAGGATTTATGTGGAACCCGTACTGAACTACCCTCACCAGCCATAATGTGGAAATCCTTCCAATTACGTTTCAGGTCCTGACTGGCCCCCTGCAACGTTGTCCGAAACAAAATTGTTTCGCACTTCTGCGCATTGATTTTCATTCGCCAATTGTCGGTGTAGAGCTGTACATCATTAAACATTTTTTGAACGCTACCAATGATCGCGTTGGCGAGACATTAAAATCAAAGCTGTTCAATAGCTTGCGAATGAATATTGAGAAAAGCAGGGGCGCAGTAACTGTTCCCTACTGTAGACCATTCAAGACCTTGAATTCGCGCATTGTTGTCAGGTTTGCATCAGTTACAACAAATGATTTCCTGTATAACATATTACACATCATGGCGACAAGGTGTCTGGGGAACTTGTCCTGAAGAAGTTTGAAAACTAGTCCATCTAACCACACCGTATCGAAGGCTTTCTCCATATCAATGAGACATGATCCAACACATTCTTTGTTGTTTATTTTCCAACAGATGTCTGAGGTTACTTTCGTTATTGCATGTATGGTCGAATGCCTGGCACGAAAACCAAATTGGCAATTCGGCATCAACTCATATTGCTCAATGTGGGCGTTTAATGCTCTGTTGAGTATCACTTCAAACACCTTGCTGATGTTAGGCAGCAAGCTGATTGGGCGATAGCTTTTCGGGCATGAAGATTCTTTTCCTTTCTTCAAGATCGGAAATACCTTAGCCTTTTTCCATTTATTTGGGAAATATGAATTGTTCAACATGTTGTTGAACAATATGCAATAATTCCTAATAGCAACCTCAGGCAAATGCCGGAGAACTATATTTGGAATACCGTCAGTACCACATGATTTTTTGTTGTTTATTCTGCGAAATATGAAACACAAGTCTTCATAGCTGACAAAATAATCAATAAGATTCAAGCTCGGTATGAGGTCAGATGTTAATGTTTCATCAAAATGAAGAATTGATTGGCCGTTCAGGCTTGATTTGAAGTCGGAAACTTTTGCTTCAACGACCTCCGAAAATATTTCATTCCTTCTCTCTGGGTTTGGCAGATGAACCAATTTGAAATGTGTTCCAATCAGGGCAAGTTTCTCCAATACATCACATATAGTCCTGTTTCCATTTCTATCCGGAGTCGTACTATCAATTTCGATACTAGCTCTTTCGAGAAGATTTATCTCATCACTAGCGACTTCAAGATTCGATACCTTCACTCGAGACTTCCTGCGGAATAAGCTATTCACTTTCGCGAAAACGCCATCTGGGTCCTGTGGGCTAATACCCCTCAGTTTTTCCGCCCATTGATTGCTGACCTCACTCCTGAAGTATGAACGGATTAAGTTCCGGACATTCTTCAGGTGTAATTTCAACAAAGCCAACGAGGGATGGTTGTAGTCCAAAAATCGTCGATAAATTTTGTTGACGCGGGTGAGAAGAAGGCTTTTCAATCTTTTCAACCTTGCGATGGTTGGTGTTTCATATCCTTCCATATTGTTTCGATGTTTAATCTTGGGAACGACTTTCTCAATCGTTTCCAACGTCAGCTTCTCTAACTTCGACAAATAGAGATCTATTTCATCGTCAGTTAGATTTCTGTTATTAGGAACCATTGAGCAAGCGTTGCCATCATCAGAAGAGGG
This sequence comes from Odontomyia ornata, assembly GCA_963969285.1. NCBI lineage: Eukaryota > Metazoa > Arthropoda > Insecta > Diptera > Stratiomyidae > Odontomyia > Odontomyia ornata. The sequence continues at coordinate 236,970,772 of OZ017741.1, read as the reverse complement.
GCATTGCTTCTGGTACTCCCGATTAAACTTCTTTTGAAACTTTCCCCAGTCTGTTTTTTTGAAATTCAACCGATGGTTTTCATGTTGAACTGAAATGAGGAAGAAATCATCCCTTTGATGATTGATTTCCATTACGATTGCGTTATGGTCGCTATCGTAAGGAAGCACCTGCAGTTTCCGTTGGACTATTAAAGCTGAATTCAAGTCTTGCATCAGCAATGCAGAGGTCCAAATATGAATTTGTCGTAGGGTATGTTGGGAACTCCGACCCATATAGGTTGCACCTGTATTCAATTTGGTTCTCTGTTATCCATGATTTCAGGAATACACCTCTTGGATTATTGGTGGCGTTTAGCCATGATGTATGCTTGGCATTCAGGTCACCGGCAAAAATATAATAACTATGCAGCGTGTTCAATTCGAGTATTTCAAACAAGGAATTGAGTTCCTCCTTGAACTTGAGAACATTTTGACCAGTTGCATAGGCAGAGATAATGAAGAGGTTATCTCCACCTGGCAGTGAAATTTTGATGACGGACACTTCAAGAAATTCAAAGTTTTTGAAATATAAGAATTTAGCCTCTTTCACCAGTCGTTTCGATTGTTTTTTCGCTTGCATATACAGAAACTTGAAAGCCTGGTTTCCACTGTTCTTCCTGTAGTCCATGTATGCCTTCCTTTTTTTAATACTTGCATCAATTACTTTTTTCGTTATCCAAGTCCGTTGTCGACACCTGATTTTTTTCTCAATTGTAGAAATTTGCTTAGCAGATATGATGATATTTTTGAGTTCAATAATACTATTTGGTTTCCGCTTTTCCAGTAACTCTCGTATGTTTGATTTAAAGAGCTCCTTGTCTAGAAATCTGAACGTTTTGTAGGTCGGCTTCTGTTTGGTTATTTTGTAGTGAAAGTAAGTAGAAAAAATATCCGTGAAGAACTGTAGTGATGGTCTGCTGCCTCAGCGGAAGAGGATGTTGGGATCTCCTCAGATTGGCCTTGTCTGGGGATGCGTGAATGCGCTGGCAGGCTAGCGTGGTGGTGTTGTGGGGCGGGTGCTTTTCTCCACCACAAGGACCTACTACAAAAGAATTTCGCATCCACGAATTTCTGGGGTCAAATAAATGTCGACCGAAGTCGAAAAGGAGGTAACCTGCTAATGGTTGGAAATTGCTGATGCAAAGGACAAACTGGACTTGGGGAAGACAGACGGACTTAAGAAGACTTTGTCGTTACCGACGAGATCAAACGTAGATTGATTTGTCGACGAAGCGAGGAGAATTGGGGCGCTAGCTTTCTGAAGGAGTACATCAAGATTAACATCTTTTTTTGAAGATGATTCACCAGACCAAATCTGTGGTGATTGTTACACCGAAGTAAGACGTATACACTCCTTCATACGTTGCTGCGAAGAAACCGATACAGCGCTACAATGATCCAAATCGGCATGAGGACCTCGAGACCCAACTATGAACCAGCCGACCCAGATTCAGAGAACAGATCACCATTTGTCTGGGGCTTCGGATCCACCATCTCGACCCATGCCTTGGAATCCCGGAGATCTTCAAACACCAATCCAGCCAGGAGATCTTCCACCATCATAATTTTGACCTTCTGATCAATATTTCTGGAGTAAAACAGTCGTCCAAGGTCCATAACTACTTTTTGTGCTTCACTGAACATGATTTTGACATGTTCAGTACAGTACAGATACTGATCGAGATGAACACCGGGGTATCGAACACAGGATTTATGTGGAACTCATTCTGAACTACCCTCGCCAGCCATGATGTGAATATCTTTCCAATTACGTTTCAGGCCTTGACTGACCCACTGCAGTGTTGTCCGAAACAAAATTGTTTCGCACTTCCGTGCATTATTTTCATTCGCCAACTGTCACTGTAGAGCTGCATATCATTTAACATTTTTTGAAGATTGCTCTGAACTATTGTAGCTTTTCGGTCTTCCGTACAGATGATTAGATCATCAGCAAAAGCCACCAAAGATTGCGTTTGCGAGACGTTAAAATTGAAGCCCTTCAATAGCTTGCGAAGGAATATTGAGAAAAGCAGAGACACAGTAACTGTTTCCTGCTGTAGATCATTCAAGACCTTGAAATCGCGCATTGTCGTCAGATTTCCATCAGTTACAACAAATGATTTCCCATATAATATATTGCACATCATGGCCACAAGGTGTCTGGGGAATCTGTCCTAAAGTACAAGGTGTCTGGGGAACCTGTCCTGAAGGAGTTTAAAAACTAGTCCATCTAACTTTTGCGTGGAAGGAAAAGAACAAAGAGACACCGTTTGCGCACACGGTCAGCTATGGACTGACTTTGTTCTATTAAATATAATAATGTAATGGTTTGGTACAAAATAAAAGGGCTGCCATGTTAGAATTCAAAATATTACACTTTGTTTAAATTTACAAATTCTGATCGTTAAAATTGCAAATCTAACAGCACTTCTCAATTTTACAATTAATATTAACTAGATTTACATTTTCAATTAATTCTGTAAATCTATTAGCATTTAATGGCTTTGTCAAAATATTAGCCATCATCATTTTAGTTGGACAATAAACTGCCGTGAGCACCTTGACCAACTTCTCGACGTCCACCCTTCCGATGTTTAACCTAATTGTAGAAGGCCAAGAGCACAAACATCGTTAGACAACATCACGGATCTCGAGCAGAATGTACTGATGATCACTGGCTGCCTAGTCCTCTAAAACCCACCAACTGTGTATCCTCCATACTAAAGACTCTGAGGCGAATATCACATCAAGTATAGCTCCTTCACAGCCAATAAGGCGGAAAGTCGAAGTATTCCCGGTGTTCAGTACAACGAGGCCATCCTGGCCGCCATTTCTAGAATTTATGGTGTAGGAACGAGGTTTTCTAACAAATATAGGCGCCAAAGTTGAATTTGAGCGCAAAATATAATCATAAACCTTGTGAAAGAGTTCAACAAAAAACACAAACGTGGCTTCACAAATGTTGACCTAACTGAAGAAATAAATTTGGACCAAGCTGAATAAATAAACGTGACAAGACTTTGTCCGATTGTACTAAACCTGGTTACAATAATGACTTATTCTGGGGATATAAAGACCATGTCTGGGTTAAATCATGTGCGTTCACATTTTTATTGGAAACTATTTGACTACTCCATTTACTTTTGATACGGTATCACCCAGTTGGCCATGACTTTTATTGAAAAAGTCACTCAAAAAAATTTTACTATTTTCATTCTAGTTTTTAAAGTGAACTATCCAAATTAAGGGTGCAAGTTTAAATTTTTTTAAGTCTTTGTTTTAAAGTGAACTCTTTTTTTAAGCTAAGCAAATATGCAGAATTACGTATATTCCATTCAGTTTTATGTGCAAAGCCTTAAAGTTTCAAGAACGAATGATTGTGCTCCACCAAACTATCCGGTTACAATGGAATTCCGGTTTCGAGAAAATATCTTCATTTCAATACCACAATCGGACTTCGGATCATTTTTGGAAGTAGACCCCCATAACCTGAAAACAGAACAAGTGCAGATGGGACAACATCAACAAAAAAGTAATTGTATCCGATCATGTGCTTTCACACTATTACGTCCTGTTGACGATTCGGACGTCTTCGACATACGAGTCTACAAGAAATTTAGTGATAAATGTAAATTCTTCATTGGTATGGCAGACCTGCGAATGGATAAATATTTTGCAGAGTTAATGCAAAAGTTTCATGCCGTAAACTCTGATCAATTTTATAGCAGGTATTTACCGCCAGGACTGCCAAAAAAATCACCCGGTGAAGGTGGTCACTCAATATCGCCGTTGACACCTTTAGAACCAGATCCACCAGAAAATGGAAAAGGTAAAGGCAAGCAACGTCCTAAACGTGGCGCTACTGACGCCGAGGTAGAAGAGCGTAAAACTAAAACTGGTACTAAAGATGATCAACCAAGTTTTGGGATACATTTACATAGGGATGAATTTGGAATCCATACGGACAAGAATCCTTTGAGACCGGACAGACCAGTGATGACTACAACGAAGCTCCAGGTCCAAATGAAAGACGCTAATGAAGTAGGTACTGCAATGGCTGTTATAATAATGCGTCTGGGATGCATGGGTAAAAGTATTTGCATGGAAATACCGTACCCTGACGTACCATGCAACCCAACTCCTGGTGGTGGTGGGCAGACGATGAGGGGGAATGTTCCAAGTGACGAAGAGTTCCATAACGAAGAATGTGAGTAATAAGCTTAAATATTTTTTGGGGAAACTATGAGTGTAAACCCATGTGCAGAGTTTCAGTAATACCTGACAAGTTTAGACATATTTTCATTTAGCATGATGATGTTTGATTGAAAATTTCGTTTTCGGTGCAAGAATGTTCAATTTTTCAATGGTAATGGTTTTGGCTGCTAGAGCTGCAGCGGGAGGAGAATCAATCAATGTTAAAAACACAATTCATCAAATATTTATTTTTTTTTTTTTTTTTTTTTTAAAAACCTCCCCTTCCACTCTCTCCATCACACTTTCTTTGTCGCACAACGCTCGTGCGATCTGCACTTCACATTTCGTCGTTTCTACAGGTGTGCCACCCAGACAATGTGTAGAACATCGGTATAAGGGGGCACACAAAAAATATGTGAAGTCATCCTGTTAATCTTTTCATGTCCGATTCGTTAACAGCTCTCAGAGGTAAAAAAAATATTAATTCGACGCAGTAAAAAAAACTCTGAGTTAAAAGAATGGCTGTTTCTTCAAGTATCTCGACGATAGGGTCAACAATGCCCTAAGATGCTATTTTGAAGTTACTGGACTTGAGGCATCTCGATGATAGGATAAAAAACTCCAGATTACCACTCCATAATGTAATTTCGACAATACGAATGCATTTAGAACCAGTTGTTTGATGTTCCTCGGGAATCCCTCGTACCTACGTAATAAGCCGATTATGGGAGCTAATTGCCTTCTTAAGCTGTTTATATGTGGGAACCAAGTTAAACGGTGGTCAATGACTAGGCCCTGATATTTAAATTCAAATACCCTTTGCAGATTTTCGCCGTTAATTTTTATATCAATATCAATGTCTTCCTTGTTCTTTTGTTTAAAAATAACAAACTTAGTCTTTGTTAAATTCAGCGCTAGTTTATTTTCGTTTAGCCACAAACTATATGTTTTCAGATCCTCATTGATGGAGTCTTCAATGGCATTCTTGTTACATCCCGAGTACGGGAGTACTGTATCATCAGCATATAATGTGTAATGCCCATTTAGTCTACATGTAATCAAATTATTCGTGTATAATAGGAACAAAGTGGGGCCTAGTATGGGACCTTGTGGAACTCCTGATTTCATTGGTGCTGGGTCACTCAAAAAATTATTGACTTCTGTTATCTGCAATCTACCTTTTAGATAACTGTGAAATAACTGATTCGCTTTGCCTTGTACACCATATGATTCTAATTTACGAAGTAGAAGGTCATGGTCGACCGTATCAAACGCTTTCTTCAGATCCACAAAAATGGCAACAGCATAGTCTCCATTGTCAAGCCTTTCATTGATGAAATGGGTTACTGAGATCAAAGCATCAAGTGTTCCTTTGGTTTTTTGAAAACCATATTGATGGGAATTTAGGATAGAATTATCCACAATGAACGATGTTAAACGGGTGTTAATTATTTTTTCAAAAATTTTACTGAATCCTGTAAGAAGCGCAATCGGGCGATAGTTATTCGGGTCCGAACGATCACCTCCCTTAAATATAGGAATTATTTTCGCTAGCTTTCCCTCCTCAGGAAACGTCCCGTTTTTGATGTGCTCATTGTAAAAGTCAGCAAGGAGACCTGCTATTTTGTCTCTGACGAGCATAATTTCATCCATTGTTATGTTATCACTGCCTGGAGCAGTATTCTTCTTCATTGCCTCGATGGTTTTATGCACCTCGTCTTTGTTGGTTGGATGGATGTGAAATGTGGATCTAGGCGAGGTATTTGTATAATTCCTTATACTTGTTGGAGGAGCACCGAGTTCGCTCGTTATTTTTTCACCAATAGTTGAGAAGAAGTTATTTAGAATTGTTGCTGCTTCATTTTGTTGCGAAGAATCAGGCAGAGAGACTGGAATGATCTGCAAATCAGGTGAAAAAGTCCGGGGAAGAGAGTTATCTTTTACTTCGTTTATTATTTTCCATATTTCGCGATTATTATCAGCCGCTGCCTCCAATCTTTTGGAAAAATATGAAAATTTTGCTTCCTTTACGAGACGCTTTGATTCTTTTTTCACTTGGATATATATGTACTTAAGCGTCAGATCTTCCATGTTCCGTCTGAAATCCGTATACACCTTCCTCTTTCTTATACTGGCTTCTATAACTCGTTTCGTAATCCAAGTTAGCTGGCGACATCTAAGTTTTTTCTCGATGGTCGAGTGACGTTTGGATTCAGAGATCATATTTGTCAGTTCTGTTAGATTAGTAGGTTTCTGGGTTTCCAATACCCGTTGAAGATGTGTTTTGAAGAGGTCCTTGTTTACATATCGAAACGATTTGTAACTAGGCTTTTGTTTATGAACGTTGAAGTTTTGGATGCTTATTTTTAGAACCTGATGGTCTAGCTCTGGCCAGTTCTCTACTTTGAAATTAATTTTTTCCGCAGTAAGCTTGTCATTTATGACTATATGATCTAGGCAAGTATTCGAAACAGGACGAGTAATTGTTTCGTTATTAATAACAACAGCACCATTTGTATCGAGAGTATCTTTATATAGCCTTGATTCTGAGGACTCGGTGATTAAGTCAATGTTTGTGTCAGCTACTGTGAGTAGATTTTTTTCTGTTGAGAATATGTTGTCTAGAACAGAGCAAAGATCTTGCGCGTTCAAACGGCTGGGGTTGTATAAAGTGCCGATTTTTATTTTTTTACCAGCTTGGATTAACTCGATTATAATCATATTATATTTATCAGGGGTCACACGATTAGTGGTGAAATTTATTGAGTTTTTAATATAAATTGCGGTGCCGCCACCTCTTCCGGGTCTGAAGGAGAAAACTGAATGATAACCCTGAATGTTAAATTATTTAGCTTCCTCAGGATAAATCCAGACTTCATTTAGTATGATCACATCTATGTTGGGATTATGCTGCAGATAAATCTGAATGTCACTTAGTTTGTGCCGTAAGCTTCTAATATTCGCATATAGGAGAGTCAGTTGCTTGCCACTTAGTCGGTTTGTATCGTTACAATTCATTTGCAGTCGTAGTCAATGCTCCTCCTGGCAATCATTATCCTACGTTGGTATTCTGGGCACTGAGTAGAGTCTGATCTGTGGGAGTAATCAACATTCTTACTGTTACCCGCGCAATTGAAGCATTTCTCGGAATCACTTTTACAGGCCTTCGTTTCGTGGTTTCCTGCACACTTAGCACATGTTTGCTCCCCTTCGCACTTTAACGTCTTGTGATTAAACTTTTGGCATTTATAGCACCTCGTAATATTGTAGTCTTCCTTGATAAAATAAGACCCATAATCAATATTGACGTATCTGTTTACCAATCTTTGGTACATACACCCATTCACCTACAGAATATGTAACCACTTTCCATTTCTTGTCTTTCTGGCGTGAACTACTTCCATTTTTTCATTCTCCCCAATATTATGGTTCAAGGAACGTATTTCATTCGTTAACTCCTCAGTAGAAAACTCTTTTTCTAGGCCATTAATGACCAGTCTTGGTTGACGGGATTTGGTCTCCATAATATCATATTCGTCCCGCATTATTTCTTTTGCCATGTTGTAAAGCGTGGTTGTGTTCTCGTTTGATGATGTTTTTATGATAGCACCGCCATCACGAATTGGCCGCAGTAGTTGCAAAGGAATTTTACATTTGGACGGCTTTATCTTCGACTTAAAATCTGCAAGTGTTTTTTCCGAGGACGAATGTTTTTTTTGGCTTGATTAAAATCCCTTTTTGGCACGTTGTGTTAGAGTTCCGTTCTCTTGGAGAAGTACAGATACTTTTTGTGATATCAGCATATGAGGTTTGACGCATAGGTGCTGCTTTTGCAACCAATGAGGTTATAGTGGTTTTCATTTCTAGAATGTGATTCTCGACCTCTTTTATTTGGTCAAGGAGACGATCTTCTTTCGTTTTTTGATGGTCGCTTTTACACGAGGAACACATCTAAATCACATCCTTAGATATATCCATGATTTTGCGGTATCTCTCCTCACTCATTTTTATGCATTTCAGGTGAAACCACTTATTGCAAATGCCATCGCAGCCCATGCCTTTATGGTTTTCCTCCACTGGTTTTCTGCATTTACCACATTTGTCAGCACCAGGTGGCGTTGCCATGATTGGTGATTTTCAATTGGTATTATATATTTTATTTTTTAATTGATTTTAATTAAATTTGATAATGAGGATTAACGATTTATAATATGAAACAGTATTTCAACCAATTAAAACAAGAATGAATTGAATTATGATTAAAAAGAATGTTTAAAATTTTCCAAATGGGGGAAAAAGCAAGATGAAAAAAAAAATATGAATCGATTTATTTATTATAGAAAATATTGTTAGTTTTTGGTTTATCAGTATTTTTGGGATTATGTTGCAAATGACTTATTTTATATATTATAGAAAATAATTATATAGAAATTAAAATTTTACTATTAATAATACTCAGAAATGTTCAATTTGTACTACACGAGAATCCCTCTCCTCGTTCAAATAATAAATGAAAATAACCGTTAGCAATGATAAGCACAAAGAAAACTTTAACTGAAAAATTTGGCTAAGATGAATACTACTTATCCGTGATTTCCACCGAGAAATAGCAGAGAACCTAACACCAACTTCACTAAAGAAAAAAAACAGCTGATTTCACTTTTTATTTCACTTCCTAATAGATTTTTCTGTAGAGCTGATAACTCAAATGTCACTATCAATGTTTGTTGCATTGTCACTTTTTATTTAGATGAAAGAAAGCACGAGAAATCGATTTGGTCACTTGATGTTCACATTTTTTCTCGAAAACGTTGCATTTTACCCATGTTTATTTTTGGCCCAGCGTACTTTTTTTAAATGCCTCTATTCCCTACCACTCTCTCTATCACTCTTTCATTGTCGGACAACGCTCGTGCGATCTGCACTTCACACGTCGTCAATTCCTACGTGTGCCTCCAGGCAATGCTAAAACATCGGTATATGGGGCACACCAAATGCTGTGAAGTACTCCTTTCCTGCTAGTCTGTCTAGTCCGATTCGTGACAGTTCTCAGAGATAAAAAAATATTATAATACAACGTAGTAAAAAAAATTCTGAGTTTATAAAAACTAGCTGTCTTTAAGTATGTCGACGTTAGGGTCTAAAATGCCCTAAGATACTGCATTTACAATCCTCCGGACTTATTAATTTGAGTTTATTAGATGTTCCTTAAGTCTTTTCTTAAAAACCAATAATGAGTTTGCGTTTTTCACTGTTTCTGGAAGATTATTGTATATACATAGAGCATCATTCGTTGCATCGTTCTTTAGTCGATCAGTTCTAGCGTAAGGTATTACAAAATTGTTGGCATTTCTTGAATTATATGGATTTATTTGTGATACATTTATAAAAGGGCTTCGTTCCGATTCACTGGAAATTAGACATTTGAAGATAAACTTAGCTTTCTCCATGATTTGACTGAAGGGGAATGCATTTGTCCGTTGATACACTATTTATTTATTTCGGCCAACTTGCAGACTAAAGTCCAATTACAAGATTCTTTCAAACAATATAAATAGCAAAGTACAACATAATATATGTACATGCTAGGCTAGGTATTTAAAATTAAATTCTTAAGTCTATTCTTATAAATTACTAAAGATAGAGGATACGGGCCAAACTCCTTAGCATTGTGGTTTCTTAGCAGACGCAGCAGTGGTTAATTGTAAAATGTTTCCGTTCTTGCAAATGGAATTTGGTAAGATCCTTCAATTCTAGAGGGATAATTAGATGTCGGCATTGTCAGTAACTCTCTTACATTTGTATGCAACTGTGATGGTGAAGCTTATATAAGAGACATTCATCAAGAAAGTGTCTACAAGATGATAACGATGGGAGGTGCAGAAAAGGAAGTCTTTCTTCATAAGATTGGTACGGGACTTTAAATTTAAAGAATAATATTCGGGTGAACTTCCGTTGTACAGATTCCAGCAGTGTCTAAGTACTTATAATGCGGTGTCTAAATTTGGGAACAATACTTGAGGATAGGCCGAACAGCTCTTATATAAAGATGTACTGGAGACAGGATATTTCTAAAGATGCAAGAATGACGAAGAACAAATCTGGAAACCCGAGAAACACGTGACATGATGTCAAGGATGTGCTCTTCGAACTTGAGTCGTGGGTCTAAGATCTCCACTAAGTCTTTGAACTTGGTCAGATAGCGGCTCATTGTGTAGACTATATGGAAAGGAGATCGGGTTCGATTTTAAAGAGAAAGTCGTTTTATGACATTTTTGCACATTAAGGGAAAGAAAATTTGATTCACTCCAGTTGCATAGGACGCTCAGGTCATTTAGGAGGGAAATGCAATCATCAATACATCTAATCACTTTAAAAACTTTAAGATCATCAGCGTAGAGAAAACCTGGAGCATCTATTAAAGAGGGCAAGTCGTTAATGTATATTAGGAATAAAAGTGGCCGCGGGATGGATCCTTGAGGGACTCCAGTCTGTGAGTAGAAGGAGTGAGATAACACTCCACAGAGATTTACTCTACAGGAACGATTGGTTACGTATGAGATAAGCCAAGAGAGCAAACAACCAGAAGTATTTCTAGTATGTTGTGTTAGCTTTTTACATAGTACGTTATGATTTACTTTATCAAACGCCTTGGCAAAATCAGTATAAACGACGTCAACCTGAAAGTGCTTATCAAGGGTTTCACGAACAATGTGAGTAAACTCAAGTAGATTTGTAGTCGTCGGCCGACCTGGAAGAAAGCCATGTTGAACAGCAGATATCGAGGAGTATATAAGTTCATAAATGTGATTATGAACGGAACGTTCTAGGATCTTCGGGAAACAAGATAGAAGTGAGATTGGACGGTAGTTGAAGACACACGAAAGAGGACCAGATTTACGAATTGGGAAGATGTTGGCTGTCTTCCAGAAGCGAGGAAAAACTCCGGAGGACAAGCTGGCATTAAAAATAAAACTCAGAGGAACACTTAATGAAGAGGACAGAGAATTGACGAACACATTTGGAATTCCGTCTGGTCCAGAACAAATGCTTGTGTCAAGAATATTAATTATGGACTCGATATCTGCAGGAGCAGTATCAGCCAGAAAAAAAGAAGAGGGAAATCATATGAAGAATCAGATGCTGAAAAGGAAGTTATAGTAGCAGAATTCGATCCCTAACTTTTAACATGAATAAACAACAACACTTAATGTAGCAATAATGAGCTAAAACTAAAAACTAAGTAACGAAAGACACCAAAACAGAAAATAAACACGAATAATTTAGACATTGTCATTCAGCCACCAATACCTGGATTGCGCCGTCTCAATTCGATCAGCTTCAACGAATCTAGCAAATGAGTACCTCCATTGAATTCGTTGGCCACGTGAACTCAAATTCAGAGAATATTTTATCTTCTTATCGGTGGCCCGTCGATATATGTGATACATGACTGGGACGCCGTTAGAATCAAAAACATATCGATTCATGTCCAAATACACGAATGCTTCTGGAGGAATGAAGCCAGTAGCGAGGCAAGTCGCAATATACTCGTCTGTTGGGTGGAGCGACAGTGAAATCCAAGGGTTTTCACTCACAGTTACAGATCTTGCGATATGATTCCGAAGAAGTTTCAATATGAAGATATCAACTTTTATCATTTTTGCAGTTCGATAAATTCTTCTATTCGATATATAATGCTTCCGATCCGTCTCAGGCTTCCTGTACAAGCTAGTACATGCACGAAGACATTTCCTTTCCATAGTACTAGCACTCTAGTTGCACCAGATCTGACAACCATATGTCAAAACTAGTCTAACCAGGGTCTTGTAACAAATAACTTTGACCTTTTGATCAATGTATCTGCAATGAAAGAGTCATCAAAGGGCCATGACTACTTTTTCTGCTTTACTAAGCAAGATTTTGACACGTTCAGTATAGTACAAATGCTGATCGAGATGAACAACGAGGTAACAAACACAGGTTTTATGTGGAACTCGTTCTGAGCCACCCTTTACAGCCATAATGTGGAAATCCTTCACATTATGTTTCAAGTCTTAACTGGCCCCTTGCAGCGTTGCGTGAAACAAAATTGTTTCGCACTTCTATGCATTGATTTTCATTCGCCAATTGTCACTGTAGAGCTGCACATCATTGGACATTTTTTGAAGATTGCTCTGAACTATTGTAGCTTTTTGGTCTGCCGTATAAACGGTCAGAACATTAACAAACGCTTCCAATGATTGCTTTGGCGAGACGTTATAGTTATAGCCCTTCAATAGCTTGCGAAGGAATATTGCGGAAAGCAGAGGCGCGGTAACTGTTTCCTGCTGTAGATCATTCAAGACCTTGAAGTCTCGCATTGTCGTCAGAATTCCATCAGTAACAACAAACGATATCCCGTATAACATATTGCACATCATGGCGACAAGGTGTCTGGGGAATCTGTCCTGAAGGAGTTTAAAAACTAGTCCATCTAGCTGTTGCGTGGAAAGAAAATAATAGAGAAACACCGTTTGCGCCCACGGTCAGCTATGAACTGCCTTTGTTTTATAGATATAATAATGTAATGGTTTTGTAGAAAATAAAAAGGTTGCCATGTTGGAATTCATAATATTATACTTTAAGTTTAAATTGACAAATTCTGATCAAGTTAAAGTTGCAAATCTAACACCCCTTCTCAATTTTGCAATTAATATTAACTAGATTTATATTTTCAATTGATTCAGTAAATCTATAAGCATTTAATGGCTTTGACAAAATATCAGCCGTCATCATTTTAATTGGACAATAAACTGCTTCGATGATATTGTTAGATACTAGTTCTCGAACAAATTTATATTTAGTGTCGATGTGCTTCGTACGTTGACTGCTTCTTTTGTTGTATAATCCGTAGATGCAGCGTTGGTTATCTTCAAATACTTTAACAGCTGTTACTATATGTTGATTGAAGTCTTTGAGTAGTTGGTTTGGTTTTAATTTTGTAATTTCTCTATAACGTTGAGATAGGATGCCTTTATTACTACGGGTTGACTGTCTAAGTGCCTGTACCTCTCGATGATCTTCGATACCATCAAGTTGCCTGTCAATTCTATTTTCAGTATCTAGATTCGCTGATTCCATTCCCCTTCCAAAGTCAATTTTCTCATCGTCTGGGAATCGAACATCCCTAGAGATTATGACTTTGTTAGTATTTACATCTAAAAGTCGGTAACCTTTGGCGCCCAATTCATAGCCTACGAAGCTAATTTGTTGGCGGTCGATTCTAATTTACCAAGTTGATCCTTTGGGATATGCACATATACCTTTTGAGCAAATTCACGAAAATAACTTAGATCGTGCTTTTTATTTTTATATATTTCATAGGAACACGATTTAATATGTGATTCGCTGTTGTTATTGCTTCACCCCAGAAACGATTAGGTAATTTCGAACTATAAAGCATGCAACACGTCATTTCAATCAGCGTACGGTTCTTTCGCTCAGCTTTACCATTTTGTTGAGACGTCTTGGGTACAGTTAATTGAGTTTTAATACCCTTTAATTCAATATCCATGTACTCACCGCCACGATCTGATCGGATACATTTAGGCGTTTTATCCAGTTGAGTTTCCATCATTTTAATGAAATTCCTTATGATTTGGGACACTTCGTCTTTTCGTTTCATTAGGTATATACACGTATACCCATTAAAAGCATCGATCAAACTAAGAGCGTACTTATTGCCCCTTGGTGAAGTATGTAGAGGACCACAGGCATCCAAATGTATTATTTCAAGAATTCCACTCGTTCTAGTTAGACTCATTAGGAAAATGTTCACGGGTGGATTTATTCATTTAACAAACTTCATAAACATTATTATGCTTACATTCTTCAAACGCAACATAATCGGCCAAATGATTCAGTTTCCAAACGTCATTTAAGTTGCGGTGCTCTAATATTTTATGCCACTCATGTACACATTTCGGATTGTTCGACTGTACCAAATTTGCGATTTTATGATCCACTGAGAGTCGGTAAATGTTATTATAGGCACTTACGGTGATAATTGCAGCTTCTTTCAGCGAAATTTTACAAAAACATTCATTAAAATGAACTTCACATCCTTTGCTGATCAGTTTGTTCACCGAAACTAAGTTTCAGTTTAAGTCCGGCACAAAATAAACGTCATTTAGCTTTATTGTTTTGCTCATTTCACATTGTTTACCTCTGATCCTAACAATACCTATTCCTTTCACAGGTACTGCGCGACCATCAGCTAACATAACTGTCCCTTTATCGGTCTCATTCAATTTGTGAAAGTATTCTTTATTATTACACATATGTGCTGAAGCACCACTATCAATAATCCATTCGCTGCTAGTTGAACAGCTAACAAGAGCGTTGACACACACCAGACCAAAATCATCACAATTCGACAGCTATTTTGCTTGTAATGCAGTATTCTTATCAAGACTCGCGCTTCCATGCGTATTGAGACGTCGATTGTACTCGTCTTCAAGTTTGGTTTTTACATATGTAGTAGTTAAATCAGACTCCGGACTAGACTCCAACGCCATAATCAATGTACTGTAGCTATCGGGCAAGCTACTCAAAAACAAAGCAACAGTCAGAACGTCGACCAGCGGCTCCGCCAATGTTGTCAACTCGTCAATGATTTCGTCCATGGAGTTTAAATGCAGTAGCATGTCACCATCTTCCTGAAGAGAGACGACACAATTTACAAAGAAGTTGTTCTTTATTTGACAACGTCGCTTTCTCATGGAAGGCTTTCAGCGCATTCGACATTTGAAATGCTGTCTCTTTCCGTTTTATGTGAGCTGGTCATCCTCAACGGAAAATACGATGTGCGCTCGTGCTTTATCGTCTTTCGAAATCCATGCGTCGTTAACTGTATCGGACTTCAGATCCCTCACAACCGCCGAGAGCTCATCCTGTTTTAGAAGAAGCTGCAATTTGAATTTCCAAGTTTTGTAATTCGTGTTTTGTAATTCGTGTTGTTGAGTTTCGTCATAGGCATCGACTCTGCCATGCCGAATTTTCACTTTTCACGACTATAAAACAAAACACTTTAATGCACGGAACCACTGTGCCTGGGTGGCTGGGTGTTGGGGCCCATAACCTGTTGCGTGGAATTAAAATAACAAAGAGACACCGTTTGTGCACACGGTCAGCTATGGACTGACTTTGTTTCATTAAATATAATAATGTAATGGTTTGGTACAAAATAAAAGAGTTGCCTTGTTAGAATTCATAATATTACACTTTAAGTTTAAATTTATTGGGTGTACAACTTAACAACCGGAATTTTTTTAGCGGAATTTGATGCTTTATTGTGGGAAAATCCTGCAATGTATTTTATTCAAAGTATTGACCATCGAAAGCTACAACATTTCCCCATCTTTCAGGCAGTTTATGAACTCCATCCCAAAAAAAATGCGCCGGCTGAAGTGAAGCGTATTCCAGTGAGGGCGTTTTGCATCGAGCAAAATAAATGAAAGTCAGACGGAGCAAGGTCCGGACTGTAAGGTGGGTGGAGCAAAACTTCCCATCCACTATTTTCCAAATAGTTTTTCACGGGTCTTGCAACATGCAGTCGAGCGTTGTCATGATGAAAAATTATAGCCTCGTGTCTGGTCGCATATTCCGGGCGTTTTTCGATGATGGCACGCTTCAAACGTATTAATTGTGTTCGGTACTGGTCATCTGTGATTGTCTGGCCCAATTTCAATAACTCATAATATAACGGCCCCTTCTGATCTCACCAAATACACAGCATAACCTTGGCACCATGGATATTTGGCTTCGCCGTTGATTTGGCTGGTTGGCCGGGCTTCATGTAACTTTTTGCGCTTAGGATTATCATAATGGATCAATTTTTCATCTCCAGTCACGATCCGATGCAAAAATGATTTCTTTTTATGGCGCTCAAGCAGCATTTCAGATTTGTATAAAAATCGCAACTTTTGAAGCGTTTAACCATTTAAAACACTGTCTTTTCACTAAAACATCGTCACCATAAACTCTTACAAGCGAACGATGACTTTCCCCAGCAGTTTTCTTTGTAAAAAAAATGACCCAACAGAACCTCCTGCAAATGCTGTCTTTTTCTCCAATTTTCGAAGTTAATCATAGTGAAAAATAATAATGATGCACACAAGATAAAATTGTTTTGTTGACTGATTTTGATAGCTGTCAATTGTGCCTTTAAAATGACATACTTATAAAGCTCGAACTTTCATGATATTTGTTAGTACGGACATCTAGAGTCAAATTCCGGTTATTAAGTTGTACACCCAATACTTCATGTCAATGAGACACGCTCTTTTTGTTTAGTTTCCAACAGATGTCTGAGGTTACTTTCGTTATGCCATGTATGGTCGAATGCCTGGCACGAAAACCAAATTGTCAATTCGGCATCAACTCATATTTCTCAATGTGGCTGTTTAATACATTGTTGAGTATCATTTCAAACACTTTGTTGATGCTAGGCAGCAAGCTGATTGGGCGATGGCTTTTAGGGCTCGAAGATTCTTTTCCTTCCTTCGCGATCGGAAATACCTAAACCTTTTTCCATTCATTTGGGAAATATGAATTGCTCAACATGTTGTTGAACAATATGCAATAATTCGTAAAAGCAACCTCAGGCAAATATCGGAGAAATATCTTTGGAACACCATCAATACAACATGATTTCTTGTTGTTGATCCTACCAAATATAAATCGTCTTCACAGCTAACAAAATAATCAATAAGATTCAAGCTCGGTATGAGGTCAGATGTTAATGTTTCATTGAAATGAAGAATTGATTCACCGTTTAGGCTTGATTTGAAGTCGGAAACTTTTGCTTAGACGATGTCTGAAAATATTTCATTCCCTTTCTCAGGGTTTCGTAGATGAACCAATTCAAAATGTGTTCCAATCAGGTCAAGTTTCTGTAATCCATCACATATAATCCTGTTTCCATTTCTATCCGGAGTCGTACTATCAATTTCGATACCAGCCTTATCGAGAAGATTTATCTCATCACTAGCGACTTCAAGATTCGATACCTTCACTCGAGACTTCTTGCGGAATATGCTATTCACTTTCGCAAAAACGCTATTTAGATCCTATGGGCTACTACCTCTCAGTTTTTCCGCCCATTGATTGCTGACCTCACTCCTGAAGTATGAACAGGTTAAGTTCCGGACATTCTTCATATATAATTTCAACAAAGCCAACGAGGGATGGTTGTAGTCCAAATATCGCCGATAAATATTGCTTACGCGCGTGAGAAGGCTTTTCAATCTTTTCAACCTTGCAATGGTTGGTGTTTCATATCCTTCCATATTGTTTCGATGTTTAATCTTGGGAACTACTTTCTCAATCGATTCCAACGACAGCTTCTTTAACTTAGATAAATAGAGATCTATTTCATCGTTAGTTACATTCCTGTCATTAGTAATTGAGCTCTTCCTTGAACTTGAGAACATTTTGACCAGTTGCATAAGCAGAGATACTGAAGAGGTTATCCCCACCTGGCAGTGAAATAATGGACACCAAGAAATTCACAGTTTTTGAATTCGACTTTTCCAATATCAACAATTGGGTCTTCTAAGCAACCTCCCCCATCACCGTCCACCCTATCGTTTCTTATGAATTCAAAATCCATGAATGTCATGAATTGAGGTGGGTTTCAGTGAGAAAGATGATGTCAGGCCTTTGCTTGACAAGCGATTTCAAGAGACAGTCATGTCGATGTAGACTCACAATGGAGTTAACGTTGATCGAGATGAGACAAGGCCAATCTATGGGAATGTGACTGGATGACAAGTTATTTTGAGGCATTCGAAAGTCCTAAACGCTGAAAAATAACGTTAATTTTTGAATCCTGTTTGTCGATTTTCTCCGAGAAGGAATATAGTTGCTTGTAAATTTTAAGAAGCAGCTCATTATTGCCACTTCCATTATTTATTTGATTGATATTGTCTGCTGGTCCTCTAGCAGCAAGTGCAAATGATCCCTCGGAATTGATGAAGCTAGTAGGTATCACACTGTGGTGTACTAGAATTTTTTTTGGGGTAGATTTTACTTTTGTATCTTGATAACGGGGCATCCTCGATATGATGCTTTATGATCAAAGACACCGCAGATCACACAATATACTTTTTCGTTTGGCTCAGTCTGGGCGAATTTGCACTCGACCGGAAGCATGGACATCTTTACACTTTACACTTCTGTATTTCATGGCAGCCGAATGGCCGAAGTTTCAACACCGATAGCACTAGTTGACCTCGCTCTTCTGGAAGCGTTCCTACCTCACCACTCGGAAGTTCGATTACCTTATTTTTTGAAGGGCACTTGGAGTGCTTTTGCTCGAAATTTGAACCGAGTTAAAAGGCAAATTTTCACGCTTGACAATCGATCTCCTTGTTGCAAAGCCTCTAAACGAAATAAATTCAATTTCTGGTGCAACTTCTTGAAGCACCTGAATTCAACGCACTTTTTGCTGTCTGAAAGTAAATCCGTAAGTCTTAATCGTCAGTTTGTCGGGACTCACTCTTTTGATCACAAAATCATTTGATTTATTTTCGGCTGCCAAAAGCCAAACACCATCTTTGCCAGTTTGCCAGTTCCTTTTTATTAATATTGACAGGTGGACTAGCGGACAAAACTTTTGGTTGTTTCTCCCTATTTTTAATTTTTAAATATTCGGTGAATTTACTATCAGGTTTAGTAAAACAATTTTCAGAATTTTCGTTACTTTTATCCTCCAGTATTCATGGAATCGTCTAGCACAGCTAGCGCTGCATAATAGTTTGTACTGACGTGATCAGGTTCTAGTTGCGGCTTCTTTCATTTGCTTTTGTTGCGTTTGGCTTTACTTCTTTTTCTTCCTTGGTGGTTTATTTTTCTTTATTGAAAGTTAATTTGCCAACTAGTTCTAGCGACTGGATCCTAAGTCTGAGTGCCCTATTTTCTCCCTCATACTTCGCCACTTTATCGTTAGCTTTGACTAGTTGCTTATAGTGTTGTTTATGAATGTTTGATAGTTTAATGTACATTGCGTACATTACAGTGCATGAATGTATGATAGGTTAATGTACATTGTAATGATGTATAAAATTACCACGAAAAGTGCGTTGCTTTAGTATACTTCGCATTCAGAGTTTGTATTAATTTTTACTGATGTTGACTCACAACAGTTTGAATAGTAAGCACTCATTTATTCAATATTTGAAAATTTATACTCCTTGTTTATTTTCAGACTCCTTATCAGTTTCATCGTCGTTCGTTGATTCCGCAGAAGATGAATCCATTGAATCTATTCCCGTTATCAGACCGAAAGTTGATAAGACCGCCTATGATGAATTTGAAGCCGATCTCAATGGATGTGGTTTAGCAATACGTGTCCTTAAAAATGCTCATAAAGTCTCAGCAGTTCGTCGATACGAAGATCCATCATCATGTAACCAATGCAAATCAGGAGTACGCTATACCACTTCAGCTTCTATTCAAAATTTCCTAACATCCTACATTTACAGGGTGATCAGAAAAGTGCTGTCTCGAAATTATTACAACTTGTCTGTCGTGTTCTAATGAGTTTGAATGCCGAACAAGGACAAAGTGCACCGCCATGTCAACCGTCGAATAATACAAAAGCTCCAACTATGCAACAAATTTGTCAATGTATCCAACAAATGCTGGGACCTCCAGATGCTGCCAATAGGGACTGTGACCGTGGTTCAACTAGGCAACCCAATCGTATGCAGTCATTAAGGCGTGATAAAAATAAAATTGATCCATGCAAAAATCGGAGCAGGGTGGATGATCTAAGGTAAACGGGTAATTGAATTAATTTTTAACGTCGATTACTTTCAGGGTGGTTGTGAATGCAATCCACAGCGCGATATTATGCTCTTTCTCGAATCAATTCGTCAAGTCGTCGCGAATAAAAAGGGTCTTTCAGATTTAGCCAATTTGTTGATGCAGTGCACATGTGGAGATGGAAGTGTAAGTTGAGAATATTAAAACTATTTAGGTTCGCCTGTTAATAATATCTTGAGTAGTTAGTTGAAAGATGCTGCAATTTCATGTTTTAATCGTCTTGAGATTATTTTTTTTTATCTTAGATGTTTGTTTTTCTGTTGGCTTTAATTTCGCTACCCTTTATCTCCTAAACATTCGATTTGTGAACTATCCAAGCTTCACCAACAAACGATTCTGCATAAAAGAGGTAGATTCAATGTAAGCAGCGAAAACATTCTTGTTATGCATAATGCCATCTTATTGCGATAAGCAAGTGCAGAATTCATTTGAATACAAGCAGAGTATTGAAGCTTATTTAACAGCTGTTAAAATAATTGTCACTTGGCAACCGAGGGATAACATTTTGATCGCAGATCAAGCATCCCAAGACTATCGTCAAAGGTCCACCGTTGATCGAAAAACAATAGTGTGATTTCCAGATGGAAAATACTCGGAATTGTACTTCGGATCTACTTAAAGCTAAAGAAATAATTTTTTGAGGCGGAATTTAATCGTTAACCCACTGTTTGAAAACACCTTTTAAACTATTGGAACCGAACAACCAAACAACGTCGACGAAAAACCTATGAACATTATGAAACTAAATTTCAGTGGCCACTGATAACCGGCACACAAGAACTCAATTTCCCGGGATACCGTGACAGAAAGTGCCAAATCGAAATGGATGTAACAAAAAAAGATTGAACAAATGGATTCGTGACTGGAGAGCATAAGCCAAATATATTCTACTGAAGTACATAATGTGTAATTTTGATTTGGAATAGGTACTAGGATTGAGTGATCTACTAGCGCATATTTCAGCTACAGTTCAGAATGGGTATTTTAAAGGATCCCTAGAACTAGAATCCTTTGGTTTCGACAAGGGTTAACTTGGAATGAAACGTCAATTTACAGAGCGGCATCATCTGATGTTTTGCAATCCTGAATTATTTAGCTTTCAACAGCGACTGTATAAACTCAGAAACAAAGGAAAATATTCTTCTCTATAATGCGGATTTTTCCCAGGAAAGAGTGAAAATAGCAGACGGAACGATTTGGTGGAGATTCGTCGAAGACGATTTTCTTTGTGAAGACTAACCGAAAAAGTTCAGAATCTGACAAGTCGAATGAAGTAGGCCGTGGAAAAAGTTGCGTTGCGGGATTGGAATTGGTGAACGAAATAGGAGGCAATCGCTGGAGGCGCAATCAGAGAAGCATAAAAAAGGAGGCCTCCTAAAACTCTAAATAAATTCCAATATTTCAAAATTTTACACAAATTTAATTTTAGTTATAAGCGAATGCAGTTTGGCTCAGGGGATATATTCCGCCAACACAAAAGCACTCGGAAAGTGTTGGGGAAAAGAATTTGTGTTTTCTGGGAAAGAAACATTGTATTCGAATATAGAAATTTCGTTTGGCACAGGAAATAGTTTTTGGGGGTGAATTTGTGTACGGAAAATCGGTCGTAAGCAATATATTCCGGCGGCCCATAGTTATCGCTTGGCGGCTCATTCGGCCTTGAACGAATGGTATCCACGCCCACTCTCCGACGAGCTACTGGAACCGTAGGCCCCAGCTGGAGAACCCTCGGTTTGGACCGTATTACTCAGGCTTTCTGTACAGAGCAGTACATGCGCGGACATTTCCTTTCGAAATTGGTAAAATTTCTATTGTACTAGCACTGATTATACCAAATCGGAAATCCATATGCCAAAACTGGTCCAACAAGAGCCTTATAACAGATGGTTTTAACCTTTTGATCCATATATCTAGAATGCAAGAGTCACCGTAAGGACGTGCACTTCAAGCGCTTTACTGAGAATGGTTTTGATATGTTCATTGTGGTACAGATACTGATTAAGATAACCACGGAGGTATCGAACACAGGATTTATGTAGTTATTCGTTCTCAATTACCCTCACCAGCTATTATGTAGAAATCCTTCCAATTACGTACCAGGTCTTGACTGGCCCACTGCAGCGTTGTCCAAATAAATTTCGCACTTTTGCGCATTCACTTTCATTCGCCAATAGTTCGTGTAGGCCTGCATATCATTGAACATTTTCTAAAGTTTCCTTTGAACGACTGGCCCCTTTCGGTCCACCGTATAATTATTAGGTCATCAACAAACATCAGTTAAAATCAAAGCCATTCAATACGTTGCGCATGAATATGAAGAAGAGCAGAGGCCCAGTAATTGTTCCTTGTTTGTAGACCATTCAAGACCTTAAAATCCCGCATCGTCGTCAGATTTTCGTCAGTTACAAGAAACGATTTGCCGTTCAACATATTGGACATCATGGGGCGACAAGATTTCTGGAGAATTTGTCCTATAGGAGCTTAAAAATTTGTCCATCTAACCAAACCGCATCAAAAGCAATCTCCATATTAATGAGACACGCTCCAACACATTCTCTGTTGTTTAGTTTCCAACAGATGTCTGAGGTTACTTTCTTTATCGCATGTTTAGTCGAATGCGGTGCCGCATTTAACCAAACTGGCAACTCGGCACCAACTCATATTTCTAAATGAGAGCGTCTCATGCTTGTTTATCAAACACCCTGCTAGTGTTTGGCTGAAAACTGATTAATTGGGCGATAGCTTTTAGGACACGAAAACTTCTTTCTTTTCTTCAATATCGGAAAAGGCTTCGCCACATGTTGTCGAACAATATGCGATTTCTAATAGCAAACTCAGAACTCCGCCGTAGACGGTCCCAAGTCTGTTCGAGAAAGGAGGAGGGAACCCCTTGTTTCCCCAACCCATAGCTTCCATGATTCCTCATCCCAAACCCCCCAATTAAATGGTAGTAAATGCTCTCGGGGTCGCACATTGGGTTTACTGGTTTCCCAATAATGGGACATTAATTTCCGAGAAATGCTAATAACTGTAAATACGCCTACAGCTCTACTACTAAATCCTACTTACACCTCCTTTGGGGGGATTTAAGAGGGTAAAGGTGAATCTTCCGCGCCTGATGACAGAATCGATGTAAAAGCCATGCCGCCGGAATAGAGGTTGGGCGACGGGCTAACTCGCCGTCCCTGGAAAACCTTCAAATGTTACGAAACCTGCAGATGGGCCTCGGAATGGATTGGACTCACGGCAACGACCTCGCAAACGGAAAAAGACTATGGTATTCGATCCTGGAATGTCAGAGCGCTCAATTACCCTGGCACTGTAAAGGGCCTTATACAACAGGCCAGTCAATATCAATTAAAAATGCTGGCAATCCAGGAAATGAATTGGACTGGAAACGACATTCAAGACATGAGATCGCACACAATATTCAAAAGTGGGAAGCCTACTGGAAAACAAAAAATCGGAGTGGAAATTGTGGATAGGGTGTTCAAATCGCACGTTTTTTATTTTAAGGCAGTCAATGAATGGTTGTGTGGGATCTGTATAAAAGCGAAATTCTTCAAAATCTGGCGGATTAATGTTCACGCCCCAACCGAAGAAAAGGACGTTGAAACAAAGGAAACGTTCTCCAATCATCTGGAAAGACTGGTCGACTTATTGCTACAAATGACACAAATATTTCTGGGAGATTTCAACGCTAAGTTTGGCAATGCGCTATCTCATCGGGGAACGACTGGAGGATATAGCCTTCACGATGAAACAAATGACAAGGGCCAGCGCCTGATTGCCTTTACATGTAGCAGAAATCTAGTCATACGTTCGACTTGCTTCCCACATCGACGCATTCATAAAATGACCTGGGAATCACCGGATGGCAACACACAAAACCAGATCGACCATGTTCTGATCCAACAACGTTGGGCCTCGAGCATACTTGACCTCCGTATATACCGAGGAGCCAATCGTAATTCAGATCATTACTTGATCAAATTACTCTATCGATGTCGTATGTCAAGGGCATATTCGGCGAAAACCCGCCCGCTACAAAAATTTGACATCAAAAGGCTCCAAACGGCGTCTGTGGCCGAAAATTTCACGGAGATCCTCGACAACCAGCTGGCTCCCATCTTATCAGACGCATCGATAAAGACGAGCAACGAGCTCTGGATGGAAGTGAAAGCGGCTATTAGGACCGCGGCAGAACAGACGATCAGACATCAAGCCCGGCGCAAGAGGAATGATTGGTTCGATGATGAGTGCCAGAATGTGTTAGATAAAAAGAATCAGGCGTACAAAGAATACGCAGGTAGGAAAACCAGGACGAAGAGAGAACACTCGAATCAGATAATTAGGATTAAGACAAGAAAATACTATGACGATCAATTGAGTATAGATGTAATTTTAGCGAGCAACAACACAAGACAAGCATACAAAGTGGTGAAAAGCCTGAAACGTGGTTACCAGCCCAAAACAACGCTCTGTCACGATGACATCGGCAATATCATCGCTGATAAAACCAAGATTAAAGGGAAAATGGGAATCATATTTAAAGAACCTCCTTAATCCTCCACACAGCTCCAGAACATCGGAGCCCATAGATGTCTGCAGGGAGCTTCTATTGGCCCCACTAACTCTGGATGAGGTTTGTTCCATCATCAAAACCCAAAAGAATAATAAAGCGCCGGGTATCGATGAGATTCCAGTGGAGCTCATCAAATATGGTGGCAGTAGTGTTCATCAAGCTATTCTTAGAAAATAAAATCGGATCATATGCCAACGGTATTAATGGCGAGTATCAAGGTGGTTTTAGGGCAGGTTGATCAACAACAGACCAATTGTTCACAGTCAGGCAGGTACTTAAAAAATGCTGGGAGTTCAATATAGACGTTCACCAAATTTTCGTTGACTTTTTGCAGGCATACGACAGTATTACTAAAATGATAATGATGTCGATGACCTCCCGAGTCCGCATCAATAACCAACTCACCGATGCCTTTGATACAAATATTGGACTAAAGCAGGAAGATGGGCTGGCCCCATTGCTATTCAGTTTGGCTCTGGAGTACGCCATACGGAAGCTACCTGTCGATACACGAGTTACATTACTATACAAGTCGAGCCAAGTAGTAGCCTATGCGGACGACATAAACATTTTGTCACGGTCATTAACTACTGCCAAAGAACTTTTCCTGAAACTCGACAGCGAAGCAAAACTACTAGTAGGGCTACAAATCAATGAAAATAAAACAAAGCTCCTGACCCAGTCAAGGGAAAATACCCCCAATACACAAAATATCACACTTGGCGAATACAGTATCGAAAATGTGAGCGAATTTGTGTATTTAGGCGCGAAAATAACGAAAACGGGCAATGAAAGAGACGAAATACGCCGAAGAATACAGCTCGTAAATAAAATTTTTTATTCAATTTTGACGATCTTGAAGACCCGCTGCACACACAGGAAAACAAACCTCCAAGTATACAAATCTGTGACATGTGTTACGCTATGGGTGTGAAACATGGACCCTAACCCAAGCATACGCATATATATTGAACGCCTTTGAGCGACGGGTCCTGAGGCGAATAATCGGAGCGAAGCTAGACGGGGACCAATGGCGAATTTGATACAACCATGAGCTGTATGAAATTTTTGACGAACCGGAGGTCTCAAGGATTATGAGACTGCGGAAGCTGCAATGAGCTGGCCACATGAATCGTATGGAGGAACAACGGATACCCAAAAAGGTATTCGTTGAGAGGACCGAAGGCCAGAGACCAGTGGGGAAACCGAGGAAACGCTGGTCTGACTCGGTCAACGAAGACAGTTCATCGCTGCTTGTATTTCGAAATTGGAGGACTCGGTCAATAGACCGAGATAATTGGAGGCGCTATTTTTAGGAAGTGAAGGCCCGAGAGGGGCTGTAGTGCTGAGAAGAAGAAGAATAGCAAACTCAGACAAATGTCGTAGGACTAGATTGGGAATACCATCGCCACACGATTTTTTATTGTTTATCCTGCCTAATATGAAACACTTGTCTTCATTCCTGACAAAATAATCAAGATTTTTGCTCGGTATGAGGTCGGTGGTCAATGTTTCAGTGAAATAAAGAGTGGATTCGCCGTTAAAGCTCGATTTGAAATCGGAAATGTTTGCTTCAGCGACTCCCGGCGTTCGGTAGATGGACCAATTCAA
The DNA here is from genome assembly GCA_963969285.1 of Odontomyia ornata. Lineage (NCBI taxonomy): Eukaryota > Metazoa > Arthropoda > Insecta > Diptera > Stratiomyidae > Odontomyia > Odontomyia ornata. The sequence continues at coordinate 236,944,473 of OZ017741.1, read as the reverse complement.
GATGAGTTCCAATCAGAGCAAACTTCTGTAAGCAGTCACATACAATCCTATTTCCAACTGTATCCAGAGCCCTATCTAGAAGATCAACCTCGCTACTAATATCTTTAAGATTCGACACATTCACTCAAGACTTCTTAGAAATATACTATTCAGTTTTGTGAACACTTCAGAACTGCGAATTTATTTTTTACATATAAAATAAAATTGAGTTATCTCTATTAGAATTATCTTCGCCATCTTCTTCGATTTCCATATCTTTTGTCAGACCTTTCAGCGCTGCAAAATGGTTTTAACTGTCATTACTGCCGCAACGCCGAAGAATACAACTCGCATATAAAATATTTTATTCAGTTTTGACGAATTTGAAGACCAGATGTGCTTATGTTACACATGAAAACAAAGCTCTAACATATATATGCAAATCTGTGGTAAGACCTGTGCTATGCTATGGGTGTGAAGCATGGACCCTAACCCAAGCATCCGCAAACATATTGAACGCCTTTGAAAGACGGATCCTGGGGCGAATAATCGGGGCAAAGCTAGTCTGGGACCAATGGTGAATTCGATACAACAATGAGCTATATGAAATTTTTGAGGAGCCGAAGGTCAACGATTTTAAGACTGCTGAAGCTGTAATGGGCGTGCCGCATAAATTGTATGGACGGACGGCGGATAACCAAAAAGATATTCGCTGTTAGAACTGAAGGGCGGAGACCAGTGGAGAAACCGAGGAAACGACGAAGACCGTTTATCGCTGCTTGGATTTCGAAATTGGAGAACGCGGTCAATGGTTCGAGGCAGTTGGAGGCACTTGTTGCAGGAAGCGATGGCCCGAGAGGGGCTGTAGCGCTATAAAGAAGAAGAAGAACACTTTCAGGATAAATAAATCAATAAAATATGCATGTTCCATTCAAAAAGGTTTTAAGTAGCAGGAGATCAGTAGTAAATTAAACAACGTGTACGAATTACTAGCAATTGGTTCCTTACATAGAATACTTTAATGGAAATTCTACCTTCAGCATTCGTTGCTTACAGATGTGTTTTGTAATTAAATAAAGCGTTAAACGGCCATATTGAGAAATATGAGTTGATGCCGAATTGCCAACTTGCGTTTCGAGCCAGACATTCGACCATAAACGCTATGACGAAAATAACTTGAGACATCTGTTGGAAACTAACTAATAGAGAATGTGTTGGAGCGTGCCTCATTGATATGGAGAAAGCTTTCGATACGATATGGTTGGATGGAATAATTTTTAAACTCCTTCAGAACTGGTTCCCAGACACCTTGTTCCTATGATATGCGGGATGATTTTGTGTATGGCTTTCTAAACACCGCTGCCACCATTTTTTAAAAGCTCCGCTGGAATCTCATCGATGCCCGGCGCTTTATTATTCTTTTTGGCCTTGATGGTGGAACGAACTTCATCCAGAGTTGGTGAGGCCAACGGAAGCTCTCCAGGAATATCTTTAGGCTTCCATGTTCTGAAGCTGTGCAGAGGATTTAGGAGGTTCTTGAAATATGATGCCCATCTTTTCTTAACCCAGTTTTCATCAGCGATGATGTTGCCGATGTCATCATGGCAGAGAGCAGTCTTGGGCTGATAACCTTGTTTCGGGCTTTTCACTACTTTGTATGCTTATCTTGTATTATTGCTCGCTAGACTTACATCGACGCCTCACTTGGTCGTCATATTATTTTCTTTTCTTAATTCGAATTATCTTATTCATAACCCTTCTAAGATTTTCATAATGTTCTCTCTTCGTTCTGGTTTTCCTACCTATATATTCTTTGCATACCTGATTCCTTTTTTCTAATGCATTCTGGCACTCATCATGAACGAATCATTTCTTTTGCGCCGGGCTTAATGTCCGATTGTCTGTTCCTGGAAGTGTTAATTTTTGTGAATAGCAGCGCCTTTCCATTCTTCTTGATATTTTTATGTTCCTGATATTTTTATATTGTGCCTTAATGAAACTTCACTACATACAAATTATAATTCAGGACGGAGACAATAAATCAGGATTTGCATCAATACTTAAAATTATTTTGGAAAAAATTAAAAAATGCGCCGACGACAAACCTTCAATGGAAAAACAAATGGATTTATGCAGTTTAGTACGAACTTTAACAGAAATACAAAATACAAGAAATAGTACTCGAATACGAGCAGGAGATAATCGAAGTTGTAGCTCAGTAAGTTTTTCGCCTTCTATTTCGGACATGTAGAGTTGAACATTTTTTTCCTGTCAGGAATCGGAACGTAACTCATTGCAAACATCGGAAAATATCAGCTGTCTAGTGAAAAAGATTCTCGAGTTGGGCGTCAAATATTGTTCCAACAGAAATATTAATTTACGTAATGTCCTCTGTAAAATACTCAGTGATGATGTATGTAATGAAGAGTTATCGAATATTTGTCGAACAATTGGTCAATATTTAGAGTCCGATCGAAATGTTGTCTGTGACCATGTGAGAAAAGAGACTGCTGGACGTACTGTTAATGCACCATGCTTGCCCCCCGTTCGTGGAAACATAAAGTATCCTAGTAACATGGATTATGGAACTGGCAGCTTTTCTTTACCATTACCTCAAGACTGTGACGAGGGTAATGTTGACCAGTACCGACGCAAATTCAAGCAGCGAGAATGTTGCGTTCAAATTGATGGACCTGATATTGATAATACAATGCAAGGAATCAACCAGAAGCTGCCAACTGGAATAGAGGTAAGTTTTGGAATAATTTCATAATTATGCTTATAAATTAATTTTATTCTTTCAGATTTGTCGAAAAGGTACTATGGACTTGGATTCAGACGTTTTCATTCTAAAAATGGGCAAAAAAGCCGAAACCTCGGGTAAAAAAGGATTAATAGAGATTGAGCTTCGAACGCCAAAAGGACCGTCGGGTGGACGCCCTCAACTAGCAACCATTGCTACCCAAGTGGATGAAGATATGCTTAAAGAACGAGTAACATCTTCCGGTGCTGCTGGTGAAAAAGCCAAAGGTGGTGGTAAAGGTAAAGGCAAAGGCAAAGGTGGCAAGGGCAAAGGAAAGAAAGGCAAAAAGTAAAATGTAGTTTCAAAAATGCCAGAACGATTAGCGAATTTGTGACTAGTATTAGGATTCTTTCTGGCGTGATTTATGAAAACAAGGTGTTTTACAATGACAGGTTATGTGTAAGTAATTCGCCCGCCTGTCCAACATTACATTTAATTTCATTATTTTTAAACAGAAGAGCACACTCTATTCCTTTAGTACTTTTAAAATACTTGTATAACAAGAAAGCTAGCAAAATAAAATTCCTGTATATCAAAAATCTGAATTTTTTATTTAATATCTGAAAGTAATTATTTCCTAAATTTACATACAAAAGCTATTGCGAGGCTTTAATTTTGTTTAAAAGGTATTCAATGCGATCTTTCATCACCGGTTGACCTCTCTTTGTTTTCTTAGTCATCGCTTTTTGTCGCTGATTCCGCTTGATTTTTGCTTGTTTCTGTTGGGCAATCTTTTCTTCCATCAATTGTTTTTTCTGGGCTTCTATTTCAGCTCTCTTCTGACTCTCATCCTGCGAATACAAAATATTTTGAGATTCATACTATAAAGGATTTTTAAAACCTACTGGCTTCGGTTTCTTTTCAGGTTTATGTTTTTTCTTGAAAAATGGTTTTGAATTTTTGTTTTTATGGTGGAACTCTTTTCTTGGGAATCGCGATCCATGTGGTTTACTGGGCTTTCCCATACTCAGCTAGAATAAAATAGAAAAAAGTCTGTAAAACTGAACTACTTTAGAAAGACTTAGATAAATGATAGTTTGATAAATATAACAGAATTCTTTGGATTAAGACGCTAGATACGATCATCGTATTGACCAAGTTCACTGGAATTAAGATAAGTTACTAGATGAAACATTAGAATATAAAATGAACAACTTCGTCAAATAGTGATAATTCGAACTCAAACTTATCCAGTATAGCACGCACAGCTTGTCAAGTGGGACGATCATTACGACCGAAAATTGGAGTAAGCGCTCTTAAAGTGGCGACCATCGACTCAGGATTTTGGTAGTAATTTTTAATAATTTCCAAACGTTACTGGTTCGTGAACTTTACCATGATGAAAATGTTGACTTTAACTAACGGTTTGACATGGACAGTTCATTAAAAATGTTTAGGAGTGTTCATATAAAGATGCGAAATTGTTATGTTCCTAATGCCAGAGCCAAATTGGAGAAGGTTCGGTGTTTTGAATTATCAAGTGGCTTTAGTTTTTGAGTCAATTTAATCTTGTAACCATGTAGGCCAAGATTTTTTCGCAAAATACGCCACAGTGTCGTTTGAGCGATGCCCAATTCTTGACAACGACGCGAAATCGATTGATCTGGCTCATCGATTTTGAATCGATGCACTTACGGCTGCGAACTTATCCACTGTAGTGTGCACAGCCCGTCATATGGGACGATTATTATGGCCAAAAATTGGAGTAAGCTTAAAGTTGCGACCACCGAATCAGAATTTCAGTAATTCTCAATAATTTTCAAACGTTCCTGGTTCGTAAGCTATGTTGACTTTAACTAACGTTTTAACATTGACAATTCGTTAAACTAAAAAATACGGGTCAAACACCTCTGGCATGAAAACCGCACCAAACAGTAATTTTTCGCGGATGCAACAGTGTCTCGAGAAGCACATGTGGTTTTGTTGCTGACCAATAACGCATATTTTGCTTATTAACAAAGCCATTGAATTCTACGTCTAGCACTCCAAGAGGTGTATTCCTGAAATCGTGGATAACAGAGAACCAAATTGAATACAGGTGCAATCTATATGGGTCGGAGTTCCCAACATACCCTAGGACAAATTCATATTTGGACCTTTGCATTGCTGACGCAGGACTTGAATTCAGCTTTAATAGTCCTCAACGGAAACTGCAGGGGCTTCCTTATGATAGCGACCATAACGCAATCGTAATGGAAATCAATCATCACAGGGATGATTTCTTCCTCATTCCAGTTCAACATGTAAATCATCGGTTGAATTTCAAAAAAACAGACTGTGGAAAGTTTCAAAAGAAGTTTAATCGCGAGTACCAGAAGCACTGTCCCCCTTCGGCAACTCTTGCTCAATGGTTCCTAAGAACAGAAATCTAACTGACGATGAAATAGATCTCTATTTGTCGAAGTTAGAGAAGCTGACGTTGGAAACGATTGAGAAAGTCGTTTCCAAGATTAAACATCGAAACAATATGGAAGGATATGAAACACCAACCATCGCAAGGTTAAAAAGATTGAAAAGCGTTCTTCTCACACGAGTCAACAATATTTATCGACGATTTTTGGACTACAACCATCCCTCGTTGGCTTTGTTGAAATTACACCTGAAGAATGTCCGAAACTTAATCCGGTCATACTTCAGGAGTGAGGTCAGCAATCAATGGGCGGAAAAATTGAGGGGTATTAGCCCACAGAACTCAGATGGCGTGTTCGCGAAAGTGAATAGCATATTCCGTAAGAAGTGTCGAGTGAACGTATCGAATCTTGAAGTCACTAGTGATGAGATAAATCTTCTCGATAGGGCTGGTATCGAAATGTATAGTACGACTCCGGATAGAAATGGAAACAGGATTATATGTTGCATAAACTTGCCCTGATTGGAACACATTTTGAATTGGTTCATCTACCAAAGCCTGAGAGAGGGAACGAAATATTTTCAGGGGTCGTTGAAGCAAAAGTTTCCGAGTTGAAATCAAGCCTGAACAGCCAATCAATTCTTCATTTCAATGAAACATTAACATCTGACCTCATACCGAGCTTGAATCTTATCGATTATTTTGTCAGCTATGAAGACTTGTGTTTCATATTGCGCAAGGTAAACAGCAAGAAGTCATGTGGCACTGATGGTATTCCAAATGTAGTTTTCCGACATTTGCCTGAGGTTGCTATTAGGAATTATTGCATATTGTTCAACAACATGTTGAGCAATTCATCAGAATTAGGCACAAATGACGAAAATCCACTAAACAAATAATGTGTTTACAAGCTAATATGTACATATCAGTACAGCTACATCCGTCAAACGGGACGCAAAATAAGAATTAGATTCCGCGAATGTAAAAGGGATTACAACAGAAGGATGAAAACCACATGGTCGACAGCAAATATACACCAGTATATACCACAAAAACTACCCAATTTTCTTCGAAAAGCATATACTTTATAATGAATTATCCGTATAGTATTCTTCGATTAAAAATGTCGACACTTTTCAGGTTTTCGGAAAAAAACTTGAAAGATGAGGTTTTTGAAATATATAAGCTTTTGTGCTTTAGTACTTCTTTTCCAGCTACTTCGGCATCAGTTGAGCGGAGTTTTTCTGTACTCAAGTGCATTAAAATTTTTTTCTAAAATAGAAACTCTATGAGTCATACTCGCCTAAGCGAACTGTCTACAATTACTTCTAGAAAAATAATTAGTTAAATGCCTAGCTAAGTACATGGAATATACATTTTATGAAAAGGTTTTGAATTAGTTTGTTTCTAACGATAGAAGAATTCATTTAAAGTACAAGCACTTGGAAATAAAGTATCCAAATAAATTTTTTGAACGCTCTGAATTTTCTTATTTTCTTCCCTCAAGTCCCCATTCCAAGCTACACTTGCCAAAAAAAGTATCCGTGCAACATCAAAATAAAGCAACATATTAAGAAATTCATGCTATAGAAAGCTGTTACGTTTAAATATTTAAGCAACAAAATTTATTCATTAATGAAACTATCTTTTCTATAAATTTTTCCTGTAGTATTCCTTTAAAAACTAGATTTTACAAAATAAAAACAAAAAAGCCTCACTTAAACGAACCAGAAAATGTATCCGTACATGACAATATTTATTTGAAATATTCAAATATTTTATTACATATCAGGGCTTAATAGCTTGTCGGATAACATTTTCGCTTAAGCACCTCCTTAAGTCGATTTGGCATGGAGTGTACCAATTTGGCTGTGTCCTGCCTCGTAATTTTGCACCATTCATCGACGATGACGTTTTTTAGCATTTCCTTCGAGGTTATGCTGTGCTGACGGATCCTGCACTCCAACAAGTCCCACAAATGCTCAATGGGATTAAGGTCTGAGGATCGAGGCGGCGTACACAGTTGATGTTTTGTGTTGCAGAGCAAACAAATCTTCACATTGTGTGCATGGGATCATTAGGTTGCTGGAACCAGAAATCGTCACCAAGCTTAATTGCTGAACGCTTTGCTTCAAATTCGCCTTCAAAATATTAAGGTAACCGTATTGATCCATAGTTCATTCTATAAACACAAGTTGGCCAACTCCTTCTGCCGTCATACACCCCCAGATTATCACACCACCTCCACAATGTTTCACAGTTGGAACGAGATTTTCTTTTTCGGGGGAGTACCACACTTCCGCCACTCTAACTTTCTTCCTTTAATGCCAAATATGCAAAATTTGCTTTCGTCAGAGAATAGGACCTGTTCCCAAAACTCTGGTGGCTTGTTTTTTTTTGCGAAATCCACACGTTTCTTCCTGTTCACTTCCAAAATGTATGGCTTCTTACGTACTATGCGTGAGCGATATCCATCTCTCTTTAGTATTTTTCGTATGGTATCTTCGTGGAGAACCTTGTCAAAAGAGTCTTTTATATTTGTAACAATTTGGGAAGCAGTTACTCGAGTTTTCTTTTTAATTGCCAGCAAAACGTTTCTTTTTTCGCGTTGTCAGTATGGAGAGTCGATCACAACGAGGCTTTGACATAATCGAACCAGTTGTATTAAATGTTTTCACGACATACTGGACAGAGGAGTGAGTTCTGCGTACTATTTGAACAATTTCTTGGTAATTTTCCCTTCACTCTTAAGTTTCAGCATAATTTTCCTCTCCTCAGGATTGATTTCGCTAATTTTGGGCGTCAACATGTACTTTAGTGCACAAAAAATTTAAACAAACTGCACTCACGTTTAAGGCTATCACAACATAAAGTAAAACTATAATCGGACCTAAAAACATTAATATGCATCTGCATATGTCATCGCGTAACACGGGGAGTCCCCCGGTTTGTTCTGTACGTATACTTTTTCTGCTCTATTGTGTTGCCATAAATTGATTTTGTTTGAGTTTCAAGTCTTTTTAAATAGTAAGTTTTATGAAACATATTGGGAATCATGTAAAAGTCTAGATTTTATGGTATTATAAAAGAAAGCATTCAAATTAACTAGACATATCCTTCTTAATATAACGATAACTTTGTTATCTTGCATGTACGGATACTTTTTCTGGCAACTGTAAATACCTAACCGAATATGCATGTAGGAAAGAAAGAGATATAGAGATGACGCGGTCGACCGCAACACGGGAATCGGGACAGTCTCGATCTGGCCGGCCGCGCGCGGTTACAATAAACAGAAATAAAGTATACAGCTAAGACATAACTAAGTGTTTTTATTTACTGGTGCCCATTTTATTCTTCCATTAGCTTATTTTCCTACATGGGGGCTCAACCGGGATATTGAGAAGTTTTATGTGAAAATTAACAGGTGTTCTACACGGCAAGAAAAAAACAATGACACTAACTGTGTTGAAAAATCACGGAATATGAGCGAGGTGGAAGAAGATGCATGTAGGCTCACGTTGGGCATTTAAAAGAAATATTAAAAGCAAAAGACCTTAGTCTTTCGGGAAATAAAGCCGATTAAGTGAAACGCATTGCCACAGCAAATCCGTCAAGACAGTAGATGGTGGGATTTCGAGAAATGTCGGAAAACAATTCAGTGAACGGTGCGTCGGGCGGGGAGGATGGCATTAATGCAAGTGTGTTAGTGACGGGATTGTCCGTGAGGGCGAAATCGTTTTATATAAGCGCGAGAAAGAGTTAACCGAACGGTAACTCGCTTAGCGCGTCGCGAAATAGAGATGTTACGGCGAGCCAATGGTGATAGTGTTTGTGGCGACAGTGGTAGTCATACCGAGAACAATGCAGACGTGCATGCCGACATAGAACAATCGCGGGTAGTGCGCTCGAGTTCAGGGGTGCATACTACACCCAAGATAAATGTTGCGACGCTAGCAGACCTTCTCAATGTTTGGAAAGACGGATATCTACGAAACATGGGAGAAGCCGGTTTTGTTTTTACGACGGGAGTATAAACTCGACGATGATACGACGAAATACTGATAGGAAGACGGCTAAAGGGGAAAGTAATGGAGTGGTTTCATTCTAAGCCGGAGTATATTGCGTTGTCCAATGCATTATGTCAGGAAAGGAAAAAAACGATGGCTGTAACAGAGCTCAAACGACCAAAAACAGCGAAGGAAGTACAAAGTTTTTTAGGGCTGACCAGCTATTTCCATAAGTTTATCAAAGGGTTTTCGACTATAGCTCGTCCTCTCTCTAATCTTTTAAAAGACGGAATAAAGTTTGAATTCGGAGAAGACAGGCTAAGGCCGTTTCAACAGCTAAAGGACATACCCGCATATGGTCCCGTTCTCAAGTTGTATCGAGTCGGATCCGAAACAGAATTACATACGGACGCGTCTAAGCAAGGAATCGGTGCCATACTTTTGCAGAGAGACTATGAAGATGGAAAGTTACATCCAGTTTATGACGCGAGTTGGAAGACAACGCCTGCAGAGGAGAAGTATACGAGCTGTTATAGGTCACATGCGATATACTTATTGCATGCTATTTCTCTAGTTGCATGCTACTTTACTTATCATGACTCCCTCTCTTTGATAAAGTCACGAGTTGCCTGATATTTCGCTTATCACAATTAATTACACATGCATGAAAGAGGTGTGTCTAACTTGCACTTGCATTGAAACACAAAACCTCGACTCGCGTGTACACACAAAATCTTCGGCATGTTTAATGTACCGAGCCGAGTCTCAAAAGAGAAACTTACTGTTGAGAGCGAAAGTGGGCGTGGCAAAGACGGGAGCTTTTGCGTTATAGCTGTAGCAGCTACGGAGGAAGAGGTTGTCGGGGTTCTGAAATGTTTGAATGAACTAAATTGAAACCATTATTTTAAAAGTAGGCTAGCTTCGAGTATAAAAGAACCTGGTGGTTCCAACAATGGTGTCTTAATCGTTGAGTAGCTTGTTCAAGGCGTATGCCCGAACAATACCACTTCCAAGGCTTCCGCCAGGAATAGCGAAAAGCGATCAAGGCCTCGTCGTGCTGAACATACAAAGGAAAGCCAAGCAGCGGACAAGCGAACACCAACAACTTCGAAGTCCCAGACACGCAGAGGCAAGCAGCGGACAAGCGAACACCAACAACTTCGAAGTCCCAGACACGCAGAGGCAAGCAGCGGACAAGCGAACACCCACAACTTCGAAGTCCCGGACACGCAGAGGGAATTATTTGTTATGCCGACGGACCGTCCGGCATTGGAGCAGGCTATTGAAGCATCGCCCACGGTAGGCCCGCGACCATTGACGATCGAGGAATACCGCGCTCGAACAGCGAAGCTTTGCAGCCCACCACCTGAGCCAAAACCCGAGAAGCGACAACGAGGCGGCCGAATAGTTGCATACCGGCGCCAAGCACGCGACCTGCGAAGGCTGGCACGAGTTGCGGTCACTTCGGCTGAGCGAGAAAGTTTTAGGTGGCAGTATCGGCAACTGGAGGCTGAGTTCAAGAGCCAGCAGCGGCTTAAAGAATTAGCGAGAAACACGTCTTCGCCTGAATCGCCAACATGCCCAGAATAATTTGTACAAATATTTGAAATTAAATAAATGTGCATTAAAAGAAGGAAGATTAGTTTATACTGGAGGAGGGTGTTCGTTCGGTAGTAGGTACAGTGCTTTGCTTCCTTTACAGGTATCAACGCTATACATAGGGTGTAGCGTTGTGGTTATATTTACTCCAGGCAGTTGAGGTTGCAACGTTCGTTGCAAGATACTTAACAGAGCTATGAATTGGAAATTTTAGCCGTTGTGAAAGACAGAAAACCAAACCATGCAGGTCCACAAGGGGAACCAAATTACGGTGCAGGGGGTCGGATCCCTAGTACCGGCGGCAGAGGGTAGTGAGCGAGCAGGCTCCCGGCCGTCATCATCCAGCGACTGCAATGTTATAGAAGTGGTGAACTTGGCTTCTGTAACAGATATAACTACAAGCAAACAGGACGCTAGCACAGAGAACCCTTTCAGGCAAAAACCGCTGTTGGCAAGAACACCGATAGAACAAGTCACCGATTGCGGGGGGAGGCAGCAAACCCAAGAAACACTGTCAAAGTCAACATCACAGGTTAAATCATCGGAGACAGACGACAGACGGACTAACGAACGAAAGAAGGCAGAGTGCGTTGTGCAACCTGGCATCATTGCGGCCTTTGGGCGCAGTAGAAGGACTATGCGCACCCCGGAGCGTCCAGTGCAAGACGTACACAATCCGGATCAAGCTGCGACACCAACAGAGGCCAGTGTAAGACTGGGGGAGGGAGAAGTTTTGCCGTTGGCCGACGCCACTTCAAACGTCACCCAAGCGATAGAAGCAAAAGGGCTAGGAAACGGGGGCCTCTCCCAAGAGGTGGCGGCAAATAACACAATCGCCCTTGACCGCGCCGAAGAGGAGCGGCTTACTCGGAAAGCGGGGACTATCGTCAAACAACTGAGGGCTGCCTGCGAAGTGCAGAAAAACATAGGCAAGAGTGTCAGGAATGGCATTCTTGAACTGGAGGAGCTTTTTGGCCGCATAACGCACTACAGGCGGAGGTGGCTTGCAACCGAAAAGCACCAAAAAGACACGCTCTCCCTCGAGGCATCAGCGGGTCCTAGCAGCAGCAAAAGAATGGCCGGTAGCCCAATTGAAGGCGACCGTGAGAAACGGAGGAAGGACGAGACCATAAACGAAGTTGTCACTCCAGGCGAGGAGTTTCATGTGGTGCGAAACAAGGCAGCGAAAAAAGCGGCCAAAAAGCTACTCCTAGAAAAAACAGACAAAGAGCTCAACCACGAAAAGAAGAACAAAGAACCCCCCGATATACCGCAGAAAACAAAAAGCAAACCGCGGCGCAAACCCTTGCGAGAGGCACTGCTTATTAAACCCACTAAGGGCCGAACCTAGGCAGATGTCCTCCGTGAAATTAAAGGAGCGGTCAAGCCAGACGACACAAAAACTGCCATCAAAGCAGTTCGACCAACCCGGACCGGTAGCCTGCTGGTGGAATTCGGGCCAGAGGCCACAAACAAAGATGCATTCCGTGACGCGGTTCAAAAGGTTCTTGGAGATGCGGCAACCGTTGCCTCGCTCGAACCAATGGCCACCCTGGAAATCAGGGACCTCGACTGCGTCACAGACAAAGCTGAAGTAGAGGATGCCATTAGGAGGGAGTTCCCCAGCTTAAGTGAAGTCAAGGCAAGATTGACACGTGAAAACACAAGGGGGCAACGCATGGCTATTGTCGAACTAGCTGATAAAGACACCCAGCAAATCCTGGCGAAGGGCAAAATTAAGATAGGTTGGGTGATCTGCAGGATACGGAGAAGAGCGATCCCTATCCACTGCTTCAGATGCCTCGAATACGGAAACACCGCGTATGGCTGTAGGGGACCCGACAGGATATCTCTGTGCTACAAATGTGGTGAAACGGGGCACAAAAGGAAGGAGTGCACGAACGAGGCAAAATGCATTCTTTGCAAGGATGCTAAGCTAGCACCCGGCGACCTCAAACATGAGCCGGGGACAGGGAGATGCTGGGTTTTGAAGGAGGCCCTAACTGAAGCCAAATCGATACCCAAATGATCCGTATCCTGCAGGTCAATTTGCACCGAAGCACAAACGCCCAGGACCTACTTGAGCAGTTTGCGAGGGATAAGAAAGCGGACCTGCTGTTGCTGAGCGAGCAACATCATAACAAGGACACGCAAACGTGGTACCCTGACGAATCTAGTACCTCGGCCATCTGGGTTCGAGACAGCGCCCGCCTTCAGGTGCAGGGCCATGGACGCGGGGATGGTTTTGTGTGGGTGCGGTGTTCAGGGATAACATATTTCAGTGTTTATCTGACGCCTAACGAGGCACTGCCGAACCAAACTCGATGCCCTGGAGGACGCTGTCTCGAACACAGAGCGCCACATGCTGGTCGGGGGAGACTTCAACGCTAGAGCCATTGAATGGGGTATGCCACAATCCGACCCAAGGGGAAAGCAAATCTTGGACATGGCGGCCAGAACAGCGCTTTTTGTCCTAAATACTGGTAACACCCCTACTTTCCGCCGCTGGGGTTGCGTAGGAACCATACCCGATGTGACACTCGCTTCGGAGTCCCTGGTACCTAGAGTACACAACTGGCGAGTACTAGAGGACTACCCGGCTAGTGATCACCAGTATATAGCGGTTGAGATTCACGACGGTGCCACTCTGCGTGCATGTGCCTAAACTTCAATCCTCGGATGCAGGACTGGGAGGATGGACGTTGAGAGGTTCGCTGACGCGCTTAAGGCAGGCGCACTGTTGCTGGGAGCTCCGCCAGGGAGTGGAGGGCCTACAGCCAAGGACTTGGTGAACTCAACTATGAGTACCATCATAACTGCTTACGAGTCTTCCATGCCCCGTCGGAGACACCGACACGGTAAGCCTCCAGTATACTGTTGGTCAAACGAGATCGCCGAATAAAGAAGCGAGTGTCACAAACTTCGGCGAGAGGCTCAGCGGGCGCGAACACGGGAGGAGTCAGACACTAGGCTAGCAGCATACAGGTCCGGCAGGAAATATCTTCGCAGGCTTATTAACAAGAGCAAGGCCCGATGCTGGCAAGATCTTGTGGACGATGTAAATAGGGATCCGTGGGGCCTAGGTTACAAGCTGGTCATGCGAAAACTTGGTGCCCAACGGAAGCCCTGCTTACATGAAGCAGAGAAGATGGACGAGATCGTACGGGCACTATTCCCCACGCACCCTGTCCGTGTCGATTCAGCTCATGCACAAACACCATTAGAATGCTCACCTTTCACAATGATGGAACTGGAGCAGGTAATTCTATCCATGAGAGCAAGGAAGGCACCGGGACCAGATGGCGTTCCTGCTGAGGTTTTGCAGCTTGTCTACAATCTTTGTCCTGACTTGCTGCTCAGTATGTTCAACGCTTGCCTTTACGAAGGTGTATTTCCGGAACGCTGGAAAGTGGCGAGGCTCGTACTGATCAGCAAGGGGAAGGGAAATTCCGAGTTGGCGTCTGCATACCGCCCGTTATGTATGCTAGACACGGCTGGGAAAGTGCTCGAGAAACTCATCAAGGGAAGACTCACTGACGCGGTCCGTTCTACCGGGGACCTATCTCCACGGCAGTATGGTTTTAGAGCAGGTCGCTCCACTATTGACGCGATAGCGGAAGTAGTGAGCGCGGTCCAAAGAGCGGAGGCTCACTGCCAGTCAAACAAAAGGGTTGTGTTACTCGTGACGCTTGACGTCAGAAACGCCTTCAATTCCGCTAGATGGGCGGATGTTCTGGAAGCACTGGAAAACTCTTTTCAAGTTCCAGAATATCTGATGCGGATTTTGAAGAACTACCTGACAGACCGGAGCCTGCTCTATGAGACGAAGGAGGGTCGGCGGAGGATGGAAATTACATCGGGTGTTGCACAAGGCTCCATCCTTGGCCCAGACCTGTGGAACACTACGTACGACGGGCTACTGAGAATCGAGCTGCCGGATGAGTCGCGCTTGATCGGCTATGCAGATGATGTCGCGGCGCTAGTGGCGGGGCGCACTGTTGAACAAGCGCAACTCAGACTGGGTATGCTAATGCGCCGAGTGATGGACTAGATGACTGCTCGCGGATTCAGCCTAGCTTTGGAGAAAACCGAAGTAGTCATCTTGACAAAGAAGAGAATCCCTAGAGTAAGGATGATCAACATTGGGGAAGCACTCGTTAAGACTAAACTAGCAGTGAAGTACCTGGGCATTTTGATCGACTCGAAGATGCGTTTCTCCGAGCAAATCTGGGCAATAGCTGACAAGGCTGCAGCGAGTGTTTCGGCTCTCAGCCGACTAATGGCCAACATAGGGGGTCCCACCTCATCAAGAAGGAGACTTCTGATGAGTGCAGTACAATCTGTGCTGTTGTATGGCTCGGAAATATGGTGTGAGGCTCTCAACAAGGAGCTGTATCGAAAGCGCTTGGCACAGGTGCAGCGACGAGGAGCGCTGCGGATTGCATCTGCATATCGGACTGTCTCGGAGTCGGCAGTGCTGGTCATCGCAGGAATGATACCCATTGCCCTCCTTGCCAAGGAGCGCCACAGAATCTACCTGCGGAGATGCTGTCGCCCACGAAGAACGAGAACGCTCACTCAGTGATTGGCAACAGCCCTGAGTGAGCGATACAAAAGGTAGGTGGACCGCACGCCTTATTGGTGACCTGAGACCGTGGCTCAATCGAAGGCATGGTGAGGCTGACTTCTATCGAACTCAGTTACTGAGTGGACATTGATACTTTCGGTCTTACCTGCACAAGATTGGTAAGTCACGGTCTCCTGACTGCATATTCTGTGCTGGAGAGGTCGATGATGCCTACCACACATTTTTTGTATGCAAGAGGTGGGAAAGGCAGCGCGGTGACCTCATTGAAGAAATGGGAGATCTCTCTCCGGATGAACTCACTGGAGAGATGCTCACATCCGTTGACAAATGGAACTGTGTGGCACATTACGCTCGGGCAGTCCTTAAGATAAAAAGGAACATATTTGAGCGCCTGGAGGCGTCCAGGGCGGAGGGGTCTCTTTTCTAGAAATCCCTCTCCCTTCCCCTCCTTCCGCTGGAAAAGGGATCCCTGTAGCCCGGTGGCGCCTAAACGCGTAGAGAAATGAGGCTTAGCCCGAAGTTATGTGTCAAACGGTTCCAGGCTAGGTTCTCAGATTGATAAGGGAGGTGTTTAGTGGGTAGTCCAAGGGTATCCTCCATGGGAGTCCCACACTGCCAGACTCGGCGGGCATAAATGCCTTCACCTCCCTACCACAAAAAAAAAAGACGGTTAAGCTCTTGCCCTAACCATGTCAAAAAAGGAGACGTCCTTAAGAGAGGCACGTCGGAAGTTGTTAATCGACGAATTTAATTGTCCTTAAGAGAGGCACGTCGAGAGTTGTTAATCGACGAATTTAATCATAACTTTGAACATCGACCTGGCAGGGCTATGAAGCACGTGGATGGTTAAAGCCGATATCTGGCATCAGTATATCTTATTGAGAAGAGAGTAGACGCATTAATGGAACGAGTGCACCGAGCCCAGCAGAAGGAAAGCGAACTACAAAAAATCATTCATGATATAAACGACGAGAAATAACAGGACTTCAAACTGCGAAAGAAATTCTTTATCGCGAAGAACGAGGAGATCTTCTAGTGGTTGTACCCAAGGCAATGCAGTAAGACGTTATAAGAAGTGCGCACGAACGTGGTAATTTCGGCATGAGGAAAGCCGAATATGTTCTTCGACACGAATTTTGGTTCCCGCACATGCAAGCCCGCATAAGGAAATTCATCGAGAAGAAACACGGAAGGCTGGAGGGCTGGTTACGACGGGTGTGCCACGTGGTAATGGTCAAGTAAAGAAGCTAAACCGATTGATTATCCCAATGTTGATAAGCTGTCTATAGAAAACCCAGCAGAGTGGTTTAAGTTCGTTGACAAAGTCCAACAGAGCATTAATTCTTCGTTTGACCGTTGTATTGGAATTTCACCATTCGAGGTACTGATTGGAACAGCTATACGTACGAAGAATGACGAAGCTACGTGAAATAATTGAAGCTGAAATCGTAGAAATCTTTCAGAAGGAACGATCGGAACTTAGAAGCAGAGGTATGGACAACATGAAGAAAGTTCAAGAAGAAAATCGCAAAACGTTCGATCGACGGCGTAAAGCCGAAAGCCCGTATGATGTCGGCGATATTGTAGCTATTAAAAGGACTCAGTTTGGAGGAGGTCTAAAAGTCTAGAGGAAGTTTTTGGGCCCTTATCGGGTTGTGACAGTTAAGCCTAATGAACGGTACGGAGTTGCAAAAATCGGTGACCACATAGGACCCAAGGAGACTACGACGTTAGCTGATCATATGAAGCCATATCCAGAATGTCGAGATGCAGGCATAACCGTTGAGACTTCATTCGAGGATTCGTCGTCCGAGGAGGAAGCAGGTATCGGGGACGATGCATCCATCAGAAAGGCCGAGTGTAGGAAAGAAAGAGATATAGAGATGACGCGGTCGAGCGCAACACGGAAATCGGGACAGTCTCGATCTGCCCGTCGGCGCGTGGTTACAATAAACAGAAATAAAGTATACAACTAAGACATAATTAAGTGTTTTTATTTACTGGGGCCCATTTCATTCTTCCATTAGCTTATTTTCCTACATGCATTTTATGAAAAGGTTATTGATCACTCTGCTAAATCTTACAATGAATTAATTTAAAGTACAAGCACTTGGTAATAGTTTTCAATTACGCTCTGAATTCCCCATATTTTTCGTTTTCTCCCCTCAGCCTGAAGTCCCCATTCCAATCTACACATTTCCATCAAACCCCATCCTAGTTAGTTCTTGCTGTTTATGGGATTGCTTAACTCGGTTACCCTAAGGGTTCAAACAGACTATGTACGTCAATATAGCCGCATGACTGTCGCAATTTACACACGTTTCAATAAAAGCGCGCACACTGCGACTTATTCGACGCTTCTTGCAAGGTCGATTGTATCAAAGATTTGCGATTATTCCTAGAAACTAGGTAATATTTTTCGGGTCGCACATTTTCATGATACTCGCGCATATCATTCCTGGCAAGGGCATTCCTTCAACTGAGCATATCAGCTCATCGCAACCCAAATACACTTAGCAAATTTTGTCGCAAGTAGCATATATTTGCAGCTAGAAATCGCTCGATACGACAGTCATGTCACAATCTGGTCGAATTCTAGCTGACTTGGAGCAAAAATGTTCCCATTAATTTTTGCCCACCCGGATGAGATAGCTACGAGATGCCACTAATTCAATACGCACTTTGAATGAAAATTGAAAATGTATTCCCAACCATATACACTTAAATATCACACGTTTAACTTCTGAAGGAACTCAGCTACAATAAAATGGGTTGAAGAAAATAATTCGTATTTAGGAATCATTCAGATTTAGCATGAGAAAACTAAATCGAAAGTCAATCAAACGAAAATAAAAACAAAATTAACTGTAGAATGGTACTCACTATTTTCGTTGTAAATATTTTTGACGTATTTTTGTTTACTGCTTCTACACACGTTGCAGATGGTAAGAACAATCGCCAGTGGCGGGACGGGAATTAATGGATTTCGGGGTGACGGCACATTCCTGGCAACGGCCCTACGCGTCACGTGCGCTGACTCTGTGTGCAAATGGGTTCGTTTTAATTCTTAGTAATTTATTTGTACGGAAAATCGACATGAAAACACGCAGTAGATAGTTAATTTCAATTGCTTATTGAATCTTTCCCAACTAAACTATACAGTGCTGATGGTCGGTACCATCAATTATTTACATTTAACACTTGACACATGACGTATATTGTTTGCCTTGAAGTAGCTGTCAAAACAACAAAAAGCCGGCATTGGCTCTAAAAAACAACCGATATTAATTTCATTCCTCTAAATTAAAAGTGCGAATCTAATTCCACATTCAATTTTGGCACCAAATTATCTTATAGTTTTGTGATTTTAATCCTGCGCTAGTTAGTTTAATTGATTTTTCAGTGAAAATGTCGGGAAAAGTGAACGTGAAAGATCGTGTAGAAGACAATACCATTGACCTGAGCCTCTCGGAATTGACCGAGGTGCCGGTTCGTGAAATTGTAAGTTACATGACGTTGCGTTTGTTATCGTTTTGATTCTATATTTAGGAATTTTATTGTTAAAGGCATGATAATGACTGGAATTTCGAGGGAATAGTGGGCAGATGTGCAATATTTGGTGCGTTTGTAATGTCATTTGTGGTTAAGTTGACAGATAATTTTACAACGATTGGGGAGGGATTAAAAAGGAATACACCCAGACCTCGTTTTACGGCCTAGATCGGTTCTGGAAAACAGCCTTAAAGCAAAAAAGCTTTTTAACGCGTTATTTCAATAAAATCCCGCAAATATCCAATTAGATCGGTTCTCATAGAAGCTCAGAAAGTTTTTCTGCGAAGCTTATCAGTTTTATTTAGTGAATGAAACTCGATGGAAATAGTCGACTTTCGACTTTTACGACCGACTTTTGATTTTCGACTTTTGAAGTCGACTAGTCGATTTTTATTTTGAACGCCAATGTATTCACAAGGTGTGGGCTTATATTTTAAGCAGATTTTGAAAATGTACCTGTGTAATAACGGAAATTTGCGAAGTATGCAAAAACATTTCCTATTATTTACCTCGCCAGGAATTTTAAGATTGAAGACATTATGAGAAATCCCTTAGATAACAGTTGCCTTATAAAGAATCTCTTATACGAGATTTTATATGTCTTGAATAGCCGCTACGACTGAAATTAAAAAGAATATGACAAAAAGTATACAGAAGTGCACACATAAACGAAAAATTTCCATTTTCACATAGGTTGCAGATTTCATTTTTAATTTTTTTTTCTCAGTTGCACGCCAGAATTCTACAAAAATTTTGGCAGTACAACAACTCCGATAAGATAGCTTATGGATTCATCATAACATCTTTAAAAAACATTACAGCCATTTGAAATTAGACAAAATATTTTGTTTGAAAATAATTTTATTTTAAAATAATGTTTTTGGATGAAAAATGATTTTAAAGCTCAAAGCATTCCTTTTCTAGGCTACGTAAAAAAACCAGCATATTAACACGACTTGGAGAAAGCCTGTTTCGCCATTGAGTGGCTATACGTCCAGCGTGGGAAAACAAGCGCTCTGCAGGAACTGATGTAGCCAATGCTGGCAGATAACGCATTGTCACCTTGAATACGTGAGGATATTCGCTTTTTATGCTCCTCCATAGTAACAATGGGTTTGGGTTCTCTTTTCGATTGAAAACCGGTCTGTTCAGGTATGGGCGGAATTCAATTGGTATCCCTCCGGCTACATCTTGGTTGGCATCTACCATGGAGCTGCATGCCATTTGGTCGAAGGTAGACCAAATGCTCTCAAACGATTGTTCGAGACCTTGAGCCTGCTCTGTCACGTACCCCGCCTCAACTTGGCTTTCTGCTGCAATTTTTTCAGCGATTTGTTTACCTACGAAAAAAAATAAACAAATGCTTTTATCCGTGTTTCCTGTAAAAATATACATATTCATTACTCGTTTCAAATATATCTTGACAGTTCTACTTAGAAAAGAGTTGACATTTACAAACATCATTTACAATTGATGGCTTCAAAATTTATGGTGGATAACGTAATACAATTTTTTACGCGTGGTTGTCAACATCAGAAAGCTTTTATTCTCAGTAGCATAAATGTATCAAAATATACGTAGCAAGATTTGTATACAAGAAAAGAGTAAATATTGGGATAGAGCGCTTGTAACGTAATGCACTTATAATGCATCAGTTAAGCTAAAGCAGAAAAAAATTCTCACGAATATAGCTGCTTTCTAAGAACTACACTTTAATAGTTGCTCATATGCCATCCTTTGGAATGAAATACTTCTTCACTTCTGCTTTTGCTCAACTGATATGGAAAGTACTTTAAAGAAAATTTCTTTTCAATATACTTCAATATATTTTGAGTTCAAAGAAACAATTTAGGCTTACCAATAAAATTCATAATATTTGCTGCTGCAGCCGCTCCCTGGAGCCCAGATTTTTTAAACCGTGGGTCAAGGATCGTAGCAGCAGCAAACGGCCGTACATGTTCAATACGACTAAAGTTCCTATCTATAAGGGTCCTTAGCTCTTCTTGTAAGTTGAATCCCCAAGGCGTTGTCGCCATAAAGCCTGCTACTTTCTGTAATTTTTAAAAGAAGACAGAAATTCAGACTACTTCATTTCAGCAAAAAGACGGTGCTATTTTTCAGTAGGTCGTGCCTCCTGAAGTTTGAACACCATATGGAATGAATGAATGAAACATGTACTAAATGTAACTTACAGATTGTAGCGCATTTATCAGCGGAATGCAATTGCTTAGCGTTGTGATTTTTTCGCCCGAAATTTCGCAGGTGACTTCATAAAGTGGCTTCAACAGGTTACGGATCTCCATGAGGGTATCGAGCTCTTCACCACTAACCATATTCGGAGGCTTGGATCGAGTGCTTTTATCCTTTTTGCATTTCAATAAAACGCTACTCAAAGTATCCGATAAGTGGATAAAACGATCGAGCATCTCATAGCAGGAGTTCCATCGAGTGCGTACTTCTTGCATCAATTTTAGGCACAAGTGCTCGGGAGTTCCTGCCTCTTGCTGCATCCTTAAAAGTTCTGCAGTTGCCACAGAGCTCGTCCGAAAGAAACGCACAATTTGTTTCACCCTCACAATTAGATCTTTAAGGGTCGGGCTACCATCGGATTCGAGCTCGTCGTTATCAAGGTCCTCTTCATCCTCTGGCAGCTCATGACACTCGTTGGATTCAGAGGGCCTTTTATTTTCATGCAGACCGATGGCTGCCTGACCGATGCCATTGATAATATGTGCAACGCAGTTAATGTGTTTTTGTAACCCAAACTCCTCTCTCACAGCGCCTTTGATATTGGCACCACCATCTGTCACTACAGCCACGATACGATCATCTGTTATTTTAAAATCAGTACAAATATTCCGTAAAGCCTTACGTAGATTTGGTATATTAGCCCTATCGAGAAGTGGTTTAGCACACAGCTCCACGGACTTAGTTGTGATATCTGCAATTAAAGTATGAAATAAACTTTTCCGTAATTTCCCCAATGTTGAAGAAAATAGAGTACAAAGAAATACACAGCTCCTGAAGAGCTTATATTTAAACTCAGGACGAAAAAGCTTGTGGTACCATTTTTACATCTTTTAAATATTTTATAAACGTGAACTATTCTGAGTAATATCACAAACAGTTTCCCCCACGAGAAATCAATTGGCACAAAAATGTTGTTTGAAGTCAAAACTCACAGTTCTGTTACGGCTTTCATTTCGAGAACGTTTCCGATCTCTACCGTTAAAACTTCGAGAGAATCGTGAATTTTGTTGTTGAAATGCCATTTTGAGATAAAAAATTATCTGCTTAGGGTCCGAGTTAAAATATGTAGCTTCTAACAGAAGCGATGTTAATAAAAGCGAATGCATTCTTTAGGCATTACTTTTGGTATAGTGCGCTGTTATGCCCAAGTACGATTGCATGGAACGCGAAGTCCAGATATCTGCAGTAAGTGTGATTGCATCACTCGCCATATCTGCAGTAATCTTTAGCTTCATATCCTCATAAAAATCCTCAATCTTTTTTTTAAAAGTAGGTTCACATGGCGGGTGATAAAGGGGCTGTAACTTTTGGCAAAATGTGCGAAAACCATCTTTCGCAGGAGTAGATAGCGGTAAGTCATCTTTCACCACCAAAAACATTAATGCATTTGTTGTTGCACGATCTCTGTACCCACCAGCTTAAAGAGAATGTAAGGCGATCATGAATATTAAAGAGTGGAATAACAGCGTATTTATTCATGGTACCCGAAATACAAGAAAATGCGAAAAAAATCCCAGAACGAAATATTTCACTGAATCTTTTTAGCTCCGTAAGAAGTTTCTCATTTTGTTACCAGGAATTTCTTCGAATTCAATGTAAACCAAATACTCCAATCAAATTATAAATATTTATACAAAAACTTCAACCCTCGGGTTCTCGGTCACAATCCAAATAAAAGTCCAAATCCCTCCAACGTTTCGATAACTTTATTTGAAAATAAATTAATGTTATCGTCATCAGGGCATCTATATAATAAAGGTTCGTTAGCACTTATAAGACAAGTTTAAAGTATCTCTCTACTTACATGAAAACGAATGTAATATTATGTAATGCTTTTCTACCTTCAACTCGACGCGGAACCGACCTCTCATCGGTTCTAGACGTTAAGTCTGAGTAGTGCCAACGGATGGTACCAACAGGTCAACCAATCCGTGCACCGTAACCCATTCATGCGGTGACTGCTTGTCGGCCAGCTAGTTCGGAGAGGATTTCGGTCGCGGGTCTCCGAATGGATTACGCTCAATTACAATATTTCAGTCACCTGAACTTGCCCGTTTTCCAAACGCGTCAACAATTACTCATCCAGATTTCAAAAAGGAATTTTGGCTGTTAGAGATTACTTACGAGTACATAAATATTATTGTTTCGATGTACTCGTATTACTATTGTCTTTTCATAGAGACACTAAAAAGGACTTTTGAAATAGGTTTGCACTGGGGCATCCAAATTAAAATGCTAAATATGAGACTCGAAAGCGTTTAGAGCCTGGCAGCATTACAAATAAAAACATGCTTAAAATTTGTGCAATTGTATTCTTACAGGGAGACATGCCGTCCCGCAGAAAAGGAAGTTTGTTATACAAAACAATTCCAGGAGTTAAAATCAACTTTCAACTACCTCAGACGGGGAATCTCATAATTTTGATGGTCAGGCTTTGGCGTTGTATTTGAACCCAATTTTTATCGATAACTCTACCATTAACCAACATGGTGTCATGCTTGACCTTTCACTTTTCTAGATATTAAATGTAAAAAATTTATCCTCGCATACGAGATCGCAATCTAAAAAATCTATTCAGTTGCATTCTACTTGCTAATTACCGATTTTAATTCCACGTGCGCGACGTGATTGTGAGTCAATTCTAACTTTCTGTAATTTCAAGGTGAGTTGTTTTTTTACATACTTTGTGGAAGTCTTTAGCGGGAATCCTTACTTTTACTCCGTTAACAATAACATTCGCTATAATGTTGTCCAAGCTTGTATATTCGGACGTATTTTCGTGGGAACTGGAAGAAGGTGCGGGGTCGACGGCTTCGGCGGGACTGGTATTCTTCTCTTTGGTTATTTTAGCAGAAGTGTCCCCGGTATTTTCAGTATCGGCTGGTTTCGATTCAGTTCACACTGCCTTCCGCTGCAGACCAGACAAAATATTGCTAACCTTTCTATTTAGTTATTAACTAAACTAACCTCTTTCCTAATGTTTCTGCTCCGGTGAATGTCACTGCCTCACGAATAACGTTTTCCAAAAACTCTTTAAGCACACCACGCGTTTCTTCACAGATTACACAGGGAATACGTTTCACTCCACCACGTCGCGCCAAACGACGTATAGCTGGTTTTGTAATACCTTGGATATTCTCACGAAGAACTTTACGATGACGTTTAGCGCCTCCATGTGGCTGTCAAAATTTCCGGTTGTCACCTCGGACAAAACATATGTGCGTGGAATGGCACTTCATATGGCGGAAATGTGCTTCTTCAGATGTCGCCAGTGGCATAGTTTTCTCGATGGCCACGGTGGAGGGGCATTTCCAGATGGCTATGTCTCGAAATGTGCCGGGGTTGGATTAATTCTATATTTCGAATATTTATATCCACGGATCTAAATATTTGGACAGAAAAAAAAAATATTTTCTGCACAACGATATCCGCACAACAGATGAAGTCCGCTGGCAATTCGAGGACATATCCATCTGGCAGGTTACAAGGGTTCGGGATCGAAATCACTTCGATTCCTGGGCGTAGGCGTCACATTACACATTCCCCCCCCCAAAATCGAAGTAATTACGATCCCGTCTCCTTGGTAAAAGGTCTTGGTTAGGGACGTGGCGGGTCGAAGATCCGTTTCGAAGGATAGGCTACAACCCTGTTCGTGAAGACTCGGCAGTGACTATATAGTAGGAAGTCAGGTGTTATTCGGAGGCCTTCGTCTAGGCAGAGATTTGGGATAAGCCAAGGTTTCTCGTGGGAATTAGTTGCACTTCATCGTCTAAGGTCTTTTGCGTGGTAAATTCCCAGGGTCTTACCAGTCATGTCCGCGATGAGGTACCGGGTGGGGCTTATGACTTGTATGACTCGACACTTCACGAATTTCTTGTCTAGTTTGGCATTGTAATGGCGGGTGGCATCGCTCTGTCGGAAGTTTCGACGATATATTTCGTCGCCGGCCTTAAAGCCAGAAGGATGAGATCGCAAGTTGTACCGCTCCTCTCCCATCCGTCTACTTTCTTCAATCTTCTCCCGCAGTTGATCTCGCAGAAGTTGGAGCTTTTCGTGCGGTTCTAGAACCACGATTGGGTCCTCTAGCGATTTCAGCTGCCGCAATAGCCGGTAAGCGCTCCCATGACAGATCATATACTGGCCGAACACTGCAAAATACGGCGAAATGCCGGTCGTGGCGTGGTACGACGAGCGCAGTGCACTAGTGATGGCGGACAATTTGCGATCCCAGTCCCTCTGATTCGGGTGGACATAGGCGCGAATGGCCGCTATGAGCGTACGATTCAGTCGTTCGGATGCGTTGGCTTGTGGTGAATAGACGGCAGTTCGTTGGTGGATGATGCCGTATTTGGACATTAGGTCTCGGAACTTGCTGGAGGTGAACTGGACCCCATTGTCGGAGACAAGTTTCTCCGGAACTCCAAACATGTGAAAGACTCGGTTCTCCAAAAAGCTGATTATTGGTCCAGTGTGCATGTTACGTAGTGGTTCTATGATAGGGAATTTGGAGAGCTGGTCCAGGACCACGACAGCTCCCGTGTGACCAGAAGCAGATCGAGGGTAAGGACCGATAAGATCAATGTACAAGCGCTGGAACACGCGTTCGGGGACCTCAACCTTACCCATGGGTGGCCGAAGAATGGTGTTGGGCGCTTTAGTGCACTTGCATAGCTCACAAGAGGCTACGTACGCTTTTATCTGTTGTGCCATCTTAGGCCAAAAGAAACAGGTTTTCAACCGCCTAAGTGTACGACCGTATCCGCCGTGCGCACTTGTTGGGTGGTCATGAGCCCGCCTGATAAGATCAGTGGTTAATTCTTCGGGCACCCACAACTTCCACTGTTCTTCTTCTTGTATGGGATCTCCGGAGGCGTGTCCCATCCGTTTGTAAATAAATCCATCCGTCAACCGCAGTTCAGGAAGCTGGGACAGTTGATTCTGGATAGTGTGAATCAGTTGGGTGTAGCTGGCTGACTTGAAGGCAGGATGGTCCAAATCGATCAATTGGGGGCTGTCGTCCTCTTGGACCAACTCGGCTCCTTCAGGGGCGAACATTCTGGATAGGGTGTCGGGGACTACATGCTGGCTTCCTTTTCGGTGGCGAATTGTGAAGTCAAATGCCTGTAGTTTCAGTGCCCACCTGGCCAATCTGCCGTTGAGATCAGTCTGGCTCATTAGCCATTTCAGAGAAGCGTGATCCGTAACGATTTCAAAGGTGTGTCCCTCCACATAGGCTCGGAAGCGTTTCACTGCCAACACCGCGGCTAGACATTCTTGCTCGGAGACCGTGTAATTTCGCTGGGCTGGGTTCAACTTGTGAGACATGAAGGCTATAGGTCTCTCCTCGCCGTCTTGTGCAACCTGGACTAAGACTGCTCCCACCCCATGTTGACTCGCGTCACAATGGATTGAGAACGGTTTGTCAAAGTCCGGGCTGTGCAGTACGGGGGCCGTAGTCAGACTCTTCTTTAGCTCTTCAAAGGCTCGCAAGCTGGGCTCTTCCCATACGAATTTACGTCCCTTACGCAGCATGTCGGTCAAAGGAGTGGTAATGGTGGCATAGTCACGTACAAAACGCTGGTACCATCCGCATAAACCTAAGAATCGGCGTAATTGTTTGGTGGACTTGGGTAATGGAAAAACGTCAATCGCTTGAGTCTTTTCCGGATCGGTCTTGATATGCCCATGCCCAATGATGTGACCTAAATACTTCACCTCCGTCATCACGAACTGGCTCTTCCTTATGTTGATGGTTAATCTTGCCCTCCGGATGTGTAGAGCCACCTCCTGAAGCAGGTCGATGTGTTCGTCAAAGGTCTCTGTTATAAGCAACAGATCGTCCAAGTAAACGAAAACTTGGTGCCGCAAATGAGGTGGTATCACCTTGTCCATAAGGCGCGTCATTGTTTGGGGGGCATTACACAATCCGAATGGCATGGTCACGAATTGATATAAGGGCCGGCCTGGGACTGTGAAGGCTGTTTTCTCCTTTGAACCGGGGTCTAAAGGAATTTGCCAGAAGGCGTCCTTGAGGTCTAAGCTCGTGATGAAATGGGCTTTAGGCAATCGACTCAAAATGCCTTCGATCAACGGTAGAGGATATGCGTCCTTGACTGTGACGGCGTTCAAGCGTCTGGCATCTAAGCATAACCGGACCTTGTTCGGCTTGACAACTAAGGTGACTGGGGAAGCCCACGCGCTCTGTGATTCTTCGATTACGCCTAATGCTAACATTCGATCCACTTCGGCATATAACGATTTTTCCTTCGCCGGAGATATGGCGAAATGTCTCTGTTTTATGGGTTTAGCATCCCCCACATCTATAGTGTGGAACACCAGGGCAGTCCGCCCGAGACCTTCCTTCTCGTGCGAGGGAAAAGCCGATATAGCCGAGTCGAGACGCAGTTGCTGAGTTACATCCAGTGTATGCCGTACTAAGTTAGTGGGTTGAGATTGGTCAGGAACGGTGGTGACGGACTCCAGGGTCGAACCGGAAAATAGTGCCGGGGCCAAGTTAAATTTTCGAACGAAATCCACTCCTAGGTAAAGATTCTGGGTTAACTGAGGTATAATGAAAAATTCCATAGGTTTAGTTACCCCTTTAAAGGTGACATCCGTCATAATTTTTCCCACTACAGAGTGACGAGTTCCGTCCGCCGTGCTTAACCAGGAGGTGAAATGACGGATTTGGTCCGCGTGCTTTGCCAGTACCTCCCCTGCAAACTCGGCAGAGATGCAATTCACACTGGCTCCCGTATCTACTAAGCCTGACACTCGTTTTTGCAGGAGGTGTACTGACGCATATGGCCGAACATCATCCCTCAATAATTCGTCTAAGTATATGTCCTTCAACACTTTCCTCGACTGCCTGACTTTTCTCCAGAAGCTCCGCATCCGACGCGTGGCTCGCTTGCTTCGCGGTGGGACATTTGTGGCCAATTCCTCATGGAAGATGCGCTGTCGAGTAGCCAAATAATTCCGCAACCTGACATGAAAAGGTTTTACATGCCAAGGAACCTTCGTCTCGCTATCATTTCCCTGCGCATTGGCCTCGGCGAAGGACGGCGTCGGTTGTGGAACTTCGGGAGAACTGTGTTTAGCGGTGCGAGTCAGCAGAGTTGGAGTCATGTTGGGAGCTGGGTCATAGCTGGTGATGGGGTCTGGATTGGTTCGTCCGGGGTCTAGGAGTGCCGACGGGTGGTCGCGGCACTCGGTGGCAAGTTTTTTCGCCCTTTGCAATTTGCACAGTCAGGTGCGTATGTGTCGGCCTTCCCGCAGCGGTAGCAGAAAAGCGTCGGCTCCGCTGGACATGCGTAGAACCGATGTCCCGGTTGTCGGCAGTTCCAACAGACCGTCGGGCTTGTAAGTGCTTCAAGGGAGGGTCGATCAATCAATGCTGGGTCCTCAAGCTCCGGTGGTGCTCCGCTCCTCGGTACTGGTACTGGATCAGCAAGCAGGTGGTCTGCTGCCATCAACTCCGCGGTGTGATGATTTCGGGGATTTGGTCCCGTTATGCGAGGTTGTGGGCGGAAGGTACCTCGTCGCTCATCCAAGTGTTCTTGTCTACGCGCATGGAGGCGCAATCCCTGTATGGTGTTGATGGGAAAATGTAGCAGGCTGTTCTGGAGATCCCAGCGCATGTTCTCTCTGATAATTTCTACTAATTCGTCCTCGGGCATGGTATTTCGCAGGCGAGTGCTCAATCTCACTATACTGGTGTAGTACTGGTCGAACGGTTCGTGAGCGCCTTGTTTCCGTTTCTTTATTTGCTCTCTTAGCTCTCTCTCAGTGAAGCCATCCTCAAATCGATTGCGGAAGGCTGCACTGAAAGAGTGCCAAGTGGGACGTGGCGTTGACTCTTTAAAGCTCCAGTACCAGTCGGCAGCGTCGCCGCTGAACAAAAGATGTGCATGCCGGAGGAAGGCCGAGGAATCCCCTCCCAGGGTGCTGGATACCAACGCCTGAATCCGGAAAAGGAACCGGTCCGCCGATATCATATCGTTGAACCCTGTAAAGTTCAGGCGCCAACTCTCCATGATACGAGGCGTCGGGTCTCGAAAAGGTGCCAATGCGTTCCCGGGGGGAATCACATCCTCGATTGACCTGTGGTACTGAACTGCCTCGGGGGCTGGAGGTACCAACGGAGGTCCGGTACTGTGTCGCGGTCTGTATTCGGGAGCTCTGGGATCCATTCCCGAGTTCCTTGGGGGTGGGACCCATTGCTCGGATTGTCGGGAGTGGGGCATCGCCACACTGGGATTTGGCTCCCAGCCAAGCGGAGTTCTCACGCGACTGGGTGGTTGGCTCAACGGGAGGTTCTGGATCTTTCCCTCCAGGTTGCCAATCCTCTCCGACATATCCCTCATCAACGCCACGAGGGTGTCAATGGAGTGGGCGGAAGGCATGGTTGGCACCTCGGACACGACACTTGCAGCCGGAACTTCACCGCCTACTGCTCCTTGCAGGTCTAAGAGTGGTTGTGACGGCTCGGCTTCTGGAGCTCCTTTCGCCACTGCTCCACGCGTTGGTAGGGGCGTTCCGAGGGGGACGTCTAGGGCAGACCGATCTATGGGTCGCCGGCATAAGGGACACAGTTCTGACGTGAGGAGGAGCTGTTGTACACAGGCACGATGGAATAAATGTCCACAATCCAATCGCACGCTGTGTACGCCCTCCACTACGTCCTCGAAACAGATTCCACAGTTCGCGGGTTGGACCGTTTTGGACCGTGTCCATCGCTTGTCTGGGGTCCGCTTCGTTGCCATCTTTGATTTTTGCTGATTTTGGGGTGGTTGCTATGTCTTAGTGACGAAAAAAAAAAGAAAAATGTAATTATATACTACGACTAAGGACTTAAGTATAATATGACTAAAGGCTTAAAAATACTTTAGTGGCCGATAGTGGCGAGCTATTTATGTAAAATTGAAAAAAAAAATTTAATTAGTATATACTTTCCTTTTCAGTGGTCGAACTCTTCAGCGGGAAATGAGAGTGCGTGGTAATCTGCCGAAGAAAGGGTGCTTCGGTCGATTTACGAAATTTATCCCCATACCCACATACATTACAAACCGTTTCTAATCTACGTTAAATGACTCGACGAGACAAGTGGTAGAGCTACCGTAACGACTTTGTACGCGGTCAAAATTCCCGACGCGTGGAAGCATTCCGGGCTTCACAACTCCAGCATACGCCATCGAACGTTGAACCGATACCACTCGTCTAACACGCATAAGAAATAGTTAGAATCCTTCCGCGACATAAAGGCAAGGTAGCCTTCTATTTTCTTGAGAGTCCATGCTGATAGGTAAACCCATCAGACTGGCAGTTCCATCAAGAAAATAGAAGGTCCTTACAGGGGTTAACCTGGGACAACACATCGGAAGGATTCTGTCGCGAAAGCAAAATCAAACAAAGGAGAGCGGAAGCTACAACTCACGTGAAGCGACCTCTAATGTGTATCACACAATTCCACTGCTCCTGATAGTGGGACTCGAGTACCAAAGTACCTTACATCCTCCGTAAAGGACCAACTCGTCAGAAGACGCGAAGTTCTTTCCCCCTTAGGATGTTGTTTGGCCCCACGTTGGGCGCCATTTGTAATGCTTTTCTACCTTCAACTCGACGCGGAACCGACCTCTCATCGGTTCTAGACGTTAAGTCTGAGTAGTGCCAACGGATGGTACCAACAGGTCAACCAATCCGTGCACCGTAACCCATTCATGCGGTGACTGCTTGTCGGCCAGCTAGTTCGGAGAGGATTTCGGTCGCGGGTCTCCGAATGGATTACGCTCAATTACAATATTTCAGTCACCTGAACTTGCCCGTTTTCCAAACGCGTCAACAATTACTCATCCAGATTTCAAAAAGGAATTTTGGCTGTTAGAGATTACTTACGAGTACATAAATATTATTGTTTCGATGTACTCGTATTACTATTGTCTTTTCATAGAGACACTAAAAAGGACTTTTGAAATAGGTTTGCACTGGGGCATCCAAATTAAAATGCTAAATATGAGACTCGAAAGCGTTTAGAGCCTGGCAGCATTACAAATAAAAACATGCTTAAAATTTGTGCAATTGTATTCTTACAGGGAGACATGCCGTCCCGCAGAAAAGGAAGTTTGTTATACAAAACAATTCCAGGAGTTAAAATCAACTTTCAACTACCTCAGACGGGGAATCTCATAATTTTGATGGTCAGGCTTTGGCGTTGTATTTGAACCCAATTTTTATCGATAACTCTACCATTAACCAACATGGTGTCATGCTTGACCTTTCACTTTTCTAGATATTAAATGTAAAAAATTTATCCTCGCATACGAGATCGCAATCTAAAAAATCTATTCAGTTGCATTCTACTTGCTAATTACCGATTTTAATTCCACGTGCGCGACGTGATTGTGAGTCAATTCTAACTTTCTGTAATTTCAAGGTGAGTTGTTTTTTTACATACTTTGTGGAAGTCTTTAGCGGGAATCCTTACTTTTACTCCGTTAACAATAACATTCGCTATAATGTTGTCCAAGCTTGTATATTCGGACGTATTTTCGTGGGAACTGGAAGAAGGTGCGGGGTCGACGGCTTCGGCGGGACTGGTATTCTTCTCTTTGGTTATTTTAGCAGAAGTGTCCCCGGTATTTTCAGTATCGGCTGGTTTCGATTCAGTTCACACTGCCTTCCGCTGCAGACCAGACAAAATATTGCTAACCTTTCTATTTAGTTATTAACTAAACTAACCTCTTTCCTAATGTTTCTGCTCCGGTGAATGTCACTGCCTCACGAATAACGTTTTCCAAAAACTCTTTAAGCACACCACGCGTTTCTTCACAGATTACACAGGGAATACGTTTCACTCCACCACGTCGCGCCAAACGACGTATAGCTGGTTTTGTAATACCTTGGATATTCTCACGAAGAACTTTACGATGACGTTTAGCGCCTCCATGTGGCTGTCAAAATTTCCGGTTGTCACCTCGGACAAAACATATGTGCGTGGAATGGCACTTCATATGGCGGAAATGTGCTTCTTCAGATGTCGCCAGTGGCATAGTTTTCTCGATGGCCACGGTGGAGGGGCATTTCCAGATGGCTATGTCTCGAAATGTGCCGGGGTTGGATTAATTCTATATTTCGAATATTTATATCCACGGATCTAAATATTTGGACAGAAAAAAAAAATATTTTCTGCACAACGATATCCGCACAACAGATGAAGTCCGCTGGCAATTCGAGGACATATCCATCTGGCAGGTTACAAGGGTTCGGGATCGAAATCACTTCGATTCCTGGGCGTAGGCGTCACATTACAATTATGTGGTGTTCATAATATTACATTCGTTTTCCTGTAAGTAGAGAGATACTTTAAACTTATTATATAGATGGCCTGATGATGATAACATTGATTTATTTTTAAATTAACTTTTCGGAACGTTGGCGAAATTTGAAGTTTTATTTGGATTGTGACGGAGAACACGAGGATTGAAGTTTTTGTACATACACATCGTCCTGTCGAGTATCAAGAAGTTAAATATATATATATATATATATATATATATATATATATATATATATATAAATATATATATATATATATATATATAAATATATATATATATAGATCTATATATATATATATATATATATATATATATATATATATATATATATATATATATATATATATACATATATATATATATAAACATATATATATATATATATATATATATATATATATATATATATATATATGTATTTATATATATGTATATATATGTATATATATATATATATATATATATATATATATATATATATGTATATATATACTATTTACATAGTGGCACACACCTGAAAAAGAAGTAGCATTGTTGATCCATTTGTCCATCGGTCCTAGTGACACACTAGATGAGCGACGGCTTTCCTTGGGCACTGGTTGACCATCCAATGATACAGAAGCTATTTCGATTATAGGACTCGAACTGGTCTCTGCCCTAGTGCTTCCACTAGCCTGAAAAGAATTCTTTTATAATACAGTTTTTCCTACGGCAGTAAGATGCCTTCAATGTTGTAATTGGCTGAAAAACAGCAGCAGAAATCTTCTACCAAGGACAAGATTTCAAGATCACAAAACGTGTGGCCTCATTTCGCAAGAATCACTGCTGAAATCCTTGAAAAACTATTCAAAACCATTCTTACCCTGCTGGGGCCTGGGATGTCTCTCTCCTCTTCAGGCACTTTTCTTTTTTCTGCGTCTCGACTAGATGCACTAGTACCTTGTGTCGGTACCGGTATTTTATGCACTGCTTTTAAATGAGTGGCTAACGCAGAAGTGCTTTTATTATAAGCTAGTTCTTTCCCACATTTACAACACTTCACTTTTCTACCGTTTTCTATTTTTTTTAAATGCAACCAAACAGCACTTGGCGCCATGACTATGTCAAAACGATATTTAATGAAACTTAAAACAAAGAATAATCCTCGATTTATAGCGTCAGTAAATCACAATCAAATACGAGAGAACAGAGATTTGCAAATGAATCCTCGTCAGTAAATCACTTAATCAAAAACGAGAGAACGGAGATTCGCAAACGAATCCTTGTCAGTAAATCACTTAATCAAATATGATAGAACGGAGACTTGCAAACTAAACACACTAAAGACATTTGTCTGTAAACCAGTGAACACTTTACCTATTATCAAATCCTATTTCATCAATCCTTCTCTTCATGCAGTTGAAAATATTAAAAATAGGCAAAAAGAAAACAACATAACACGGAAAAACAAGTCGCAGTTATTCGGATCCTTGTCAGTGAATCATTTAATCAAAAACGAGAGAACGGAGATTTGCAAACGAATCCTGTGGATTGAAAATCAAAATCACACTAAAAGAACATTTGTTTGCAAACCAGTGAATACTTTGCCTATTTCCAAATTCTATTTCATCAATCCTTCTCTTCTTGTAATTAAAAATAATAAAAAAAAAAAAGAAAAAAACATAACACGGAAACCAAAGTCGCAGTTATTTTCCAAATCACAAAAAGGGACCATAGATATTGTAAACATATCTTCCTAAGCTGTGCAGTTCATCAATGTAATCAATGTATTTTTCATCCGTTGGTCGAAAATGGTTCGGAATTTCTTGACCTAATATCCATTTTCTAACTTTATCCATGCCGCGTTCCATCAAAGCCTAATGTGTTCTTATTTTCTTGTCTAAAAGAAAACAACATAACACGCAAATAAAATTCGCAGTTGTTTTCCAAACTACAAAAAGGGACCATAGATATTGTAAACATACATATCTTCCTAAGCTAAATGAGGGAAAAGCAAAGAAACAAAAGTCGCAGTTGTTTCCCAAATTATGAAAAGGGACCATAGATATTGTAAACATATAATATATTGTAAACATGTAAGCTGTGCAATTCATCAATGCAATCAATGTGCTTTTCATCCGTTCAGTGATTTCCAAGGAATGCGAGCCTAAAGTTCAAACGAAATATGAATTTATTTAATTTTCTGGATTCCTTCACTGCATTTTTTATTGTCTGTGAAGTCGAAAGTCGACGTGAATAGTCGATTTCGCGTCGAAGTCGATCACCAAAAGTCGACTGCAAAAAATCGACTTTTAAAAAGCCAAAGTCGACTTTCGACTAAAGTCGAAGTCGACTTTACAGTCCCTAGTTTTATTTCCCCTAAAAATAAATCTATAAAACCATAAGTCCGAAGAATGCACACGTAATTGAAAAATAACACAGAAGAACATGTTTTTCATGTAAAGGAAAACATCAAACAAAGAGATATGGACGAGTATGGTTTGGGAGGAAAAGCATGATTTTGTGACATTTAATCATGTTTGGTAAAGATGACAGCTAGCGGGAGCCACTCAACCCGCCCGGCGCATAAATTTTCCTATTTTTTTGGTTTTCTCTCGAATCAATGAAAAATGTCTATCGCCACCACCGCTCTCAAATCAAGCGGTGAAATCAAGAACTACTTTTGTAAGGAAGTTTCCTTGAGGAAAAATTATAATCGTTGAGCTTTATTTTCTCAAAAACCAAGGACATTTCGCACAAATGTCCAGAGCAAATATGATTCCTTACACCGACCTGGATTGAACGCTATCAAAATTGTGCTCCGCCTCCCTTATTATAACATTACCCGAATCTGGCTGTCTGTCTTTGCGTCCGTGTGTCACAGCAATTTTTCTCGCGAACCATATAAGCTAGGAACATAAAATTTTGTAACTGGGCGTAAAGTGGCGCCCTGAAAGTTTCACTTCAAAAAAATTTTTGAAGATGTTTAAGAGGGTCCCCCATATAGGGAAGTGGCCCCCTGAAAAAAAATTTCACCAAAGGTAGGTGTCAAATGAAAGTTCTTAATGAGCTTTTCAAAACAGGTTGATACATTTTGCTTCGGCTGTGGGCAGGGGGAAGGGAAATGTACGAACATTTTGTGCCCCTCTCGCGATTGGACACCTTTGAACTGAAAAATCTAAAAAAATGGCAGTAAGTCTTTAGAAGTTCTTCAGAATTCAAAATTTCGTCAACTTTGTTAATAATAGTATATGTTATAAATTTTACTTTTTTCTCTATCCAATGAAAAAAAAACAGCTTAGTTACAGCCGGTTGAATACTTAACAATTACAACAACATTGACACATGATACTAAGGAGATATACGATTGCAGCGGACCTAGAAACTACAAATACTTAAATAAACAAAATAATTGACTAAATACATAGCGATTTGATAAAAATGTTAGCGATGGTTTGTAAGATTCGTGTTTGTTTTAAATACCTTCATTCCCTACCATTCTTTCTTCGTCGCAAAACGCTCGTATGATCTGCATTCACATTTTGCCGCTTTGTCAAGTATGCCACCAAGACAATGTTCAATACATCGTTATAAGGCGGCACACAAAATACTGTGAATTAATTCTATCATGAATATCTAGTCCAATTCGTGATCAGCTCTCAGATATAAAAAGACCGTGTAACTGCCTTTTCAAGTATCTCGCCGATAGGATCAAAAATGTCCTAAGATACTGAGCTGGAAACAAATCTTCAGGTTCACGGTTCAATCAATGATCCCTAAGCCTTTCCTTAAATATCAAAAGTGCGTTTGCTTTCTTGACCATTTTGTAGTGAAAAGTATGAATGTCCGTGAAGGACTGCAGGGATGGTGTGCTGCCTCGGCGAAGAGGATGGTAAGATCCGCCGAGATTGGCCTTGTCTGGGGACGCGTGAATGCGCTAGCAGGCTAGCGTTGCGGTGTCGTGGGGCGAGTTCTTTCCCCCAGCACGTGGGTCCTTGAGCTGGAGTTTCGCATTCACGAATTCTTGGGTCTCAGAAAATGTCGACCGAAGTCGAAAAATGGAGGTAACTAATTGAGGGTGGAAATTGCTTGTTCATAGAACAAGTTGAAACGGGTAAAAACAAACAGACTTGCGGAGACTTCGTCGTTACCCGTCGATTCTTATGGCCCACAAATAAGAGTGGGGCATCCGGATGGATGCGGTGCCCCCTCGCACCCGCCCAACCGGATCAAGATCCAAATGTAGACGTGGCCATATATTTCCCATGTGAGTGAAAAACTCATGCAAACATAATTTGCAAGAATTTTTAAATATAAACGTAACCAATTTATGTTATAGTATTATGCGGTGGAAACACATAACATTATACCATAAAAGGGCACGCGAGCGGAAGGCCACTCTACCCGGCAAGAGCCCCTGCTAAACATCAAAAACGGTGGAGCGCGCCCGATGGCTAGCCCATATTAGGTGAAAAGCCTGCTCTCGTTGCGGGTCCTATACCCGGTCCGGGAAAAACGAAATGGAAAGACCGGGGGTATTATTTTAATTAATCATTTCCATCTATTTAACTATATCAAAAAAATAAAATATATCAAGATAGTAGAAAAAAAAATATAAAAAATTCTATTTTTCATAAAAAATATTTCTAATTTTAAAAATTAATGAATGAAATATTTGAATAATCTACTATTATTTTAATAATTAATTTAAATTATAAATTTTAAAACAATAAATTTTAATTCCTTTTTTTTTAATACCAAGAGGGTACTTACCCAACATCCTCGACGAGCGCTCGTAAACGGCGTGGGTAAGTCTTGGAATTTAAACTTCTTAACAATTATCCAAAGTGAAATGAATATTTGATTTTTTTTATGCAGCAACATCTGGGCATATGCTGGTATAATATTTAAGGATTAAGTAAACATTCACTTAATTCGTTCACTAGTTTTTTCAACCTCTGTTACTATAAGACACTCGTACTCCAAAATATTCCAGGCCAAAAATGTTTGTTTTATTGGGTCGATTTGGTCCATGTCACAATCATCACCAGTGTTATAATAATCATCGATTTCAAAATCATTGTCAGACTACTTGAGATCAGAATCACCAGACATAGTCACTATTGAGATAAACGAAAACACCGCCAGGTATTCCCCGATAGAGCCGGATGAAAATCTAGCCTTTAGCCAAACAATACATAATTGCCCACGATTAATTTTTCTTTTCCACGCTGGGCCAATCTACCTCTAATCTTCAATCGTACCTACTCGTAGTCTCAACATTCTACGAGCCTGTAAGTGCGAGAAACAAAGCATATATAACCGTACTCATGATCTGACACGTGGTCAAGTTTTATCCACTATTCACACACCATTGGTCATTAACGCACCAAATTCCAATTCATTACACAGCATATTAAGTCACAATCCATGTAGATGGTTTCCCTCAATTGAGAATATTTATACCCTCTCAAAAGACGCACAGTAATTCTTTATTTTTTTGTTATTTAGACTCACTAGACTTAAAGCGCACTTAACCTCACCGGCACCTGTTTTCCCTCATTCACAGTTCAACGCAAATTGTATCCTAATTTATTCATAAAATTCGATATGCGATATGCAAAACATTCCCCTCCCGGCACACGAATTATTCGCCATGCATTCACTCGATGCCCACTTATTCCACTTTCTTGTTTCTGTTCCCAATCCGACATGATACAGACAGAAAATTAAATTAAAGAGCTAAAACGGCTACTCAAAATATTCGCAAAACACCTTCTGTCCAAACGCTCGTGAAGTTCGCGGTGGACTCCCGGGCGATCCGTCCTCGACTCCCCATTTCAATCTATAAAAAAACAACCGTAATGAAAATTAAGCTTCCCGCGAACGTACGTCGCTTTAACCCAAAGCACTGAGCCTCACCAACCCGCAAAAATAAAAATGCCTCATACGACAATTTCACACACATCTGA
This sequence comes from Odontomyia ornata, assembly GCA_963969285.1. NCBI lineage: Eukaryota > Metazoa > Arthropoda > Insecta > Diptera > Stratiomyidae > Odontomyia > Odontomyia ornata. The sequence continues at coordinate 236,906,055 of OZ017741.1, read as the reverse complement.
TCAAAACTCGCTAATTACTTTATGCCGTAAATAACTGATAAGAGCCGTTTCACAAATTCCGTAATGAAAGATGCGAAAAATGCGTCCACGCATACACTCGCGACCATCTCTAGTCAGATCTCCCTCTCCACTCCCTTTTGAATAGTTCTTCTTATAGTCAATGAATCTTAGATAGGCTTCAGGTGAAATTGCACGTTGGTTTGAATTGAGTTCATTGTAACCTGTATACTTAATTTTTGTAACATCTGGTCGTGTATGCTGTACTAACTCAAATGGATTTAAATGCATTTTCCAAGTGGCGAATATCGAAGATTATTTATCGCGTTGTAAATGCCATATTCAACTCTAACATTAGAAATGTTTTATATTAACATTGTTGGCCTTTTCAGGAGACTTTTGTTTCTATCGTTCTCTTTTAATTCAATATTAATGCTTATTAATTCTTGTTTTGAGTTAATAACCGAAAAACCCACGACCGTAATCATTCCAAGCACTGGTAAGTTTCCTAGATTAACAATACACAATTGCTGTGTTATAAAGTCTGCTCTGTTCTAAATGGCTTCTGAGTTTGCTTCGCAATGTAAAACATAACGCATATATTTTGCTCTAATAGTTGTAGCAAATTGAGTAACTTTAAACACACAATTACTGTCCTTAGGTCTTCTTTCAAAGTCTCTTTGTATTGAGTGCTATAATTCTAGTTTGAAAAGTGGCAAAACAATGCCAGAAAACTCCTCAAAACTTCGGTATTGTTGAACCATCGGCAACAATGCATGATTACGTCCATTAACTTCTTGTGTTTCTATACCCAACCAATTTGGGTCCCAACCAAGAATAACATATATGATTTCTGCAGAATAGTCTACTGCCGGAATAAATCCCCCGGTGAACTTTTCTGTATTTGCTCTATAACCGCCGACGACATTAGTGCATCTTTACAATCAACTTTGCGCCCCAGTTTACTGTCGATGTATATCACCGCATATACTCGTAATTAGTGGTGCTCCCAATTCGAGCAGGATTGGCACAAATTTTCATCGGGTCATTTTCACTAGAGGATCACTTCACAATTTCGCGTACCAAAACTCGAACATTCTCTTTCGCGACACCGCTACCGATTTTCATATTCTGCGTTTTATTTTCATTGGCGAATTGATTGAAAAATTTGAAATAATTAAGCAGATGCGACGTCTCTGTCCACTTCGCTCTCGTCGTCGTCCACGCGGTCTCACGATCTGCAGTAGACTCCCGTCTTCTTACCTTCCCAGCTGAGTCTGCTACCCACAAAGGTGGTTTTCTCGTACCCAAGCAAGTTTTTCTTCTTGCTTGTCCGTCGTCCACCGTAGCGTCATGCTGTTACGGTGGATGAAGACGAGCCCCTTGCTCAGCTGCTGTAAATTGCATTTATTGTTGCTGCTGCAATTGTGATGGGGATGGAGTTGGCACATTCATGTTGCTACCATATTGTAATCATTGGATACGAATTTAATTCTGTGTTTTGGGTTATGTGTTCTTTGGCTTAAAAGCAATATATTTTGTCTTTGCAGTATTCAATACTAGTTTGTTTTCCTAGATCCTCGTTGATAGTGTTCTCAATGGCAGTGGGTATGCCGGCAGACGTGAATACTCTTGGAGGCTAACATTCTTTGGGGAATGCTTCCCCCACGCACTCGAGGAAATTTCCGCAGGAGCAATGCCGATTGATAGGAGTACCGTTGGCGGCAAAAATTCTTTGGGGAGCGCCACCCCCATGCACCCGAGGATATGGAGGTCGCCGTGAGGGATGATAGGTAACAACACTGACTGAATCTTCTGGACTACGCTTTGGACAACGAACTGGATTTGATTCTTTGGGCTGGCGGATATGATGGTTTTTGACTTAGTTTCTTTGCACGGTACGTCGAGGTTACACTCGTACTTAAACGACTCCAATTCAACTATCATACCTTCTCCGTCCCGGTGAAACCTTGACGGACCTTGAAGTATGTTCGAAGTTCGCACCATTGGGTTGGTAGGGTAGGTTCGGTTGAGATGGACTCCCGATTAGCGCTAGTCTGGCTCTGAGCACTTGTCCCCATAAGGGCTTGTGCTCTGCAAGGATAACCATGGGACCAAAAAAGTGATCACACACGAACGATGATAGGGGCCAATAAAACTCGAGCAACTAAAAACCCTAAAAACAGATCAAAAACATTCAAAAAAGTAAGCAAAAATAATGACGATGCAACCAACGGCTGGAGTCACGATGCTTACAGCACGTCGGAAGAGGTATTAACGATGACAAAACTGACTATGAATACAATGACAGCATAGACAGATGAAAAACGGAGATTAACAGACAGTCTTGTCCAGACTGATTCCTGCAGCGTTCGGGCGCGACAAAAAATGAGGCGAACACCAGAACGTCCCAAAAAACTAGAACGGGAAACTCTGTAGGACGCGCCAGATGTTCAAGCGGTGGTGAAAAATTAAAAGAACATCGAGAATTCGATAGTTACTGCTGCGATCGCTACCAAAATGATCGAAGCAACGGTCTTAAATCCCAAAATAATGAACCATTCTGAAGCACAAGAAGTGATCACGGCAGAAAAGGAAAGGGGTGACCAGACAAATGAAGCGTCGTTGAGTGATTTCACCGTCACCGTCAAAAATGCGGTGGAAGTTCTGTACTCGGAAACGGAAGCCGATAACGTCTCCCAAGAAAGGTAATCGAAAAGTACAATTGCCGCCCAGCGACATGAAGAAGAAAACCTGACCAGAAAGGCGGGAGATGTTTTAATAAGCATAAAATCTGCATACGGCTCGCCAAAAACCAGCAAAGATGTAAAGAATGGACTCCTTGAATTAGAGGAGGTTCGAGACCGTATATGGCATTACCGGAGGAACTGGTTAAAGGGTGAATATTGTCCAGCCCGATCGGAGGAGATTGAGATAAAAGAAGGAAGGAAGAGGCACTTGATAGGCGTAGAACGCCAGATCAGGGGTTCCAGACAGTGCTGATAAAGGAAGCGAAGAAACTACTTCAAAAAGTGCCAGAAAATAAAGTTCGCACGGACGCCCAACAAGAAAAAAGGTCTGAGCCGAAACAGGAGAGGAAGAATCCCCGGCGAAGATCCCGGTAGCATGCACTGCTCATAAAACCCCAAAATAGCCGATCCTACGCAGAAGTGCTACGGGATATAAGGGGAAATGTAAGGCCCGAAGACACCAACACTGCCATTAAAGCAGTACGACCAACGTGGTTGGGCCACATACTGGTCGAATTCGGAGCAGAGGCCGAAAATAAGGAAACTAGTACTGCCGCCATCTGGGTTCGAAACAGTGATTTCCAAGGGGAGAGCTACGGACGGGAGGATGGTTTCGTGTGGGTTCGGTGCTCAGGGACCACCTTCTTTAGTGTTCACCTAACGCCGAACGAACCGATAGCATCTTTCCAAGCCAAGCTTGATGCTTTGGAGGGAGCTGTCTCGAACGCAGACGGCAACGTGCTCGTCGTACTGAACATCGAAAATACACCGACTTTTCGCCATATTGACTGCGAAAAAACCATTCTAGACGTGATATTCGCCTCGGAGTCCTTAGTACGGAGGATACACAATTTTAGAATAATAGAGGACTACTTAGGCAGCATTCTGCTTGAGATCAGTGATGTTGTCTACCGATGTCCGTTCTCTCGACCTTTTACAATTGGGTGGAACGTCGGGAGGTTGGGCGTCGAGAAATTTGTCGCAGTGCTTACAGTAAGTGCTCCGCTATAAGGTTATTCGTAGGGTGACAAAAAACTGACAGCTCAAGACATGGTGAACTCAACTATGAGCATCATCACGACCGCTTGCAACGCTTCTATGCCCCGTCAAAAACTACAGTACAGCAATCCTCCAATGTACTGGTAGTCGAATGAAATCGCTGAAAAGCGAAAAGAGTGTCACAAGCTTCGGCGTGAGGCTCAACGAGAATGGAACCGTGACGAGGCATTCAACCGGGTGGCAGTATATAAGTCGGCCTGAAAATACCTTCGTAAAATAATTGACAACGGCAAGGCTCGCTGCTGGTAAGATCCAGTGGACTGGATCCGTGGGCCCTTGGCTACAAGCTTGTTATGCGGAAGCTTGGTGCCCTATGGATGCCTTGCATACATGATGCGGAAAAGATGGACGAGATAGTGGGGGCACTTTTCCCCGCCCACCCCGTCCGTGTCGACGCTGTCCACGGCGAAACGGCAATCAACTGCCCACTCTTCACATAGCCGGAACTGGAGGAGGCTGCCCTTTCACTGAAAGCGTGGAGGGCTCCAGGCCCAGATGGTGTTCCAGCTGAGGTGTTGCAACTTGTCTATAACCATTGTCCTGACTTGCTGCTCAGCATATTCAACGCTTGCCTATGGGATGGGGTTTCCCGGTACGATGGAAGGGGGCGAGGCTCGTGCTGATCAGTGCGGTGGAGGGAAATCCCGGATCGCCGTCTGCATACTGCCCGATATTCATGCTAGACACTGCTGGGAACGTGCTGGAGAAACTCATTAAAGGAAGATTTACTGACGCGAATCGTGCTACTGTGGACCCATCTCCTCTGCAGTACGGCTTTAGAGCAGGACGTTCCACCATTGATGCGACTGCAAAAGGAGTGAGCGCATTGCAAGAGGGAAAGGCATATAGCCGCACCAAGTGACGAATCGACCTGTCGGTGACACGACGTTAGGAATGCCTTCAACTCCGCTAGATGAGTGGATATTCTGGATACGCTGGAAACCCCTTTGCAAGTGCCACAATATCTAATGCGGCTTTTGAGGGACTATCTGAAGGACCGAAGCCTGCTTTACGACACGTTACAGGGCCAACAAATAATGCAAGTTACATAGGGTGTTGCCCAGGAATCTATTCTTGGTCCAGACCTTTGGAACGTATCTTACAACAGGCTAGCGAGACTGGAGATGCCAGATGAGTCGCGCTTGATCGGCAATGCGGACGATATTACGGCTCTATTCGCTATCCGCATCGTTAAACAAGCGCAATTAAGGCTAGGTATGCTAATACGCCGAGTGAGAGACTGGATGACTTCTCGTTCGTTCAGTCTAGCACTGGAAAAAATCGAAGTGGTCATCTTAACAAAAAAGAGAATCCCTAGAGTAAGGATGATCAGTATAGAAGGTATACTAATCAAATCGAAGCCAGCGGTGAAGTACCTGTTGCTACTGGTCCACTCGAAGATGAGTTTCTCTCGGCAAATCAGGGCAGCGGCTGAGAAGGCTGCTTCGGGAATATCGGCTCTGAGTCGACTTTGGCCAATGTAGGGGACTCAACCCATCAAAAAGACGCCTCTTGATGAATTCTATAGGCTCAGTGCTGCTGTATGGAGCAGAAGTATGGGGGCGACGCTTTCAGTAAGGAGGTTTACCAAAAACGCTTGGTACAGGTACAGAGAAGAGGAACACTGAGAATTGCATCTTCATATCCGACAATCTCTGATTCAGCGGTTAGAGTTAATGCAGGCGTGATGCCTATTGCCCTCCTTGCTTGAGTGCATCGAAGCAAGGATGCGAGGGAAACGGTTGCCCGCGAGGAGGGGGATGGGGGTCTTCAGTCTACACAAGATTGGTAAGTCACAGTCCTCCCGTTGTGGGGTTTGCCCAGGAGAGGTAAACGATGCCTGCCACTCATTTTTTGCGGCAAAAAAAAAGAGGACAGGTGGTGACGGGACCTCTACAGGGTGACGGGAGAGCTCACTCCGGATAGTATAGTCGCGATGATGATTGTATCGGTTGACAAATGGACCGTGTGGCACATTAAAAGATAAAAGAGACGCACAGCAGCCGGGGACGTTGGGGCTGGGGGATCGCTTATCTGGCAATTTGTCTTCCCCTCTTCCCTCACGCTAGAGGATGGATCCTCCAGCTTGATAAACGAGACCTGGCCGAAAGTAATGTGTCAAACGATTCCAGGCTGGGTTCTCGGGTTTGCAGGGGAGGTGTTTAGTGGGTAGTCCAGTCGCTTGCGAGCATGGGAGTCCCACACTCAAATGGCATTCACCTCCCAACCACAAAAAATGGCAGTTTTATCTCGTCCCGAATAAAGTAGAACTGTGTCGTCAGCATATACTCTAATGTATCATATCTCGTTTTGCCTTAGGACTACGGCCTCTTTCGGGACTTCACTTAGAGATGGTTTAGAGTATATCATTATCTTGATCGAATGTATCGGCAAGTCGGGGAGGTGGTATGGTCAGTACAACGCTTTGGCCATATATCCGTCAACCCAGCTACGATGCCGTCTGATTTTAAACCGGAACATATAACTGAACGGGTTATAGTCCTTCCGAAGAATCACTCAAACTAAATGCTCGTCGCCAAATCCCGTTAGTTCACATGTATTTAGATTATCTGTGTATAGCAGGAACAAAAATGAGTCAAGTATTAAGCCTTGGGAAACTCCTGTTTTCGTAGGTGCTCGGTCGCTCAAGACATTGTTGATTAAAATGCTTTGCGATCTTCCCTCAAATTAACTTTTAAACAATTGGTTAAGACTACCTTGAATACCAAACGATCCAAGTTTACGAAGTAATAGGTCATCATAATCACCTCTGTCAAGTCCTACATTAATAAAACATATGACAGAGAGCAGCGCATCCAAAGTATTCTTGTTTTTTTTTTTTTAAATCCAAACGGCTGTTAGTTTTAAATAGAGTCTCCAATTAACATGAAACCAACTACTCGGATCCAAAACCGAATCAATCTACAACTAAAAACGCAAAGCCAAACTACGGCTCCACGTAATGGACCGTACCACCGAACCGATCAGTAGCGAATTTTTAAAACCCTACCCCCTCGACGACATCTTCACCTCCTGCCTTTCTTTTGCCTGCTGAAAAAGAACGGACACATACTTAAAAGGAAAGATGGGTTTTTTCGTTTAGCAATTAATTTTTTTATTTAGTGGGTAGTATGTTTAACGTAATTCATAAGCTTAAAAATCAATTAATTCCACTTTATTTTTAATAATTTTATGTATTGTTTTGTTTTCAAAACAAAACTACAGCTGAATTAAAAAAAAAATTTATGACTTTTATAAAACTACTATGAAGATAATGTACAAGGATATTTGATTTTATTTTCAAACTTAATTATCAATTAAAATTTAAAGTAAAGGCAACTTCCGACGCGATTTTCTCAGTACCAGACCACACTCTTAGACGAAAACGGAAACGAGATGAAACAGAATAAACGGACATCCAACAATCAAAATACCAAATTACTCTACCTAACCAAATTTAGTCCTTGACCTAATTTAGTCCTTGACCTAATTTAGTCCTTGACCTAATTTAGCACTACCTGCTGAACCCAACGTACGACCATATAAAGTCATTCCTTTCAACATCCTTCAGATACTGAAGATTATTCAAAGGAATCGACACGTCTCTGTGCACACAACAAAGCAAGGTCCGACGGCTTTTAAAGAAAAACAAATCATAATTAAGCTTCAAAGGGCTGATAATATCGTTGCTGTAAATCTTCTATGTGGTATCTTATACCAATCTTTTTTTAATTTGTCTTCGTCTTCTCTTCACTTTATTCTTTATTTATTTTATCCTTTATTGGTATATATAACTTATAAAGAATATATGATTGAATTATAGCAATGCTTATTTTATTTCTAAACTATTTAGTTCTAATTCATTATAAAGAGTTTTCCATTAAGGACATAACAATTTTATATATAAATAAAACACCGAAATGTTTGAGATATTGGGTTCAAGTATGGGCATAGTGCAAGCATTGCATTTTATGAATCAAATTCGACTTCGGTCATATGACTACCACAAGCCCATTTACATCGGTCGATTCTTTGGACCCGATTTCACACCACTCTGGCACACATTTCGACCTGGTACGTTGGCAATTTCGCGTGATGTTGTCTTTGAGCTCGTCTTAAGTTGCTGGCTTGTTGGCATAAATCCAGTGACTTGATATAGCCCCATAGAAAGAAATCGGATGGCACTAGAACGCATGCACGAGTCGGCCATTCAACCGGACCATTTCTCTAGAGAACGCGTTCACCTAATTTGCCTTTCAATAAATCGATTGTGAGGCGTGCTATGTGGCTAGTGGCACCGTCTTGTTGAAACCACATATCGCTGGCCACAAATAATATTCCAACATAACACGAATGCGCGCTCTATTGCCGGTAACATGACGGTTGTTTTCATTCACCTCCGGCATGAAAACCGCGCCAAACAGTAATTTTTTGCGGATGCAACGGTGTCACAAGAAGCACATGTAGGTTTGTTGCTAACAAATAATGCATATTTTGCTAATTAACAAAGCCATTGAGCCAGAAATGAGCTTCATCACTGAAGAAAATTTTTCGATGAAATTTTCTTCAAGGTAGAGCCCAATTGGAGAAGTTTCGGCGTTTCGAATGATCAAGTGGCTTTAGTTTTTGAGTCAATTTGATCTTGTAATCATGTAGGCTAAGATCTTTTCGCAAAATACGCCACATCGTTTGAGCGATGCTCAAATTTTGAGGAGGACGTGGAATCGCCTGATTTGGCTCATTTTACGTCGACGCACTTTCGGCTGCGATATTTCCTTCGCTTCGAGCGGTACATCTTTTTGGCACCGGAACGTCCAATAGTCAAAATTTGGACTCGAACTTATCCGCTATAGCACGCACAGCCTGTCGGGTGGGACGATTATTACGGCCGAAAATTGGAGTAAGCGCTCTTAATGTTGCGACCACAGACTCAGAGTTTCGGTAGTGATTTATAATAATTTCTAAACGTTGTTGGCTCGTGAACTTTAACATAATGGAAATGTTGACTTTAAATAACATTTTGACTTTAACAGTTCATTAAAAAGTTTAAGGATGCATTCATACAAAGACACAAAATTATTATGTCCCTAATGGAAAATCCTATATACGTTCAAAAAGCAAGGTGACTTTGTATTTTTAGGAAAAATATTTATTTATTCGTCAATATTTATGTTGGGCCCTTCAAAGTAATCAATACACTTGTGCCAACGCTTTTTCAAATCCTCGAAGCACTTCTCATAAGCACTTTTCGGTATAGCCTTGAGCTCTTCCAACGATGCAGTGTTTATCTCCTCAATCGTTGCAAATCTCCGTCCTTTCATAGGTCTCTTCAATTTTGAGAACAAGAAAAAGTCACATAGGGCCAAATCCGGTGAATATGGTGGCTGAGGCATGCTTGTGGTGTTTTTGTGGCCAAAAAATTCTTGACCTTTGATCCATTTTTTCGATAGCAAAACACTTTTAACCGTAATCCCTCACACTAACAAAGTAAACATATTATATAGCTGAAACTGTATATGTATTTTCGAGACGAGTGTACCAACATAAAAAAATAAAAAAAAATCGATAATCGAATGTACGTTGCCCATGAAATTTGAAACGTCACTTTACTTTTTGTATACATCTCGTATGCAAATTAATAATAACCTTTCGCAAATCAGTCCAAATCCGAACTGAGATGCTTGCAACAAAAAATTCTTATGAACACGTTGACGATTGAGTTGGTATAAGCGTCATAAAAGAATTAGACGGTATTTATTTTATGATTGTTGTCAAATTTAAATGGATAAATGGGAATAAAAAACAATGCAAATTGTGAAATTTTCTTACTGGAAAAGTGAAGGTAAAATTTTTGTTAATGGAGATAATAAGAAGTTAAAATTAGTAACAACAGAGGATAAAAGGAATAGGAAAATAAATAAATCTTTTAAAAGGAATGTGTTCAGGTAACTAAATAAATATGAGACCAGTCCGATGAGTACTTAGCCGATAAAATGAAAACGAAAATTTTGAAAAAGTGGCAAATTATTTCTCAACATAATCTCCTCTTAGCTCGATACATGACGCAGCGGTGCTCCAACTTCTTTAACCCGCCTCAAAAATACATTTCCTTGAGGTCTGCAAAGTAGGCCTCCGTGGCGGCGATGACCTCCAGTTTCGACTCAAATTTCTGCTCGGCGAGTGACTTTTTCAAGTTTGGAAACAAACAGAAGTCGCATGGGGCCAAATCTGGAGTATACGGTGAATGGGGTAGCACTTCTTAGCCCAATTCGGCCTTGGTAACAGTGGAGGTGTGAGCTGGTACATTGTCAGGGTGGAAGAGCACTTTTTTCTTCGTCAAATGGGGCTTTTTTGCAATTCGGCGTCGAATCGGCCCAATAATTCTGCATAGTAGAGCCCTGTGACCGTTTTGCCCTTCTCCAGATAGTCGAGGCAGATCATATCTTGTGAATCATAGAAAACGGTGACCATAACCTTTCCGGCCGATGTGACAGTCTTCGCCTTCTTCGGAGCACGTTCGCCGGGTGAAGCTCACTGTTTCGATTGCTCCTTGGCCTCTGGTGTGCACCAGTGGAGACATGTTTCGTCGGCGTTCACGACACGACGCAGAAACTCCTTCGGATTGCGCTTAAATAGCGTCAAATACTGCTCTGAAGTGATCCCACGGTTGCGTTTGTTGTTGGGAGTGAGCAAACGCGGTACCCATCGCGCCGACAGCTTTCTCATGCCCAAAGTTGCAGTAAGAATATGACCCACCCGGTCTTTTGAGATGCCTACTGTCTCAGCTATCTGGCGCACCTTCAATCGGCTGTCTGCCAATTCGAGGTCGTAGATTTTTGTCACGTTATCCTGCGTGGTAGCCGTTTTCAGGGCACCTGGGCTTGACTCCTCAAAAACCGACTCGTTAGACCAATTTTTTACGGTCGCCATCGCGAAGCAGAGTCACCGTACACAGCATCCAAGCGGCCTTTGATTTCGCTTCCAGAAACAAGAATCGAATCACCGACCGATATTGCTCTTTCTCCATTTCTCTATAATTCGCGAACACGCCCGCTTCCACACGCAGTCAAAACAAAACTACGACTCCAACCCGGCTGAAATTTTCAGAAGAGCCGTTTACGAAAATGTACTACACGATAGTGAATCTCTCTTGCGATAGTTGCGCCATCAACCGGTGAGGCCAAGTACTTATAGAGGCGCCCTCGTATTTTAATTGGTATGTGTGCACCATCGAATTTGGATCTTTATATTAATTAATTCTGAACTAATGAACAACGGTAACGGCTGGGCCCGCAACAAATTGTGTACAAAATTTGGAATTGATTGCTTTTGTACTCGTAGTTATTGTTTATAAGGATTTTAATTTAATGATCAAATATCGCGGTTTAACAATAGAATAACCCCTTATTATAATATAACTAAATGCGACTTTATTCATCCGTGGAACTGTACGCTTAAATAGTTTTAATTTCTCAACTTTTTTCTATCACATCGTTTCAATACTGCTCTTGAAAAACATAGAGTGGTTTCCAATAAAATGAAATAAAAGGGCTTCTCGTCCGCATCCTTTTTCTGTAAAGTAACTTTCAACCACCTGCTGAGACCTTCACCTAATCACACATCATCCTGATCCTATCACTCAACCAATTACCATACAAACTACAAATTAAAGTAGACATCCACGTTGCGTTTACTATCACGTCCCTTCATTCAATATTCCCTGCAATATTTCGACCAATTTGACGTTCTCGGGCCAAGGAGCAGAAGCGAGAACGGGGACGTAATGAAATTTTGGCAATATCACAACCGCGCCGTCAAGACTACGAAAATAATTAGGGAATATGAAAAGGGATACCCCGGGATATATGTACATCTTGTTCTGTAGGCATGTGTATTATTTTGTGTCCGTTTAATTTTTTCGAAAGACGCGACGTCCTCGCAACCCATGCACAAACAACATCTGGCAGAGGATATTTTCAAAATGTGTGTCCTGACTATTAGTTGGCAAGCAGTTGATTTTGGTAAATTGTCGCTAGAGGATGTACCGAACATTTTGAAAGTAATCGCGAAGTTTGTTTTGTTTCTTATCGATAAATTTAATCTGAGACGTTTCAGTTTACTTAAGTAATTTGAGATAATTTCAAAGAAATGTCTGTCGGGATACTGTGAATTTAATCAAACAGTGGTTTTAAATTACGAGAGCGAACGAAGATAAAGTTAGCATTGTGGACATTTGCAGAAGTAATTGCAATTTTATATGCGTCTGATTTTGCTTTGTGTGAGTTCGGATTGTTCTAAAACCGAAGTGAAGTAGAAGTGATTGTTGAAATTCTCCCAAAGTAAAGATTTACTATTTTTGAATTGTGCTAATACTTCAAAATATGCATAAAACTAGTGAATGTGGCTTTGTGCCTAGAATTATTTTCAATTATGCTTAGACTATCGAACAGCTTGATTTATTCCATAGGTATTGTGAATTAAAGTAATTTTGATACTAAATAACATTAGGTAAGTATAAATGCATTGGAAATTAAGATCTTGAAAATTACGTTTTCGTTCGAAAATACTTTTTAGTTGAAATATTTAGTATTTTTAGCTTTTTTGTTGCACTCCAAAACTCCTCGGATTTTTTTGATACCATATCTCTAAATACTAAATGCTAAGTAACAGAATCCTATTATGTTAAATCAGATTGTTCTGTGGGGAAGTAGGTAAAAAAGTGTCCGTGAAGGACTGCAGCGATAGTCTGCTGCCTCAGCGAAAGAGGATGGTAAGATCCGCCAAGATTGGCCTTGTCTGAGGACGCGTGAATGCGCTGGCAAGCTAGCGTTGTGGTGTCGTGGGGCGCGTCAATTCCCCCAGCACAATGACCCACTACAAAAAAATTTCGCATTCACGAATTCTTGGGTCTCAGAAAATGTCGACCGAATTCGAAAAAAATGGAAGTAACTACCTGAGGGTGTTGTCAGTCTACCTTGGGTATGATGTTTGGCGCCATCAACTGTACTGATTTCAGAGCGCCAGGGTTTTACTACCGTAGGGTTTTGTTGTATTACCTTTGAGCCGAGGCTCGAGGCAAGGCAGCTAATACTTGGTGCGTAAGGTCGAGTATCATTCTCAGAAACCTCCGAGATGTTACATAGTTTTAAAGTTTGGCGACAGGTGCGCGCTCTTCTGCGGAAGTTCCTCCAACGACGAGTTGACCACTTAGTTTTGTGCTGGCGTGGGGTGACCTCTTCTGCGGCAAAAATCCTCTCTCGTGCAGCAATATACTCCTGCAACGTAATATGGTATGGTTTAAATACACGAGTCGGTGGATGCCGTGATTCTTCAAGGAGTACTTGAGGTGGTCGCTTCAGCACTGTCTTTGGAGAAGCCTCCGGAGAAGGTGTGGCATCTGTTGCATCGTGTACCAGCAATGGTGTTGTGGTGTTTGATTCTAGTGGGTTTACTGGCGAGGAACTGGTCGTGGTGGAACTGTCAGTAGACAGGACGGCGTACCGTTCCGTTACTGCGTCTGTCGCGAGTGCTGCGGGCTGTCGTGCGCACTTGCTTGCAAATTTTTTGGCTTGTTGCAATTAGTGCAGTGTGGCGCATAAGTATCTGGCTTCCAACAACGAAAGCAAAAAATGCTAGCCTCTACCTGGCATGCCGTGAAGCGGTGTCCTGTCTGCCGGCAGTTCCAACACGTGGTAGCCCGTGCCCTGGGAGCCAGTTCATGTACTTCAGACTAAGGTTCTGGATCTAAATCGGTGGATAATAAAGTGAGAGTCTCCGGCGTTCTGACGATGGTGGGTGGAATGAGACTAGCTGGCGCAGGTAAAGCTGGCATGCGGTGCTCGAGCTCAGCGATCGCGCGTCTTTCTGGCTGCTCTCGTCGGCCCAAGTGTTTACTCTGTGACGCGGAACGCTGGAAATATTGCACCGCTTCCAGTTCCTTCGCTGACGCGTGAAGCGCAGACACGCTGTTGCGCGGGGCGAACAACAGTCGCGCACGCAGCTCCAGCCTGATCCCTTCCCAGAAGAGCCTGAGAAACTCAGACTCTGGCATGGGGACCATCAAACGCTCCAACAGGCAGCACAGGAGTTCGTAATACTCATCTACGGTCTCCTGTGCCTGTTGGCGTCTGTTTCGGCTGCGCTGCCTCAGCGTGTCGTCTCCCTCGACTGGCGTAAACTCCCGCAACGCTGCACGCCTCAACGCCCAATCAAAGATGGGAAACGTGTCAACGAAACGCCAGAACCACTGAAGAGCTCTCCCAGTAAAGAGCATCTGCGCACAGCGGGTAACGGCTCTCATGTTACCTCCTAAGTTCAGCGAGGCCATGTTTTCGACCCTCCTTAAAAAGGACCCGATGATCGTAGGGTCCTCCTGGCCTGTTAACACAAGCTTCCAGCTTGCCACTATATGTGCTATCTTAGATGGTGGAATAGCACATGGCGAACGATTACGTTTGTAGCTGGACTGTCCCGATGCGGCCTCTTCGCGCAGAGCAGGCTTGCCTATCCGGCGAGCTCCTGGCTGGGCTGAAGATGGCAGGACCCAGTTATACCAGGGTATCAAGCCGCGGTCCTGAGCTGCCTGTTCGAACTGTTCTCGCTCCGGGCTCCAGGCACTCGTATGATTCCGCTGATGCGGTCGCGAATTCTAGACCACTCCCCTGGGCCTGGACTCTGGGGCCATGGGGTTCATGGCTCCGCTGAGCCTAGGAGGTGCTGGATCACCCGCTACTGTCACTAGTGGCTCTATATAGGCCGCTCTGGCCGTTATGGTGGGAGGCTGCGCAGTTGGCTGTGGAACAGACAGACATTGTAATTGTTGCCTCATCTGTTCCACACTGGTGGCCATAGCTTGCATGACCGCCAGCAGCTGCGACATCTCAGGTGACGCTGAGAATGAGGGTTCGATACCGGGTCGGCTGGTCGGTAAGGCTCCGGCTCCACTGTCGTCACCGTGCGTTCCCATTGTAGTTAGTGGAGGAGGTCCGCCTTTGGCCATTGCTCCACTAGCGATGGAGGACTGAGCTCGTTCTGTTGCTGGCTGTGTAGATTCTAGAGGCTGACAACAGAGCGGGCACGTGGGTGCGGTTTGCCTCAGTTGGACCAAACACAGCTGATGGAGCCTGTGTCCACACAGCAAAAACTCTGGCTGGTCGGTTCGTCCATGTCCTCATGGCATATGGAGCACAAGAGCGCTGCTACGGCATCTGACTTCAACTTTCAACTCCCTGGCGTTCTTTTGGTGGGCATCTTCTGAAAAAATATAAGTATTACGAGGCTAAAAGGGAGAAGTAAGATTATAGCTATATAGATAAATATAAAAAAACCCTAAAACTACGAATAGATTTAAATATAAGTCTAAAAAAATGTAATAATTAAATATTTGATATTAGTGAAGTGGCCGAAAGTGGCGAACTATTACAACTCCTCAAAAAAATGGTAATGGTAAACCACCAAAGTATGAGCCAAAGCAGGTCCAAACGATATTGATGTCCGAGGACAAAACACGTCCGGAAGTTATTAGATTACTGGGACACGATCAGTGCAATATCCCTAAGTAGTTACCTTCCCGCCATACATCTGGACATGTTGTAGGGTCACCTAGAGACGATAGACTGTCTCGTGCTCACGACTGATGATACAGCCGGGCATTTCGGGCCTCACGTTGGGTGCCATTTCGTAGAGAAGTAGGTAGAAAAGTGTTCGTGAAGGATTGCAGCGATGGTCTGCTACCTCGACGAAAGAGGATGGTAAGATCCGCCGAGGTTGGCCTTGTCTGAGGACGCGTGAATGCGCTGGCAGGCTAGCGTTGCGGTGTCGTAGGGCGGGTTCATTCTCCCAGCACAAGGACCTACTATAAAAGAATTTCGCATTCACAATTTCTTGGGTCTCAGAAAATGTCGACCGAAGTCGAAAAAAATGTAGGTAACTACCTGAGAGTGTTGTCAGTCTACCTTGGATAGGATGTTTGGCGCCATCAGCTGTACCGATTTCAGAGCGCCAGGGTTTTACTACCGTAGGGTTTTGTTGTATTACCTTTGAACCGAGGATCGAGGCAAGGCAAGGCAACTAATACCAACACCCGTGACGTTCAGAAGTCAAACGAAGGATATTACTTTCTACATTATCCCGTCACTGATTAAAAACGTGTACCTTGGCGTCGATTTTGTCCTTTAATATAGATTGACCCCAGATTCATTCACAGATTCGTCTTTAAATACTAGATCTATGAACGAAGTCGTTTCTATACCCGACAGGCGCGAATTAACGCCTAACGACCGACAACGTCTGGAAGCATCCATCGCTGCTTTTCCATCTTACGCTACGCAAGGCCTTGGCCGCACCCCACTGGTCTCACATATCATCGATGTTGGCGATAATAAGCCAATCAAACAGAGACACTATGTCATCTCACCGGCCATGGAAAAGTTAATGTACGCAGAGTTGGACAGGATGCTCGAGTTGGGGGTTATAGAGGAGTCCCAAGTGCCTGGTCCTCACCGGTAACCTTGGTGGCGAAGCCTAGTAAAGTCCGTCTTTGTCTAGATGCCCGTAAGGTAAACGCGGTGGCCATCAAGGACGCTTACCCTCTTCCGCTCATCGATGGAATATTAGGGAGACTGCCGAAAGCTAATTATATTACCAGTCTCGACCTAAAAGACGCCTTTTGGCAAATTCCACTCGATGAGGGGTCGAGGGATAAGACCACCTTCACAGTGCCTGGACGACCATTATATCAGTTCGTCACAATGCCCTTTGGCCTGTGTAACGCGCCTCAAACGATGACCCGGCTGATGGACAAAGTAATTCCACCTCATCTGAAACACTAAGTGTTCGTGTACCTGGATGATCTTTTACTCATCACGGAAACGTTCGACCAACACCTGCTACTCCTGCAAGAAAAAGCCCTGCACATCAGTAAGGCGGGACTCACCATCAACGTACAAAAAAGTAAGTTTGTCATGAACGAAGTCCGATATCTAGGACATGTCATCGGACATGGCACCATCAAAACGGATCCGAACAAAACTCGGGCGATTGATGGGTTCCCCTTACCAAAAACAGTTAAGCAGCTACGACGTTTCCTTGGCGTGTGTGGTTGGTACCGAAGGTTCGTTCGGAATTATGCAACAACTTCAGCGCCCCTGTCGGACATGCTTCGGAAAGGGAAGTTCATTTGGACCGAGCTCAGTCGAAAGGCGTTTGAAGAGCTAAAACAAGCCTTAACATCAGCTCCGGTCTTGCACAGCCCCGACTTTAAGAAGCCCTTCTCCATTCATTGTGACGCAAGTCAACATGGAGTAGGAGCCGTGCTTGTGCAATTGACCGATGAGGGAGAGGAAGCTCCCATTGCCTTCATGTCCAATAAGCTGAACTCGGCCCAAAGTAACTATACCGTGTCCGAGCAAGAGTGTCTGGCAGCGGTGATGGCTGTGAAGAAATTCCGAGCCTATATCGAAGGCCACCAGTTTGAAATCATCACAGACCTACTTCACTACAGTTGGATACATTTTAACCTGTTATGAGTGTATTGAAGCCTAATTTTTCATATGCATAACCCACTAATTTGCAATCCAAGTGGCTGGTTCGGTGTTCGTTGGCGGTAGTAACTTTTTTTTACAGTCTTCGGGCGGATTATAAGCTCACCTAGCTGTGATGAGTATTAACTCAAAAAATTTTTAATAATTGTAAAGTCAGATCTTTTTCTGTACTGTACTATACTGTAAGGGCCACGAAATAAGATACTCTAACATTATTAGACTGTTGATCCATGAATTGTTATTACTTTCAGAGTAGAGAAGGCTAGACAGTACAATAGCCGTTGAGCGCCCTCAGAAAGAAAAGAATATCCGAAAAGTGGGAAGCTGTCAAAAGAGAATTAAGTCTGCATGTGACTCGAAAAAAACATTAAGAAAAGTCTAAGGACCGGACTCCTGGAGCTAGAGGAGCTCCTAGACCGCATCCCCTAGTAAGGCGGAGCTGGTTGAAGATCAAACAAGAGCAGAAGGCCAAATAAGACTTGTGAGCAAAGTCTACCGAGGAAGCGCGGATAGCTCCAACACCAAACACCATCAAAGAATCGCCTCTAGTCCAATCGGAGGAAACCGAGATAAAATGAGGATAGAGTGGGCACTTTTATTGATTACAAAATGTTAGTCTATAGAGGACAGCAGCCATAGAATGCTGTCTCAGCGAGTTAAAGATCAGTGCTCCGCTGGAAACGTCTTGATCTAAGGGCACGTACATGTGCTGAGAGACTAGCTGTCAGTGGTATCATGAGAAGGGTTCTTTCCCCTAATACCAAGTCCACTACAAAATTTTTTACATGTAAGAATTAATTATGGAGCTCATTATACTAAGTAGAGAAAAGCACCAAGGCCAGAACTAAAAGGTACTACCTATCTACCTACTGCCTTATTTTTGCGGCGCGAGCTCAGAGGACGACCTCAAATTTGATGAGGGATGTTATAGCCTACGACAAGGTGTGGGGCGTCCTGAAGGGATTGGTGCCCCCCTCGCACCCCTTCCAAATGGATTTAAGGTGTCGATGGTACGAGTCCACATGCAAGGGCTCTCCATCTCGGCGATAGTTCCTGCAAAATTAAAAAGAAAACCAGAGCCCAATAGCTAGACAAGTGAAGGAACCTGGTCAACCTTATGGGTCCCATACACGGGTGTAGTTTAGAGAAAAGAGAAGACTGAAGTTTCCAATCTAATAATACATGTCCTTATTGTACAGCGTTAAATGAAATTGACAAATCGAAAATTCAAGATTGTAATCGGTTTCATCAAAACAGGATTTACTATCTTAAGCGGAAATCTGACTTTATTTTAGTCTAACTGTAGTGAATGCGATATCCAAAAAATAAGTAATTCGAATATGTATATCAAATTTTACGTTAAAAATAACATCCAAGGTACACTCTATTTTTATCTTATCTAACCCAAATTTTTTCTGAGTTTCCTTGCGTCTTTATATTTTCATCAAACACTAGATATCAACAAGTAGCAACTAATCAATCATACAATTCAAATATAACGAGTAGTTGCTGTAGTTTATGACGTACATTTTATTAATCGCGTATTAAGACTAATATTTTATTTTTATTTGAGTACCCTTATTGGGGAAGAAAGTCATTTCACAGTGGGTGAAAAGCTCTAATAGTTATATATAACTAGGAAATTCAAAGGCGGGTGCTCTAACTCAGTATTTTTTTTTTTTTTGAGAACTGATTCATGAAGGATAACATAACACACTGGGACTTAAAACAAGTCCCAACCAACAAAAAAAGTCCCAACCAAAAAAATAATATTGTTTGGGACTTTTTTTATTGGTTGGGACTTAAGAATAGTCCCAACCAATAAAAAAAATCCCAACCAAAAAAAAAATACTGGTTGGGACTTTTTTATTGGTTGGAACTTAAAACAAGTCCCGACCAATAGAAAAACGTCCCAACCAAAAAAATAATATCGGTTGGGACATTTTTTATTGGTTGAGGCTCAAAAGAAGTCTAAACCAATAAAAAAAGTCCCAACCAAAAAAATATTATTGGTTGGGGCTTTTTTTATTGGTTGGGACTTCGACAAGTCCCAACCAATAAAAAAAGTCCCAACCAAAAAAATAATATTGGATGGGACTTTTTTTATTGGTTGGGACTTTTTTTATTGGTTGGGACTTAAACAAGTCCCAACCAATTGAAAAAGTTCCAACCAATAAAATAATATTGGTTGGGACTTTTTTTATTGGTTGGGACTTAAAACAAGTTCCAACGAATAAAAAAAGTCCCAAGTAAAAAAATATTATATTATATATATATTATTTTTTTGGTTGGGACTTCTTTTATTGGTTGGGAATTGTTTTAAGTCCCAACCAATAAAAACTGTCCCAACCAATATTATTTTTTTGGTAGGGACTTGTTTTAAGTCCCAAACAATATTAAAAAAATTTTATTATTTTTTTTTGTAGGGACTTGTTTTAAGTCCCAACCAATATTATTTTTTTCGTACGGACTTCTTTTATTGGTTGGGACTTGTTTTGAGTCCAAACCAATAAAAAAAGTCCCAACCAATATTATTTTTTCGGTTGGACCCTTTTTTATTGGTTGGGACTTGTCTTAAGTCCCAACCAATAAAAAAAGTCCCAACCAATATTATTTTTTTGGTTGGGACTTTTTTTATTGGTTGGGACTTGTCTTAAGTCCTAACCAATAAAAACAGTCCCAACAAATATTATTTTTTTGGTTGGGATTTCTTTTATTTGTTGGGACTTGTTTTAAGCCCCAACCAGTAAAAAATGTCCCAGCCTATATTATTTTTTTGGTTGGGAATTTTTTAATTAGTTGGGACTTGTCTTAAGTCCCAACCAATAAAAAAACTCCCGACCAATAATATTTTTTTGGTTGCGACTTTTTTTATTGGTTGGGACTTGTCTAAGTCCCAACCAATAAAAAAGCCCAAATCAATAATATTTTTTTGGTTGGGACTTGTTTTGAGTCCCAAGCAATAAACAATGTCCCAGCCAATATTATTTTTTTGGTTGGGACTTTTTTAATTGGTTGGGACTTGTCTTCAGTCCTAACCAATAAAAAGAGTCCCAACCAATATTATTTTTTGGTTGGGACTTGTTTAATTGGTTGGGACGTGTCTCAAGTCCCAAGCAATAAAAAAAGTCCCAACCAATATTTTTTTTTCGGTTATGACGTTTTTTATTGGTTGGGACTTGTCTTAAATCCCAACCAATAAAAAAAGTCCCAACCAATATTATTTTCTTGGTTGGGACTATTTTAATTGGTTGGGACTTGTTTAAGTCCCAACCAATATTATTTTTTTGGTTGGGACTTTTTTAATTGGTCGGGACGTGTCTCAAGTCCCAAGCAATAAAAAAAGTCACAACCAATATTATTTTTTTTGTTGGGACGTTTTTAATTGATTGCGACGTGTCTTAAGTCCCAACCAATAAAAAAAGTCCCAACCAATAAAAAAAGTCCCAGCCAATATATATTTTTGGTTGGGACTTTTTTCATTGATTGGGAATTGTCTTAAGTCCCAACCAATAATATTTTTTGTATGGGATTTAAAACAAGTCCCAACCAATAAAAAAAGTTCCAACCAATGATATTTTTTTGCTTGGGACCTTTTTTATTGGTTGGGACTTGTTTGAAGTCCCAACCAAAAAAAAAGTCCCAATCAATATTATTTTTTTGGTTGCGACTTTTTTTTATTGGTTGGGAATTGTCTTAAGTCCCAACCAATAAAAAAGTCCCAACCAATATATTTTTTTGGTTGGGACTTTTTTCATTGATTGGGAATTGTCTTAAGTCCCAACGAATAATATTTTTTGTATGGGATTTAAAACAAGTCCCAACCAATAAAAAAAGTTCCAACCAATGATATTTTTTTGCTTGGGACCTTTTTTATTGGTTGGGACTTGTTTGAAGTCCCAACCAAAAAAAAAGTCCCAATCAATATTATTTTTTTGGTTGCGACTTTTTTTATTGGTTGGGACTTGTCTTAAGTCCCAACCAATAAAAAAGTCCCAACCAATATAATTTTTTTGGTTGGGACTTCTTTTATTGGTTGGGACTTGTTTCAAGTCCCAACCAATAAAAACTGTCCGAACCAATATTATGTTTTTGGTAGGGACTTGTTTTAAGTCCCAACCAAAATAAAAAAAAATATTATTTGTTTGGTAGGGACTTGTTTTAAGTCCCAACCAATAAAAAAAGGTCCCAACCAATATTATTTTTTTCGTAGGGACTTCTTTTACTGGTTGGGGCTTGTTTTAAGTCCTAACAAATAAAAAAAGTTCCAACCAATATTATTTTTTTGGTTGGGACTTGTTTCAAGTCCCAACCAAGAAAAAAAGTCCCAACCAATATTTTTTTGGTTGGAACTTTTTTTATTGGTTGGGACTTGTCTTAAGTCCTAACCAATAAAAGATTTCCCAGCCAATATTATTTTTTTGGTTGGGACTTCTTTTATTGGTTGGGACTTCTTTTATTGGTGGGGACTTGTTTTAAGGTCCCAACCAATAAAAAATGTCCCAACCAATAATATTTTTTTACTTGGGACCTTTTTTATTGGTTGGGACTTGTTTTAAGTCCCATCCAATAAAAAAAAATTCCAAACAATATTATTTTTTCGTTTGGGACTTTTTTTATTGGTTGGTACTTGTCTTAAGTCCCAACCAATAAGAACAGTCCCAACCAATATTATTTTTTTGGTTGGGACTTTTTTTATTGGTTGGGACTTGTCTTAAGTCCTAACCAATAAAAAATTTCCCAACCAATATTATTTTTTTGGTTGGGACTTTTTTAATTGGTTGGGACTTGTCTTAAGCCCCAACCAATAAAAAAAGTCCCGACCAATAATATTTTTTTGGTTGGGACTTTTTTTATTCGTTGGAACTTGTTTTAAGTCCCAACCAATAAAAAAAGTCCCAACCAATATTATTTTATTGGTTGGAACTTTTTCAATTGGTTGGGACTTGTTTAAGTCCCAACCAATAAAAAAAGTCCCAACCAATGAAACAAGTCCTAACCAATATTATTTTTTTGGTTGGGACTTTTTTTATTGGTTGGGACTTGTCGAAGTCCCAACCAATAAAAAAAGCCCCAACCAATAATATTTTTTTGGTTGGGACTTTTTTTATTGGTTGAGACTTCTTTTGAGTCTCAACCAATAAAAAATGTCCCAACCAATATTATTTTTTTGGTTGGGACTTTTTTTTATTGGTTGGGACTTGTTTTAAGTTCCAACCAATAAAAAAGTCCCAACCAGTATTTTTTTTTTGGTTGGGACTTTTTTTATTGGTTGGGACTTGTCTTAAGTCCCAACCAATAAAAAAAGTCCCATCCAATATTATTTTTTTGGTTGGGACTTTTTGAGCTGGTTGGGACTTGTCTTAAGTCCCAACCAATAAAAAAAGTCCCAACCAATAATATTTTTTTGCTTGGGACTTTTTTTATTCGTTGGAACTTGTTTTAAGTCCCAACCAATAAAAAAAGTCCCAACCAATATTATTTTATTGGTTGGAACTTTTTCAATTGGTTGGGACTTGTTTAAGTCCCAACCAATAAAAAAAGTCCCAACCAAAAAAATAATATTGGATGGGACTTTTTTTATTGGTTGGGACTTAAGACAAGTCCCAACCAATAAAAAAAGTCCCAACCAAAAAAAAATACTGGTTGGGACTTTTTTATTGGTTGGAACTTAAAACAAGTCCCAACCAATAAAAAAAAGTCCCAACCAAAAAAATAATATTGGTTGGGACATTTTTTATTGGTTGAGACTCAAAAGAAGTCTCAACCAATAAAAAAAGTCCCAACCAAAAAAATATTATTGGTTGGGACTTTTTTTATTGGTTGGGACTTCGACAAGTCCCAACCAATTGACAAAGTTCCAACCAATAAAATAATATTGGTTGGGACTTTTTTTATTGGTTGGGACTTAAAACAAGTTCCAACGAATAAAAAAAGTCCCAACCAAAAAAATATTATTGGTTGGGATTGTTTTTATTGGTTGGGACTTAAGACAAGTACCAACCAATAAAAAAAGTCCCAAACGAAAAAATAATATTGTTTGGAATTTTTTTTTATTGGATGGGACTTAAAACAAGTCCCAACCAATAAAAAAGCTTCCAAGTAAAAAAATATTATTGGTTGAGACATTTTTTATTGGTTGGGACGTAAAACAAGTCCCCACCAATAAAAGAAGTCCCAACCAATAAAAGAAGTCCCAACCAAAAAAATAATATTGGCTGGGAAATTTTTTATTGGTTAGGACTTAAGACAAGTCCCAACCAATAAAAAAAGTTCCAACCAAAAAAATAATATTGGTTGGGACTTTTTTTCTTGGTTGGGACTTGAAACAAGTCCCAACCAAAAAAATAACATTGGTTGGGACAGTTTTTATTGGTTGGGACTTGAAACAAGTCCCAACCAATAAAAGAAGCCCCAACCAAAAAATTATATTGGTTGGGACTTTTTTATTGGTTGGGACTTAAGACAAGTCCCAACCAATAAAAAAAGTCGCAACCAAAAAAATAATATTGATTGGGACTTTTTTTTTGGTTGGGACTTCAAACAAGTCCCAACCAATAAAAAAGGTCCCAAGCAAAAAAATATCATTGGTTGGAACTTTTTTTATTGGTTGGGACTTGTTTTAAATCCCATACAAAAAATATTATTGGTTGGGACTTAAGACAATTCCCAATCAATGAAAAAAGTCCCAACCAAAAAAATATATTGGTTGGGACTTTTTTTATTGGTTGGGACTTTTTTTATTGGTTGGGACTTAAGACACGTCCCAATCAATTAAAAAAGTCCCAACAAAAAAAATAATATTGGTTGTGACTTTTTTTATTGCTTGGGACTTGAGACACGTCCCGACCAATTAAAAAAGTCCCAACCAAAAAAATAATATTGGTTGGGACTTAAACAAGTCCCAACCAATTAAAAAAGTCCCAACCAAGAAAATAATATTGGTTGGGACTTTTTTTATTGGTTGGGATTTAAGACAAGTCCCAACCAATAAAAAACGTCCTAACCGAAAAAAAAATATTGGTTGGGACTTTTTTTATTGCTTGGGACTTGAGACACGTCCCAACCAATTAAACAAGTCCCAACCAAAAAAATAATATTTCTTGGGACTCTTTTTATTGGTTAGGACTGGAGACAAGTCCCAATCAATTAAAAAAGTCCCAACCAAAAAAATAATATTGGCTGGGACATTGTTTATTGCTTGGGACTCAAAACAAGTCCCAACCAAAAAAATATTATTGATTTGGGCTTTTTTATTTGTTGGGACTTAGACAAGTCCCAACCAATAAAAAAAGACGCAACCAAAAAAATATTATTGGTCGGGAGTTTTTTTATTGGTTGGGACTTAAGACAAGTCCCAACTAATTAAAAAATTCCCAACAAAAAAAATTATATAGGCTGGGACATTTTTTACTGGTTGGGGCTTAAAACAAGTCCCAACAAATAAAAGAAATCCCAACCAAAAAAATAATATTTGTTGGGACTTTTTTTATTGGTTAGGACTTAAGACAAGTCCCAACCAATAAAAAAAGTCCCAACCAAAAAAATAATATTGGTTGGGACTTTTTTTATTGGTTTGGACTTAAAACAAGTCCCAACCAATAAAAGAAGTCCGTACGTAAAAAATTATATTGGTTGGGACTTAAAACAAGTCCCTACAAAAAATAATAATAAAATTTTTTTAATATTGTTTGGGACTTAAAACAAGTCCCTACCAAAAAAATAATATTGGTTGGGACAGTTTTTATTGGTTGGGACTTAAAACAATGCCCAACCAATAAAAGAAGTCCCAACGAAAAAAATAATATTGGTTGGGACTTTATTTTATTGGTTGAGGCTTAAGAAAAGTCTCAAACAATAAAAAAAGTCCCAACCAAAAAAATAATATTGGTTGGGACATTTTTATTGGTTGGGACTTTAAACAAGCCCCAACCAATTCATAAACTCCTAACCAGAAAAATAATTCTGGTTGGGACTTTTTTTATTGTTTGGGACTTTTCTTAAGTCCCAACCAATAAAAAAAGTCCCAACCAATATAATTTTTTTGGTGGGGATATTTTTTATTAGTTGGGACTTAAGACAAGTCCGTACCAATTAAAAAAGTCCCAACCAAAAAAATATATTGGTTGGGACGTTTTTTACTGGTTGGGACTTAAGACACGTCCCAATCAATTAAAAAACTCCCAACCACAAAAAAACATTGGTTGGGGCTTTTTTTATTGGTTGGGACTTAAAACAAGTCCCAGCCAATAAAAAAGGTCTCAAACAAAAATATATTATTGGTTGGGGCTTCTTTAATTGGTTGGGACTTAGACAAGTCCCATCTAATAAAAAACAGTCCCAACCAAAATAATATTGGTTGGGACTTTTTTTATTGGTTGGGACTTAAAAGAAGTTCCAACAAATAAAAAAAGTCCCAACCAAAAAAATATTATAGGTCGGGACTTTTCTTATTGGTTGGGACTTAAGACAAGTCCCAACCAATTAAAAAAGTCCCAACCAAAAAAATAATATACGTTGGGACATTTTTTATTGGTTGGGACTTAAAACAATTCCCAACCAATAACAGAAGTCGCAACCAAAAAGATAATATTGGTTGGGACATTTTTTATTGGTTAGGACTTAAGACAAGTCCCAACCAATAAAAAAAGTCCCAACCAATAAAAAAAGTCCCAACCAAAAAAATAATATTGGTTGGGACTTTTTATTGGTTGGGACTCAAAACAAGTCTCAACCAATAAAAAAAGTCCCAACCAAAAAAATATTATTTTTTGGGGCTTTTTTTATTGGTTGGGACTTAGAAAAGTCCCAACTCATAAAAAAAGTCCCAACCAAAAAAATAACGTCGTAAGTCCCAACCAATAATAAAAGTCCCAACCAAAAAAATAATATTGGTTGGGACATTTTTTATTGGTTGGGACTTAAACAAGTCCCAACCAATGAAAAATGTCTCAGCCAAAAAAATATTATTGGTTGGGACTTTTTTTATTGGTTGGGACTTTTTTTATTGGTTGGTACTTAAGACAAGTCGCAACCAATGAAAAAAGTCCCAACCAAAAAAATAATATTGCTTGGGACTTAAGACACGTCCCAACCAACGACAAAAGTCCCAACCAAAAAAATAATATTCGTTGGGACATTTTATATTGGTTGGGACTCAAAACAAGTCCCAACCAATAAAAAAATTCCCAACCAAAAAAAATTTTATTGGTTGGGGCTTCTTTCATTGGTTGGGACTTAGACAAGTCCCATCTAATAAAAAAAGTCCCAACCAAAAAAATAATATTGGTTGGGACTTCTTTTATTGGTTGGGACTTAAAACAAGTTCCAACCAATAAAAAAAGTCCCAACCAAAAAAATATTATAGGTCGGGACTTTTTTTATTGGTTGGGACTTAAGACAAGTCCCAACTAATTAAACAAGTCCCAACCAAAAAAATGATATAGGTTGGGACATTTTTTATTGGTTGGGACTTAACAATCCCAACCAATAACAGAAGTCCCAACGAAAAAAAATAATATTGGGTGGGACATTTTTTACTGGTTAGGACTTAAGACAAGTCCCAACCAATAAAAAAAGTCCCAACCAAAAAAATTTTATTGGTTGGGGCTTTTTTTATTGGTTAGGACTTTTTTTATTGGTTGGGACTTGAACCAAGTCCCTACCAAGAAAATCATATTGGTTGGGACATTTTTTATAGGTTGAGACTCAAAAGAAGTCCTTACCAATAAAAAAAAGTCCCAACCAAAAAAATAATATTGTTTGGGACTTTTTTTATTGGTTGGGACTTTTTTTATTGGTTGGAACTTAAACAAGTCGCAACCAATTGAAAGAGTTCCAACCAATAAAATAATATTGGTTGGGACTTTTTTTATTGGTTGGGACTTAAAACAAGTTCCAACCAATAAAAAAAGTCCCAACCAAAAAAATATTATTGGTCGGGACATTTTTTATTGGTTGGGACTTAAGACAAGTCCCAACCAATTAAAATAGTCCCAACCAAAAAAATAATATTGGTTGGGAAATTTTTTATTGGTTAGGACTTAAGACAAGTCCCAACCAAAAAAATAGTATTGGTTGGGACTTTTTTTATTGGTTGGGACTTAAGACAAGTACCAACCAATAAAAAAAGTCCGAAACGAAAAAATAATATTGTTTGGAATTTTTTTTATTGGATGGGACTTAAAACAAGTCCCAACCAATAAAAATGGTCCCAAGTAAAAAAATATTATTGGTTGGGACAGTTTTTATTGGTTGGGACTTAAAACAAGTCCCAACCAATAAAAGAAGTCCCAACCAAAAAAATAATATTGGTTGGGAAATTTTTTAATGGTTAGGACTTAAGACAAGTCCCAACCAATAAAAAAAGTCCCAACCAAAAAAATAATATTGGTTTGGACTTAAGACAAGTCCCAACCAATAAAAAAAGTCCCAAACGAAGAAATAATATTGTTTGGAACTTTTTTTTTATTAGATTGGACTTCAAACAAGTCCCAACCAATAAAAAAAGTCCCAACCAAAAAAATATTATTGGTTGGGACTTTTTTTATTGGTTGGAACCTGAAACAAGTCCCAACCAAAAAAAGAAGTCCCAACCAAAAAAATTATATTGGTTGGGACTTTTTCATTGGTTGGGACTTCAGAAAAGTCCCACATATAAAAAAAGTCCCTACCAAAAAAATTATATTGGCTGGGACTTTTTTTATTGGTTGGGACTTAAGACAAGTCCCAACCAATAAAAAATGTCGCAACCAAAAAAATAATATTGATTGGGACTTTTTTTTTGGTTGGGATTTCAAACAAGTCCCAACCAATAGAAAAGGTCCCAAGACAAAAAATATTATTGGTTGGGACTTTTTTTATTGG
This sequence comes from Odontomyia ornata, assembly GCA_963969285.1. Taxonomy (NCBI): domain Eukaryota; kingdom Metazoa; phylum Arthropoda; class Insecta; order Diptera; family Stratiomyidae; genus Odontomyia; species Odontomyia ornata. The sequence continues at coordinate 236,877,842 of OZ017741.1, read as the reverse complement.
TTGGGACTTAAGACAAGTCCCAACAATAACAAAAGTCCCAACCAAAAAAATAATATTGGTTGGGACTTTTTTTATTGGTTGGGACTTAAAACAAGTCCCAAACAATTAAACAAGCCCCAACCAAAAAAAAAATATTGGTTGGGACTGTTTTTAATTGGTTGGGACTTAAGAAAAGTCCCAGACAATAAAAAAAGTCCGAACCAAAAAAATAAAATTGGTTGGGAAATTTTTATAGGTTGGGGCTTAAGACAATTCCCAATCAATTAAAAATGTCCCAACCACAAAAATAATATCGGTTGTGACTTTTTTATTGCTTGGGACTTGAGACACGTCCCAACCAATTAAAAAAGTCCCAACCAAAAAAATAATATTGTTTGGGACTCTTTTTATTGGTTAGGACTTAAACAAGTCCCAACCAAGAAAATAATATTGGTTGGGACTTAAGACAAGTCCCAACCAATAAAAAAAGTCCCAACCGAAAAAATAATATTGGTTGGGACTTTTTTTATTGCTTGGGACTTGAGACACGTCCCAACCAATTAAACAAGTCCCAACCAAAAAAATAATATTGGTTGGGACTCTTTTTATTGGTTCGGACTGAAGACAAGTCCCAACCAATTGAAAAAGTCCCAACCAAAACAATAATTTTGGTTGGGACATTGTTTATTGCTTGGGACTCAAAACAAGTCGCAAACAATAAAAAAAAGCCCCAACCAAAAAAATATTATTGATTTGGGCTTTTTTATTGGTTGGGACTTAGACAAATCCCAACCAATAAAAAAAGTCCCAACCAAAAAAATATTATTGGTCGGGACTTTTTTTATTGGTTGGGACTTCAGACAAGTCCCAACTAATTAAAAAAGTCCCAACCAAAAAAATAATATTGGTTGGGACTCTTTTTATTGGTTCGGACTGAAGACAAATCCCAACCAATTGAAAAAGTCCCAACCAAAAAAATAATATTGGTTGGGACATTGTTTATTGCTTGGGACTCAAAACAAGTCGCAAACAATAAAAAAAAGCCCCAACCAAAAAAATATTATTGATTTGGGCTTTTTTATTGGTTGGGACTTAGACAAATCCCAACCAATAAAAGAAATCCCAACCAAAAAATAATATTGGTTGGGACTTTTTTTATTGGTTAGGACTTACGACAAGTCCCAACCAATAAAAAAAGTCCCAACCAAAAACATACTATTGGTTGGGACTTTTTTTATTGGTTTGGACTTAAAACAAGTCCCAAGCAATAAAAGAAGTCCGTACGAAAAAAATAATATTTGTTGGGTCTTTTTTTATTGGTTGGGACTTAAAACAAGTCCCTACAAAAAAGATTTTAAGATTTTTTTAATGTTGTTTGGGACTTAAAACAAGTCCCCACCAAAATAATAATATTGGTTGGGACTTTATTTTATTGGTTGAGACTTAAGAAAAGTCCCAAACAATTAAAAAACTCCCAACCAAAAAAACTATATTGGTTGGGACATTTTTATTGGTTGGGACTTAAAACAAGTCCCAACCAATTCATAAAGCCCTAACCAAAAAAATAATTCTGGTTGGGACTTTTTTTATTGTTTGGGACTTTTCTTAAGTCCCAACCAATAAAAATTTTTTGGTGGGGATATTTTTTATTAGTTGGGACTTAAGACAAGTCCGTACCAATTAAAAAAGTCCCAACCAAGAAAATAATTTTGGTTGGGACGTTTTTTTGCTGGTTGGGACTTCAGACACGTCCCAATCAATTAAAAAACTCGCAACCAAAAAAAAAAATTGGTTGGGGCTTTTTTTATTGGTTGGGACTTAAAACAAGACCCAGCCAATAAAAAAGGTCCCAAACAAAAAAAATATTTTTGGTTGGGACTGAAGACAAGTTCCAACCAATTAAAACAGTCCCAACCAAAAAAATAATTTTGGTTCGAACTTTTTTTATGGTTTGGGACTTAAGACAAGTCCCAACCAAAAAAATGATATTGGTTGGAACTTTTTTTACTGGTTGGGACTTAAAGCAAGTCCCAACCACAACAAGAAGTCCCAACCAAAAAAATAATATTGGTTGGGACTTTTTTTATTGGCTGGGAATTAAGACCCAACCAATTAAAAAAGTCCCGACCAAAAAGATATTATTGGTTGGGGCATTTTTTATTGGTTGGGACTTAGACTAGTCCCAACTAATAAAAAAAGTCCCAACCAAAAAAATAATATTGGCTGGGACTTTTTTAATTGGTTGGGACTTGTCTTAAGTCCCAACCAATAAAAAAACTCCCAAACAAAAAAAATAATATTGGTTGGGACTTTTTTTATTTGTTGGGACTTAAGACAAGTCCCAACCAATGAAAAATGTCTCAACCAAATAATATTATTGTTTGGGACTTTTTTTTTAATTGGTTGGGACTTAAGACAAGTCCCAACCAATGAAAAAAGTCCCAACCAAAAAAATAATATTGTTTGGGTCTTTTTTTTATTGGTTGGGACTTAAAACAAGTCCCGAACAAAAAAAGAAGTCCCAACCAAAAAAATAATAATGGTGGGACTTTGCTTATTGGTTGGGACTTAAGACAAGTCCCAACCAAAAAAAACAATATTGGTTGGGACTTTTTTTTATTGGCTGGGACTTAAGACACGTCCCAACAAACTATAAAAGTCCCAACACAAAAAATAATATTGGTTGGGACATTCTATATTGGTTGGGACTCAAAACAAGTCTCAACCAATAAAAAAAGTCCCAACCAAAAAAATATTATTGGTTGGGGCTTCTTTTATTGGTTGGGACTTAGACAAGTCCCATCTAATAAAAAAAGTCCCAACCAAAAAAATATTATAGGTCGGGACTTTTTTTATTGGTTGGGACTTAAGACAAGTCCCAACTAATTAAAAAAGTCCCAACCCAAAAAATAATATAGGTTGGGACATATTTTATTGGTTGGGACATATTTTATTGGTTGGGACTTAACAAGTCCCAACCAATAACAGAAGTCCAAACCAAAAAAATAATATTGGCTGGGACATTTTTTATTGGTTAGGACTTAAGACAAGTCCTAACCAATAAAAAAAGTCCCAACCGAAAAAATAATATTGGTTGGGACTTTTTTTATTGGTTTGGATTTAAAACATGTCCCAACCAATAAAAGAAGTCCGTACGAAAAAGATAATATTGATTGGGACTTTTTTTATTGCTTGGGACTTAAAACAAGTCCCTACCAAAAAAAAATAATAAAATTTGTTTAATATTGCTTAGGGCTTAAAAAAAGTCCCTACCAAAAAAATAATATTGGTTGGGACAGTTTTTATTGGTTGGGGCTTCTTTTATTGGTTGGGACTTAGACAAGTCCCATCTAATAAAAAAAGTCCCAACCAAAAAAATAATATTGCTTGGGACTTTTTTAATTGGTTGGGACCTAAAACAAGTTCCAACCAATAATAAAAGTCCCAACCAAAAAAATATTATAGGTTGGGACTTTTTTTATTGGTTGGGACTTAAGACAAGTCCCAACTAATTAAAAAAGTCCAAACCAAAAAAATAATATTGGTTGGGTCTCTTTTTATTGGTTGGGACTTAAACAAGTCCCAACCAATTAAAAAAGTCCCAACCAAGAAAATAATATTGGTTGGGACTTTTTTTATTGGTTGGGACTTAAGACAAGTACCAACCAATAAAAAAAGTCCCAACCGAAAAAATAATATTGGTTGGGACTTTTTTAATTGCTTGGGACTTAAAACAAGTTCCAACCAATAAAAAAAGTCCCAACCAAAAAATATTATAGGTCGGGACTTTTTTTATTGGTTGGGACTTAAGACAAGTCCCAACTAATTCAAAAAGTCCCAACCAAAAAAAATAATATTGGTTGGGACTCTTTTTATTGGTTGGGACTTAAACAAGTCCCAACCAATTAAAAAAACCCCAACCAAGAAAATAATATTGGTTGGGACTTTTTTTTATTGCTTGGGACTTGAGACACGTCCCAACCAATTAAACAAGTCCCAACCAAAAAAATAATATTGGTTAGGACTTAAGACAAGTCCCAACCAATAAAAAAAGTCCCAACCAAAAAAATTATATTGGTTGGAACTTTTTTTATTGGTTGGGACTTACGACAAGTCCCAACCAATAAAAAAAGTCCCAACCAAAAAAATAATATTTTATTGGTTTGGACTTAAAACAAGTCCCAACCAATAAAAGATGTCCGTACGAAAAAAATAATATTGGTTGGGACTTTTTTTATTGGTTGGGACTTAAAACAAGTCCCTACAAAAAAAAAATAATAAAATTTCTTTAATATTGCTTGGGACTTAAAACAAGTCCCTACCAAAAAAATAATATTGGTTGGGACAGTTTTTATTGGTTGGGACTTAAAACAAGTCCCAACTAATTAAAAAAGTCCCAACCAAAAAAATAATATAGGCTGGGACATTTTTTAATGGTTGGGGCTTAAAACAAGTCCCAACCAATAAAAGGAATCCCAACCAAAAAAATAATATTGGTTGGGACTTTATTTTATTGGTTGAGACTTAAGAAAAGTCCCAAACAATAAAAAAAGTCCCAACCAAAAAAATAATATTGGTTGGGACATTTTTATTGGTTGGGAACCAATTCATAAAGTCCTAACCAAAAAACTAATTCTGGTTGGGACTTTTTTTATTGTTTGGGACTTTTCTTAAGTCCCAACCAATAAAAAAAGTCCCAACCAATATAATTTTTTTGGTGGGGATATTTTTTATTAGTTGGGACTTAAGACAAGTCCGTACCAATTAAAAAAGTCCCAACCAAAAAAATATAATGGTTGGGACGTTATTTACTGGTTGGGACTTAAGACACGTCCCAATCAATTAAAAAACTCCCAACCAAAAAAGAAAATTGGTTGGGGCTTTTTTTATTGGTTGGGACTTAAAACAAGTCCCAGCCAATAAAAAAGGTCCCAAACAAAAAAACATTATTGGTTGGGACTTAAGACAAGTCCCAAAAAATTAAAAAAGTCCCAAACCAAAAAATATATTGGTTGGGATCTAAGACACGTCCCAACCAATTAAAAAAGTCACAACCAAAAAAAATAATATTGGTTGGAACTCTTTTTATTGGTTGGGACTGAAGACAAGTCCCAACCAATTAAAAAAGTCCCAACCAAAAAAATAATTTTGGTTCTAACTTTTTTTATTGTTTGGGACTTAAGACAAGTCCCAACCAAAAAAATGATATTGGTTGGGACTTTTTTTATTGGTTGGGACTTAAAACAAGTCCCAACCAAAACAAGAAGTCCCAACCAAAAAAAAAAATATTGGTTGGGAGTTTTTTTATTGGCTGAGAATTAAGACCCAACCAATTGAAAAAGTCCCAACCAAGAAAATAATATTGGTTGGGACTTTTTTTATTGGTTGGGACTTAAGACAAGTACCAACCAATAAAAAAAGTCCCAACCGAAAAAATAATATTGGTTGGGACTTTTTTTATTGCTTGGGACTTAAAACCAGTTCCAACCAATAAAAAAAGTCCCAACCAAAAAAATATTATAGTTCGGGACTTATTTTATTGGTTGGGACTTAAGACAAGTCCCAACTAATTCAAAAAGTCCCAACCAAAAAAATAATATTGGTTGGGACTCTTTTTATTGGTTGGGACTTAAACAAGTCCCAAGCAATTAAAAAAGTCCAAACCAAGAAAATAATATTGGTTGGGACTTTTTTCATTGCTTGGGACTTGAGACACGTCCCAACCAATTAAACAAGTCCCAACCAAAAAAATAATATTGGTTAGGACTTAAGACAAGTCTCAACCAATAAAAAAAGTCCCAACCTATAAAAAAAGTCCCAACCAAAAAAATAATATTGGTTGGGACTTTTTTTATTGGTTTGGACTTAAAACAAGTCCCAACCAATAAAAGAAAACCGTACGAAAAAAAAAATATTGGTTGGGACTTTTTTTATTGGTTGGGACTTAAAATAAGTCCCAAACAAAAAAAGAAGTCCCAACGTAAAATATAATATTGGCGGGACTGTGTTTATTGGTTGGGATTTGAGACAAGTCCCAACCAAAAAATTAATATTGGTTGGGACTTTTTTTATTGGCTGGGACTTAAGACACGTCCCAACCAATTAAAAAAGTCCCAACCAAAAAAAAAATATTGGTTGGGACTCAAAACAAGTCTCAACCAATAAAAAAAGTCCCAACCAAAAAAATATTATTGGTTGGGGCTTCTTTTATTGGTTGGGACCTAGACAAGTCCCATCTAATAAAAAAAGTCCCAACCAAAAAAATAATATTGGTTGGGACTTTTTTTATTGGTTGGGACTTAAACAAGTTCCTACAAATAAAAAAAGTCCCCACCAAAAAAATATTATAGGTCGGGATTTTTTTTATTGGTTGGGACTTAAGACAAGTCCCAACCAATTAAAAAAGTCCCAACCAAAAAAATAATATAGGTTGGGACATTTTTTATTGGTTGGGACTTAAAACAAGTCCCAACCAATAACAGAAGTCCCAACCAAAAAAATAATCTTTGTTGGGACATTTTTTATTGGTTAGGACTTAAGACAAGTCCTTACCAATAAAAAAAAGTCGCAACCAATATTATTTTTTTGGTTGGGACTTCTTTTATTGGTTGGGAATTTTTTTAAGTCCCAACCAATAAAAACTGTCCCAAACATTATGTTTTTTGGTAGGGACTTGTTTTAAGTCCCAACCAATAAAAAGAGTCCCAACCAATATTATTTTCATACGGACTTCTTTTATTGGTTGGGACTTGTTTTAAGTCCAAACCAATAAAAAAAGTCCCAACCAATATTATATTTTTGGTTGGGACTTTTTTTATTGGTTGGGACCTGTCGTAAGTCCCAACCAATAAAAAAAGTCCCAACCAATATTAGTTTTTTGGTTGGGACTTTTTTTATTGGTTGGGACTTGTCTTAATTCCTAACCAATAAAAAAAGTCCCAACCAATATTATTTTTTTGGTTGGGATTTCTTTTATTGGTTGGGACTTTTTTTAAGCCCCAACCAGTAAAAGATGTCCCAGCCTATATTATTTTTTTGGTTGATACTTTTTTAATTAGTTGGGACTTGTCTTAAGTCCCAACCAATAAAAAAAGTCCCGACCAATAATGTTATTTTGGTTGGGACTTTTTTTATCGGTTGGGACTTGTCTAAGTCCCAACCAATAAAAAAGCCCAAATCAATAATATTTTTTTGGTTGGGACTGTTTTTTATTGGTTGCGACTTGTTTATAGTCCCAAGCAATAAACAATGTCCCAACCAATATTATTTTTTTGGTTGGGACTTTTTTAATTGGTTGGGACTTGTCTTCAGTCCCAACCAATAAAAAGAGTCCCAACCAATATTATTTTTTTGGTTGCGACTTGTTTAATTGGTTGAGACGTGTCTCAAGTCCCAAGCAATAAAAACAGTCCCAGCCAATATTATTTTTTCGGTTGGGACTTTTTTTATTGGTTGGGACTTGTCTTAAGTCCCAACCAATAAAAAAAGTCCCGACCTATGATATTCTTTTGGGTGGGACTTTTTTTATTGGTTGGAACTTGTTTTAAGTCCCAAGCAATAAAAAAAGTCCCAACCAATATTATTTTTTCGGTTGGGACTTTTTTTATTGGTTGGGACTTGTCTTAAGTCCCAACCAATGAAAAAAGTCCCAACCAATATTATTTTCTTGGTTGGGACTTTTTTAATTGGTTGGGACTTGTTTAAGTCCCAACCAATAAAAAGAGTCCCAATCAATATGATTTTTTTGGTTGGGACTTTTTTTAGTTAGTTAGGACTTGTCTTAAGTCCCAACCAATAAAAAAAGTCCCGACCTATAATATTTTTTTGGTTGGGACTTTTTTTATTGGTTGGGACTTGTCTTAAGTCCTAACCAATAAAAATTGTTCCAACCAATAACAGAAGTCCCAACCAAAAAAATAATATTGGTTGGGAAGTTTTTTATTGGTTAGGACTTCAGACATGTCCCAACCAAAAAAAAAGTCCCAACCAATAAAAAAAAGTCCCAACCAAAAAAATTATATTGGTTGGGACTCAAAACAAGTCTCAACCAATAAAAAAAGTCCCAACCAAAAAAATATTATTGTTTGGGGCTTTTTTTATTGGTTGGGACTTAGAAAAGTCCCAACTAATAAAAAAAGTCCCAACTAATAAAAAAAGTCCCAACCAAAAAAATAAAATTGGTTGGGACTTTTTTAATTGCTTGGGACTTGTCTTAAGTCCCAACCAATAAAAAACGTCCCAACCAAAAAAATAATATTGGTTGGGACTTTTTTTATTGGTTGGGACTTAAGACAAGTCCCAACCAATGAAGAATGTCTCAACCAAAAAAATATTATTGGTTGGGACATTTTTTATTGTTTGGGACTTAAGACAAGTCGCAACCAATGAGGAAAGTCCCAACCAAAAAAATAATATTGCTTGGGACTTTTTTTATTGGTTGGCACTTAAGTCCCAACCAATTAAAAACGTCCCAACCAAAAAAATATTATTGTTTGGGACTTTTTTTTATTGGTTGGGACTTAAGGCAAGTCCCAACCAATGAAAAAAGTCCCAACCAAAAAAAAGAATATTGTTAGGGCTTTTTTTATTGGTTGGGACATAAAACAAGTCCCAAACAAAAAAAGAAGTCCCAACCAAAAAAATATTATTGGTGGGACTTTGTTTATTGGTTGGGACTTAAGACAAGTCCCAACAAAAAAAATAATATTGGTTGGGACTTTTTTTATTGGCTGGGACTTAAGACACGTCCGAACCGACTTAAAAAAGTCCCAACCAAAAAAAGAATATTGGTTGGGACATTTTATATTGGTTGGGACTCAAAACAAGTCTCAACCAATAAAAAAAGTCCCCACCAAAAAAATATTATTGGTTGGGGCTTCTTTTATACGTTGGGACTTAGACAAGTCCCATCTAATAAAAAAAGTCCCAACCATAAAAATAATATTGGTTGGGACTTTTTTTATAGGTTGGGACTTAAAACAAGTTCCAACCAATAAAAAAAGTCCCAACCAAAAAAATATTATAGGTCGGGACTTTTTTTTTAAGACAAGTCCCAACTATTTAAAAAAAGATCCAACCAAAAAAATAATATTGGTTGGGACATTTTTTATTGGTTGGGACTTAACAAATCCCAACCAATAACAGAAGTCCCAACCAAAAAAATAATATTGGTTGGGACATTTTTTATTGGTTAGGACTTAAGACAAGTCCCAACCAATAAAAAAAGTCCCAACCGAAAAAATAATATTGGTTAGGACTTTTTTTATTGGTTTGGACTTAAAACAAGTCCCAACCAATAAAAGAAGTCCGTACGAAAAAAATAATATTGGTTGGGACTTTTTTTATTGGTTGGGACTTTTTTTATTGGTTGGGACTTAAAATAAGTCCCTACAAGAAACTATTTGGGGCTTAAAACAAGTCCCTACCAAAAAAATAATACTGGTTGGGACAGTTTTTATTGGTTGGGGCTTCTTTTATTGGTTGGGACTTAGACAAGTCCCATCTAATAAAAAAAGTCCCAACCAAAAAAATAATATTGGTTGGGACTTTTTTTATTGGTTGGGACTTAAAACAAGTTCCAACCAATAAAAAAAAGTCCCAACCAAAAAAATATTATAGGTTGGGACGTTTTTTATTGGTTGGGACTTAAGACAAGTCCCAACTAATTAAAAAAGTCCCAACCAAAAAAATAATATAGGTTGGGACATTTTTTATTGGTTGGGACTTAAAACAAGTCCCAACCAATAACAGAAGTCCCAACCAAAAAAATAATATTGGTTGGGACATTTTTTATTGGTTAGGACTTAAGACAAGTCCCAACCAATAAAAAAGATCCCAACCAATAAAAAAAGTCCCAACCAAAAAAATAATTTTGGTTGGGACTTTTTATTGGTTGGGACTTATTATTGGTTGGGACTTAAAACAAGTCCCAACCAATAAAAAATGTCCCAACCAAAAAAATGATATTGCTTGGGACTTTTTTTATTGGTTGGCACCTAAGGCAAGTCCCAACCAATTAAAAATGTCCCAACCAAAAAAATATTATTGGTTGGGACTTTTTTTATTGGTTGGGACTTAAGACAAGTCCCAACCAATGAAAAAAGTCCCAACCAAAAAAATAATATTGTTTGGGACTTTTTTTATTGGTTGGGACTTGAAACAAGTCCCAACCAATTAAAAAAGTCCCAAACAGAAAAATAATATTGGTTGGGACTTTTTTTATTGATTGGGACTTAAGACAAGTCCCAACAAAGAAAATGATATTGGTTGGGACTTTTTTTATTGGTTTGGACTTAAAACAAGTCCCAAACAAAAAAAGTAGTCCCAACCAAAAAAATAGTATTGGTGGGACTTTTTTTATTGGTTCGGACTTAAGACAGGTCCCAACCAAAAAAATAATATTGGTTGGGACTTTTTTTTATTGGCTGGGACTTAAGGCACGGCGCAACCAACTAAAAAAGTCCCAACCAAAAAAATAATATTGGTTGGGACTTTTTTTATTGATTGGGACTTGAAACAAGTCCCAACCAATAAAAGAAGTCCCAACCAAAAATATGATATTGGTTGGGACTCTTTTTATTGGTTGGGACTTAAAACAAGTCCCAACCAACAAAAGAAGTCCCAACCAAACAAGTAATATTGGTTGGGACTTTTTTTATTGGTAGGGATATAAGACAAGTCCCAACCAAAAAAATAATATTAGTTGGGACGTACTAAAATAATTATTTCTATCACAGCGAATCATGTCAACTTAATTTTAGTAAAATTTGAAAATGGATATAGTCTCTTTATTCTCCTTGATGAGCAGCTTCAGAAAAAAAAACCTCCTGACATCCACGATCACGTATTAGTGCTAGCAACGGTAATTCTAGCTATTGTCTGTACATGCAGCGTACTATCTTTAAGGCCATAATATCATATATATATATATATATATATATATATATATATATATATATATATATAAATAAAAAGCTCATCTCCTCTTGGCAAAACTGTTTCACAATTTATTATATGCTCAAGTTTTCTTTAAATCACGAACATAGCATCATTTGAGTTTAACTTCAGCATTAAAAGTAACCCGATGTGCTTCTTATGAGAATGCCTGCAAGAATCCTGCAGTATCCTTTTGTTCGTTCACATATCCTTTCCCAAGCATATACGGTCTCACCTTCCCTAAATAAACAATACATCATGAAAATGTGTTCCCTTTTGCTCTGAAATATGAAACGGCTTTTGAAAGCCCCCAAAAAGAGGATGTCGAAAGAGCAGAAAGCAAATTAGGAAACATGTCTGGCTACAATATAACCGCTCCATGCTATTAAATTCATAGAGGACCTACCACGAAGCATCTATACGTATCCAACGGTCTACTTTTTGGTCCTTGCAAGTTACACAGAGCAGCGAAACTTTCCTCCAAATACTCATTTCGGGTGCATTTTGACAAAATATGGAAAGGTGTTACAAGTGCCTTTAGTTGTTGCTTGCAACCATCTGAAATAGTAAAGCCGATACGTGTGAGATGCTAAAGTGCACTTGATGTACCACTTGAACATTTTTGGAGTAGTCTAGGACGTTATATGGTCCCATAAATGAATTTATGAAACGTAAGAATGGGAATGTAAGAAGGATAAAATGCACGACAGCGAATTAACATTGCAATGGAGTTGTCGAATTGTGATAAAATCAGGTATTAGTCAGGTATACTTATCTTTAATATTGTATTTTAAAGTCCTTTTCAAGAATGGCAAATAATTTGAATGCCTCAAAATAAATTTAATAACTTTCGATGCATCTAACTTGAGTCCTCAAAATATATCATATGATCCTCTCCTATCTGCCCGCCATAAATCTTCACCAAACTGGCAACCCTAATAATCTTTATCCCCAAAAATGATTGCTGGAACCGGCTTTTTGGCGGTCTGTCTGGAAATCAATAACGTCTGAAATTCGTGAATGAAAACAGGTGGTGGTATGCTGCCTAGTATGAAAGGAGGTGTGTTTCCAATGTTGCGAAGTGTACATGTTTTGTTTATGAACAATTTTGTGTAGAATGAATGCGCATGGCGAAATATATGATGGTTATGGTTACTTGTATTTCCCATGGATACCTGATCCTTATCACAAAGTGGTTGCCATTCAGTTGCTAAGGATCCGTTGGTCATCTTGATTCCTCTGTAACGAATTCTATCTTTTATTATAAATCGTGCATTGATTGCTATTTACCTGATTGTGTCTTAGAAGAGGTAGGATGAAAAAAGGATTAATTTGTTGATTCAAAATCTTTGAAGTGGCTACTGAGCAATTACTTAATTGAAGTGGAAGTTCTTTGTTCTGTGGAAGTATGAATGTTTTCTATGCAAATTAGTGAAAGTAAGCAAGTCGATTGAAGTGATAATAAGAATGATATCGATTTTTTGATTAATTTCAAATATAAGTGCATGCTAAATCCAGTTATTTGAATATTTCTTAACTAATAATCTTTGAACAAACAAAAAATGCTGTATGATTTTTGATAAAAAGAAGTATATTTTTGTACAGATAACAGCTATTTTATTCGTTAAACACTCGTACAATAAAAGCAAAGTTGAATATGATTTTCGCACTCAAAGCATACTTAAATTAAATTCTTTGTTGTATGATACATCATTTCAGACGTTATACTCTATTGTAGTGAAACTATGACATATTGCATATGCAATATGCAATATTTTGGGAATATTCCCAAAATCCTTTCCGTTTCTATCGACAATTAGGTAATAATTTTTCACAAATCTCTTAACGCACATTCTAGTCTGCTAGCCTAGACTATGATCTAAGAACTTATAATTCTTAAGATTTTTTAAAAAAAATTTGTACAATATCCTAATAAAACCGATACCTGTCCGTCCGTCAGTGCGTCGCAGCAAGTTTTCTCAAGAACTATAGAAGCTACATTCATCAAATTTGGTGAACAGCTCAAAAGTTTCGGGTTAATGAAAATTCCGTAGTCAAACAAAATTTCAAAGGCTTTTAAGGGGGTCTCCCCATATAAGGATGTGAATCCTTAACAGTTTCTGTTTACCAAAGATAGTCGACTAGTTGATACCCTAGAGCTTGATGAAATCTTTTAATATCCGTTATTGAAATTTTAATATCGATGACGACCCTGTAGCGTAAATGCTGGCCGACAGGAATACTCTTGGAGACTAGCATTCTTTGGGGAGTGCCGCCCCACGTAGCCGAGGAACTTCCCGCAGGGGGAATGCCGGTCGACAGGAGCAATCTTGGAGATTAGCATTCTTTAGGGAGCGCCGCCGCCACGGACCCGAGGATATGGGGGATGTCGTAAGGTTCCTACCAAGGTTGACAGGTAACGACCCTGACTGAATCTGGACTACGCTGTGAACAACGAACTGGAATTGATGTTTTGGGCTGGTGGATATGATACTTTGGACCTAGTTGCTTTGTACGGTAGCGCCAAGGTGACAATATCATAGCGTCTCCGTTCCGGTAAAACCTTGGCAGGCCATTGAGTAAGTTTGATTCGGTTGAGATGGACTCCCGATTAACGTTGGTTTGGCTCTGAGCACTTGTCCCCATAAGGGCTTGTTCCAGCCCTCGCATGGCCTCCCTGATCTGCAAAGATAACCTTGGAACCAAAAAGGTGGCTACACATACGAGCACAGATAGCGGCTCCGAGCGGGGACCCAATAAAACTGGAACACCTAAAATCATAAAAAAAAAGATTTAAAAAATACAAAAAACGAAAGCAAAACGAACAACAATGGCGACGCAACCAGCGGCTGCAGCCACGATGTTTACAGTACATCGAGAGCAGAACTAACGATGACAAAAACGACGATGAATACAATGACAGTGAAGACGGACGAAAAACGAAGATTAACAGACAGTCTTGTCCAGATTAAGATTCCTGCGGCGTTTGGACGCAGCAAAAAAAAAATGATGCGAACGCCAGAGCGTCCTGAAAAGGAAGAACGGGAAACTCTTCAGGATGCGCGAGATGCTTGGGCGGTGGGGGAAAATATAAAGAACATCGAGAATTCGATGGTTAGTGCTGGGATTGTTACGGAAGCGATCAAAGCAAGGGTCGTAAATCCTGAAATAATAACGAACCATCCTGAAGTCCACAGAGAGATTAAGCCAGGAAAAGAAAAGAGTGACAAGACAAATAAAGCGCCGTTGTGTAATTCAATCGCCACCGTCGAAAATGTGACGGAAATACTGTACTCGGAAACAGAAGCCGATAATCACTCCTAAGAAAGGAGGTCTCAAAGTACAATTGCCGCCCAGCGACATAAAAAAAAGCTAATCCGAAAAGCGAGAGATGTTCTAGAAAGAATAAAATCTGCATGCGACTCGCCAAAAACCAGAAAAGAAATAAAGATTGGGCTCCTTGAACTAGAGGATCTCCTAGTCCATATAAGATATTATCGAAGGAGCTGCTTAAAGGCTGAAGAGGACCAGAAGGCCGAAGAAGAGCAAAAGGCTAAAGAACCGCTGAGGGCTGGGTCTAAAGGGCACGCACAGGTAGCTCCACCATTAAACATTAATAAAAGAATGGCATCCAGCCCGATCGACGGGGATCGGAATAAAAGAATCAGGGATTCTAGACAGTGCTGACAAGCCGCAAAGAAACTCCTTCAAAAAGTGCCAGAAAATAAAGTTTGCACAGGCGCCCAACAAGAAAAAAGACCTGAGACAAAATAGGAGAGAAAGAAGCCCCGACGAAGACCCCCCGGAGCAGGCACTGCTCGTAAAATCCCAAGATGGCCGATCCTACACAGAAATGCTGCGGGATCCCAGGGCAAATGTAAGGCCCGAAGACACAAACACTATCATCAAAGCAGTACGACCAACGTGGTCCAACGAGTTCGGAGCAGTGGCCAACAATAGGGAGCCATTCTGCGACGCAGTAAAGAAAGTCCTCGACAAAAGCATAACTGTAGCCTCGCTCGAGCCGATGACAACGATTGAAATAAGAGACATTGACTGTATCACCGACCTGGCCGAAATAGACGAGGTAACCAAAAGGGAGTTCCCTAGCGTGGGCAGGAGCAAAGTGGGGCTGATACCAGAAAACCATAGGGGACAACGCATGGCCATCATTGACGACTAAAAAGGACGCCAAACTATTTATGAATAAGAGAAAAATAAGAATAGAGTGGGTTGTCTGCACGATACGACGAAGAGCAGAACCTCTTCAATGTTCTTACAAATGCGGTAAAATGGAACACAAAAGAACAGAGTTTACAAAGAGGGCACATTGTATTCCTTGCAAGGGTGCTGATCGAAGACCGGATCTTGGGCATGTCTTGGGATCGGAGAAATGTCGGGTTTTCTAGGAAACCCTGGACAAGGCAAAATCAGGACTGCGATGACCCGTATCCTGCAGCTAAACCTACACCGCAGTTCAATCGCCCAAAACCTGCTTAAGCTGTTTGCGACGGACATGAAAGCCGACTTTATGCTGGTGAGCAAGCAACACAATGATAAAAGTTCTGCATCATGGTATCCTAATAAAACTGGTACTGCCGCTATCTGGTTTTGGAACAGTGATTTCCAGGTGGAGGGCTGTAGACGGGGGGATGATTTCGTGTGGGCTCGGTGCTCAGGGACCACCTTCTTTAGTGTGTACCTAACGGCGAATGAATCGATATCATCTTTGCAAGGCAAGCTTAATGCTTTGGAGGACGCTGTCTCGAACGCAGATGGCAACGTACTCGTTGGGGAGACTTCAATGCTAAAGCAATTGAAAGGTGCATGCCTAAAACAGATCCGCGGGGACAACGAATCCACAAAATGGCAGCCAGGACGGCGCTCGTCGTGGTAAACACCAGAAATACGCCAACTTTCTGCCGTATTGGCTGTAAAGGAACCATGAACCATGACATTCGCCTCGGAGTCCTTAGTGCAAAGGATACACAATTAGAGAGTATCATAGGACTACTCCGTCAGTGATCATCAGTGCATTCTGCTTGAAATCAGTGATGTTGTCTCCCCACGTCTGTGCTCCCGAGTTTCTACAATTGGGGGAAACATCGGAAAGAAGGACGTCGAGAGGTTCATCGAAGTGATCACAGCAGGTGCTCCGCTGCAGGCAGATATGCAGGGGACGGAAGAACTGGCAGCTCAAGATGTGGTGAACTCAACTATGAGCATCATCACGACTGCTTGCAACGCTTCTATGCCCCATCCGAAAACCCCGCGCCGCACGGCAAGTCCCCAATGTACTGGTGGTCGACTGAAATCGCTGAAAAGCGAAGGGAGTGTCACAAGCTTCGGTCTGAGGCTCAACGGGAACGGTACCGTGACGAGGCATGCAACCAGGTAGCAGCATATAAATCGGCCTGAAAATGCCTCCGAAAATTGATTAACAACAACAAGGCTCGCTGCTGGCAAGATCTAGGGAAAATAAAAAAAGATTAGTTTCATTATTGACAACGCCAACAAGGACGGAATGGGCGGGGAAGAGTGCGCGCACTATCTCGTCCATCTTTTCCCCATCATGTATGGAACCACCAAGCTTCCGCAAACTAGATCTTTTTCAGCGATCGAACGATAAAGATCGAAAATCGATTACGAAAATAAAATGAAAACACGCAAAATTAAAAGGAAGGTTTTATTCCTTTTTTATTTTTCAGAATTATTTTGCGAAAATGAAATCAATTACGAACAAAATCTTGGGGACAATGCGAACAGGGATCCGTGGGGTCTTGGCTACAAGCTAGTTATGCGGAAGTTTGGTGCCTTGCAGAAGCCTTGCATACATGATGCGGAAAAGATGGACGAGATAGTGCGTGCTCTCTTCCCCGCCCATTCCGTCCTTGTTAGCGTTGTCAGTAACGAAACAGCAGTCGAGTGTCCACTCTTCACACAGCCGAAACTGGAACAGTCAGTCCTTTCACTGAAAGCGAGGAAGGCTCCAGGTACAGATGGAGTTCCAGCTGAGGTGTTGCAACTTGTCTATCACCATTGTCCTGACTTGCTGCTCAGCATATTCAACGCTTGCCTACGGGACGCGGATTTTCCGTTATGATAGAAAGTGGCGAAGCTCTTGCTGATCAGAAAGGGTAAGGGGAATCCCGAATCGCCGTCTGCATACCGCCCGTTATGCATGCTAGACACTGCTGCAAAAGTGCTAGAGAAACTCATCAAGGGAAGACTCACTGACGCGATTCGTGCTGCTGGGGACCTATCTCCTCGGCAGTACGGCTTTAGAGCAGGACGTTCTACGATTGATGCGATTGCAGGGGTGGTGAGCGCCGTTCAAAAGGCCGAGGCATATAACCGCACCAAGCGACGCATCGTGCTGTTGGTGACACTCGACGTTAGGAACGCCTTCAACTCCGCTAGATGGGTGGATATTCTGGATACGCTGGAAAACTCTTTTCAAGTTCCAATTCGCGGACTACCTGAAGGACCATAGCCTGCTCTACGACACGACACAAGGCCAACGAAGGATGGAAGTTACATCGGGTGTTGCCCAGGGATCTATCCTTCGTGCAGACCTGTGGAATGTGTCTTACGACGGGCTAATGAAACTGGAGATGCCAGATAAACCGCGCCTGATCGGCTATGCGGATGATGTTAGGGCCCTGGTCGCTGGGCGCACCGTTAAACAAGCGCAACTTAGGCAAGGTATGCTAATGCGCCGAGTGAGGGACTGGATGACTGCTCGAGGGTTCAGTTTAGCACTGAAGAAAACCGCGAAGTGGTCATCTTGACAAAAAAGAGAATCCCTAGAGTAAGGATGATCAGTATTGGAGACATACTGATCGAAGCCAGCGATGAAGTACCTGAGACTACTGATCGACTCGAAGATGAATTTCTCTGAGCAAATCAGGGCAACGGCTGCGAAGGCTGCTTCAGGTGTATAGGCTCTGAGTGGACTTGTTGCCAACGTACGGGGACCCAAGCCATCTAGGGAACGCTTCTTGCTGAGTGATGTAGGGTCAGTGCTACTGTACCGAGTAAAAATATAGGGCGGCTCTCACAGTAAGAGGTATACTAAAAACGCCTGGCACAGGTACAGAGAAGAGGAGCACTGAGAATTGCATCTTCATATCCGACAGTCTCGGCGGTAAGAGTTATTGCAGGTGTGATGCCTGTTGCTCTCCTTGCTAGAAAGCGCCACGCTTTTTATATGCGTCGAAACGATGACGCGATGGAATGGCTGTCTGCGAGAGGAGACTCAACTCAACTCAACGATTGGCAGCACTCTTGGGTGAATTGTGCAAAGTGAAGGTGGACTGCGCGCCTCATCCTGGATGTGAGACCGCGGCCTAATCGAAGGCATAGTGGGACTGACTTCTATCTGACCCAGCTTTTGAGCAGGCATGGGTGTTTTCAGTCTTACCTGCACAAGATTGGTAAGTTATGGTGCCCTGACTGTCAGTTTTGCCTAGGAGAAGAAGGCAATGCCTGCCACAAATTTTTTGGGTGCATGAAATGGAGCAGGCTGCGAAGGGACCTCTACAGGGAGACGGGATGGCTCGCTCCGGATAGAATAGTCGCGGTGATGCTCAATCGGTTGACAAATGGAACCAAGTGGCAATATGTGCTTCCAGTCGACTCAAACACTCCGGGCTTAGGACTTGCATAAACATTTCAGGAAGGATGTATATCATGCACATCTTTGAAAATCTGTTCAATGAGTGATATTAGTTATCGTAATACTGAATAGCGGCTGTTTTAAATGAGAATATTGGGTAAATTCAAGTTATTTTTCCCCAACTTCAGCATTGAAAGGACAAAATATTAACTCTTGATGAAAACTTACATTTTAAAGCTGAAAAATTCAATGTGGTAGGTTCTTATGGTGGCAGTAGTATTCATCAAGCTATTCGCAAAGCCATCCAGCACATTTGGTAACAAGAACATATGCTGAAAGAGTGGAGCCAATGAATTATATTCCCTATCCACAAAAACGGTGACAAGCTACAGTGCGAAAATTATAAAGTCATATCACTACTTTGCACGGCGTACAAAATATTTTCAACGATCTTAGATAATAAAATCGGATCATACGCCAAAAATATTTGCCGCGTGTTGTTGGTTCGCGGCCAATAATTTAATGTTCCGGGAAAGTGAAAACGCAATGTCTATTGAATTAAATTCTAAGAGTTTATTTAATTCGTCCAAAATGCACAATCACTTCACTAACAATTTCACAACTTTAATTTTCACTATTATAATTCTACCTCACTTGTCCATAAATTTCTATCGCAATTGTCTACTAAAATCACTTCACACTCAAACAATCAATATCGCCTGTACTTCGCGTATCGCAGTTTTCTATCGCGGTTGTAATGAATGACCTATATCCCCATTCATTCAGCTCGCCTTTATATAGGGTCTGTAGTCATTCAACCCAGTTCTCGTACATTGGCGAATTCGCGGGAACATTCGAGCGACTGCAAATGAATGGAGCAGTGACTCACTTCCAGATGTTGATGCTTGGTGGGTTCTCGTGATTTCGAGTAAATTGTTGATGTTCTTAATTGTTGTGCAAACAATTGCGACAGTAGCTCGCAGAATTATTTGTACATGTAACAATATTATTGGGGAGTATCAAGGTGGTTTTAAGGCAGATAGATCAACAATAGACCAATTGTTCACAATCAAGCAGGTACTTGAAAAATGCTGGGAGTTCAACATACACGTACACCAAATTTTCGTTGACTTCAAGCAAGCATACGACAGTATTTATCGTACCGTACTGTACCAAATAATGCTTTGCTTTGGCATCCCAGCCAAATTAGTCCGTCTTACCAAAATGACAATGATATCGACAACCTCCCATGCCTTTGACACAAACATCGGACTAAAGCAGGGAGATGGGCTGGCCCCATTGTTATTCAAGTGCCAGTTGGGAAACCGAGGAAACACTGGTCTGACTCGGTCGACGAAGACAGTTCATCGCTGCTCGGATTTCGGAATTGGAAGACGCGGTCAATGGACCGAGAAAGTTGGAGGCGCTGTTTGCAGGAAGTGAAGGCCCGAGAGGGGCTGTAGTGCTAAAAAGAAGAAGAAGAAATTGATTAATGATTGGATTCAGGATTTATTCAAATTATATAAAATTGTTAAAATACAATTTTTATTTTATTGTTAAAATAAAATTTTAATCTAATTAACAAAATTCATAAAATTTTCACTACACAATTACAGTTAAATCATTAATTTTATCAGCTTAATTTCAATTTTAATCTCCTATTTCACTCCTGCGTTGATTACCATTTAATATTGATTTAGTACATTCCTATTCCATTGTCTCTTACTTGAAGGCTCTGTCCCAATTTTTTTATATAATCATCCATTATATATATTTATATTTAAAACGGGAGTAATGCTTGTAGTGATTTTAGGATGTTATCTATGTCCGTTAAGGACTGCAGAAGGGTTCTGCTGCCTCAACGAGCGGAATCAGTGATGCACTGGAAATGGCCTTGTCTGGGCACGCGTAAGTGCGCTGGCAAGCAAGCTTTGCGATGTTATGGGGCGGGTTCTTTTCCTACAGCACGGGCCCACTACAAAATATTTTTTCGCGCTTACGATTTGTTTGGTGACCGGAGTCAAAACCGATTGGCTGGTGATAAAGGTGCCAATGGCCGAAGTAACCTGCCGAAAGGGATAACAAAAAGAAAACGCGACGTCGAATAACCAATTAACCGCGTGCTATATTCGCGACGATTGCGTCCTTGCGGAGAACGGCCACGACCCAAAAATAAGAGTGAGCCATCCAGGTGGTGGCGGTGCCCCCACGCACCCCTCAGGCGGATCGACATCCAAAAAATGCTGCCTTGGCCCATATCGGTTGTGGAAGGCCAAGCAGCTCTGCAAAAGCACTCGTAACAATCGAAACAAATTGAGTAAGCAGGAGAATGCTCCTACCAGATGGTCTTCGTAAACATCTTAGGGTTCGATTTGAAACAAGCTTTCTAACAACGTGAATTATTCATCCAATACTTGGATATAAAATCGTTCAAATTTATGCAAAAGACGTGCAGTTTCTTCCATAAGCACTTTGCAGCCGCCATTTTGTTACAGCTTCAATAATTTTTAGGGTATTGTAAAATCATTTTACTAAAATCGCGTCCTGCCTGTCCGTCCGACTGTGTGTCACACCACTTTTCCTCGCAAACTACATAAGCTAGAAACATAAGATTTTGTAGGTAGGTGCGAAGTGACATCCTCTTCAAAGTTTTACCACGAAAAGAAATTTATAAGGTCTTTATGGGGGTCTCCCCATTTCAGGGAGTTGCCCCCGAAAAAAATGGGTATCAAATGAAAGGTCTTAATGAGAACTTTTCAAAACAGGTATTAAACCAACAAGTTTTGCTTTGAGGGCGGCAGGGGAAGGGGAAATGTACGATAATTTTGTGTTCCCCCTCGCACACCTCGTCCAGGTCTATAACCTCAATTTCTGCCCACAAGAAGTCCGTTACCATCTCGCACTAGCGAACACCATTCACGGTAACTGCTTGGCCGTCCTCATTTTCGAAGAAGTACGACCCGATGATGCCGCCAGCCCATAAAGCGCACCAAACAGTCACTCTTTTTGGATACATTGGCTCTACAACAATCACGCGTGGATTCTCATTTGCCCAAATGCGGCAATTCTGCTTGTTAACGGATCCACTGAGGTGAAAGTGTGCCTCATCGCTGAAGATGATTTCTCTTTTGTCTGTTCAACCAACCATTCGGCGTATTGCCGACGCTTGAAATGGTCAGTAGGCTTCAGCTCTTGAGTCAATTGAACCTTGTAAGCGTGTAAATTCAAATCTTTATTAAAAATTCGAATCAGTGATGTTCGTGAGATGTTCAATTGTTAGGCACGACGACGAGTCGAGGTTGACGGTTCTTTTGCCACACTATCGCGAACAACAGCAATGATTTCCGAAGAACGAGCTGGGCGAGCATGCACAGAGGATTTCACATTTCTTACACACCCGGTTTGCTGAAACTTGCGCACAATCCTCCCGATTGTGGACACTTTTGGACGATTATGCTGACCAAAAAAAT
The DNA here is from genome assembly GCA_963969285.1 of Odontomyia ornata. Lineage (NCBI taxonomy): Eukaryota > Metazoa > Arthropoda > Insecta > Diptera > Stratiomyidae > Odontomyia > Odontomyia ornata. The sequence continues at coordinate 236,855,840 of OZ017741.1, read as the reverse complement.
GCATTTTAATTTGAACGCTCATTTTCATAAAAGGCTTCAACAACCTTAACGCCATGGTTGAATTTGTCAAACACTGAAATAAAGAAATGTCAAATTAAGTTGGGCGAAAAACTTGACGTTAAAGTGTGACTCACAATTAACATCGTGCATTATGGATGGAAATTCCAGGTTAGCGTAAAGATCTCATATCAATCTATATAAGTTTGAAGTTTAACGGTTCCGTTTTGATTTTATGGGGGAAAATGTAAAATCTACAAATCATACTATTATTAACAAAGTTGAGTGAATTTCGATTTCTGCGGTATTTGTTCCCTTGTACTCATAAAGGCCCGCCTTCTTGATAATTTTCCGATTTTTTGGCTCAAAGGTGTCCAATCGGGAGGGGGGGGGGGGGCATCATCAATTTTGTAAACTCATTACTTCATTACAAACGTCGACGAAACGGCGGTGGAAATCTCGAGCGAACGGAAGCGAGGGGCCCCTTCCTAGGTGAGGAAGTGAAAGTAAGTGGCTTTCTTTGTCATTTAATTGTTGAATCGTTTTTTTTATTTCGATAAATAAAGTTAACATAGGCATAATTATTCGATTTTTCCTGCCTCATATCAAGGACCAAAAATAATTAAACTTTTTTCAGTTGTGAGGAGTGCGGCTCGGGAAATCTTTTCCCGGGGGCGGTGACCAGGCAAGAAGACCTGGAAGATTTAACTGTGGTGGTAGTGTTCGGCAAGGGTAGTGAATGTGAGTGTCGTCGCAACCCTATCTCGGTTTTCAGTGTCAGGCGTAGTTTCAGTTGCCGGGTGTGGGGAATCAAAGGTTTTGCGTGGTGGCGTTATTTTCAACTCGCCCTGAGTGGTAGGGTCCTTGGAAGGGGATCCTCGCGGCTTAGTGCTCAAGCGATAGTTTTTTGCTCCGGCGGTCGTCTTCTCGTTCGGACGACCCCTTGGGAGGCTCGGAAAGCGGACGAGTGGCCCCCACGCCCGTCTTCGGGTGAGCTAGATTGGGAACGGTGGAGCCTCCGCCGGAGTAGCCGCAATAAAGTGGTGGCCATTACGGGGGAATTGGGGAATCCGGCGGTTAACATTTTCCCCCTTTGGAAATTTGCGGGTAATAAGGTGTCGAAACGCATCTGCTCGCTCAAAATAGAAAGGCCCGACGGCTTTTCAAGGAAAAGAGAATTGGCCTGCGGATATCAAATAAACAAAATACTTGACTAAAATTTTCAAGCCTATCATTTTTAAAACCATGAAAATTAAACATCAATAACATATGCAAGATCAATAATCGTGATTTTTTCTTTTCTTTTTATTTCAGGCCATCTACAAGCGAGCAACAATTTTAGATCTTTCCAGCAATAATTTAGTTTCATTAGGGGTGATAATTATTAAATTGAAATTTACAGAAAAGGGGATTGAAAATTTCCTTTCCTTACAGAATACATTTTGCCAGTTGACGCACCTAACGAAGCTTGATCTTAGCAAAAATCAAATTAAATCTTTACCTGACGATTTTGGGAAATTAAAAAATCTACGACATTTGGATCTCTACAATAACAAAATTGAAAATTTACCTCTAAGCTTTGGAAATTTAACTAATTTGAAGTAAACAATCTATGACAAATTTGTTAAGAAAATCGTTCTTGAAAACAATTACTTTCAGATATTTAGATTTAAAATCAAACCCACTTTCTCCATCACTTGCGAAGGTAACAGGTTTGTGCCTAACAACGAAAGACTGCACTGACGCTGCAAAAAATACTGTAAGTAAAATATTCGTATTTTTCATTTTATTCATTTCTAAACCGAATACAAAAAATGTTAATGCATGATTCAAATTTTCAGGTAAAGTTCCTGGCCTACTTGCAACAAGAGGTAGAGAAGGCAAACGAAAAACTACGCTTAGAAGCCGAATCAAAAGTAGAAGCCGTCGAAGTGAAGAAGTCCGAGACGCAAAAATCAAAGAAGAAAAAGAAGAAGTCGAAAAAATCGAAAATGGATAGTCAGGCGCTTGACGGGCAGAAAGCGTCCAATTCTGCCCAAAGCGACGACGCTAAAGAATCGGAGAGTTGTGATGAAGTAGAACCTTCACCGCCCAAATCCTCAAATATCTTCATTTCATTGTTAATCTTCTGCCTGATACTCTTCGCGAATATTTTATTTGTTTATGTGGTCTATGGTAACAATAAGGAGATTACTGATACCGTAGTAAGCATAATTCCACAGACCTATCGACAAACCATCGTCGATGGTCTGAACAAAGTGGGTGTGTTCCAATTCTTCGAACAAACATCCGACCTGGTCCGAAGAACACTCGGCATAGAGCATTATCGTATCAAGGTCTTTGATCGAACAGATTGAATCCCATATCGAAGAGACAGCACTGAGTTGGTGATATTTCATTATACACTTACAAGCATTTTCAACTAAAGATCAATAACAGATATCTTCCATATCTTCTTCTTCTCCATTCCCATCCACGTCATAAATGTTCATTATTTTTGCAATATTTACATAATAAGATTTTCATAACAAGAGAAACGTTTACAAAACAAAAGCAGTAGAGAAAGAAAATAAATTTGATGCAGCTGATGTACAAACAGTTAAATTAAAGATGAACTTTTAAAGCAAATGGAAATAATTATAATTTATACAGTTGAAATGTTAATAAATATATCAAACGAAGTATTTTGTTGAATGAATTTATAATTCGGCCTTATTCCATTCTATATCGAAACTAAAATAGCTTAGAACTAACGACCGGAAAATCATTATGAATACATAAACTCGCGACAGACTGTCGATTAAGAACGAAGCTATCTATGAGTCTTATGTTATCAATAATAACACCGGCTTAATGACGCCCAACGAAAGAACAGTTCCACGACATCAGTCAAACAGTTAAGTGTGGTTTCATGTAAATCGCGAAGCGGCTTTCCAGTTATTCCAATCGTTGCAGTGGTTTAGAGTGACTTCAGTTAGAAAACATCTATAATGTGGGATCTACTACTTTTATATTTTTTCTGTGGGATTGTATCAAGTTCAATAGTGCAACAGTGCCAGAATGAAATATGTGACAATAAAATTCGCACCAAGTATGAACCAAATTGGGAGAGTTTAGATAGCCGACCTCTACCGGAGTGGTATGACGACGCTAAAGTCGGTATATTCATTCATTGGGGAGTGTATTCCGTGCCAAGCTTTGGATCTGAATGGTTTTGGACTAATTGGCAGGGTAAGTACTTCTTATCTGTTCTAAAATCATGTTGAACTATGTGAACGCTTAAGTATCAGAATGACTTATTTTATAAAAGTTTGAATCACAAAATTTAAGGGTGAATATTCGGAAAAATAATAAATGTTTAGAAAAAACCAGCAGTAAGGGATACAATCAATTTGACATTGAGAAACTCGATCACACAGCACAAGCGAAAATAAGAACTCCACCTGACTAGAACACCTAAGAACGACGAACTGTAAATTACATTAACATACGTAGGAAAAGAGATGTTCATATCTCAAACATTTTGACGAAATACAAACTATAAACGCCTTAAAAAACTAAACAACAATATCGGGAAAAAACGAATGCTAAAATAAAACAATATACCAGCTCACGAAAAAAGCAGGATATGCAAACTGATATACAATTCAATTCAAGGTGCTTTATTAAGTAAATCCATAACATTTTTTATAAAAACATAAAGCAAAGTTTCAAAAACATTATACAATTAGAAAAACTTAATGGCCCACTTGGCACTCTAAATTTAAACAATATCGATACTAAAATTGATTTATAAAAACATGTGAAATTAATCAAATGAATATTATTAAATATGATTAATCAATTGGAAAAAGGGAAAAAAACCAACCAACGCTATTCAAAAATAAAATATAATACAAAGAACACAAAACAGGAATCTTTTGACTTATATCTAATATGTTGTTACTTACGTCTAATAAAATTTACTCAAAAAACTCTAACTTATCCTACTATAATACTTTGACAATACTCCTAACCTACAAAGTAAACCTTATCTCTTAGCCTAATATAATGAACATCACAATATACCTATTCTAAATCCTATAAGCTGATTTTAAATAACACAAACAAATAATTAAATGTAGCAATAATGAGCTGAAAATAAAAAGAAAACAAACACAAACGAGACACGCGAACACGAATAATTTAGTCATTGTCATTCAGCCACTAATACCGTGCCAGCTCTCTCCCAGCTCGATCAACCTCAACAAATCTCGCAAATGAGTACCGCCATTGTAGGTCGTGGTCTCGCGAGCTCCAATTCGGAGGATATTCTATCTTCTTATCGGTGGCCCATCTATATATGTATATGATATATAATCGGGACACCGTCAGTATCAAAAACATACCAATTCATATCCAAATACACGAATGCTTCTGGAGGAATGAAGCCAGTATCGAGACAAGTCTTAATGTACCCGTCTGTAGGGTGGAACAGCTGTGAAATCCAGGCGTTTTCACTCACAGTTACAGATCTTGCGATATGATTTCGAATGAGTTTCAAAATGAAGATATCGACTCTTGTCACTTTAGCAGTAAGATAAATTCTTCTGTTAGATATATAATGTTTCCAATCCGTCTCACGTTTTCTGTACAGACCAGTACATGCACGAAGACATTTCCTTTCGAAAACTCTTAACTTTTCCATTGTACTAGCACTCAAGTTGTACCAGATTTGGCATCCGTATGTCAAAACTGGTCTAACTAGGGTCTTGTAACAGATAATTTTGACTTTTCGGTCAATGTATCTGGAATGAAAGAGTCTTCGAAGGGACATGACTACATGATTTTAACATGTACGTTATAATACAGATACTGATCGAGATGAACACCGAGGTATCGAACGCAGGATTTATGTGGAATCTGTTCTGTACTACCCTCACCAGCCATAATGTGGAAATTTTTCCAATTACGTTTCAGGTCTTGACTGACCAACTGCAATGTTGTCCGAAATAAAATTGTTTCGCACTTTTGCGCATTGATTTTCATTCGCCAATTGTTGGTGTAGAGCTGCACGTCATTAAACATTTTTTGCAGATTGCTCTGAACTACTGTGGCTTTCCGATCTGCCGTATAAATGATAAGATCATCAGCTCAGTTACAAGAAATGATTTCCCGTACAACATATTACACATCATGGCGACAAGGTGTCTGGGGAACTTGTCCTGTAGGAGTTTAAAAATCAGTCCATCTAACCAAACCGTATCGAAGGCTTTCTCCATGTCAATGAGACACGCTCCAACACATTCTCTTATATTTAGTTTCCAACAGATGTCTGAGGTTACTTTCGTTATCGCATGTGTAGTCGAATGCCTGGCACGGAAACCAAATTGGCAATTCGGCATCAACTCATACTTTCCAACGTAGGCGTTTAATGCATCGTTCAGTATCACTTCAAAAACCTTGCTGATGTTAGGCAACAAGCTGATCGGGCGATAGCTTTTAGGGCACGAAGATTCTTTTCCTTTCTTCAAGATCGGAAATACCTTGGCCTTCTTCCACTGATTTGGAAAATATGAATTGCTCAACATATTGTTGAACAATATACAATAATCTCTAATAGCAACCTCCGGCAGATGTCGAAGTACTATGTTCGGAACACCATTCATACCACAAGATTTCTTGTTGTTTATCCTGCGAAATATGACCCACAAGCGATCATAGCTAACAAAATAATCAACAAGATTCGAGCTCGGTATGAGGTCGGACGTCAATGTTTCATTGAAATTAAGAACGGACTCGCCGTTCAGGCTTGATTTGAAGTCGGAAACTTTTGCTTCAACGACTTCTGAAAGGACTTGATTCCCTCTCTCAGGGTTTGGTAGATGGACTGATTCAAAATGAGTTCCAGTCAGAGCAAGTTTCTGTAATCCATCACATATGATCCTGTTTCTATTTGTATCCGGAGTCGTACGGTTGAGTTCGATACCAGCCCTATCAAGAAGATTTATCTGATCACTAGCAACTTTAAGATTCGATACCTTCACTCGAGACCTCTTGCGAAATATAGCATTCACTTTCGTGAAAACGCCACCTGGGTCCTGTGAGCTAATACCCCTCAGTTTCTCCGCCCATTCATTGGTTGCTGACCTGACTCCTGAGGTGTGAACGGATTAAGTTCCGCACATTCTTCACGTGTAATTTTCACAGACCCAATGTGGGATGGTTGTAGTCCAAAACCATCTCTTTGATGATTGATTTCCATCACGATTGCGTAATGATCGCTATCGTAAAGAAGCACCTGCAGTTTCCGTTGAGGATTATTAAAGTTGAATTTAAGTCTTGGGTCAGCAATGCAAAGATCCAAACATGAATTTGTCCTAGGGTATGTTGGGAACTCCGACCCATATAGTTTGCACTTGTATTCAATCTGGTTCTCTGTTATCCACGATTTTAGGAGTACTCCTCTTGGATTATTGGTGGCGTTCAGCCATGAAGTATGCCGGGCATTTAGATCTCCAGCAAGAACATAATAATTATGCAGCCTGTTCAATTCGAGTATTTGAAACAAGGAATCGAGTTCCTCCTTGAACTTGAGCACGTTTCCACTAGCTGCGTAGGCAGAGATAACAAAGACGTTATCCCCGCCTTGCAGTGAGATTTTGATAACGGACACTTCAAGACATTCAAAGCTTTTGAATTCGACTTTATCAATAGTTTGGAAACAATAGAGTCTCCTAACCAATATCTCTGTGCCACCTCCCCCATCACAATTTACCCTATCGTTTCTTACGAATTCAAAATCCTCGAATGTCATGGAGTACCATGAATTGAGGTGGGTTTCAGTGAGAAGCCGGATGTCAGGCTTTTGTTTGACAAGGAAATCTAGCAGATAGTCACGTCGATGTATAGCAACAATCGAGTTGACGTTGATCGAGGTGAGACGAAGTCCATCCACGGGAATGTGGCTGATTGACAAATTATTTCGAGGCATTTAAATTAAGACGCTGAGAAATTAGATTAACCCTCGCGTCCTGCTTGTCCATTCTGCCAGACAATGAATCAAGCTGTTGAGTAATTTTAATAAGCAGCTCATTATTGCTACTTACACTATTAATACTAGGCTTTACTAGTCCTCTCGAGGTGAGTGCAAATGATACCCCGGGCTTGACGCGATTTGGAGCTATACTCTGGCGTTTTACTTGATTTTGCTGCGGTATAATTTTATTTTTTGCATCTTGATATCGGGGGCATCCTCGATATGATGCTGGATGACCAAATGTGCGGCAGTTAACGCAATATAATTTTTCTTTTGGCTCCGTCTGAGCCAATTTGCACTCACCAGGAGCATGCACTTCACACATCTGTAGTGCATGGCGCAATTGGCGGCCGAATGGCCAAATCATTGACACCGGTAACACTGGTTGACCTCTTGTTTCTGTAATCGCTCCCACCTCACAACTCTATAATTCAAGTACCTTATCTGTTGAAGGGCACTTGGGCTGCTAGTATTTGTGATTTGTACCAAATAAAAAGGAAACTCTTTATTCTCAATGGTTGATCTTCTTGTTACGAAATTTTTCACCGAAACGAACTCTACATTTGGTGCAGTTTCCTTCAGCATTGCAAGAAGATTAACGACATTTTCTCCACGATCCAAGCCCTTCAACAGAAAGGTCTGATTTTTTTCGCTTTTTGGGGTGTATGTGAAGTGGGGAACCTCTACAGATTTTAACGCGCCTTTAGTTGCTTGAAAATCAACCAATGATTGCGTTTTGATGGTGATTTTTTCTGAGTTTACTCTCTTGATCTCAAAATTTTTAATTTTTCGTTCGGCCGCCAACAGCTGAACCATGTCGCTACCACGTTGTCCAAAAACGTTTATTGGTGGGACTTTGTCCTTCTTCTTAATAACATTAATTTGGCCCTGAGGGCCAGTTTTTTCCAAGATTTCTTTGTTTTAAATTTGTTATGAAATTTATATTATTATTATTATTTGATCGTATACATTCTGATGTGGATGGTTCCGTTTCGTTTCTTAAGTTCGTCTGTGATGTCTCTGCTTCCAATTCCATGGATTCGCCTAGGTCCTTAAGGGTCGCATAATAGTTTCGGCTTTCGTTTGTGCCATCTGCACTTAGAATGTCTTCGGTTTTATCATAGCTTTTCTTCAAAATATTTGCTTTCTTTTTTGTCTCCTCTTGCTTCTTCTCTTTTCTTTCTAACGTACTTATTAATCCTTTCATTGTTTCTTCCATCGAATATATTCTCTGCTTAAGTTCGTCATTTTCATGTCTGATTTGTTCCATCTCAGCACTGGGCTCCATTATTTGCAGCTTCCGTTGCGATTCGTCGGATTTTTCGCTGATGATTCGCCTTTTTAAAATTTTATCTATCTGCAGTTCTTGATTGTCAGCATTAAATTTCCTTTGCTGTTGTGCTTCAGCGGGATCCCCCATCCCACCTCCCAGCGGAGGAGGACTATTCAGGTGCTGTTCTGTTGTAAACAGCCTTTGTTTTGTTTCCAATTGATTGTTCCAATAGATATACATATATATATATATATATATATATATATATATATATATATATATATATATATATAACTTTTAACGATGTTAAAAAAACGAATAACTTTTTGAACTAATTAACCAATTTGACAGTTGAATATTTAATTGAATAAAATTAATTTTCTGACAGGAGCAATTAAAAACACGTCTAGTCACTACGAACGCTAGACGTAGAATGCAAACTGATATACAAGGACTACGACATGGTATATACACACAGAACAACACGAAAAATAACGACAAGATACAAAGAACATCTGTGCTCATATACGCATAACAAAGCAAACTCCAACTACGTGACACATTTACAAAACCATGCATGCGAGCCCAACACCAGGTTCAACTCAATGGCATTGCTACACAAACAAAACCAGGGACTGAGACTTGATCTTCTACAAACATAGAAACACCGAGGAAAAATTAAACGAGCAATCGGTGACCGATTTGGACGCAACCTACTCTGTGCTAGACTACACTCCCCGAAGAAAATGAAAACGGGAGGATCAGCAATATAAGAACTAAATACATCCACCCAATCCACCCATCTATCTACTTAACCTTTCCTATGTAAAGGAACTTTTTTCCAGTCATCCCACAGAAACTAGGATGGCTCAACAGAGCCGGAACGCGTTTTTCGAAAATAAAAAGCAAGGCGCGATGGAAGCAAATAGCGAAAAAAATCGGTCTGCGTCAGGAAAACAAATAAAATAATTAATTTTGTCAAAATGTTTTTCATTCGGAAAGTTCGTTTTTAGTGTTTTGTAATAAAATACAAAACCCTCTTGCAATCACGACCTGCGTCCGTCCGTCCGCCCGTCTGTATATCACAGGGTGCCCCTTAAAATTTTTTTCACCATTGGTAGTCCAGTAGGGTGTCATTGGAAAGGTCCTAAAGAGATCTTTTCAAAACAGGTCTTAACATTGCCCTCTCAGTACCGTGAGGGCAGGGGAAGGGTAAATGTACGAACTTTTCGCGTACCCCTCCTCGCGATTGGACACCTTTCATCCGAAAAATCATGCGTGTAGGCCTTTATGAGTACAACAACAAAAAATATGTGAGAGGTCGAAATTCCCTCAACTTTGTTAGTAATAGTATGATTTATCGATTTTACATTTTCTTAAATAAAAGATTGACCTGCCCTTTCGCAAAGATCAAATGGTATTAAACGAAGTTATAGCGGTTTGAATTTACTATGGAACAATATGCGCTGTATAACTATGGAACCATATGGCGGTGGAACAATATGCGATTTTTACCGACTCAAACACTACAGCTTTGCTAGGATTTGCATGAAAGTTTCGGGAATGATACCTGTACGTGCCATGAATATCTTTGAAAATTGGTTCAGCTAGTGGTATCAATAATCTTAAAACAAAATAGTGGCTGTTTTAAATGCGAAGATTGAATAATTTTGGGTTATTTTTCCCCAACTTCAACGTTTAAGGCACACGATTCAATTTAATGAATGACTGAAGATTATTACCTTTAATTAATACTCATACGTGGAACAAGTTGAGGAGGCACGAGAGAGAGCTCCTAACAGAAGGGCTTTGTAACGATTCTAGGGTTCGAAAAAAATATCCTGATGTCATGAATCGATGATTTGAATTATTCACTCCATTCTTGTTTAAAAAATTGATGCAAAGTTTCGTTCATAAGCACATGACAGCCCCGATTTTGTTCCATGTTAAATACTTTTTCGGAATGCTCGGCTCATTGAACACATTCAAGTAAACCACCCTCTCTTAAATTTTCATGAAAATTCGAAGAAAATAAGAGTGCCTTGGTCGAATTGAAATATACATTAACTATCATTTTTGTAATTCCATGCAATTGAAATGGCCATAATTCACTTAGTTATGATTCGATTTATATGAAATTTCGTAGGCATAAGAGTCTATATCAACCTACATAAATGTAAAACCTTTAGAAGTTTAAAGTCACTGTTTCGATTTTTGGGGGAAAATGTAAAATTTACAAATCGTACCATTATTAACAGAGGTAAGTGAATTTTGATTCCTGAGCTATTTGATGCCCTTGGACTCATAAAGACCTACCTTCGTGATATTTTTTTTTCGGATTTTCGACTCAAAGATGTGCAATCATGTAGGGGGGGGGGGGGACACAAATATTGTCGGTGCATTTCCACCCACTTTCATTTGATACTCTACTCGACTACATTTAATGAAAAAAAATTGTTAAGGGGCACTCCGTTATAAATGACCCTTTGATAAGACCTAAACTTTAGAGAGACCACTACAAAATTTGAGTTTTGTAGCTTCTATAGTTTCGGAAGAAATTTTTTATGACACACGGACAGATAGGACGGGAAACTAGTAGGTTTTTGCAAAATTTCTATCAGAAAGTCCTAAAAATCATGGAGCTAGATCCAATAAAAAATAACTTAGGGGCTGAAATTCGTTGAACTTTGTTGATAGTAGTAGGATTTAACATTTTTGTCAGTAAAACTGTATCGGTATCATTAAATTAGATGAAATCAGCTAATTAAGTAGTTCTTTGAAATATCATTTTATTCTAGAAGTTTCAATACAATTTGCCGACTTTATAGCCATTTGAACTTCCTCCGATTCCAACAATCATATACGATTTTTCTACTACATGAGCTGTCCATCAAACTAGACTACACTATTGATTGAATCTTCTCCTAATTTTCAAATAAGATGAATAATAAAAATGCCCTTAAGATTCAGGTCAGTCAATGGTTTCAGTAATATTGGAACAAAATGTTGGCTGGTTAAAATGGAATTCTTTTAAAGCAAGAATATATTTGTTGTGCATGTCATAAAAGTTTTTCTTGAATTATATCATTCTACTTATCCCCATGTTGCAGGTTAAGTACAAAACACTTTTGAAATGAGCGTAGCTCTGTCTACCCAACTTGTTCATATTTTGCAGAAAAATACCTTCCGTGTGGGGCTTCCATTTGGAACTTTAATGGTTGACAGCACAATTAAACAAATCATCACCGACTTCAAGCCCGTTAACGAAAGAATCTGTGCGATTCGTGTCAAGACTAAATATTTTAATGCTTGGCTGGTCAACTGTCACGCGCCCACAGAAGACAAGGAGGAGGCAATCGAAGACGAATTTCACAGCACTCTGGACCGCACTGGCGATGCATTGCCGTCAAACGACATTAAAATTGTTCTGGGTGACTTCATTGTGAAAATCGGTCGAGAAGCAGCAAATAAAGGAACAAATGAACATAGAACATAGACCAGCGACAACGGACAACGCCGAATACGCTTCGCTACTAGTAGAGGCTTCACAGTATGCTCCACACACACTTCCCGGACCGAGGCATTTACAAGAGAACGTGCGCATCCCCAGACGGTCCCACATGCAACCAGATCGACCATGTTCTTATACAAAAATGAGCGGCCACCAGTATTCTCAACCTGCACTCATTCCATGGCACTGTTTGCGGTTAAGACCACTACCTTATAGGGGTCAAGTTCCGATATCGCATCTGCAAAAGCTGTAAATAAGGAAAATCTTTCGATACAAAGTTCTTAAATCCCGAAATAATAACGAACCACTCTGAAGACCACAAAGTGATCACGGCAGGAAAAGAAAGGAATGACCAGACCACCGTCGAAAATGTGGCGGAAGTACTGTACTCGGCAACGGAAGCCGATAACCTCTTCCATGAAAGGAGGTTGCAAAATACAATTGCCGTTCAGCGACATCCAGAAGAAAGGCTAATCTGAAAAGCAGGAGACGTTTTAAAAAGAATAAAACCTACATGCGACTCGCTAAAAATGAGCAAAGTTGTAAAGAATGGGCTCCTTGAACTAGAGGAGCTCCTAGACCATATAGGGCATTACCGGAGGAGATGGTTAACCGTCGAAAAACAGCAGATAGCTAAAGAAACGCTGGGGCCTAAGCCTAAAGATTATACACAGATAGCTCCACCATCAAACATTAATAAAAGAATGGAGTCTAGCCCAATCGAAGGAGATCAGGATGAAAGAAGGAAGAAAGATGCACTTCATAGGCGTGGAACGTCAGATCAGGGGTTCCAGACAGTGCTGACAAAAGGATTAAAGAAAGCCGCAAAGAAACTCCTTTAAAAATTGCCAGAAAATAAGGTTCGCACGGACGTCCAACAAGAAAAAAGATCTGATGCGAAACAGGAGAGAAAAAGCCCCGGCGAAGATCCTGGCAACAGACACTGCTTGTGAAGCCCTGAGATGGCCAATCCTACGCAGAAGTGCTGCGGGATATGTAGTGAAATCTGATGTATATTAAAAATGTCCGTAAAGGACTGCAACGATGGTCTGCTACCTCAGCGAAAGAGGATGGCGGGATCCGCCGAGGTTGGTTAGTCTGAGGACGCATGAATGCGCTGGTAGGCTAGCATTGCGGTATCGTAGAGTGGGTTCTTTTCCCCAGCACAAGGACCCACTACAAAAAAATTTCGCATCCACGAATTTCGGGGTACAAACAAATATCGACCGAAGTCGAGAATGAGGTAACCTACTAAGGATTAAAAAAATTGCAGACACAGAGGACAACCCGGGCCTGGCGAAAACAGATGGACTTAAGAGGACTTTGTCATTACCCACGATACTTATGACCCACAAATAAGAGTGAGGCATCCAGGTGGAAGCCGTGCCCCCCTCGCACCCTCCCAACCGGATATAGATCCAAATGTAAGCGTCGCCGTAGTTTCCATTTAAATGGGAAACTCATACAAACATAATTTAAATGAATTTTTCCTTTAAGTGATAAATATAAACGCGGCAAATTTATGTCATAGTATTATGGCTAGCTCATTATAGTGGAGAGGCCGGCCAAAATAGCGGGTCCCATACCCGGTCAGGTTCCCAGCGAAATGAAAGACCGATTTTTAAATTTACTAAACCAACATTATTATTTCCATCTTTCACTACTTAAAAAAAACATATTTTCCAATCTGATTATTATATAAGCAAAAATTATACAAGCATAACTCGACAATAAATAATCTTCTTCAAAGCGATTCTCAATCAGGCATTAAATCACTTCGTCTTCAATGCACGATTAATTATCGGTTCCAACAGTACAAATCCTATATACAATGATCGTTTTGCTTGTTTTCATACTCGTTGTTCAAAGAAATTACATTGAAAAAGAAATATGTTACGGTTTAATTTTATTTTTAGTTCACATTCCAAAATTATCAAATTTTGTTTTGCATATCCTCTGGGATACTTCACCTTCATTTTAATTTTTAATATAAAACCAATGCATATAAACAAATACAAATATATATAAGTAATAAAAACAAAAGAGTACTCACCCTACATCCTCGCCGGGTGCCCGCTGATGAATGATGGTGATGCAATATTGCTAAAATCTCGAATCCCGTTATAAATACTATTCGAATACAACTCCTATCAACTATAATTTAAAATTTTCAATAAATGTTACTCGACAGTCAGGAATCTGGCTCCATTAATCTACTATCCCGAAAGTTATATCATGTGATTAGCACCGAAAACCACCAGTAACTGTCAATAGTTTCTATACTACCAAAAGTTTGCAAAATCTTAAAACAGTTTGAAGAAACAACTAGTGTAACTGTGATTTGTATCTACTTCGCTGAGAGAAAGTAAATTAATGTTCAAGGAAAGTTTCTTGCATTAAAAGCTGAAGCCTCACTCAACTGCCCACAGTAGTTCACGAATCAAACGCCGATCGGTCCATTAGCCCACCAAGAAACAATTCCACAAATTCAATGCAAGGAAATTGAATTGAATGCAAAAAGATAATAATACTAAAGTACCATGAAGAGCTATGTAACGAAAATATGAAAAATTCCAACATCGTAATCAACTTGTTCTGAAACGGCGCGATATTCGCGTTTAATATCAACCAGTTGCAGGGCTTTAACAAAAATTGAATACTGAATAAATGCATTTACTCCTATGATGTTTCAATTGTTAAAGTGAATCAGAGATGATGATTCAATCATCTACAAAACACATCAATTGGTTTACAATAATCAGGGAGAAATCGAAGGTTTTCAATTTATTTTCAGTTCTGTGTAAATGTTTTGTTTTCAATAATATTCGCGAAAAAAGTAAGTCACTAGAGTACATTTTTGAAACTTTCTTATAGCAATGGATTGGTATTTTTGCCTCATTATGAGTATTCGCTGGGCCGAGGGTCACTGACAGGAATTCTCTGCATTATTCACATTGGTCGTATTGTTATCACTCATTAACACTCTGGGCATTCTCGAACCGTTATGATCGCAAAAGATGTCACCTCTTGAAAGAAGTTTAATTTTCTGTTGTTTTCACGACGCACCACCACTTCTGGTGCACCACCGCCACCATCGACCGACCCCTACGGTGTGTCTTTAAGTGGAATGTGCCATCGCTGACTATGCAAGGCGCACGGCAAAAACAATAAAACAGAACACCTCGATATCGATTTGGAAAAGTAGTAGGAAAGTCGGATACTCTTGGACGTACGGGATCCGAGATCCACGACTCGCTAAAAGCTTGCCACCAGCACCGAAATCTTTCAGTTACACCTTGAAACTTAGATACGAGTACGGTAGTTGACGAGCTTTCCATTTACTCTAGATTGGAATGCGGAAGTGCAATGCTTGAATAAGCTGCGTTGTAAAGGGGTTCTCGTGTCCAAATTTTAATTGCAGATTTGATTTTTTAAATTAATGAAAAATAAAAAAAAATTTATATAGTAGGAAAAAATAAATATGTTATAAAGAATATAATTATAAAGAAAAATTTAATGTAGAGGAAAAATGATGTAAAATTTATATTTAAAAAAAAAATTATGATTTATAACTGTAAATTAAAACAAATCTGCAATTAAAATTTCGGATAAGGGTTATGCCGGGTTTCGAGCAGTTTGCTTAGCCGACTGCTCTATTACTACAGATATCAGGGGGAATAAAATACGCGAAGATATCAACATTATTATTGAGGCAATACGACCAACGCGGTCGGGCTACATACTGGCTAGATTCCGAGCAGAGGCCGACAATAAAGAAGCATTCTAAGACGCAATAAAGAAAGTCCTTGGCAAAAGCGCAACTGTTGCTTCACTCGAGTCGATGGCAACGTTCAAAATAAAAGACACTAACTGCGTCACGGACCTGGCCAAGGCAGAAGAGGCCATCAAAAGGAAGTTCCTGAGCATGGAGAGGATCAAAACGAGCCTGACACCAGAAAACAATAGGGAACAACGCATGGCCATTATTGACTTGACCGAGAATGAAATTTCTGAATAAAGGTAAAGTAAGAATAGGGTGGGTTGTCTAAAGGATACGGCGAAGAGCAACGCCTCTTCAATGTTTCAAATGCCTTTGCTTTGGTCACACCGCACAAGTATGCAAAGGATCCGATAGGAGTTCCCTATGTTACAAATACGGTGGAATAGGACATAAAAAAATAATGTATAAAGGAGGCACACTGTATCCTATAAGAATGCTGATTCATGACCGGATCGTGAGCACGTCTTGGGATCGGGGAAATATCAGGTTTTCCAGGAATCCCTAGTAAAGCCAAAATCAAACTTCGTTTAGCTGTAAACCTAGACCGCAGTTCAACCACCAAAAACCCGCTTAAGCAGTTTGCAAGCGACATGAAAGTCGACTTTTTGCTGTTGAATGAGCAACGCCACGATGACAGCTCTTCATCATGCCGCCATGTGGGCTCGGAACAGTAATTTCCTGGCGGAGAGTTTGAGCTACGGATTCAGTGCTCAGGGACTACCTTTTTAGTGTGTAAGTAACGCCAAACGCACCGATATCATCTTTCTTTAATACTTTGCAGGGCACTGTCTCGAACATAGATGGCAACGTGCTCACGAAAGCAATCGAATGGGGCAGGCTTTCAACAAATCCGTAGGGAAAACGAATCCTAGAAATGGGGGCCGGGACACCGCTTGTTGTACTAAACACCTTAGTGCGGACGATATAAAATTGGAGAGTATTAGAGGACTACTCAGCCAGCGATCATCAGTGGATTCTGCTTGAGATCAGTGATGTTGTCTACCGGCGTCCGTGCTCTCGGCCTTCTGCAACTGGCTGGAACATCGGGGAGATGGACGTCGAGGTACTCATGGTAAGTGCTCTGCTACAGAGTGATACGCAGGGGACGGAAGAACTGGCAGCTCAAGGCATGGTGAGCTCAACTATGAGCATCATGACGACTGCTTGCAGCGTTTTTATGCCCTATTGAAAACCCCGGCATGGTAAGCCCCTACTCGACTGAAATCACTAAAAATCGAAGGGAGTGGTTCAGCGGGCACGGGACCGAGAGGAGGCACGCATCCGGGTAGCAGCATATACAGGTAAGTCGGCCAGGAAATAAATACCTTGGGAAATTGATTGACAACGGCAAGACCCGCTGCTGGTAAGATCTAGTGGACAATGTGAAAAAGGATCCGTAGGGCCTGGGCTACAAGCTAGTTATGCGGAAGCTTGCTGCCCTCTGCACGTCTTGCATACATGATGCGGAAAAGATGGATGGGATAGTGCGGGCACTCGTACCCGCCCGTCGCGCCTGTGTCGACGCTGTCCACGGTAAAACAGCAATTGAGTGCCCGCTCTTTACATAGCCAGAACTGGAAGAGGCAGTCCTTTCACTGAAAGCGAGGAAGGCTCCGGGTACAGATGGAGTTCCAGCTGAGGTTTTGCAACTTGTCTATCACCATTGTCCTGACTTATTGCTTAGCACATTCAACGCTTGCCTGCGGAACGGGGTTTTCCCAGTACGATGGAAGGTAGCAAATTTTCTGCTGATCAGCAAGGAGAAGGGAAATCCTGGATTGAAGTCTGCATACCGCCCGTTATGCATGCCAGACACGGCTGGGAAAGTGCTAGAGAAACTTATCAAGGCAAGAATCACTGAAGTGATTTGTGCTGCGGGGGGCCTATATCCACGGCAGTACGGCTTTAGAGGAGGACGCTCCACTATTGATGCGATTAGAGAGGTGGTCAGCGCTGTCCATAAGGTAGAGGCATATAGCCACACCAAGCGACGAATGTCCTACTGGTGACTCTCGACGTTAGGAATGCCTTCAACTCCGCTAGATTGGTGGATATGCTGGATAATCTCCTTTCCAAGTTCTAGAATATCTGATGCAGCTTTTGAGGGACTACCTGAAGGGCTGAAGCCTGCTTCACGACACGACAGAGGGCCAACAAAGGATGGAAGTTACATCGGGTGTTGTCCAGGGATCTATCCTTGGTCCTAGAACTTATCTTATCACGGGCTACTGAGACTGGAGATGCTAGATGAGTCGCGCTTGATCACAACTACAACAAAAAATAATTGTACATTTTTTGACCTTCAAGTGGCCGCCATTTTGTTTCAGACAGTTCAACTATGGAGTTTTTATTGTGAACCTTAAAACTCTCTCAAGATATTTTTTTTCACTAAAACATTAAAGAAGTCATTTCTTTTTATATTTTCACAATGTTTCTGGGCAATAGCTTCCATAATTTTGTAAAAAAACTGCTGTGATAACAAACGGGGGGACGGACAAACGAACACAGGTCGTGATTTCAATAGATTTTAGTATTTGAATAAAAACCTTAAATATAGAGGCATGTATTTGCAAACAAGCTCTCATGTCCATAGCTGGAAATAATCTTCGAAATATACGTAATGTGCTACATATTTTTGTTACAGGTTCAAAAGTTAAAACCTATGTTGATTTCATGACGAAAAACTATAAGCCAGGATTTACATATCAAGATTTTGCACCCGATTTTACTGCTGAGCTTTTCAATGCAACTGAATGGGCCGAACTTTTTGCTGATGCAGGAGCAAGGTTGAGATATTTCTAACCATTTTACATTCTTCAAAAATTTAAAATTACAGGTATATCGTTCTGACTAGCAAACATCATGACGGGTACACTTTATGGCCGTCTCAGCATTCTTTTAGTTGGAACTCAGTTGATGTTGGACCTAAAAGGAATATAATAGGTAAGTTTAAAAAATGGATACCACAGAGTAGATTTACACAAAAGATAAGCTTCGCATCCCACTTAAACTAACCACGTGACTTCGGCTATTTTCAATTCACTTACATTGTTTTCGTTTAAAACACATTTTTGTATGGAAGCAGAAGCGGTATATCAAAGCCGCGGGGTCTTCCAGAATCTGCCCTTTTGTTTTTATATACTCTGTGCTACAACCAGATGTAAAACTAGCTTCCATACGAAACTGAATTAACTATCTAGTACACATTTTGCATCTTATAGAAAAATGCTTTTTTCACTATTTTGTGCCAAATTTATTAGTATTTCAATCCCACAGGTGAATTATCTGGTGCTATACGAGCTAGAACATCTATACACTTTGGTCTGTATTATTCCTTGTTTGAATGGTTCAATCGAATGTATATTGATGACAAATTACACGCATTCTTGAAGAATAACTACGTGCAAAAGAAAGTTTTACCAGAACTCAATGAATTGATAGAAACGTATGAGCCGGATGTGCTGTGGTCCGATGGGGATTGGGAAGCACCACCCCCATATTGGACTGCAACAAACTTTTTAGCATGGTAATACTTCCAAACTACATTATAATGTTTAGAATCAGGTAATATATGTTTATGAATTTCAAATAAGGTTATACAATGAGAGCCCAGTTCGAGACACGGTCGTCACCAATGATCGATGGGGAATTGGAACACCTTGTCATCATGGAGGATTTTTTACGTGTACAGATCGTTACAATCCAGGTTGGTAATGCAAATTTGAGCCGAAAAGAATTCTTACAAAAACTATTTTCATTCCAGGAGTTCTTCAACCACATAAATGGGAAAATGCTCTAACCATTGATAAGACAACTTGGGGTCATCGCAGTGATTCGAAGTTAAAGGATTTCATGACAGCTGAGGAGCTTATCAAAGGTAAGTTAGATTATGATATTAGAAAAATTTTGAATGAGATGACTCGGTCCCATACAAAACTTTATTGGATCAGCAAAAGTTAATCTCTTCCATTTTAATGTTACAGAAATTGTTACTACTGTGAGCTGCGGTGGAAATGTCAATGTAAATGTTGGGCCGACAAAAGCTGGTACGATAGAAGTAATATTTGAAGAACGTTTGAGACAAATGGGCAAATGGTTGAAAATAAACGGCGAAGCTATTTATGCATCTAGGCCTTGGAAATATCAAAATGATACTGTTACAAAAGGGGTCTGGTATACAACAAATAAGCCTAATCCTTCTACAGGTAAGATTAAAGCATTAGGACATTTTAATTTTAATTTGCTGTACACTACTGTCTCTTTGTGTTCGATATTCTTAAGATTTCACTATTTGAAGTGTTATATGACAAACATACATACTTACTCCAAACATACATACTTAAGACAGCTTTAGGAGTTGTCCGCGTGGTGTAGTGGTTAGAGCACTCATCCCGTAAGCCGAAGGTTTCTGGTTCGATTCTCGTTGGCGAGAACGAGATTTAGTTCGAGTCATTCTTCGCACGGACTATAAGCCCGTTCAGTTATGATTCGGGCTGATTTAAAAAATCAGAACGTATTGCAGCTGCGTGGACAGACACACAGCCAAAGCGGTGAAGGTGATACTAACCATACAACCTTGTGGAGTGCGGACACATTCGATCATGATAATGAGATACTCTAACCATCTCTAAGCGAAGGGCCGAAAGGGGCTGTAGTGCTACAACAACAACAAGACAGTTTTAGGATTGAAGAACATATAGCTCAATAAATTTAGATTTGTGCTTGTTCAACATAGTTAACAATAAAAAATTTTAAATTTTTACTTACTGTATCTTCCATTGAAAAACAGATCGTACAAACGTTTATGCAATGATCCTGGAATATCCTTATGATACAAATTCAATCGATTTATGTGCGCTTAGCAAATTAGTTGATGGTAAAACAAAAATCAGTGTTCTTGGTGCACCAGGGCAAGATATTAAAGTAAGAGCTATTTCATTCAGATTGATTGTCTTTTTATTATTATTTCAATTTTCTCTTAGTGGAAAACGAGTTCAGATTGTGTGAATGTTGTTTTGCCTGTGAAAAACATACTAGACAAAAATGGATTAAATTACGCTTGGACGCTCAAAATAGATATTCCGAAGCAATCTCGCCGCTAGCTATAGATTTGACACAACGTCCAAGAATAAAAAATATGTTTAATGATTTAAATGTAATAAATAAATTTTATTTAAAAAGTCACCGTTTTGGTCTATTTAGTTGTTAGTTTTTATCAATATTGTGTAGTAATCGAGCAGTCACACAACCAGACTGCTCAAAAACCTTCCTAACACATCCGAAATTTTAATTGCAGATTTGGGAAAAATTCCATTACTTCCATTCATAATTATAAATTATAATTTATTTGTTTAAATGTGAATTTTATATCTTTTTTTTATGATAAATTTAAACGTTTCCTTTTAACTATACTTTTTATATTTAACTTTTTATTAGTATTTAAAATCTTGTTAATTTTTCTTCACTTTTGTTAATTTAAAAAAAAAATTCAAATCTGTGAATTAAAATTTCGGGCATGGAAACACTGATTTAGTGCATCCCATTCATGTATTGCATTGCCGAAAGCAAACTAACTGGGCTGAGCGAGCAGCGGGATTCGATTTGGACGGATCGAGGAGTTGACTTAAGATCGCGAACCGGCAAGCACGCGCAAGAACCGCTATCAAGAAAATGTTATAAGGAGAATAATTACCGTGCGCATCGTCTCAGCCACCTG
Source organism: Odontomyia ornata (assembly GCA_963969285.1). Taxonomy (NCBI): domain Eukaryota; kingdom Metazoa; phylum Arthropoda; class Insecta; order Diptera; family Stratiomyidae; genus Odontomyia; species Odontomyia ornata. The sequence continues at coordinate 236,834,544 of OZ017741.1, read as the reverse complement.
TTCGACAGCTTACCGGGAATCTTAGCGCGGAATTTCTCGATGAAAGATTCGGCCATCGTTGTAAATTGGTAAAGTGACAGAATTGTTCCCCATCGAATCCGATAACTTTCAGGCGTGAGCTAACATCGTAAATGTTCATGGTTCGCTACTGAACTACGCTTTGTTACGTGTTTTGCTATGCCGTGCAAACAAAAAATCGTGGCAATGTCGATAAACAAAAGAAATCGCCCCAATTTTCTAATTATAACGACTATACTTTGTCGTGATTGATGTGTATCAAAAGAGAAAGTGGAAAGTGGACTATAAGCCCGTTCAGTTATGATTCGGGCTGATTTAAAAAATCAGAACGTATTGCAGCTGCGTGGACAGACACACAGCCAAAGCGGTGAAGGTGATACTAACCATACAACCTTGTGGAGTGCGGACACATTCGATCATGATAATGAGATACTCTAACCATCTCTAAGCGAAGGGCCGAAAGGGGCTGTAGTGCTACAACAACAACAAGACAGTTTTAGGATTGAAGAACATATAGCTCAATAAATTTAGATTTGTGCTTGTTCAACATAGTTAACAATAAAAAATTTTAAATTTTTACTTACTGTATCTTCCATTGAAAAACAGATCGTACAAACGTTTATGCAATGATCCTGGAATATCCTTATGATACAAATTCAATCGATTTATGTGCGCTTAGCAAATTAGTTGATGGTAAAACAAAAATCAGTGTTCTTGGTGCACCAGGGCAAGATATTAAAGTAAGAGCTATTTCATTCAGATTGATTGTCTTTTTATTATTATTTCAATTTTCTCTTAGTGGAAAACGAGTTCAGATTGTGTGAATGTTGTTTTGCCTGTGAAAAACATACTAGACAAAAATGGATTAAATTACGCTTGGACGCTCAAAATAGATATTCCGAAGCAATCTCGCCGCTAGCTATAGATTTGACACAACGTCCAAGAATAAAAAATATGTTTAATGATTTAAATGTAATAAATAAATTTTATTTAAAAAGTCACCGTTTTGGTCTATTTAGTTGTTAGTTTTTATCAATATTGTGTAGTAATCGAGCAGTCACACAACCAGACTGCTCAAAAACCTTCCTAACACATCCGAAATTTTAATTGCAGATTTGGGAAAAATTCCATTACTTCCATTCATAATTATAAATTATAATTTATTTGTTTAAATGTGAATTTTATATCTTTTTTTTATGATAAATTTAAACGTTTCCTTTTAACTATACTTTTTATATTTAACTTTTTATTAGTATTTAAAATCTTGTTAATTTTTCTTCACTTTTGTTAATTTAAAAAAAAAATTCAAATCTGTGAATTAAAATTTCGGGCATGGAAACACTGATTTAGTGCATCCCATTCATGTATTGCATTGCCGAAAGCAAACTAACTGGGCTGAGCGAGCAGCGGGATTCGATTTGGACGGATCGAGGAGTTGACTTAAGATCGCGAACCGGCAAGCACGCGCAAGAACCGCTATCAAGAAAATGTTATAAGGAGAATAATTACCGTGCGCATCGTCTCAGCCACCTGTTCGACAGCTTACCGGGAATCTTAGCGCGGAATTTCTCGATGAAAGATTCGGCCATCGTTGTAAATTGGTAAAGTGACAGAATTGTTCCCCATCGAATCCGATAACTTTCAGGCGTGAGCTAACATCGTAAATGTTCATGGTTCGCTACTGAACTACGCTTTGTTACGTGTTTTGCTATGCCGTGCAAACAAAAAATCGTGGCAATGTCGATAAACAAAAGAAATCGCCCCAATTTTCTAATTATAACGACTATACTTTGTCGTGATTGATGTGTATCAAAAGAGAAAGTGGAATGATTTGGATGGACTCTGTATTTTCATAGTTTTTTCGCCCAATTGTCGTATATTAATGATATCCTTAATCTCTACTATCAATAATATGCCCTAAGATGCTTATTTTTACTGTTCGTTGTTATGGTGTCGACTCATACTGAAAATAAACCGAACAAATATATTCCTGGGCAATAAATGAGTTTTTTTTAATAAAACAGAAAAAATATGGTAAGAACGTGTTTAAAGTATGATACAAAAGAAGTGAAAGCTGAAATCAACGGGAAAAGGAAATTCCTCAGATACTCGAGAAAGATAACCATAGAAGACAAGTGGTGGTTTAGTTTTTTTTCTCTACGCGGCGGTCAAAATAATAACGTTAACTAGGAAATTGAAGCGCAATCCAACACCTGAATCGGCAGATGAGTCTTCTTTATACCGCGCGGAGGCATAACGTTAAATTTACGAATAAATCGTCTAGTCTGCGTTTTCGCATGCATTCTCTAGCTGCAGCGCAGCCATCGCCAACGTAAACATAACGTTAATAGACGTCGCATACAATTTTGCGTGTACAACCCGGAATTCAGCCTAAGATGAGCACGTACAGTGACTACGAAGAGCATTTAAAATACCGGAACCCGAATACGTCGAACATTACATACGATATAAGCCAGCTTTTCGATTTTGGGGGTCAATTGGCTGAAATTAGTTGCTTGGTATACCGAAAATCGACGAATACATACGCGCCTTACAACAAGGAATGTATCAATGAGAAAATCTACGTAATGAATCGACAGGCCGCCGGTACCACTGATTAAGCGTTGACCCGTCCGTAATCAATTTAGATTAAACAATAAGTAGTCGTCCATGTGCGAATATGTGCGTTTTTTCTTAAGCTATTGTATTAAAACAAACCAAATAACATAGATACGATTTAATTTCTAGTGGCACCACCTACATCATCATTGAGCACTTGTAAGGAGGTGGTGAGTACCCATTTCACTTAATTTTGGTTAACATTGATATATAAATAAAATACATTTACATATTTTCGGTTGTCTATATGCATTCACACGACAAATCTGTTTCTTATAACTAAATGGTCTATTTAGGTTTTGAAATACAAGGAACAACCTTGAACGGTTAAAGCTTTTTATGATTGCTCCTTGCTTGTATAAACAACGGTTTGAACGGTTAAAGCTTTTTATGATTCCTACTTGCTTGTATAAACAACGGTTTGAATATATTTACTAACAATGAAAAAAAGATATTTAATCAAATTAAAACTCCATTCAAATTGCATTGAGAATACCACATCAAGGAATAAAAATAATTATTAACTTTATAATAATTATTATCTCCTAAACAATAACGAAACAGAAAACAATTTATATTTTGCGACAGAGAATAAATGGGACCGTATCGATGGCAGGCTCCTCCACTAGAATGGGCTATCCACAGGGCGCGCTCTTCCCTTTTTCTTTTGTTAACAGCGGCTCTTGCCGGGTAGAGTGGCCTTCCGCTCGCGTGCCCTTTTATGATATAGAGTTATGTGGTTCCATTGCATAACGCTATTACATAAATTGGTTAAGTTTGTATTCCTCATTTGATGGAAGCAGTCATACAAAGTACATTTGTATGAGTTTTTCACTCAAATGGGAAATGCATAGCCACGTCTACGTTTGGTTCTTGATCCGGTTGGGAGGGTGCGAAGGGGCACCGCTTCCACCTGGATGCTCCACTCTTATTTGTGGGCCATAAGTATCGTTGGTAACGACGAAGTCTCCGCAAGTCCGTCTGTTTTTGCCCGGCCAAATTTGTTCTTAGAACAAGCATTTCAACCCTTAGTAGGTTACCTCGACCTCGACACCAGTCTATTTTTTGTAGTGGCTCCTTGTGCTAGGGGAAAAGAACCCACGCCACGACACCATAACGCTAGTCTGACAGCGCATTCACGCGTCCCCAGACAAGGCCAAACTCGACAGATCTCAACATCCTCTTTCGCTGAGGCCACAGACCATCACTGCAGTCCTTCACGGGCATTTATCTGCCCAAATCACTACAATTGCCTTAGATGTTTAGTGGGAAGCGTTTGCGATTCTAACCTTATTTTCTGCCCAATGTACATTAATAACTTCCCCTATGTTGTCCACGATCGAGACAGTGATTTACCGATTCTATGTCTAGAATTCGTTGCGTGCAGACGAATTTTTTAATTGCCCCTGTCACTTGCTTCCAGAAACTAAATAATTTTTAAAACGTCAATCGGAAATTAATTTTTATTAGCAATTGTTTCATGCAATTCATATCAAATATCATAATTTTACTTCGATACATTAAGAAAAGCGAAGCATCTCAAGACAACTTCAAGATCGCCGGTATTGAGTATGTAGAATTCGAGCAGTCACCTAAGCAAACTGCTCGGAAACCGTCATACGAGTAGAACTGTTCCGAAATTTTAATTGCAGATTTAAAAAATTTAATTAATCCAATTTATAGTTATAAATTATAAAATATTTTTTTTATAAATATAAATTTTATATTATCTTTATCCTCTCTACATTGAAGTTAAATTTTTAGTTATAATTATATTCTTTATGATATTTATCTTTTATTATTATTTAAATTTTTTCATTAGTATCTTCTATTAATTGAAAAATGCAAATCCGTAATTAAAATTTTGTACACTGAGATAATACAGCCCATCCACGTACTGCATTGCCGAATGCAATCTACAATGGCTGAGCTAGAGGCTCGTCAATCCACCGTTGCGGCGTGACGATACAGTGGACGACGGATAAGCATGAGAAAAATCTGCCTGGGTGCGGAAGAACTACCGTTGCGGCATAAAGATTATGCTGGGAGTGGAACAGATGGTGGAATCTGCTTTTGATCGCCACCGGGAATACGTCGAAAAGTTCGGACGGCTGGATTGTTGAATTCTTTACGGCTTAGCTACGTGCGCCACGAAAACTTCCTTATGTGAGAGGAGTTCTTGATTCAGCTAGCCGTAATACGTGTCACTTGTGGTTTTAATCGAAAGAATATCCAGGAATAGTTTCTTTGAGTCGAAAGTTAAAAGTTTAAATGTATCATCGAATGTTTGGGTTGCTAAAGGAACGCGTATAAAGAGCAATGTTTGGATAATAATGAGAAAATTGTGCTTTGTGATCGATTTCTAGATGGAACTTTCGAATAAAACGAATTAAAAAATGCGGAAAATACGTATTTACTTTTGTCGATGAGTAATATCTGTATCTGTTGTGCCATTAATAAAAAGACGTGTGGTGGAGATGGTGACGACAACGTCCACGACTAACTCTATTGAGAGTATCGGTGATAATTCGAAGCGAGAGCGAATATATTCTCTGGGACTGTATTTCGTAACGGCGTAGTAAGCTCATCGCGAGAAGAAGACGCAAAATCAAAAGGTGGATTATGCGCGGCTGGTTGCTATTGTCAATAAAATTAACACACCTGACAACTGTTATCAAAGTGAAATGTCAGTTTCCGTTTATTCAAATTCACTAGCAATATTCGGTTTAGCGAGTAAAAATATCACAAAACAACGCCACTGGAAGTAGTGCTCTGCAGTCGCATTGCACTAAAGTGTTCGTTCAACGTGATTACAGTGAAGTAACATCCGTCAAATTTCATACAAGACTTCCAAGTGAACTTGGTGCTCATATTGAAAGGCATAGCTTAGAATCAACAATAACGAGGATCCAGCAGCACATACTGCGAAAGATGTTTGGCTTGTCGAATAGCTTATTTAGTTTATATGTACACTGAAATGATGCCCCAATCTTATTTGGGGGCCATAATTATTGTTGGTAACGACAAAATCCTCCTAAGTCCGTTTTTTTTCTCCAGGCCTGGTTTGTCCTCTGAGTCAGCAATTCTCGACCCTTAGTAGGCTACCTCATTCTCGACTTCGATCGATATTCATGTCTCTTTTGAAATTCGTGGTAGCGAAATTTCTTTTTTAGTGGTTCCTTGTTCTGGGGAAAAGAATCCGCCTCACGACACTCCAATGCTAGCCTGCCAACGCATTCACGCGTCCTCAGACAAGACTAATCTTGGCGAATCCCACCATCCTCTTCAGCAGACCATCACTGCAGTACTTCGTAGACTATTATATATACCTTTTTCACTACAAGTTACCCGACCGCTTCTCAACTTTTGAGGAAACCGAGGAAATGTCGAACAGTGAGCTGATGGCGATTATCACGAAAAGAAAAGACAATCAAGAAAACTCCGCAGATGGTAGATGTAAACTAGTAATAATCGATAATAATGAAAAAATGTGTAAACTCCGAAATGAAAGCGATAAACTGAAGCAACGGACACAGTCTCGTAAATAGCTAACATAGTCAAGATAGGTATCAAGATGCATAAACCGCAGCAGCAAAAACGAGCCCAACAAGAAACTAAGGTTAAGAAGAATGTAAAACAATCGATTCCGGAAAAAATTCCGAGTGCTGGCGACACTAATGACACTTGGAACTATTTTACAGTGCTGGAAGGACTGGGAGAAGATATGGAAATTGAAGAAGATGTTAAAGGTAATTCTGATAAGCGGAAGAGATATGATTCGGCTATTGGCAGCCGAAAATGAATTAAGCAATTTTGAAACTAAAAGAGTAAACACAGAGGAATCAAAAACTAAAATGAAATCACTGGTTAACTTCAAGTCAGCCAAAGATGCTTTGAATTTTGGAAAGGTTTCACATTTCACATACACCCCAAAAGTTACGTCAGACCATCTGACTACACAAATAACCACGATTCCAAGGAAGTGGTTAATTGCATACAATAAAACAAATGGAATGTACGAGTGCCTACGGCTCATTAACACGTAAGAAAACCCAAAAATAATAAAATCTATATGCAAGGTGAGAATCCGAAACAAGCCATAATTGCACATAATAAAACAAATGTCATAAATGAATTGTAAAGGACTCATTAGCTCATTAGTAGAATGTGAGAAATCATTAGTATGTAAGAAATCTCAAAAACCCAAAAAGAATTGTAAAGGTCCTCATGACCTGGTTATCCGTAGGATAAGATTTTCGGGCCTATATATTGAGCTCGACTCGTAGTTTTAGGTCAGTCCTGTAATAAAAGCCATAGAATAAACGTTTAAAGGAAAGTAAAATTGTTTTTACTTCATAAGTGGATAAATTGATCCACGTAACTGAGTCAAGTCGTTTTCTAATAAGTGGATAAATTAATCCACTCAAGTCAAAACCCGAAAAATCAGACCTGCAGTGGGGGCACGATCAATCTTCAAACGCTTAAAGTAGCGGCACTAGAGATTAAATTCATTTCAATTAAAACCTTTGCAACAAGGAGATCCACCATCGAAAAAAAATTTCTAATAAAACCACTCCCAAATGGCCTTCAACAGATAAGGTACTTAAATTTCAGAGTGATGAAGTGGGAATGCCTCCAGGAAAGAGAGGTCAACCAGCGTTACCGGTGTTACCAACTGCGCCATGCACTATTAGTGTGCAGAATGCAAAAAAATGCATGCCCCAGTGAGTGTAAATTGGCTCACACGGAGCTTAAAGAAAAATTGAACTGCGTCAGCTGCGGTGTATTTGGTCCAGCAACATTACGACGATGCATCTTAATGCAAAAATTTATTCCAAAGCAACTAACTTCGTCAAGCCTGAGGTGTCATTTGCACTCGCCGCTACAGGACCAGCAGATAGTACTGCAAATAATGTAAGTGGCAACTATGAACTACTTCTTAAAATTTACCCACAACTTAATTCTTTTTCGAAAAGAATCAACAGATTAAAATTCGAAAATTCAGCGTTTGATCTTGCCATTCAGCCACATTCCCATCGATAAACTTCATCAATGTCAACTCCATTGTCGCTCTACATAGACGTGACTATCTTCCGGGATTCATTGTAAAGTAAAAGCCTGACATCATAGTTCTCACTGAAACTCACCTCACTTCATGGCACTCAATGTCGTTCATAAGAAACGATAGAACGAACGGTAATGAGGGAGCTGGTACCGTCATATCAGTGAGAAGATTCTATCATTTTCAATATATTGATAAAGTCGAATTGAAAAACTTTAAATTTCTTGAAGTACCTGTTATCAAATTTTTACTTCCAAATGGAGATAACTTCTTCGTTATTTGGGCCTATGCAACGGGTCGAAACGGAGCTCGATATTTGAAATACTCGAATTAAACATGTTTCATAATTGCAATACTCTTACCGGTGATCTTAATGCGCGGCATACATCACGGCTGAACATTAACAATAATGCAAGAGGTGTATTCCTAAAATCGTGAATAATAGGGAATCAAATTGAATGCAGCATATGGGTTGGAGTTCGTAATTACTATGCATATGAATCGTATGATGAGTTCCACCAAACCTGACTGAACTTACTTTGTCGTTCTTATCCAAAAGATCAACAGAAATTTAGCTTTTTCTGGTTTTAATCATTTGTTGATTTCAGTATCACAGTATTCACCAATTGTGGGTACACACAATACGAGAACAATATAAGCGTCGTAACTGTATATAACTTTATTTAACTTAGTAACTAACAATAATCGCGTATCGGCATGTACACGGTCAGAATTGCGTGCTGCTTGCATCGAATGGCGTCATCAACTGGATGTTGCTTCTCAACTCCTGCGTTGTTGTCTAATTCTCTTTTGAGCGCTGCATCATCTCTGGCGGTGAGCCCATAACATCGGAACATTGTAGCGGCGAGCTGCTGCGTCCCCACACAGATATTATCAAGTGCTGAATAATAGATTGAAATCCAAACAAAATCATGAAAAAACAAAAACAGTTAACTAGTGCGAATATTTTGTTTGTAGCATGATTTTATTGAGAAAAATAAATAAGAAGATTTATTGTCTCTTGAATGGCATAAGCCCCTTTGGTGGAAAAAAATTAAACGTTGTTACGTGTCAACAAAAGTATTTATAATTGAGAGGAACATCAAATTATGAGCTTACAGTTGTTTACACTAATTGTTACCGTGGCAATTTATTCATTGCTTATATCAGAGAGCAACTCAGTAAGTCTAAAAATTAAGGCATAGGCTCGTAGTCCACATTGAGCATCTTTTTTTTAGAAATGCAAGCAGCATTACTTTATGCCTTCAAATTTTTAAAACTTGAGGAAAATATACTTTAAATACTAGCATACTGGTATGAGGATGCTGTTCAATAATGCTATATTACAAATATTTTCCATCACAGTATACGTAATATACACAGCTTTTTAACGCTCGAATAAGATAGAAAAATTAATCGATATAATTTTTACGGGTTGACAAATTTTAGCGATTCCTCATAGTTTCAAATAAGAAATTTATTTATTTATTTATTTTTTGCCAAACAAGACATATCCTTATAATATAATATTACTACACAAAAAAAACCTTGTAAACAATACATTTTCACGATACATTAATTTTTACGCACAATTATACAAATTATATTGAGGAATGAAAGGATTTTAGGATATTATTTTTATATGAGGTTTTGGAAATGGACGAGGAGTAATATTTACTAAACTTGTTGAATGCCTTACAACATCTGTTTATTGGCTCATTGTCCGCATAAGTAGTGTGATGGCGACCTACGGTAAGCATTGGTGAAAGTGTTGTGATTCTTAGGGGTTCATTCAGAGTAATTTTTTTTGTTATATACTAAACCTTAATATTGTCTCTGAGGACATCGAATGCTAGACATGCAGACATCATCATTCTCCTAGAATCTAGTGATGCCATATTTAGCACATCGAGCCGATAGTTATATGATGGTAGGCTGTTGAAGTTCCTAGGTCTTAAAGGGATCTGAGGGCAAAAAGAAGAAATTGTTTCTGGACCGATTCTAACCTGTCAGCGTGAATATAAAAAACAGGGCTCCAAATCAGGCTGGCATATTCAAGAATACGGCGTACTAATGAGACGTATAGTGATTTAGTAACCCAAATATTCTTGAATTCTTTAGCTCTTCGTTTGATGAATCCCAGCATTTTATTAGCCCTGGATACTACTCCATCATACTGAAGTTTAAAACGAAGCTTTTGGTCCAGAACAACACTAAGGTCCGCAATGTTATCGACTATATTAAGTGTTGTGTTGTTGATGTGATAATCAAACAGAAGAAGGCTCCGTTTTCTTGAAAAACTTATCACCTGGCATTTTTCCAAGGTGGTTGTTGTAACACCATTCAGAGAGAATGTTAAGCTTGGACTGGAGAAACATCATATCGGACAGAGATGGTATGACTTGGTAAACTTTAAGGTCATCTGCATAAAAAAGATGAGGTACATCATGTAAAACTGCTGAGAGATCAGATATGAAAACATTAAATAGAAGAGGCCCAAGATGACTTCCTTGAGGAATAAGAACTTACTAGATAAAAAGATTTAACTTTGATTATTTACATAAATTTTACCTGCACTTTATTTTCTCTGAATGGTTTTGAAGTTAGTAATTCATTAAAAATGACCCTTTTATAATTTACATCTCTAGTATAATACCCAATCTTTGCTTGACATTAAGAGCTGCGATAACTTATACAATGCCATGGACACTTTTACGTGTATGGAAAAATCTTGTTTTGAACGAACGGAATTATGGTAGTTGGAAAAACATTTGAATAGACTGTACTTTTTAGAAACACAAAACGATTTACTATATAATGAATCTAACCCGCATTTTATAAATATGAATTAATGCCTAAACATATACTTAAATTTAGAGGTATTTTTATTACTATGCATATGAATCGTATGATGAGTTCCACCAAACCTGACTGAACTTACTTTGTCGTTCTTATCCAAAAGATCAACAGAAATTTAGCTTTTTCTGGTTTTGACCATTTGTTGATTACAGTATCTTTTGAAATGATATTGAAAGTAAGTAAATGCAAAGAATTTGTGAGCGAAAAATTTGCTTGCAAAGGTTGAGTTGTACATTCTTTCGGTCATAGTCACCAAAACATACTCTCGCGTGTATGGTTCGCGGCCAATAATTTTAATGTTCCGGGAAAGTGAAAACGCACTGTCTTTTAAAATTAAGTGTAAAGAGTTTATTTACTAAAATGCACAATCATAAATTCAACTATTTCACAAAAGTTGATTAAAATCTAACTTTCACTTGTCAATTAATTCCTCTTACAACTGTCTTCACTTCACAATCATTATCACTTTTTATTCGCACTCCACACTGTCGTAGTTTTTACTATCGCGGTTATAATGAATCACCCCATTCATTCAGCTCGCCTTTATATAGGGTCTTTAGTCATTCAATCTATTTCTCGTACATTGCCGAAATACGTGGAATATTCGAGCAGCTTAATGAATGGGGCAGTGACTCACTTTCAGATGTTGATCATGCTTGGTGGGTTTTCGAGTACATTCGCTTGTTGATCATTACGTTCTTAATGGTTGTGAAAGCAATTGCGTAAGTAGCTCGCAAAATTATTTGTACATGTAACAATACACTGATGAAATTGATAACTATTAGTCCTTAGAAGCGGATTGAAAAGTAAATTACACTTAGTACCCAGAATGTATGGTTATGTCTATAAAAATAGTTAAGACATCCAGTAAGAAGTGAAGATATAGTAAAAGTATTTCTTAACGTTGGTGAATACTGGATGGAATCTTTTCTGCTCCCCTGGAGAAATATTAATTAATATCTGTAGAATGAATTTAATATACAATAGTTTAAACGTTTAACCGTGTTTGCTTTGTAAGGAAAGCATTTAGTCCAAACTCAAATTCGAACACCATAAAAAACATATGCAAAACATTAATGGAGTTTGTTTTCATGATGAAACCAGTCTTCTTCATCACAATAGTTTGCAATGTAGAATTCACTACAGTGCATTCCCTTCATTTTTATAAATATTTAATGAAAAAATTTTTTTCGAGATTTATTTTAGCAGTTCCTAATAAAATTATGTAGGAAACAATAACCTAAACTAACATCGAACAAGTTGGGTAGACAGACCTATGCTCATGTCAGAAGGGTTTTGTACTCAGCTTACAAAATGCAGTAACCAGCAACGAATAAAATCAAGAAACACGTCATGCTCGAGGATTATACTATCATTAACAAAGTTAAAAGAATTTTGAATCCTGAGGTATTTGTTAAAGTCATACCCATAAATATCTCGCTTTATAATTTTTTCACATTCTTTAGATCACGGGTGTGCATTCGCGAGGGAGGAGACACATTATTCAACTTTCATTTGATACTCATATCGGCTACCTTTCATTAAATTTTTTTCAGGGGCCACTCCTCTGTACTGTAATCATCGATTTATGGCCTATTTTTTCGAATCCTAGAATGGTTACAAAGCCCTTTTGCTAGGAGCTCTCTCCTGCCTCTTCGACTTGTTTCAATTGTATGTACTCATCTTCATGACACCTATCATTCCTGCAATTTTCATGCAAATCCTAGCAAAGCTGTAGTGTCTAAGTCGGTAAAAAGCGCATATGGCTCCATAGCCATATGTTTCCATAGTAATACAGGGCACATTGTTCCATAGTAATACAGGAAAATTCAAATCGCTATAACTTCGTTAAATACTATTCAATCTTTATGAAACATTCAGAAAAGATCAATCTTATAAATCGTCATCTGTTTTATTGAATTTAAGGGTACCGTTTAGATTTTATTCAAGAAAACATAAAATCGATAAATCATACTATTACTAACAAAGTTGAGTGAATTTCGACTTCTCCTGTATTTTTTGTTGTTGTACTCATTGAGGCCTACATTCATGATTTTTTTCAGATTTTTCGGATGGAAGGTGTCCAATCGCGAAGGGGGGGTACGCGAAAAGTTCGTACATTTCCCCTTCCCTTGTCCCCTCGGTACTCATAAGGCAATTATAAACTTGTCTTGAAAAAGATCTCATTGAGACCTTTACAATGACACCCTACTCGGCTACCAATGAAAAATTTTTTTTGAGGGGTCATCTCCCTATATGGGGAGACCACCCTTAAACCCCTTTGAAAATTTTTTCCACCCTTCAAAGTCAAAGTCAAAGTCAAAAGCGCTTTATTTAATACCAATCGTTATAAATTTTTAAAAGAACATAAAGCAAATTCCAAACAATAAAACTATAAACAAACTTAATGGCCCGAATGGCTCTCTAAATTTGTACGTTATCAGTTAAACACATTTCATGAAAAAAAATACATTAGCAAATTTAAATTAACTAAGATTATTACATATTTTTTGATTCAATTGGAAAAAGGAGGCAAAACCAACCAGCATTATGTAAAAATTACTTACATTACTAACACAACAATGAACTTATATCCTATACCTAATATGTTACACCCTAATCTAAATAAGTTCAATCAAAAAAAAAAACATTACCTTATATTGAAACCTTTACCTAATTTATAATACAAATAAATAACAACACTAGATGTAGCAACAATGAGATGAATCTAAAAAAACTAAGTAACGAGAAAAAGCACAAAAACAAAAACTAAACACGAATAAATTAGACATTGTCATTCAGCCACCAATACCTAGATTGCTCCATCTCAGCTCGACCAGCCTCAACGAATCTAGCAAATGAGTATCTCCATTGGAATTGTTGGTCTCGTGAATTCAGATTCGGAGGATATTTTATCTTCTTATCGATAGCCCGTCTATATATATATGATATATGATTGGGACGCCGTCAGAATCGAAAACATATCGATTTATGTCCAAATACACGAATGCTTATGGAGGAACGAAGCCAGTAGTGAGGCAAGTCACAATATACCCGTCTGTAGGGTGGAACGGCTGTGAAATCCAAAGGTTTTCACTCAAAGTTACAGATCTTGCGATATGATTCCGAAGAAGCTTCAATATGAAGATATCGACTCTTGTCACTTGAGCGGTTTGATAAATTTTTCTATTCGATATATAGTGCTTCCAATCCGTCTCAGGCTTTCTGTACAAACCAGTACATGCACGAAGACATTTCCTTTCGAAAACTCTTAATCTTTCCATTGTGCTAACGCTCTGGTTGTACCAGATCTGACATCCATATGTCATAACTGGTCTAACCAGTGTCTTGTAACAGATAATTTTGACCTTTCGATCAATGTATCTGGAATGAAAGATTGTTCGAAGGGCCATGACTACTTTTAGTGCTTTACTGAGCATGATTTTCACATGTTCAGTATAGTACAGATACTGATCGAGATAAACACCGAGGTATCGAACACAGGATTTATGTGGAACCCGTTCAAGACTACCCTCACCAGCCATGATGTGGAAATCTTTCCAATTACGTTTCAGGTCTTGACTGACCCCCTGCAGAGTTGTCCGAAACAAGATTGTTTCACACTTTTGCGCATTGATTTTCATTCGCCGATTGTCAGTGTACAGCTGTACATCATTGAACATTTTTTGGAGATTGCTCTGAACTATTGTAGCTTTTCGGTATGCCATATAGATGATCAGATCATCAGCAAACGCTACCAATGATCGCGTTGGCGAGACGTTAAAATCAAAGCTGTTCAATAGCTTGCGAATGAATGTTGAGAAAAGCAGGGGCGCAGTAACTGTTCCCTGCTGTAGACCATTCAAGACCTTGAATTCGCGCATTGTTGTCAGATTTCCATCAGTTACAACAAATGATTTCCCGTATAACATATTGCACATCATGGCGACAAGGTGTCTGGGGAACCTGTCCTGAAGAAGTTTGAAAACTAGTCCATCTAACCACACCGTATCGAAGGCTTTCTCCATATCAATGAGACATGCTCCAACACATTCTTTGTTGTTTAGTTTCCAACAGATGTCTGAGGTTACTTTCATTATTGCATGTATGGTTGAATGCCTGGCACGAAAACCAAATTGGCAATGCGGCATCAACTCATATTTCGCAATGTGGGCGTTTAATGCTCTGTTGAGTATCACTTGAAACACCTCGCTGATGTTAGGCAGCAAGCCGATTGGGCGATAGCTTTTAGGGCATGAAGATTCTTTTCCTTTCTTCAAGATCGGAAATACCTTAGCCTCTTCCACTCATTTGGGAAATATGAATTGCTCAACATGTTGTTGAACAATATGCAATAATTCCTCATAGCAACCTCAGGCAAATGTCGGAGAACTATATTTGGAATACCGTCAGTACCACATGATTTTTTGTTGTTTATTCAGCGAAATATGAAACACAAGTCTTCATAGCTGACAAAATAATCAATAAGATTCAAGCTCGGTATTAGGTCAGATGTTAATGTTTCATTGAAATGAAGAATTGATTGGCCGTTCAGGCTTGATTTGCTTCAACGACCTCCGAAAATATTTCATTCCCTCTCTCTGGGTTTGGCAGATGAACCAATTCAAAATGTGTTCCAATCTGCAATCCATCACATATAATCCTGTTTCCATTTCTATCCGGAGTCGTACTATCAATTTCGATACCAGCCCTATCGAGAAAGTTTATCTCATCACTAGCGACTTCAAGATTCGATACCTTCACTCGAGACTTCTTGCGGAATAAGCTTTTCACTTTCGCAAAAACGCCATCTGGATCCTGTGGGCTAATACTGCTCAATTTTTCCTCCCATTGATTGCTGACCTCACTCCTGAAGTATGAACGGATTAAGTTCCGGACATTCTTCAGTTGTAATTTCAACAAAGACAACGAGGGATGGTTGTAGTCCAAAAATCGTCGATAAATATTGTTGACGTGTGTGAGAAGAAGGCTTTTCAATCTTTTCAGCCTTGCGATGGTTGGTGTTTCATATCCCTCCATATTGTTTCGATGTTTAATCTAGGGAACAACTTTCTCAATCGTTTCCAACGTCAGCTTCTCTAACTTCGACAAATAGAGATCTATTTCATCGTCAGTTCGATTTTTGTTATTAAGAACCATTGAGCAAGCGTTGCCATCATCAGAAGGAGGACATTGCCTTGGTACTCCCGATGTAACTTCTTTTGAAACTTTCCCCAGTCTGTTTTTTTTATATTCAACCGATGGTTTTCATGTTGAACTGGAATGAGGAAGAAATCATCCCTTTGATGATTGATTTCCATTAATATCATCCCTTTGATGATTGATTTCCATTACGATTGCGTTATGGTCACTATCGTTAGGAAGCACCTGCAATTTCCGTTGAAGACTATTAAAGCTGAATTCAAGTCTTGCGTCAGCAATGCAGAGGTCCAAATATGAATTTGTCCTAGAGTATGTTTGGAACTCCGACCCATATAGATTGCACCTGTATTCAATTTGGTTCCATGTTATCCATGATTTCAGGAATACACCTCTTGGATTATTGGTGGCGTTTAGCCATGATGTATGCTTGACGTTCAGGTCACCAGCAAAAATATAATAACTATGCAGCCTGTTCAATTCAAGTATTTCAAACAAGAAATTGAGTTCCTCCTTGAACTTGAGAACATTTGGACCAGTTGCATAGGCAGAGATAACGAAGAGGTTAGTCCCACCTGGCAGTGAAATTTTGATGACGGACACTTCAGGAAATTCAAAGTTTTTGAATTCGACTGTTTCAATATTTTGCAAACAATTGGGTCTTCTAACCAATATCCCGGTGCCACCTCCCCCATCACCTATTGCCCTATCGTTTCTTACGAGTGCAAAATCTTTGAATTCCATGGAATGCCATGAATTGAGGTGGGTTTCAGTGAGAAGTATGATGTCAGGCTTTTGCTTAACAACAAATTCAAGGAGATAATCACGTCGATGTATGGCAACGATAGAGTTGACGTTGATCGATATGAGGCGAAGCCTATCCATGGGAATATGACTGGATAACTAGTTATTATTAGGCATTTGAAAGACCTAAACGCTGAAAAGAAAAGTTAATTTTTGAATCTTGTTTGTCGATTCGCTCCGATAAAGAGTTAAGTTGCTGGTAAATTTTGAGAAGCAGCTCATTATTGCCACTTACATTATTTACATTATTTCCAGCATTTTCTGCTGGTCCTCTAGCGGCGAGTGCAAATGATACTCCGGGCTTGACGAAGTTGGAAGGTATGATATTACGGTGTACTTGTGTTTGCTTTGGAGCAAATTTAACGTTTGCATCTTGATATCGGGAGCATCCTCGATATGATGCTGGGTGACCAAAAACACCGCAGTTAACGCAGTATAATTTTTCTTTAGGCTCCGTCTGAGCCAATTTGCACTCACCGGGAGCATGAACGTCTTTGCATTTAACGCAACGGTAGTGCATGGCACAATTGGCAGCCGAATGTCCAAATCTTTGACACCGGTAACACTGGTTGACTTTTCTTTTCTGGAGGCGTTCCCACCTCACCACTCCGAAATTCAAGTACCTTATTTGTTGAAGGGCACTTGGACTGCTCTTATTTGCAATTTGTATCAGGTAAAGTGGTAAATTCTTCCTTTCTATGGTCGACTTTCTTGTCGCAAAAGCTTTGACTGAAACAAAATCAATATCTGGTGCAGCCTCCTTGAGCACCTGAAGAAGATCGACCGTATCCTCTCCGCTGTCCAAACCCTTCAACAAGAAGGTCTGATTCTTTTCACTTTTTGGGGTATAGGTGAAGTGCGGAACCTCCCCAGAAATCAGCGCATCTTTGGCTGACTTGAAATCAACCAGTGTTTTCGTCCTTATAGTTAATTTTTCGGCATTAACTCTTTTGATTTCGAAATTGGCCAGTTTATTTTCGGCTGCCAATAGCCGAACCATATCTTTCCCGGTCTGTCCGAACACGTTGATTGGCGGAACTTTTTCTGTCTTGTTGGAAGCTTTTTCAGAGGAACCAGCAGAACTGCGGACTGGTTTTTTCTCCTTATTTTTGTTCTTTAAATATTGAATAAAATTAAAGTCATTATCTTGATTAAAATTACCTCCGATGTTTTCTTCAGTTTCCATATATTCGGTTAATCCCTCCAGCGCTGCAAAATAGTTTTGGCTCTCGTTAGTGCCACCAGCACTTAGAACTTCCTCTGGAATTGCTTGATTTGTACTTTGCTTCGGCTTTGTTACCTGTTGCCATTGATTTTGTAGCTGCGTCTTTTGAGGCTTCATCCCTTTCTTGAAGAGATCCTTGAGGGACTGTAACTCTTGCCTTAGTTCATCATATTCTTTCTGCAATTTGGCCATTTGTTGATTGTCCGCTATTATTTGCAGCTTGCACTCTCCATCTGCGGAATTTCCTTCGTTATGTTTTCTTTTGGTGATTATCGCCAGTTTCGTATTCGTCGTTTCCCCAGGTTGCCCCAACGGTGGGAAGCCGTCGGGCTCCTCCATACCAGCGGCGAAATTTTCTTTGTATATTTGTTTTTCGTTACCAATCGAAGTGAAAATATTCGATAGAAATTTCCTGAGTCGATTACTTCGACAATATAAGATTTTTTCCGATAAAAATTAACTTCGGACTAACGTTTTTAAAAAATTAATTTAATTTTTGAAAACTTTTGACAGGAGCGATTTAAAAGACGTCTATACGCAAAGGCTACTACGATCCATCCCTTCCACCCTTGAACTTTCAAGAAGTCACCACTTCTGACCTTTCCACAAAGTTTAATGGCTGTAGCCTCTATAGTTTCGGAGAAAAAGTGCTGTGACATACAGACGGACACAGGTCGTGATTGCAATAGGGTTTCGTATTTTAGTACAAAACCCTAAAAAGGTAATACGAAGCATAATTGAGACTACACAACCAATTTTGAATTCGATATTGCGTCCGTATCCTAAAAAGAGCTAAACAACATTTTGGATAAATTTGATTACCTGTGCAATGAAAACGGCCTTCAGAAATCAATTTCGTAAGTCCCCTTGCTCTCAGAGAATTTTCTTTCAATCGAACAAGATAAATCTATGAGTAACGACTCCAATGTCACGCTGACTTTGAAATTAATGAATTTTGAACAGAAAAATGAACAAATATAAGGGCTAAAATGTCATTTGTATGCAAAGAATATGAGCCTAAGAATTATTGAAATGACTATCAACACATTTTGGATCATGGTCTGAAAAATGCATGTTTTAATCCTTGTGTGTGCGCAGTTGTTTATGTCTACCACAAAGCGGCTTCACTCAAATGGCAACTTCGCCCATCTTATACACATAATCTTAGTATTTGACACACAACAATGAAATCCACATGCTTACCTTATTCCTTTATTGTCATTACAACTGAAAAACGTCGATCGTGTAAAACAGTTTTGCGAGAGCTTCGTATGGGATTTTTTTTATATTGGAAAAACAAAAGTACGCATGAGATACATCGACAAAATGTGTTATAATTAATGTTTAATCAGTACGAAAGAAAGTTTCAGTGGAAACTAATGCTTGTTTGCAACGTCCTCGGTTTTCCGTTAAATTAATTCGTTGATGCCGTACGTTACAAGTGCTGCTGTTAAGTTGGCAGCAATTACCAGACTAATAGTAAAGCTTCCCCATAACAAAGAGAAAAAAGCTTTCTTATCAATTTCGAATGCAATCAAGAGAAACAGTGACTCTTTAATCGAATATTGTTGACGAGTTTTCTATAGCTGGTTTTCCATATTGAATGAGAAACTTTTAATAACGAACAATTGCAGCTTGAGTAAGAGTTCTCTTACTCCGAATAGCGGCAAAATAGAATAACGCTTGTGTGTACATATGCCAGCAGGGCTGTTCATATGTAAATTCCGAATTGCGCATCGTCATCAAATATTTGTGACATCATATGAAGGGGGTAAATGCTACCCCACAATACATTTGGAGTACTGCCAAATGCGGACAGACTGACGGTGAAATTTTTACAGGAATTAGTTTAGTTTTAGTCGGACTCTACTAGCGGAGCCACGACTTGGCTAGAGGTAGTTGCCGGGCGCGTTTTTCATTCGTGGTTATGTTTCATTTTGGTGTGCTAACGTAGCAGGTTTTGGTTTGAAAAGACCATTTTAGTGGGTGACAGAGTGATTTGGTTTAGTTTTGTTAAGGAGATATAAACAATTACCTAAGGATAAAATT
The DNA here is from genome assembly GCA_963969285.1 of Odontomyia ornata. Taxonomy (NCBI): domain Eukaryota; kingdom Metazoa; phylum Arthropoda; class Insecta; order Diptera; family Stratiomyidae; genus Odontomyia; species Odontomyia ornata. The sequence goes on along the minus strand of OZ017741.1, from coordinate 236,814,748 downwards.
CAAGGTATGATAGAGCATTTATTAAAGGTTGGAGATAACTTTTTATGGAATAACACGTGGTTACACATCCTTGAAAATGGCTCAGTGGAATATTTTATTAAAAGTTACAGAAGTATGTTAAGGGGCAATGGAAGCCAATCTATTTTGGCATTTTCTGAGTTCAATGTTTGGTTTGAGAATCTAATTAAAAATCTTCAAGAATTTTAGCAAAACAAAGGTACACACTGACCTCATTGCAAATAAATAGTTCAAACGACAAAAATAAAACGTGTTAATGTTATTAACGTCTAAACTCCCGCATAGTACAACGAAAACGTATAACGTGGCTACCGGTAAAGTCCATTCAGTGACTCAATGGGAGGGAGTGGGTAGTGAAGGGTTTGATAGCTTTCACTAGCAAAATTTCTTGTATTTTATATGTCCACCCAAAGTTCGTACGCAAGTCCGTTGGTTTGCTTAGTTCAACGATTTGTCCATAGCGGAGTTTATTTTGCCTAAGAATCGAATGCTAATAAATGATTAATGGTTTGTTTTTCTTTTGTATTATGACATGCTAGTACACGTGATGTTCTTACACGTTATTTTTGAATACAGCGTAAATTGTAAATCTATTTAAGTTGTATTTTGTATATTTCAGTATTTTATGTGCAAGATTTCTTAGTGATTTATTTTTTGCCTTCTAATGCTTCGTTTTTATTGCACCATAAACAAATAGAGCATCTTAAAGGCATTAACAATTATCTATGTAAAATATAACAGCGTAATCACAAGGTCGACTGGCTTATTTATGGTTTCAAAGGCAAACGAGAATAGGGAAATGTATAAAAAATAATGGGAGCAAGTATAGAACAGGGCGGATCTGTTTTTAGTTGGCTGTTGAGAGGGGCACACTGATTTTTGCAGAAACAGTTGTGGAATAACTGGTATAACAATAATTACCTTATACTCCTTGTCAAAAAGGTCGGGAACATTCATAAATAAATCGAAATCTTTAAACATTAAAAAAAAAAACTCGATTTTTTCCAGAACAGACGATCGGGCACCAATCCCGGCGCAAGAGAAATGCATTTCTCGATTATGAGTGCCAGAATGCGTTAAACAAAAAGAATCAGGCATACAAAAATTACATTAAGAAAAGAAAATACTATGACGACCAATTGGGAAGTATAGATGTAAGCTTAGCGAGCAAAAACACAAGAAAAGCATAAAAAGTATTGAAAAGCCTAAAACGTGGTTATCAACCCAAAACAACGCCCTATCGTGATGTCATCAACAATATAATCGCTGATGAAACCAAGATTAAGGGACGATGGGCATCATATTTCAAGAACCTCCTTAATAGTTCGCACAGCTCCAGGACATTGGAGCCTGCCGATGTCTGCAGAGAGCTTCCATTGGCCCCACCAACTCTGGCTGAATTTTGTTCCATCATCAAAGCCACAAAGAATAATAAAGCGCTGGGCAACGATAAGATTTCAGTGGAGCTCATCAAATATGGAGGCAGTAATGCTCATAAAGCTATCCACAAAGCCATCCAGCACATTTGGCAACAAGAACATATGCTGAAAGAGTGGAGCCAATCAATTATGTTCCCTATCCATGAAAAAGTTGAAAAGCCACAGTGCGAACATTATAGAGACATATCATTGCTTTGTATGGCGTACGAAGTATTTTCAAGGCTCTTAGAAAATAAAATCGGATCATACGCCAAAAGCGTTATTTGGGAGTACCAAGGTGGTTTTAGAACAGATAGAGCAACGACACATCAATTTTTCACAGTCAAGCAGGCACTTGAAAAATGCTGGTGGTTCAACATAGGTGTACACCAAATTTTCGTTGACTTTAAGCAAGCATACGACAGTATTAATTGTAACATACTGTGCCAAATAATGCTTTGCTTTGGCATCTCAGCCAAACTGATTCGTCTTATCAAAATGATGTCGATGACCTCCCAAGCCCGCATCAATAACTAACTCAACGATGCCTTTGACACAAATATCGGACTAAAACAGGAAGATGGGCTGGCCCCATTGCTATTTAATATAACAAAGCTCATGACGCAGTCGAGGACAAATACTTCAAGCACACAAAATATCACAATTGGCGAATACAGTTTCAAAAATGTGAGCGAAATTGTATATTTAGGCGCCAAAATAACGAGAGCCGGTAATGTAATAGACGAAATACGCCGAAGAATACAGCTCACAAATAAAATATTCTATTGAGTATTGACGATCTTGAAGACTAGCTGCATACACCTGAAAACAAAGCTCCAAGTATACAAATCTGTTATAAGTCCTGTGTTATGCTATGGGTGCGAAGCATAAAACCTTACCCAAGCATCCGCAAATATATTGAACGCCTTTTTGCGACGGGTCCTGCGGCGAATAATCGGAGCGAAGCTAGACTGGGACCAATGACGAATTCGATACAACTATGAGCTGTATGAAATTTTTGACGAGCCAAAGGTCTCAAGGATTGTAAGACTGCGAAAGCTGTAATGAGCCGGCAACATGAATCTTATGGACAAACAACGGATACCCAAACAGGTATTCCTTGGGAGAACTGAAGGCCGAAGAATTGAGAAACCGAGAAAACGCTGGTCTGACTCGGTCGACGATGACAGTTCATAGCTGCACGGATTTCGAAATTGGAGGACACAGAATGGACTAAGATAATTGGAGGCGATATTTGCAGGAAGCGAAGGCCCGAGAGGGGCTGTAGTGCAACGAAGAAGAAGATGATGAAAATAAAATGTTTCGGGTAACTTCTCAAAAAAGGCAGTATTATTTTTTTTATTCATTTTTGAACGAAATTTTTTACAATTATATGTCTTATGCTGGGTTATTCGTTATGCAAAATAATTGAAAAAGTATCACTGGTGCGTGATCGACATATCAATTATTATTTTGTGTTTTCTTTACTTGGAAGTTTCTCGAGTAGTTTGCATGCATGGACTACTCGACATTACTTATGAGGTTCCAAAAGGTCAGCTTGCTATCTGTGATCACTTTAAGATGTCTAACCGATGCATGTGCTGGTTTGAAAAGCAACGGATCTGATCGTCATGGTTGGTATCATCAGCTAATATTCGTGGTATAGTGGTTAGAGTGCTCACTCCGTAAGCCCAAGGTCCCTGCTTCAAATTCATTCCATTGGTGACAATGAGATTTGCTTTAAGTGATTCTTTGGATGGACTATAAGCCCATTCAGATATGATATGTACTGGTTTAAATTAAGAACATATTGCAGCTGGGTGGTCGGAAATATGACCAAAGTGTGATATGGGCCATATCACCTTCTCGAGTGCCAATACATACGATGAAGATAATGAGATACTCGAACTATCTCTTGACGAATCCCGAAAAGGGGATAACTTTGAGTCCATCAGCAACTCTAAGTACTTCATTACTGGTTTTGACTCGACCAGTACTTTCCATTCATTCTTACTCTGAAGTAAGTGCTAGGCTGAGCCCGCGAGCAACTATCTAGCTCCTCACTTGGTGTATTGGCGTACCTAATCTCTGTTTCGCTCATTTAGGAAAAAGTCTAGCAATAAGCACCGTAGTATCGTACATCCGTCATCCGGTAACTCAAGTTTCATTATCTCATCGTACGAGATATAGCTCATGTCTGGGCCAAAGACGGAGCATTGAACAACACCTGGTATAACTTCCATTCTCCTCCAACTTTCTTTATATCATAGAGCAGGCTCCGATTCTTCAAGTCCCTCGGATTGCGCAGAAAATATTCTTTAAATTGCAAAGGGCTTTTCAACGTTGCAAAGATATCCACCGAGGCACTTCTAACACCATGTGTCATAAACAGAACTACTCATCGTCGAAGCCGCACTGCTATAGAGAAACGACCCTAGCAGCACGGCCTACGTCAGTGAGTCTTTCTCTTATGATTTTCTCGACCATTTTCCCAGCCGAATCTAGAAAAAACGTAATCAGTGGTATTGAGATGATAACTCTCCTACCCTTGCTGAATAATATGAGTCTCACTACCTTCCAATACACTAGGTAGAACCCATTGCTGAGGCAATGCTGAACGTCATTATAAACTCGGGCCTTGATCTCCAGGATTAATCTCCTCCAATCATCACGGTTTCGCGTCCTCTTTCGCCAGTTGATCACTCCCAGCAAAGATCTGTTGTCCGTTTCTATCGTGTCTTCCCATCGAGTCCTCAATCTTCCCGGTGAACATCTACCTTGTGGTCTACCCTCTAAGGTTCTTATGGGTAGCCGATTTCTTCCCATCTTCCTACATGGCCCGCACATTGTAACTTGGGTAACTTTACGCAATCGGATGCAGGTGGATCGTCAAACAATAAATACAACTCATCGTTGCAATGTAGTCTCCATTCTGTTCCTTGTTTCACTGGGCCATAAACTTTCCGGAGTGCTTTGCATTCAACTATGTTCACTGTTGAACGTACTGAGCAATGAATTAGGAAAAAGGCGATAGACCAACCGTATCACTTCAACTGGGACGTCATCTGTCCTGAAACCTTCTTTGACTCGTTCGATTACCTCCTCCAGTTCTGGTGCTGTTTGGTTGTAGGCGGGAACAACATGACGGGACATGTGGGGAAAGAACCGTTCTACCTGTATCTTGTTCATCTTACCTCCTAATTCATATAAGCGGCATGTCTGTAGGGCATCTAGCTTCCGCATGACAAGATTGCAGCCTAGACTCGATAGACCTCTGTGCACATGGTCCACAAAATCTTGTCAACAGTGACTCTGACTGCTATTGATAAGTCTTCGAAGACATTTCTTCGCCGATTTACATATATGCTTCAAATCCCATACATTCCTGATCCCGATTCCGTGTCGAAGCATGTGACACTCTCTTCACTGTTCAGCAAACTCAGGAATAGACCAGCTCACCACAAGTAGAACTAAGAATACTCGTAGTTGAGTTCATCACCTCTTCAGCTGTCAGTCTCCTGCCCCCTGGAAAATATCTTAGCAATCAGAGCATATATAAAATGTTCTCATGGTCCATTTTCCGATAATTCCACTCAAAACTGAAAGATTGGAAGCATGTGCATTAGGAGGCACTATTTATTTATTTACAGAATTCTATAAACAGATTAGAAAAATCTAATTATAATATAGAAAAAGCAGAAGTAATAAAAGAAATAACAATACATATCCAAACAAAACAGGAAAAATTAAGTTACAAAATAAGAAAGTTAAAACTAGAAAATATGCTCAAGTTAATCTAAAACTATAAAGAAGAACGAATTGTCTATGTTTATATTGCGCAAAAGATTGAGGTATCGGACCAAGACAAAGAGAGTTGTGTTTACGTGGCAAACATACCAATGAAGAAAAAAAAAATACATTGGTTTGGGCAAAGGCAACGTTAAAAATCGTTGTCGATCTACTTAAGCGCTTTGCAATATAGGGGGATATCACATTACAGTGATTCATTGGCAAGAGCTTGTGGTTCAGTTTATAGGGCAAGCATTCATCAAGAAACATACGCTGTGAGACTAGAGAAGGCATGCGCAAGAGGGATAGACGATCATTATTAGGGGAATAGGGGATGCGAAATTTAAAGAGAAGAGAGCAGGTAAACCTACATTGAACAGTCTCCACAGTACTACATAGACTGTGTTGATGGACTCAAATAAAATGTACTAATAATCACTGGCTGAATAGTGCTACAATATTGCATACCCTAGGTACTAGGGGCTCCGAAACGAGTGCCACTTCTTGTATGGGTCCTTCATGGTCCAAGCAACGTAAAGTTGATGTAGTATTAATATTCAGCATAATGTCCATCTAAGTGTATTGCGTATGGGTGGGTCCTTGACCAACAAATGCCAAATACCATACAATTTTAAATATTAACTTTAGCAAAATCTTTATAGGCTCCAAGCTCAATGATTAAATTTTTATCATTCTTGACCAGAATGTCCCTTACCGTGGCAAACCTACTGAATTTGTTTACGAAACTAAGCTCGTCTCAGTATGCTTTCTAAATGTCACATCTAAGGAATTTATTATAGGGGGACCCAGCCCATCAAAAAGACGCCTCTTGATGAGTGCCGCAGAGCCAGTACTACTGTACGAAGGAGAGGTATGGGGTGACGCTCTCAGTAAGAATGTTTACCGAAAACGCCTGGCACAGGTACAGGGAAGAGGAGAGGGTTGCATCTTCGTATCCGACAGTCTCTGATTCGGCGGTGAAAGTCTTAGCAGGCGTGATGCCTGTCGGCCTCCTTGCTAGAGAGCGCCGCTCTATTTATTTCAAAGGCATGGTGAGACTGACTTCTATCTGACCTAGCTTTTGAGCGGGCATGGGTGTTTTCAGTCTTACCTGCACAAGATTGGTAAGTCACGGTCCCCTGATTGTCGGTATTGCCCAGGAGAGGAAAACAATACCTACCACACATTTTTTGCGTGCATAAAATGGGACACGCTGCAAAGGGACCTCTACATGGAGACGGGAGAGCTCACCCCGGATAATACAGTCGCGGTGATGCTCAAATCGGTTGACAAATAGAACCAGGTGGCACATTATGCTCGGGCAGTCCTAAAAGGTAAAAGGAACTCACAGCAGCTGGGGGTGTTGGGCTGGGGATCGCTTGTCTGGTACTTTCTCTTCCCCTCTCCCCTACTGCTAGAAGAGGGATCCCCCAGCTTGAAGGCGCCTCACGGCGTAACAAAACGAGACCTGACCCGAAGTAATGTGTCAAACGGTCCCAGGCTTGGTTCTCAGGTTGGCAGAGGAGGTGTTTGGTGGGTAGTCCAGTCGTCTTCTTGCGAGCATCGGAGCCCCACACTCTGTGCGTAGATGGGCATTATCCTCCCTACCACAAAAGGAATATATTATCTAAATTGTCCACTTCGTTATAATACCTGCATATTTCAAAATCTACGCATTTCGTTTGGAACAGTTTCAAGTCATTGTAACCTTTGTTGATGAGAATTCTGTTGATGGACTTGATTGCAGGACTGCTACTCGCTAGAGAGTGGGACCATGGTTTGTCGCCTCTTAATTGGCGGGCTCTTTTCCAGATGCAATATGTAAGCCATTGACTTTTTTCTTTTATTGTGTCAAAGCAGGCCTTGAATTTTTGATGTACGTGGGCAAAGGGCCAAGCTGTATACTTTAAGTCGGTCAAATCAGAGTCGGGGAAGTGGTTGAATATGGATTTTTTATTTTATTTATTTATTTACCAAACAAGGCTTATAAATTATTCTACAATTAATTTTACTATCTACATACCTATATATACATATATATATATATATATATATATATATATATATATATATATATATATATATATATATATATATATATGTACATCACATTTTTCTTTCATATTTGGTAAGATAGGTATTTATTCACTATTACAATATTAGGATTAAGGACTCACGGACTTGAATAAATTGGATTTAAATTGGGACCTAGAGATAGTTGGGGAGTAGAGATGGCTCAGACTGGTAAAAATTTTGACAAACTTATTTACTGGCTCCTTATCACCATAGACAGTAAGATGATTACTTTCTACCAGAAAACGTGAATTTCTCGTAAGTCTTATGGGATCATTTAATATTATTTTGTTGTTTAAATATTGGACTTTAACGGTTCCTGTAAGGATATCAAATGCAAAGCAAGAGCACAATATGGTCCTACGGGAGGCAAGTGATGTCATATTAAGTAAAGACTGCCGATTATCATATGATGGCAAGTTATGAAAATTTTTTGGATCATAGAGTGCTCTCAAAGCAACCAGTAAAAATTGTTTCTGAACTGACTGGAACCTTTCTGAGTGAAGGTCAAAAACCGGATTCCAAACAATACAAGCGTGTTCGAGAATTGGGTGCACTAATGATGTGTATAGGGTTTTTGTTACACACAAGTTTTTAAATTCTTTTGCCGGTCGTTTGATGATACCTAGAAGTTTATTGGCTTTGTAGAGACTATCGTAGCGTAAATTATAGCGCAGTTTCTAATCTAAGTGGACCCCAAGATCTACTACACTGTCCACCCTTGAAAGCTTTGAATTGTTGAGGTGATAATCACACAATAAAACTGTACTTTTACGGGAAAAAATTATTGCATGACATTTTTCAAAATTTAGATATGGGTGATTTTTGTTGGACCACTCTAATAGAGTGTTTATTTGGCCTTGTAGGAACAACGAATCGTTTTGGGATGCTACCACATGATATAATTTGAGATCATCCGCGTAAAATAAGTGTGGTATATCGGATAACACTTCAGAAAGGTCCGATTTAAAAATGTTGAAGAGAAGAGGTCCGAGGTGACTGTCTTGAGGTACACCGAAATACACATGAATTTTATTGGACACATATCTCTAAAATTTAACGGTTTGAGTACGATTTTTAAGATACGAGTCCAGGCAATAAAGCAAAAAGCCAGTGATTCCAAATTTGCATGATTTACACGATTGAAGGCTTTACTAAAGTCAGTATAAATCGCATCAACTTTTCCATTGCACAAAGAATGGTAGATACCATAACAGTTAGGTTGGTGGTTGTGGATCGAGTTTTCCTGAAGCCATGTTGTTGGTCATTGAGACGTTGTTGTAATTTTGGGTCAGCGGATAGTATAGCTATCCCTCTATAATTTTGAACATCCCCCTTAGTTTTGTTTTTATAGATGGGAGTTAAGTGGGAAGATTTCCAGTACGTTGGGAACACGCCCTTGATAGCGATTTGTTAAAAATAATATGAAGAGGTAAAATTAATTTTTCTCTACATTGAAATAAAAATATGGTGAAAGTAAATCAGGGCCAGGTCCATGATTCGATTGCGTTGAAAATTTCACCTTCTGAAACTGAAATTTCTTGAAGTACGGTCCCGAGTTCTGTGTCAAGTGGTGAAAAATGAGATGAATCGTTTGTTGGACAATAAACTGTTTCAAAATGGTCTGCAATTGACGATTTCTTCAGGGGAGTGGAATTGCAGTCCTTGTATGTCATTTGCTTAGGATATCCTTGAACTTTGTGTTTAATGTTGACAAGACGGTTGCCCGCGAGGAGAGACAGCGTTCGCTAAACGATTGGCAGCAGTCTTGGGTGAATTGAACGAAGGGTAGGTGGACTGCACGCCTCATCCCGAATGTGAGCCCATCGCTAAATCGAAGGCTTGATGAGACTGACTTCTATCTGGCCCAGCTTTTGAGCGGGTATGGGTGTTTTTTCAGACTTACCTGCACAAGATTGGAGGACAATGCCTGCCACACTTTTTTGCGTGCAAAAAATGGGTCATGCTGCGAAGGAACCTCTACAGGGAGACGGGAGAGCTCACCCCAGATAATATAGTCGCGGTGATGCTCGAATCAGTTGACAAATGGAATCAGGTGGCACATTATGCTCGGGCAGTCCTAAGAGATAAAAGGGACTCACAGCAGCCGGGGGCGTTGGGGCTGGGGATCGCTTGTCTGGCACTTCTTCTTCCCCTCTCTCCTCCCGCTAGGAATGGGATCCCCCAGCTTGAAGACGCCTCACGGCGTAACAAAACGAGACCTGACCCGAAGTAATGTGTCAAACGGATCCAGGCTGGGTTCTCAGGTTGACAGGGGAGGAGTTTAGTGGGTTGTCCAGTCGCCTTCCTGTGAGCATGGGAGTCCCACACTCTGTGCATAAATGGCATTCACCTCCCTATCCACAAAATAAAAAAAAAATGTTTGACAAATTCAAAAAATTTCTTGGGGTTTTTGATTATATTTTCACTTATAACATTAACATAGGCTTCATAGGCCTCGGGCGATTTCAATTGAAATTCTTTCGACAGTTCATAATACTCTTTTTTAATTTCATTGTTCACATCAGACCCCTTTTGCATAATTTTATACAGTTTATTTCTTCTGTTACTTATAGATCGAAGATCACTATCCAACCAAAGTTCGGATGGTTTGTCCTTTTATTGAATTTCGGGTACATATCTTTCAACGGCGTCAAATATGTGCTGATAGAATAAATTTACTGCATTATTTATATCTAACGTTGAAAGCATGGTAGTCAAGTCTACATACAAGTATATTAAAAATATGATTTTTAATGCTCTCGTAATCAGCATTGTAGAAATCGAATACAATTGAGTTATTATACGAAAGAGTGTTGGAAGCTTCAGTAGTGGGGAATTCAATAGACAGTGCGGAATGGTGGATGGTATTTGAGCACAAATTTTCCACATCACTAGTTTGATCTAGCCAATTGCCATTAAAATTGGGTGTCGGAGCTATTTGCTGTAAATTATTGCCATAAAATGTGGAAATAAAGTTGAAATCACTGTGGTCTAAAAAATTAACGGGGAGAAGAGATTATCAAGTTTGGCAACCACAAACGTTAAATTGGGCCTGATAAAGTCTCCAAGTATTATAATTTTATGTTCTACATTAGTGAGTGCTGTTAGTGAAGAAATTACTCCGCATGCATCATTGTAAACGACCTCAATGGAATTTGGAGAAATATACAAGACATAAATGTACAAGAAAAATTTGTTAGGTTTGATTCGGACTATTGTTTGCTGGAAATTATTGTGTGCGGTGGTATTGACGGGTTCACTCAACAGCGAGTTGTGTACAGCGATTAGAACACCACCCACTCGCTTCAGCCCGGTACTAATAAAGTCACGATCATTCCTATAAAAAGTCCACCTAATATCGAGAATCTCTTCATTACGAAAGGAGTCATTCAACCAGGTTTCTGTTAGAGCCAAAACAGTAAAAGAGCATGATTTAGCGTCAAGAAAAAGTTTACCGAGCTTCTCATATCACCAAAAATATAGTACGAAATTTTGAGGCTTGTAGACGAAGTATTTTTATTGCGGACGAAAAAATTGATGTTGCTCTCGTGACCCTTGTAGCGAGCATATATACGAAGAGTGACAATTAAGTAATGAGACTGATTCCATGAAAACCGCATATTTAAAACTTATTCTATATATAACTCTGCCATTGCTTTCAAAGTAGTCCCCTTGGGCAGCTATACAACGATTCCAGCGCGTTTTCCATGCTTCGTAACATTTCTGGAACGCTTCGACTAGGATGTCCGGGAGTACCTTCGTTACGGCCGCCTGGATGTCCATAATCGACTCAAAATGGGTTCCATTGACCACCGATTTTGTTCTAGGGAACAAAAAAAAGTCACAGGGTCGTTTTCCACTTGTTCCAAACAGTCTTCTGCGACGGCCCTTCGATGCTGCTTTTGCTCCTCAGAAAGGTTCTTTGGAACCATCTTCGTGCACAACTTTTTCATCCCAAAATCGTCGGTGAAAATTCGTCTGACTGTTTTACGGTTCATACCCACTTCCGAACTGTTCAACGCCGATCTTCGTGGATTAGGGCGTGCACACGCTGCGCATTCGCGTCAGTCCGCACCTCGACTAGCCTCCCGCTCCGCGTCTCGTCTTCCATGCTTTCACGCCCCTCCTTAAACTTTTTATGTCATCGAAACACCTGGGCACGACTAAGAGCACTATCACCATGCACTTTTACAAGTTTAGCGTACGTTTCCCAAGCTATTTCGCCCAATCTGGCGCAAAATTCTATCGCGACGCGTTGCTCTTGATTTCGTTTCTCCATGTTCGTGACGAGTACCACCAACACACGTCTACTCAACACGACACAGCAGGCGAACTAAACAAGCTAGAGCGATAATAAATATATCAATAGAGAGGAGAAAGATGCCGGGGAAGGGGAAGGGAATTTCAAGGTTGCAGGTTTGCCACAAGCGCGGCAATAAAATTAGTATCATTATTTAATTGTCACACCTCGTAACTTGAGCTTACATGGGAAGCGTAAGTCTCAAGAACTTTTTTCGCTTGTTCTGAATTTATAGCAAGTTGTTCGTATAAATTTGCTAAGCTCTCTTGCGGTAAGTAACTCAGCTCTATCTTTCGTCATAAGCTCTCCAGCAATTTCAAATGCATGAATATTGGCAATGCGTTCAAGACATAACTTTAAGCCTTTCGCATTGACGGAGTCGCTTTTGTCGAAAAAGTAGTTGGGCGCATTTGCAAAGGTGGTAATTCCATATTCAAGTTTTGGTCTTATTAAGGCTTTATATAGATTCAAAGCGAAGGAAAGTTTGAAGCATTTCATGGGTCTACACAATATGTTGTTCAAATTGTGTTGGTTCACTCCACTTTTTAAAGAATCCAGTCCTGTTTATTTTCTTACCAAGGCAAAGGATGCTGTTTTGCCATGCAATCTGTCTTCCGTATATTCTTAGGGCATATTGTGGGTGTTTGTGTCTTGAAAAGATTATGGCTTGTGCTTTTGCAGGATTCACTTTCAAACCTAGAGAGCTACAAACTCTGCTGAAATCATTTATTTTATTTTGTAAAGCATCTACAGTGTCAAGGAGCTTGTAGCCTTCTACAAACATAAGGAAATCTTCAGTGTATTGCAGGATAGTGGTCTTCTCGTTTGCTAGGCGATGCAGAACCATCGCGTGTACGTTGAACAAAAGGGGGCTTTGTAATGATTTTAATGTCTTGATCCGAACGAGGAACCGACCTCTCATCGATTCTAGACGTTAAGTCTGAGTAGTGCCAACGTATGGTACCAACCGGTCAACCAATCCGTGCACCGTAATTCATTTTCGCGGTGGCTGCTTGTCGGCCAGCTAAATCGAAGAGGATTTTGGTCGCGGGTCTCCAAATGGATTACGCTCATCTACAATTTTCAGCCACCAATAAATGCCCGTTTCCAAACGCGTCACAAAACATAATCATACGGAGAGGAAACCTACTTTACGTTACTCCGTATTTCTTCATTCAACCGGTCATAGAACAAAAATCTAATCTTTGCTTCGCGTTCCCGAATTTTACCGACGCGGTACCGAAAAATATACTACGTTAACGTAAATCCGAAAAAAACTATGCTAAAGAAAAACCAAAATCAACTAAGGTACCGCGTACCGTGCGCGACGCGAAACCGACCTCAGCGGATTTTCTCAAACCCTACCCTCGCGACGGCATACTTACCATGCACTCTACTTTCCGCTGAAAGAAAGGAACCACTGGAAAGGAAAGTCGTTATTTCTGTTAGCAATTCATATTATTTATTTTAGTTTTCTTCAAAAAGTTTGAAAGTATTGTTATTAAATTTAAATTGATTTGTCATTTAAAAAAAATGAATTACAAGAGAAAAACGTTATAATAATTTCAACTTCACTTAGAAACAAGTTCACACGTAATAATATAATGTATTGCCTAATATTTTCTTTTCTTTTAATTTAGTCTTAAAACTTTTCACGTCAACTCATTTTGTTGGTGTTTTCATTTTATTTTCTTCTTCCAATTGAAATGTTAAAAAGTTGCATATGTTTCGTTAAGCAAAATTTAAACGAAAATAAGATAGAGAAGAACAATAAAGAGGTTGAGAGTGTGTAAAGTATGTTGGTAGTGTAATCGATGAATGGACATGTACTGTTTGACTCAATATCTTGTATAAAAATTAAGAACAACCAATTAGGTCTTTGTGAAAAATTTTTTTACAAAGACCTACTAGTTTCGCGACCTGTCTGTCCGTCTGTCCGTCCGTCTGTCCGTCTGTCCGTGCGTCACAGCTGGTTTCCTCAGAAACTATAGAAGCTAGAATGCTCAAACTTTGTGAAAAGGTCAGAAGTGATGGTCTCTCAAAAGTTAAGGGCTTGACAAAAATTTATAAAATGTTTAAGAGGGGTCCCCCCTAATAACGAATTGGCCCTTAAAAATTTTTTTTAATCAAAGGTAGTCGAGTGGGGTATCAAATGAAAGGTCTTAATTGGAACTTTTAGAATCTGAAATAAAAAAATCATTTGATGAATTAGGGGGTCCACGGGAAGGCAAAATGTACCCGAAATTTGTGTCCCCCCCCCTCGCGATTGGACACCTTTCAGCCGAAAAATCTGAAAATTATCACGAATGTGAACCTTTATGAGTACAAGGGCAACAAATACCTTAGAAATCGAAATTCGCTCAACTTTGTTAATAATAGTATGATTTGTAGATTTTACATTTTTGCCCATAAAATCAAAACGGTACCTTTAAACTTCTTGAAATTTTGCAATTATATAGACTGACATAAGATATATATGTTCACAAAATTGAATTGAGATCGAATCATAATCAAGTGAGTTATAGCTATTTCAATTATATGGAATTACAACAACGATAACACGTGGTTATGGTTGATATAGGGTTTTCCAATAAGAGGTGTTATTTTGATATTAAAAGAAAAATGCCATTTTTTAAAAAAAATGATCGGATTTTTAGTTCATTATAAAGAAGAAGATATGCCGTTACTAGCAATAACTAACATTGGGCAAATAACTACTACGACACGCTTACAGGACCATATCCTCTTCATGAAATTTTCCATAACCAAATCACAAAGTGGCTGCCCTATGTGCTCGATAGCCTCACGAATTTCATCTTTGAGATCTTGAATTGACGCTGGGCTATTGGCATAGGCCTTCTCTATCACGTGGCTCCAAAGGAAGAAGTCGCAAGGTGTTAAATCACAAGATCTATTCAAAATAACACCTCTTATTGGAAAACCCTATATATATTTGAAATTGACTTAGGTTCTTTTATTTTCTAAGGAATAGTGTTTAACTTGAACATGTTCAATCGGCCGAGCATTCAGAAAAATCATTTAAGCTAGATCAAAATGGCGGCTGTACTGTGCTTATGGAAGAAACTGTGCATCTTTTGCATAAATTTGAACGATTTCATATCCAAGTATTGGACGAATAATTCTAATTATCGATTCACGCAATTAGAAAACTTGTTTCTAAACCCAAGGATGTTTACAAAGACCTTCTGGTAGGAGCACTCTCCTACTTACTCAACTTGTTTTATTTATAATGTAACAACCACAACTGTGTTTCATTTTAAATTTAAATTTAATTTCTTCTCCACTTTAGTCGGTAATAATTCTATAGTTGAAATTGTTGTACAGTTAATTTTTTTTTGGATTATTCATTTTGTTTCATTTTCCTAAATTTAATTAAAGTCTAACCTCCAAGCGTGTGTTACCAATAAACATAATATCTTTCTATGACTAAGAAAACTTATGAAATATCAATAATAAAATTAGACAAAAATTAACAAATATACAAAATGCAACGTAAGAGTATTGCATTAAAGATCTCTAAAGAATTAATTATTTGCTGCGGAATAGCAATTCCAGATTACACTGTCTACTAACATTCTCTATTGTTATCTTAAGGTCTACGCGCCGGTATAGTCGATTTCCTTTGAAAATCCTGAACTTTACAAAATCCTATTTGCACGTTTTTTGACTATTTTTGACGAGTCTATATGATCAGAGCCGCTCTTGCCCTCGTTCATTCCATTGACATCGTTTTCATCTCTAACTCTTTTACGCTATTTTTAATTGTACTTATCTTCCGGTTGAATATGAACTCCAAGCACAAGGCCAGAGCTAAGACATTGCCTTCAGATGTTATTTTCAACCCACAGCAACGAGAAACCTTAACATGTGGACATTCGAATTCAGATTGCACGATTCCTTCCCGCGAAAAACATGCAACATGGAAACGATTACCATGCGAGTCTCCAATTAAAATATCACCAACATTTGAAATATCAATACCGTTTGGGAAAGCCTGTAACTTCTTCATTACCGATCCTATATTGGAAAGTTACATCGTCTTTAAACACTGCTAAGCAATTCTTATTAGAGACAGAAAAATAAAGGTATTGAATTACCTGATCAACAGATTAAATGATTACGGAAAATCGGCGAATCATAACCAGAAATATGAGAATAAGCAACTCAATTCGTGCGCATTCCTGACTTGTCTCAGTGCCACGCGGCCATCACTTTTGACCTGCTTACTTTTCGGCACTTCCATCCACAAACTAATTGCGCACACGCGAAATTACTGACATTCGCCGACCGCTCTTTGGTGACGGCCACCACTTGCACACTTCACTGTCATGCGGCTGTCAATTCCTCTTGACATCCCACGACAAAATTGACGTGGGATGTGCGCCCGTCGCAACCAACATGAAGTGACAAGCCACCTAGCAGCAAGGTCTGTTGGTAGTGGTCGCCAGCGGCGTCACATGATTCATTACAGCTTAAAGTGTTACCCTGTGGGAGACCGTTGATTACCGTGACTTTTTTGTTCCTTAACAGCAAGGTTCTTCAGCTAAAAAGATCAATGATCCAGTTGATATAAAGTGTGCCTACGCGTTTGACTTCAAGCGTTCTAAACTGGCAAAACAACCACCTTCGGCTCAAAAGGACAAACAGAAGAAGTCCCGCATTCCATTTACCGTCAAAGTTCACGGTCCCACCCACCTACGAGTATGACTGCCAGTCATAGCCTACTGGAAAAAGAAAAGCCATAATAGTATTTGCCCTACTACAAACCATGGCTCATTCTACAAACTGTAAGTCGTTTCTTGAAATTTGACGTTATGTTTTCACGTTAAAAAAAAAATACGTTCGATTTCAATAGCAAATTAAAGTCTTCATTTCGAGAAATCCCAGAACATCAATACATGTATCTTTCCCCTGGCTAAAGTAGCTTATAAATATGTAGCTGCGAGAATAATTCTGATGATTTATTAACTAATCGTTTCCGATCTTCATCATGACTAGCGTGTCCATTGACTCCTTTGATGATCACTATTTTAGAATAAATTGAAGCGAATTTTCTGCAGAATACTGATCAAGTTTTAGTACTATGATAACATTTTGAATATTGAAACTAAAATGATAACGGAAAAAATATTGAATGAAAGCTATAACTTTCATATAAACTGTTAAACTTTGAACTTATTCCAAGAAATTTCATAAGTGATCATTTTTCCGTATCAAAAGTCAGTGATAGTTTTCTTATCAACTTATTCACGACCTGGTGATGGTAATAAATTGAGAAGGAAATACATAGTACGCCAATACATTTAAAATATTTCCCATGAACTTTACTTATGCAAGAAACAATCGGCAGTAAGTATTATTTTAAATTATCTCAAAGAGCTGATAGCTAAATAAATAGTGTGGAGTCGAATGTTCAAAGGTCATAACTTCATAAAAATAACCACAAATATTTTACATTATTCCATGATTATTCGAGCATTGCATGAAATCAATTAGTAATAATGCTGCCTTATCATCTAATATGATTAACACATTCTGATTCCTGATCTAGGAGAACTCATTCATATCTATTTGTAACTTATTAGAGCCAAATCTATTTATAAAAAATCAATCAGCATTCTAAAGTTAATCTAAATTTGTATTGCGTGCTAAATCACGTTGCACTGAGAATCTCTATTCGCAATCAATTCCGTGCCAAAAGATAGTACTACACAGAAAATTTATCTTAGAGAATATCTTAGAAATGATGTCTACAACTCGTAGAACTATTCGTAGTATTCGAATTGAAATTTATCTCGCGATTTATATTCAAAACAGGTGATCATGATAGATGTGATTTAAATTCATACAGAAAGTATTGTATTTGCTTCCTACAACAATTCTTAGTGGATAAAGAAAGCTTAATATCTGTATTTCAGTTGGGGAAATGAATTTGTATGCATCAATATTGAGTTTGAATAGAAGAATAAAGTAGGAATTTCATGGTTAATTTCAAAACCTTTTAAATGCGAAAATTTTCATAAAATACTAATTAAATGTTAAAATATTTTTGGCACAAAGATCGCTAAACATATGAACTTCAAGGTGGTTTTATCTACTGTTTGTTAATTATTTGAAACGCAGAAGTAAAGTCTGAAATCGAATCATTTATAAATATCTTAACAATTTCCTTGGAATGCTTTCGCAGATTTATTCTTTGCAAAAGATAATGCGAGTATGAGTTCAATGCTCCATTCATATATGATGACCGAGTCATCTTTTTAAAGCATTATAAATAAAAAAGGCAACTTTCACTGATATTTTTAATTGGTAAAATGTTGTGACCTTGACAAGACTAAGCAGTTAGCATTTATGACTTACAACTTCTTTCAAATTAACATACTTATTGCTAGAAATGCCACATAACTAATATTTATGGTCATTCATTTAACGTGGTGAGTTTTTCTTGTGACGGGTTTAGCGTAGCAATAAAATTTACATAAACTGGAAATTTAAGAATTAAGTTATTTTGAACTTTAAATAAAAAACTTGGGTAGACAGAAGTACGCCCCTATCAGAAGAGTTTTGTAGTCAAAGTGTGATAAAAAAGATTTCAATAAATGCGCATCAAATAGGGGAGAGCGGGGCTGAAAGTGCCGATTTTAATAAATCCATATATAACTCGGATAAACCAAGTACTATGTCTGAAAGTAATGGTTCACCCTAACCAAATTTAGTCTGTAATACGAATTTACCTATAGATTTTGCACATTTTTAATAGCTTTTAAGAAGAAGTAATTTTTTTATACACCGGCGGCAAGGCACTACCAACCCCACTTTAGGGCAAGTTGTGCCGCAGCTGAGGTCGGTTGTGCCGCAGCTGAGGTCGGTTGTGCCGTTGATAATGCTAGGCGTTTTATATCAACGAAAATTAATTTAGAATTTGAAAGACTTTTTACTATAAATCAACAGTTTTTAGAAATTTAGTTGTTTATAATACTAAGTAATACAAGAAAAAAAAAAACAAATTACCTTTACTTATGTAATTATTTCAAACATAAAAGCATATTTTTAATCAATAGTTTGCACTTATTTTTATTCGAAGGAGACCAATTATTAAAAATGTCAGTCTCTAAGGACTGAATTACAAAAAATAATAAAGATTTCTCTTAAATTATAAAGTAACAGAGTTCTTTCCAGAGTTATCATCTTATTGACCAGTCTCTTGAGTCTTTTTAAGAAACAAAAAAATATATCAAAACTAGTTATTCTCTAGATGACTGATCAGAATAGCAATTAGGACATATAAATGCTAGGCTTTCTTGATCTTCGATACATTGCAAATGTGTCCAATTCTTACATTCTCTGCATTCAATTCATTTTTCACCAGGGGCAGAGTTAGAATAGACATCACTACATATGATACAGTACCATTCTTGTTTGTCATTAGGACTGTCGTCATCTTGCAAAACTCTTCTGTTAGCGGGGTTCTTAGTCGGTTTTTTTGTTTGTTTACATTTTCTCTTGCCTTTTCTCTTAAACATCTTTGTAGTTCCACTTTCTTTCTTCTTATTTTTATTAGCCTGTTCTTCGCCCAAAGCATTCTTCTCTGGAGTATCTGTAAGAACAGCTGTTTTTCTTCTACGCTCTTTATTATGTCCAATTAATCGAGGAGGTGCTTTAGGCAGTGGTCTTATTAACTCTGGTGAGAAAATTGCTGTATTTTTATCTTCTATTTTGTTATCAGCTGATTGAGGAGTCTGGAAGTCAAAGTCAAAAGCGCTTTATTTAATACTAATCGTTATAAATTTTTAAAAGAACATAAAACAAATTCCAAACAATAAAACTATAAAAAACTTAATGGCCCGAATGGCTCTCTAAATTTATACGTTATCAGTTAAATACATTTAATGAAAAAAATACACTTGCAAATTTAAATTAATTAAGATTATTTTATATTTTTTGATTCAATTGGAAAAAGGAGAAAAAACCAACCAGCATTATTCAAAAATTACTTATATTACTAACTCAACAATGAACTTATATCCTATACCTGATATGTTACACCCTAACTCTAAATAAGTTCAATCAAAAAAAAAAAACGTTACCTTATATTGAAACCTATACCTAAATTATAATACAAATAAACAACAACACTAGATGTAGCAATAATGAGATGAATCTAAAAACCTAAGTAACGAGAAAAAGCACAAAAACAGAAAATAAACACGAGTAATTTAGACATTGTCATTCAGCCACCAATACTTAGATTGCTCCATCTCAGCTCGACCAGCCTCAACGAATCTAGCAAATGAGTATCTCCATTGGAATTGTTGGTCTCGTGAACTCAGATTCGGAGGATATTTTATCTTCTTATCGGTGGCCCGTCGGTATATGTGATATATGATTGGGACGCCGTCAGAATCAAAAATATATCGATTCATGTCCAAATACACGAATGCTTCTGGAGGAACGAAGCCAGTAGTGGGGCAAGTCACAATATACCCGTCTGTAGGGTGGAACGGCTGTGAAATCCAAGGGTTTTCACTCACAGTTACAGATCTTGCGATATGATTCCGAAGAAGTTTCAATATGAAGATATCGACTCTTGTCACTTGAGCGGTTTGATAAATTTTTCTATTCGATATATAGTGCTTCCAATCCGTCTCAGGCTTTCTGTACAAACCAGTACATGCACGAAGACATTTCCTTTCGAAAACTCTTAATCTTTCCATTGTACTAGCACTCTGGTTGTACCAGATCTGGCATCCGTATGTCAAAACTGGCCTAACCAGGGTCTTGTAACAAATAACTTTGACTTTTTGATCAATGTATCTGGAATGAAAGAGTCGCCGAAGGGCCATGACTACTTTAAGTGCCTTACTGAGCATGATTTTGACATGTTCAGTGTAGTACAGATACTGATCGAGATGAACACCGAGGTATCGAACACAGGATTTATGTGGAACCCGTTCTGAACTACCCTCACTAGCCATAATGTGGAAATCCTTCCAATTACGTTTCAGGTCTTGACTGGCCTCCTGCAGCGTTGTCCGAAACAAGATTGTTTCGCACTTCTGCGCATTTATTTTCATTCGCCAATTGTCGGTGTAGAGCTGCACATCATTAAACATTTTTTGAAGATTGCTCTGAACTATTGTAGCTTTTCGGTCTGCCGTATAGATGATCAGATCATCAGCAAACGCTACCAATGATCGCGTTGGCGAGACATTAAAATCAAAGCTGTTCAATAGCTTGCGAATGAAAATTGAGAAAAGCAGGGGCGCAGTAACTGTTCCCTGCTGTAGACCATTCAAGACCTTGAATTCGCGCATTGTTGTCAGATTTCCATCAGTTAAAACAAACGATTTCCCGTATAACATATTGCACATCATGGCGACAAGGTGTCTGGGGAACCTGTCCTGAAGAAGTTTGAAAACTAGTCCATCTAACCACACCGTATCGAAGGCTTTCTCCATATCAATGAGACATGCTCCAACACATTCTTTGTTGTTTAGTTTCCAACAGATGTCTGAGGTTACTTTCGTTATTGCATGTATGGTCGAATGCCTGGCACGAAAACCAAATTGGCAATTCGGCATCAACTCATATTTCTCAATGTGGGCGTTTAATGCTCTGTTGAGTATCACTTCAAACACCTTGCTGATGTTAGGCAGCAAGCTGATTGGGCGATAGCTTTTAGGGCATGAAGATTCTTTTCCTTTCTTCAAGATCGGAAATACCTTAGCCTTTTTCCACTCATTTGGGAAATATGAATTGTTCAACATGTTGTTGAACAATATGCAATAATTCCTAAAAGCAACCTCAGGCAAATGTCGGAGAACTATATTTGGAATACCGTCAGTACCACATGATTTTTTGTTGTTTATCTTGCGAAATATGAAACACAAGTCTTCATAGCTGACAAAATAATCAATAAGATTCAAGCTCGGTATGAGGTCAGATGTTAATGTTTCATTGAAATGAAGAATTGATTGGCCGTTCAGGCTTGATTTGAAGTCGGAAACTTTTGCTTCAACGACCTCCGAAAATATTTCATTCCTTCTCTCTGGGTTTGGCAGATGAACCAATTCTAAATGTGTTCCAATCAGGGCAAGTTTCTGCAATCCATTACATATAATCCTGTTTCCGTTTCTATCCGGAGTCGTACTATCAATTTCGATACCAGCTCTATCGAGAAGATTTATCTCATGACTAATGACTTCAAGATTCTATACCTTCACTCGAGACTTCCTGCGGAATAAGCTATTCACTTTCGCGAAAATGCCATCTGGATCCTGTGGGCTAATACCCCTCAGTTTTTCCGCCCATTGATTGCTGACCTCACTCCTGAAGTATGAACGGATTAAGTTCCGAACATTCTTCAGGTGAAATTTCAACAAAGCCAACGAGGGATGGTTGTAGTCCAAAAATCGTCGATAAATATTGTTGACGCGTGTGAGAAGAAGGCTTTTCAATCTTTTCAACCTTGCGATGGTTGGTGTTTCATATCCTTCCATATTGTTTCGATGTTTAATCTTGGGAACTACTTTCTCAATCGTTTCCAACGTCAGCTTCTCTAACTTCGACAAATAGTGATCTATTTCATCGTCAGTTAGATTTCTGTTATTAGGAACCATTGAGCAAGCATTGCCATCATCAGAAGGAGGACATTGCTTCTGGTACTCCCGATTGAACTTCTTTTGAAACTTTCCCCAGTCTGTTTTTTTGAAATTCAACCGATGGTTTTCATGTTGAACTGGAATGAGAAGAAATCATCCCTTTGATGATTGATTTCCATTACGATTGCGTTATGGTCGCTATCGTAAGGAAGCACCTGCAGTTTCAGTTGAGGACTATTAAAGCTGAATTCAAGTCTTGCGTCAGCAATGCAGAGGTCCAAATATGAATTTGTCCTAGGGTATGTTGAGAACTCCGACCCAAATAGGTTGCACCTGTATTCAATTTGGTTCTCTGTTATCCATGATTTCAGGAATACACCTCTTGGATTATTGGTGGCGTTTAGCCATGATGTATGCTTGGCATTCAGGTCACCGGCAAAAATATAATAACTATGCAGCCTGTTCAATTCGAGTATTTCAAACAAGGAATTGAGTTCCTCCTTGAACTTGAGAACATTTTGACCAGTTGCATAGGCAGAGATAACGAAGAGGTTATCCACACCTGGCAGTGAAATTTTGATGACGGACACTTCAAGAAATTCAAAGCTTTTGAATTCGACTGTTTCAATATTTTGGAAACAATAGGGTCTTCGAACCAATATCCCGGTGCCACCTCCCCCATCACCTATTACCCTATCGTTTCTTACGAATGCAAAATCTTTGAATTCCATGGAATGCCATGAATTGAGGTGGGTTTCAGTGAGAAGTATGATGTCAGGCTTTTGCTTAACAACAAATTCAAGGAGATAATCACGTCGATGTATAGCAACGATAGAGTTGACGTTGATCGATATGAGGTGAAGCCTATCCATGGGAATATGACTGGATGACAAGTTATTATTAGGCATTTGAAAGACCTAAACGTTGAAAAGCAAAGTTAATTTTTGAATCTTGTTTGTCGATTCTCTCCGATAAAGAATTAAGTTGCTGGTAAATTTTGAAAAGCAGCTCATTATTGCCACTTACATTATTTACATTATTTCCAGCATTTCCTGCTGGTCCTCTAGCCGCGAGTGCAAATGATACTCGGGGCTTGACGAAGTTGGAAGGTATGATATTACGGTGTACTTGTGTTTGCTTTGGTGCAAATTTAACTTTTGCATCTTGATATCGGGAGCATCCTCGATATGATGCTGGGTGACCAAAAACACCGCAGTTAACGCAGTATAATTTTTCTTTAGGCTCCGTCTGAGCCAATTTCTACTCACCGGGAACATGAACGTCTTTGCATTTAACGCAACGGTAGTGCATGGCACAATTGGCAGCCGAATGTCCAAATCTTTGACACCGGTAACACTGGTTGACTTCTCTTTTCCGGAGGCGTTCCCACCTCACCACTCTGAAATTCAAGTACCTTATTTGTTGAAGGGCACTTGGACTGCTCTTATTTGCAACTTGTACCAGGTAAAGTGGTAAATTCTTCCTTTCTATGGTCGGCCTTCCTATCGCAAAGGCTTTGACTGAAACAAAATCAATATCTGGTGCAGCCTCCTTGAGCACCTGAAGAAGATCGACCGTATCCTCTCCGCTGTCCAAACCCTTCAACAAGAAGGTCTGATTCTTTTCACTTTTTGGGGTATGGGTGAAGTGTGGAACCTCCCCAGAAATCAGCGCATCTATGGCTGACTTGAAATCAACCAAAGATTTCGTCCTCATAGTTAATTTTTCGGCATTAACTCTTTTGATTTCGAAATTGGCCAGTTTATTTTCGGCTGCCAATAGCCGAACCATATCTTTCCCGGTTTGTCCGAACACGTTGATTGGCGGAACTTTTTCTGCCTTGTTGGAAGCTTTTTCAGAGGAACCAGCCGAACTGCGGGCTGGTTTTTTCTCCTTATTTTTGTTCTTTAAATATTGAATGAAATTAACGTCATTATCTTGATTAAAATTACCTCTGATGTTTTCTCGATTTCGATCCTTGAGAGACTGTATCTCTTGCCTTAGTTCATCATTTTCTTTCTGCAATTTGGCCATTTGTTGATTATTCGCTATTATTTGCAGCTTGCACCCTCCATCTACGGAGTTTTCTTCGTTATGTTTTCTTTTAGTGATTGTCGCCAGTTTCGTATTCGTCGTTTCCCCAGGTTGCCCCAACGGTGGGAAGGCGTCGGGCTCCTCCATACCAGCGGCGAAATTTTCTTTGTGAATTTGTTTTTTGTTACCAATCGAAGTAAAAATATTCGATAGAAATTTCCTGAGTCGATTACTTCGACAATATAAGATTTTTTCCGATAAAAATCAACTTCGGACTAACGTTTTTAAAAAATTAATTTAATTTTTCGAGGAGTCTGGAAGCTGCAGCAAAAGATAGGTTTCTGAAAGCACTGACGTGTCTCATGTTCTTGATTGCCTGTTGGTTCACTTGTGCAGTCTACGCTGCAGTCGCTTTGCCCAGGAATAGGCTGTAGTATGAATGGACTAGTCTCAATCTCAACATTGCTGCCCACAAAATTTGACAACAAGATGTTCAGGAGTCCTTTCTCGATTGTTTGGAGGGACAGGCAAGCTGTCTGTACCTTGTGAGGGTCGGTTTTCTGGCATCGGGGGATCAGTGACAAAAGACGGTGCATAATCTTCGTCTGTAAATACATTTGGATCATAGGGCCAAATGCCAGCCTTTTTAAATGCGTTGCATATATTGATAGGTGTTGCTGCCAATGGCAAAGCGTATTTTAATATACCTGGTATTTCATAAATGCTCATAATCTTCCCGGGATTAGTTCTCAGCCAGTTATTTTGAGTTTTAGAGCAGTATGTTTTAAAAGAGCTATTGACACCATCATCCAGGGGTTGCAGACGGTGGGTGCAGTGTGGTGGGAACGATGATAATATAACAGGATTTCTCTTGGCCTTTTCAATCACATCAATAACAATGTGAGATGCATGATTGTCTAGGAGTAATAGCACTGGATCTTCAGGACTAGGCTCAGTGTATTTTATGAAATGATTTATAAACACTAAGAACTCTCTGCTTGTCATCCAACCGGATTGATTACCAGCCCCAAACACTCAGGAGGATCATCGCGTGTAAACAGGTCTTTATATTTCAAACGTGGGAATATAAACATCGATTGAATCGAGTTTCCCAGAGCTGGCTCAACAGTGACTAAAGTTCCACGCTCTGTTGAAACAATTGCTCCTATTGCGTTCTTCCTTTTTCAGCCATAATTTTCTTCGGTTTCAGCACAATTTGGGTACCAGTCTCGTCCAAATTCCAGATACGTGAAAGAGTAAGATTATGCTTTGTAATCAAGTCGCCAAGTTTCTCAAAAAATTGATTCACGTTATGTCGGTTGAATGAGCTCGCACGTCCTGCATTGGTAGCGTCGAGTGTTCTGATAGAAAATGTAGAGTTCCTCTTCAGAAAGTTTGTCAACCAATCTTTGCCAGCCTCACCATTTGTATGCCAAGATGATGGGTTGTTTTGTACATAAAACTTCACGGTACATTAGTATACGAGTTGTCGTACTTCTCTCGGTAGAAGACCGAAGTAAATAGAGGTGCTTTATAAGATGTACTTCGACAGTAGTGCCTCTTGTTCCTTATTAAACACTAGTCTTGGTTTGTATCCACCCGCAGGAGTAAGTCCACTTGTTATTTTTTGACGTAGCATTGCAGTGTTGTGTGGCAAATTTGTTATTCACGTGCAACTTTTTTAATTTAAGTCCATCTTTGATGCCCGCATCAGCAGACCTTTGTAAAAGCTCCTGAAATGTAGTCCCCCTTTGAGTTTTTCGACTGTATGTTCTCATTCTGTCAAAGACAATAAATGAAGTATAAAGTATCATGTCAAAAAGTATTTTCTTTCTTTCATGAGTGCTTGTGTAAACATAAACAATATTGAAACAATAAAGGTTGCTTAGGGGTTGGTTGTGCCGGGGCACAAGCAGCCTCACATGAACGGCACATTTTACCCCGCTTATGAGACTATGATATTTTGTCTCACATATAAAAATCACTCTGCTCAAAGCATTGAAATTACACTGCATATCAAACTAGGATAAATAACAAACATTTTACTAAAACTTTACGAAAAATGCTAGCTTGCGACCAAAAAGTATCGAAAGGAATATATTTACTTACGTGGCGCTGAAGGACTCTCACATGCACTGCCACTCGGTCCGCGTCGCTGACACAACTAAAATGACAGCCGCGTGTGCCCGACTATTAGGCATTTTGCGATACAGTACGATTGTATATCTATCTGTTTCTGTTTTCGAGATATTCGCGTCGGCACAATTTACCACCGGCACTTCCAGCCCCGCTCTCCCTTACTCGGTATAAAAAAACAATATTGTTACTCTATTTTAACCGGCCGCCATTTTGTTTATTCCTTGTACCAATGAATGAATGGGATCTTAAAGTTGTTTTTGTTATTCATCTTATCTGAACATTTTGAAAAAATCCTGTCAAAACTATAGTGTCTGGTTCGATGGGAAGCCTATATGATGGAAATCTCGTGTATTGTTGTTACAATCAGAGAAAAATTAAGCGACTATAACTCTGATAAATATGTATTGATTTCATTGAAATTTTTGGGCAGTCCTAATTGATAAAAAGGGTTCACTCGAGCAGCTGGGGATGGTGGCTCTAAGGAATCACTTTTCTAGCAATCCCTCTTCCTTGTAGTGAAATGGGTAGAGAAACATATCCGTAAAGGGCTGCAACGATGGACTCCTGCCTAGGAGAAAGAGGATGGTAGGATCCACCGAAATTGGCCTTGTCTGAGGACGCGTGAATGTGCTGGCAGGCTAGCATTTCGGTGTCGTGGGGCGGGTTCTTTTCTCCAGCACAAAAACCCACTGCAAATGAATTTCGCATTCATGAATTGAAAAGGGTGTCATGCCGATCGACTGGTGTCGAGGCCGAGGTAACCTACTTAGGTTTGAAATTGCTTCTAGCCAGTAACAAACTGAGCCGGGAGAATACAGACGGACTTAAGAGCAGATTTCATCGTTACCGACGATACTTATAGCCCCCAAATAAGAGTAGGGCATTCATGTGAAAGTGGTGCCCCCCAGCACCTTCCCAACTGGACCACGATCCAAATGTAGACGTGGCTATATATTTCTCATTGAAGTGAAAAACTCATACAAACTTAATTTGTATGAATTTTTCCCTTAAATGAAAAACATGGACGTGGCAAATTTATGTTATAGTATTATGCGATGGAATCACATAACACTATACCATAAAAGGGAACACGAGCGGAAAGCCACTCTACCCGGGCAAGAGCACCTGAAACTCATCAAAAAGGGTGAGCTCGCCCGACGGCGAGCTCATTATAGTGGAGGGCCAGCCATCGTTGCGGGTCCCATACGCGGTCAGGTTTTCACTATTTCAACCGGATGCTACCAGTATTGCCAACTAAAGGAATTTCCTCCAAATACAATAAAATATAAAATATTTTGAATTGGGATTATTTAAAGCAAAATAAAATTTTTCAGTCTAAAACGCATAAATATCTAACCGAAATGTCGAAATGGAATTTTTGTGCTCGGTTGAAAAATAGAAATAATCAAATTTCATTGCTCTATATTTATTTACGAAATTTTATCTTGTTTAAGGTATTGATATTACCTAGCAATTTAAGCGAGAAAAAGAAACAATCCAGTAATTAGATACATGAACCATTTGACCACACATCTATTTTTTCATTTTTTTGTATTTCTTTTAACCCATACTTTTAAATGTATAATTATGAATATAAACACATATAATTATTTTTTTTAAATATAAAAAAGAAATGAAATGAATACCTATAAAAAAAATTACATGAAAAACCAAAAGGGTACTCACCCAACATCCTCGCCGGGCGCCCGCTGATGATGTGGATGATGCTTTGCTGAGAATTCTTTAAAGTACATTAATGGATTTGAACAAAATTATCACGTGTTGCACTTAATTGAAATGGGGAGGAAAATTCCAAATCACACTTTTGCACTGTATATAAATTAAATTCCTTAATCATATATGATGTTGAGGCAAGCTACTTTGGGTCAACTACATCAACAAGTGGTTCCGTGTAGGTTTTTGATTTTGAGCTCCCAGCTTCGCGGTCCGTTGCATCTATTGGGGAGGACCAACACGGTATTGTGACAAGTTCCACTTCAATCTAGCCAAGACCGCAACAATTGAAATGTTTGAACGTTTTTTTTTTTCGGAGTCGGTGCCGTGCGGCGAAGCTGAGTCCACCAATAATAAATTAATTAAATCAAGCAGTCACGAGATTAGCACGTAGGCACACTCGCTCCACACTTCGTTATACACAGTGCAGCCAGCAAGCTTGTGAACACGTATCGCGGCTAACAGTCCAAGTCAACGACCGGCTCATATATTATTGGTATCTTTGAATCCGCTCAGTAGCTCAGAATGCCGTGCTAAATGCTTGCGGACTCGCTACCTCAACCGAAGATAACTTTTCGCTAGCCTGCTGAGTACGAGCTTTGTCGATTTTCCATTTTCGCAACGCTGTGACTTGCTGAGTTGGCTTACTGAAAAGTGTGAGTGGTTGCAGCAATTCCAGCAAAATTGATGACTTCAATCGCAGTTATGCAATTTCAATCACTTTGACCGGAACTGCGCCCACTTCCGCGAAGAAATCGGCGATTTTCTCCCTTCACCTGCTTTCCACGAGTCAGAGTCACTACACCTCTAATAGGTTGTTGTTTCGCGTATTGCACAGATAAATGTGTCGTTGTAATGAAACTTTTATTCACTTTTTTCACTATTAATATTTTCTACCTATACAACTCTGTTGTATCCAAAAGATTTATCTATTCCTCTTCTTCACAACACCTTCCATCTTACTGCACCTTTTCGATCGCTTCTTCAACACTTCAATTTTCGATTCGTGCTATCAGCTGATATAACGCTTGCCGGCGCAGTTCTACCGACGTGTTCGTGGTGACGATCTAAAGCAGACTTGCCGATGCGCTCAAGAAGATCTCAGCATGATCTCTATGCCGCACCGGTAAAATTCAGACCAGCTGCTAGCTCAGCCAAGATTGCATTCGACAATGCAATACATGGATGGCTGTATTACTACAGTGCTCTCATGTTCGAAATTTTAATTGCCGATTTGAATTTTTAAATTAATAGAAGTTAAAAAACGAAAAAAAAAATAAAAATTTAATAATAATAAAAAGATAAATATCATAAAGACTATGATTAGAAAGAAAAGTTTAAATTTAATATAGAAAAAAAAATGATATGAAATTTCTGTTTAATTATAAAGAAGAATTTAAATTTAATATGGAGAAAAAAGATATTATAAAAAATATTTTATAATTTATAAGCTATAAATTGGAATGATTAAATTTTCAAATCAGCAATTAAGATTCAGATCATGTTATGAAGGTTTTCGAGCAGTTTGGTTAGGCGGCTGCTAGATTACTACATCCTCCCTCCCTTCTTGTTAGAGGAGGTATCCCCTGTGAATGGATTAATTTCTGAATTATTTAATTTGTCGTAGATCGATAGTTAACTTAGAATTCGTATTTCCCACTGATCCGTGAAGTAGTGATTCATGGTTTGAAATGGTGCAAACTATGAAACAGTATTAATAAAGCTTAATAAAAACACATTTTATGTAGTTCGCGTGTTGCAGTGGTTAGAGCTCTCGCTGGTGACAACGAGATTAGTTTCTTTGGGACTTTAAGCCCATTCACTTATGATATATACTGGTTTAATGTTTCGCAGCTGATTGGACAGACATACGGCCAAAGCGTGGTATTGACCGTATCACCTTCCCGAGTGCCGATGCATTCGATCAAGATTAAGTAAAAAGGCAGTTTCCACTGATTAACTGAAGTAGTGATTCATGGTTTGAAATGATGAAAACAAAAGAAACGGTGTTGATTAAGCTTAATCTAAAGCAAAACTTTATAATCATGAATATATGAACACAATCTGAAAATATATTTTCCCTTCAATATTTTTGCTTCATTCATTAAACTAATATGTTTTGTAGTAAGTTGCTCCTATCAGATACATACATATATTCCATGTGTCATTTAATTCAATTCCATAGTTCAAATCAATCTAAATATTACGCGAATAAAATTTGCCCTTCACCGCACTAACTTAATTACAAAATCAAAGCTTACACAAAAATATTTTGCTACTTTCTGGAAACTATTGCAATATCGGACGGAAATGCAAAACGCGAAGTAATTAGAATAATAAATATGAAACGTAGATTATCAGCTTATATTGACAATGCATGTGATTACTAAAAACATCTTTTACGTAATCCACAAACACATCTCAATTACATACAACACCACCCATTGAGCAATGCTAGTTTGAGTTAATTGACTAGGACAAATTAACGCGAATAAGAGAAGGTCGTGGTGTAGTTTTTTTTTAATCCATTAATCGAATATGTATTCGTAGATGTACGTCATACTACTAGTGGCAAATTTATATCGATTGGATTTGTAATTGTTTAATCTTATCTGCTTTTGTTTGACGAACGAAAATTTCACCTACGCGAATAATTTCTTATAATCCATGACTCCCACGAAGAAGAACGGGCAAATACTCGTAAATGTATTCTCGTTCGGCATGTCGCATTTTATTGGGGCATGTCGGAAGCATACTACGATATTTTATGGCTGTAACATAATAACCTAATTATTGGGCTTTATATATTTGAGATTTTTGTGGCAAAGTTTTTGTATGTTTAGGCCACGGTTATTATCACAAAATGTGGCGTTGGAATGAGTAAAGTGTGCGTTTACGCTAATGGTATTTCTGTGTTAATATCGTGGCTCTCCGTGATGATATTCTAAATATTTGCTAACAAGATAGACTTACAAAAAGGAAATTCTGTACTTTTAATGGCGAAAAGGGAAACATAGGGACCTTACGCTTTAGCTAATATTAAATCAATATAACGCTTTTCTATTTTAAACAATTGGCTATAAGCAATATTAATAGAAAATTTTCAGAAAATTAAAAACATTTATTTTTATTAACTTTAATGTTTATTTATAATCCTTCTTGCTTATGAAGGCTGAATGATTACGGTCCAAAATCAATTTAGAAAAAAAAAACAAGTTGGGTAGACAGACCTACGAG
Organism: Odontomyia ornata; assembly: GCA_963969285.1. Taxonomy (NCBI): domain Eukaryota; kingdom Metazoa; phylum Arthropoda; class Insecta; order Diptera; family Stratiomyidae; genus Odontomyia; species Odontomyia ornata. The sequence continues at coordinate 236,783,381 of OZ017741.1, read as the reverse complement.
GTGTGACAATTAAGTAATGAGACTAATTCCATGAAAACCGTATATTTAAAAATTATTCTTCAACTCTGCCATCCCCTTGAGGAGCTATACAACGATTCCAGCGCGTTTTCCATGCTTTGTAACATTTCTGGAACGCTTCGACTGGGATTTCCGCGAGTACCCTCATCACGGCCGCCTGGATGTCCGTAATCGACTCAAAATGGGTTCCTTCGACAACCGATTTTGTTCTAGGGAACAAAAAAGTCACAGGATGACATATCGGGCGAATAAGGCGGCTGTTGCAACACGGCGATCCCTTTAGAGGCCAAATACTGCGACGCGCTGAGGGCGGTGTGGCACGGCGCGTTGTCGTGATGAAGGATCAAGTTACGAGCGATGTCTGGGCGCACCCTGTTAAATCGTTTTCGCAATCTTTTGAGTACTTGGCGATAGTAGACTTGATTTACGGTTTGCTCCGATGGAATAAATTCTTTGTTGACGACTCCACGGCTATCAAAAAAGGCAATTATCATCGTTTTCACCTTCGACTTGCTCATGCGAGCTTTTTTCGCGCGGGGGCGTGCGGAGACAACCGTTGTGACTCCTGGGCACGGCTAAGAGCACGATCACCATGCACTTTTACAATTTTAGCGTACGTTTCCGAAGCTATTTCGCCCAATCAGGCGCAAAATTTTATCGCGACGCGTTGCTCTTGATTTCGTTTCTCCATTTTCGTCACGAGCGCCACCAATACACGTATACTGAACACGACACAGCAGGCGAACTAAACAAGCTAGAGCGATGATAAATATATCAATGAAAAGGAGAAGGATGCCGGGGAAGGGAAGGGAATTTCAAGGTTGCAGGGTTACTACAAGCGCGGCAATAAAATGAGTCTCATTACTTAATTGTCACACCTCGTATGCTCATGTTAGAAGGGTGTTGTACCCAACTTCTCCGAAATGCAGTCACCAGCAACGAATAAAGTCAAGATACATGATCAGACCTCCTCCTTTCGGAGGACATGTCCTCCTTTTACAGGTCATGCCCTCTGTCCTCCCTCCTTTTTGGTATATGCTAAAAAGTCCTCCTTTTTCTCAAAGTTAAGGAACAAATCGTTGCGTTAAAAATATTTGCATTTGCAACGTGTATAAGTGAGTATAGATAGGTAGTATTCTGGCAACCATAAACTGTTAATATCAATATAGGCAAGAGCCGATGAGTGCCTGGAAACTTGAAGGACTCCTCATAACAAAGCTCTCATGAGTACAAGCAAGCAAGAAATTGCATGCATGTTTCGCATCTGGTTTTCAGTCCTGCCTAACCAACTTGGACAACGGAAAATATTAAAGCGGCAGCACTCTTGTTGCATTGTTTTTTCAATTTCCATTCAATTTTTCTCAATCGAACGGATTTTGTGAAAAGCTACTAATATCACACATTGCTTGTCTATGAAAATATTGAACGAAAGCTAAAAAAATTTCATCGAAAAGTAATATAATTCAAACTTCAAATCAATCGATTCAAACTGCAGCACATAATTTAATTTGAGAATTATATTGGTTACAAAATGTAATGTAAACAATGCCTCCTTAGCAGTTCAAAGCTGACTAGTTCTGTTATAAAGCATATAGCATAGTAACGTTAAAACGAATACATGTGTGCCATAATTCATACGAGAATTTAAATATGTGGTTACGGTGGTTACTAACTTGGCTAAAGCGTGTTTTATTAATTGTGAGTAGTTAATGGCATAATACGTAGCATTTCAGAATTTTGAGAAAAACTGGGAAGGTTACTGGCCCAAAATTCTGAGAATTACAGATTATGATATATATTTCAAACTAAGCACCCTGATTTCAAAACAGTAAGTTAATAATTAAGGAGTTAAATATAAGCGTTGAACTTTTTTAAGTGAGTGAAAAAAGAAAGTATGCATTTGGTGACCAACGGAAAGATCCCATAACCAGAAATTTTTCAAAAGGCCGCAATGATTTCGAGGCAAAATGTGATGTATGTGACTGTTACATATCTATAAACAAACAAAGAACAATTAAGTTTAGTACAGCACTTGGAAACGGAAAAACACAAAAGAAATCGTCTAACTTTAGCAGGTTGTTCGAAAGTGAACCATTTTTTTTGTGAAGCCAGTATCGAAGATAGATAAAAATACAAGGGCAGTCGAAGGAACTATGGCTCTTCATATGATCAAGCATTACATATTGTAAGTTTTAGATCAACGGAGTGCTCACCTTTCCTGTACAGGATTATTTTCGATGATTCGGATATTGCGAAAAAATGTACTATTGCTCGCACGAAAACTGAGGCAATGGTAAAAGGAGTTCTCGCATCTCATTCGATAACCAATGTAGTGGAAGCCACGAAAAATTTTTCATTATCAGTTTATTGACAGATGGCAGGAATCATAACAATATGAAGCTGTTTCCAATTCTTTTCCAATATTTTGATTTGAAAGCGGAAGGAGCTCAAACGAAGATACTAGAGCTGTAATGCACTCCAAATGAGAAAGCTGATATCTTCATATATTATAGATACTTTGAAAAAATACATCCTCCTCTTAAAATATGTGGCATTTAGTGGTGACAACACTAGCGTTATGTTTGGAGGAATCAACAGATATCCAGGATCAAATATATTTTATTAAAAAGAAATGGCTTATGTACAGAACTTGTTGCTCTCGGATGTCCATCACATATTCTTCACAATTTTCTTCATCATGGCTGTAATCAATTGGCGTGGATATAGATTCATTAATAATGAAAATATACAATTATTTTACAATTTCTGCGGTGAGAACAGAAGCGTTGAAAGAATTTTGTGATGCTGCTGAAATCCAACATCAGCAGCTTTTAAGGCATTGCAAGACTCGGTGGTTAAGTTTATTTCCTGCCATCGAAAGAATCCTCAAATTGTATCTGGCTATGAAGTTATATTTTCTTGAACAAGAAAAGGCTCCTAAAAAGATAGTCGATTTCTTTAACGACGAGCTTTTTGAGGTATATCTCTGGCTGTTGCACTCAGTGATCTCTGTTTTTCAACCAAAAGTTGAGAAAATTCAAAAAGAAGGCAGTAATGCCTTCTTTTTGAAGAGGAGAGAAATTTAATCGATGAAGTAGAAACTTCTTTAAGAAATAGGGCAAAAGAAAAATTTCTTACATTTAAAGTTAAAAGTTTATTGCAGCCTCTCAAGATTAAAGGATTTACCGAACGATGCGAATACTTTCTGAACGAGGCCTTGCTGCTCTACTCTTCTTGTGCAGAGTATATCAGGAAATGGACTCTTCCTTTCGCCGAATTCCAATGTTTTGAATGGATGGACCATAATGAGCGTACTTTGGAAATGACATCCGATGATATTTTTCACAGTGTTTCCTTTATCCGAAAACGTGGCTTGGAAATTGACGGTAATATTTTATTCGATCAATTTCAAGCTTTGAAATGCTTCCTGAATATCCAATGGAAAAATTCTGAGTTCAAGCAGCTAGTAATCAATCGAAAAAGTATTAAATTTTATTCAGCATAGCAACACCGAGAAATTCACGGAGCTTTTAAAAATTTGCGCATTTTTTTTCTGTCTTTCTGGATCGAAAAGTAATGTTTTCTTTAATTAATGTTCATTGGAGCGATGAAAGAAATAGGCTAACTGTGGAAACAGTGAGAGGAATCGTTCTCGCAAAGTACAATTTTTAGGGAATGACATGTGAGCCATTTTATGATCCTCTAAAAAAAAACTAAATATTTATTGGAAAAGCTTTCCTCTGCTAAGAAATACACAAATTAAACATTTTTACATACAATCTATGTATAACTAAAATATCAAAATTACGAATAAAATGAAATAAACATATTTAAAAATGATTTAAAACATATTTAGGCACATTTTTTATTTTGTCCTCCTTTCTCATCAAATGTCCTCCTTTTCTCAGCAAATTGTCCTCCGTCCGAACTTTTCCATCTGGTCACCCTGTGTGCACGTTTAAAAGTAAATCCATTGTTTCTCTATTTTCAACGGTCGCCATTTTGTTGCACACAATCCAAAATCACTCAAATTATGAGTTCCCACAAACATTATGTTCTTATTTGAAATTTTGTGAAGATCAAATCAGAACCTCAGTATCTGATTCGATGGAAAGTCCATTAAATACCAAAATCATGTGTTATTGTTGTTGTAATTGGAGAAATTTAAAATGGCTATAACTTCCTTGTATATCTGTCGATTTTCATCACCTTTTGTAAGACTACTTAAGTATCGGATTTCGTTAAGTTTAAGAGTACCCATACGAGTTTATTGGGGAAAATGTGAAATTCGAAGAACATACTATTATCAACAAAGTTGAGCGAATTTTTACTTCAAAGGTATTTGTTGTTGTGCTACTCATAAACACTTACCTCCATAATTTTTTTCAGATCACAGCTGTTCAATCGCGAGGGGAACACACATTTTTCGTCTATTTCCCCCCTCTGTGCGCCCCTCGAAGCAAATAACGTCAGCCTAAGACCAGTTATGAAAAGCTATCATCAAGACCTTTCATTATCGACTACCTTTGATTAATTTTTATTGAAGGGACCACTCCCCTATATCGGCAGACCCCATTAAATACCTTATGAAAATTTTTGCAGTTGGTGGTGCCCTCTTCAAAAGGCACCACTTTACACCTGGACATTAAATTTGATGTAGTAGGGTTTTTTAAAATTATTTTACGAAATCCTAAAAACTTGAAAGGCATAATACTTTAGAATAAAGGAATAATATCCTAAAACGATTTTGTGAAGATGGGATCAATGAAAAACAATTTAGGATAATTATTTTGTTTATTTGATAGCCGCAGACCAATTCTCTCTTCAATCGATTCACGTATCTTTTTTGCAACAACTAGTGAAAAAAGGTTACCTTTGAATCGCTTTCCTATTTTCTATATACGGTGTAAGCAATTACATACCCAGCTTTTCAAAAAAAAATTTCGTGGTTTTACTAAGCAGTGAGCAGCCACCACCACCGTGTCTGCATACTACTCAGACCATCATTTTGTTTTGTCTTTTGTGAATGTAGTAGAATGCAGCTTTATCGAATGTGTCTACTTTGCCTTTGCATTTAAACATGAAAACCTAGCCAATAACCGTTTGACACATAACTTCGGGCTAAGTCTCACAATGCCACGCCGAGAAGAGCCTTTAAGTTAGGGGAGTCTTCATCTAGTGGCCGAGGAGGGAGAAAGAGGGATTGGCAAAAAAGTAATTCCTCAGCTCCAATGGTGAGCCCTGTTTAACTTTTAAGACTACCCGAATATTAAGTAACACATGGTTCCATTAGTCAACCGGCCCAAGCATCTCCCTAATTCGACTATCCAGGGAGAGCTCTTTCGTTTTCTTGTAGAGGTTCCTGCACTACCTGTCTCATCTTCGTAAGCAAACAATGTGTGACCGGCATCGTCTTCCTCTCCTGTGCAAAGCCTACAGTAGGAGGCCCACGACTTACCAATCTTGTGCAGGTAAGACTAAAAACTCCTATGCCCGCTCAAGAGCTGGGTCATATAGAAGTCAGTCTCACCATGCTGTCGATTGAGCCACGGTCTCAGATCAGGGATGAGAGATTTAGCCCATCTTCTGTTCTTAATGTCCATCCCGGAATGCTGGCAATCATCGAATGAGCCTTGTCTCTGGTCGCGAGCAACTGTCTTCCACATGTCTTCGTTTCAACGCAGGTATTTAGTATGGTACTCCCTAGCAAGGAGGGTGATGGGAATTATGCCTGCGACTACTAGGACCGCCGAATCAGAGAGGTCTCAGTACTTCTTTATCCTGTACCATTTTCAGTACAGCTCCTTGTTGAGAGCGTATATTAGACACTTAGCTACGAGATCTCTTCTCTCAAAGCTATGATGTAAAAAGATTCAGTGGCTCTTTTTGTGGTGATGCACGACACCAGCGTCGATTCTTTGGTAAAAGCAAAGCATGATGAAAACACCGGTCTTCCTTTTCTTGTTACTGTTTCTAGGGGGTAAAACTGACCTATTTTTAGAGTCCCAACTAAAGGCAACTATTTTCCTACTAATATTAGGCCATGTTGTTTTGAAGTGAAGGAATGATCAGCAGTTACATGATGACACTTTAGCTACATGTCAAATCATAAACTACGCGAATTTCTTTCAGGTACACAACTTACTTCTTTACCTATATATGCATCTTAGGTGCGCTGCCCGTAGGAGAAACTTCTGCATTGATGGGCACTATGGATTTGTGATCGTCTACCTGGATATGGTTTTGCAACTGGATTCGATTTTGCAACTTTCACGGTCATTTACTCTATGTACAATTTACGAGACTGAACCTACTGGACAGCTACCTTTCCTGAACGTAATGGTATGAAGAGGATCAAATGCGCTAAAGTTTGAAATATACCGCAAACCAAGAGACTGGACACCATTTAACTGGATTGTTAGCAAAATAACAACGCTTTCATTCAATAAAGAAGGTATTAAAAATAAAACTTCATGCATATCCAAACTAGCAGATTGGAATGAATTAACAAGGGACCAAGTCACAAAAGATTGGATCCATGATGAGTGCCAGAATGCGTTAGACTAAAAGAATCGGGTGTACAAAGAATATGTAGGTAGGAAAACCAAGACGAAGAGATAACACTATGAAAATCTCAGAAGAAAAGCGAATAGGATAATAAGAATTAAGAAAAGAAAATACTATGATGACCGATTGAGAAGTATAGATGTAGCGCACAATAACACAAAACAAACATACAAAGTAGTGAAAAGCCTGAAAAGTGGTTATCAACCCAAAACCATCGCTGATGAAACCAAGATTAAGGAAAGATGGACATCATATTTAAAAAACCTCCTTAATCCTCTATACAGCTACAGAACGTCGGAGCCTATAGATGTTTCCGGGGAGCTTCAATTGGCCCCACCAACTCTGGATGAAATCTGTTCCACCATTAAAGCCCAAAAGAATAAAAAAGCGCTGGGTATCGATAAGACTCCACTGGAGCTCATCAAATACAGTGGCATTGGCGTTCATAAAGCTATTCACAAAGTCATCCAGCACATTTGGCAACAGGAACATATGCTGAAAGAGTGGAGCCAATCAATTATATTCCCTATCCACAAAAAAGGTGATAAGCTACAGTGCGAAAATTATAGAGGCATATCACTACTTTGTACGGTGTACAAAATATGTCGAGCTGTTCGTTTCAATGATTTCTATGAGGAGGCGACATCAAGTGCAAGAGCTATCGATCTCTGTGTGCCTGAAAATTTAAAGAAGAAGATTCGGAAAATGATAAGGAAATAGGTTCACAAGGCAAATCTGATGTCAGTGCAAAAAAAAGTAAAGAAGTCAACAGTGAACCGACTCTGACACAAAGAATTTCGCAGAGATCAAATAAAGGAGTTCCACCACAGCATTTGATTGATTAAGTTAAGGCAGTGAATAACGAAACTCGTGAACTAAGGGAAAGATCAGGAGCGTTGCCAATTTCGAAAAGGGGGCTCGAAGCAATGCACAGAGAAATGGAGGCATTGGCTCGTAACAGCACACGAGAACTACGAGAACTTCCAAAAGGGAAAAAGCAGTAGACTGCAATTGGCAAAAGCGAAATGAGAAAGGCGAGATTTTGTGATATAAAGCTCGTCTAGTTGCTTAATGGTTTTCCCATAAATTCGAGATAGATTGTGAAGAAGTGTTCGCGTCAGTTGCAAGGCAGACAATATATAGAGTAGTGCTTCCATTGGTATCTGAGAAGACTTTTTTTCAGGCACATTGATGCAAAAAAAGCCTTTTTGAATAGTAGACCGAACGAAACAATATTCAGAAAGCAGTCATCAGGCTTTGAAGATGAGAATGAGCAGAATCATGTTTGTTTATTAAAGAAAAACCTGTACGGACTAAAGCAAACGGTCCGATCATGGAAAAATGCGGATGAAATTTGTTCAAAGTGAAGCGATACAAAAGACACAAGTGGAAATTGGAACTACTAACTCATCTATGTGGATGATATGGTAATGATATCGCGGCGGAATTATTTCATACAAGCCACCCTGAAGGGAATCGCATCAAAATTCGATATTGGGATCCCGGAGATATGAAGCATTACTGAGGAATCGAAATCAGAAGAACGGACGATAGCATCTTCCGGATATGTCAAACGAAATATATTCAACGAATCGCAGGAGAGTTTGGCTTCGATAATGAAAGGGACCAAATGTTCCAATCGACGTGAATTATGAAAAGGGTCATCAAGAGGAAAGTTTGTTACTATCAAACGTAAATTATAGACATCTAGTTGGCAGTTTGCTGTATATTTCGGTCAAAATTCGTCCGAACATATCAGTAAGTGTATCTATTTTGGCACAAAATATCTCACCACCAAATCAGAGAGATTGGACTGAATTAAATCGCATCGTTTGATATCTTAAAGCAACAGCGGGTTTGAAATTGACATTGGGATGCAATAGCGACGAAAAGAATCTTCTCCTTGGTTACGTGGATGATAATTGGTCTGAATGCAGGAGTGACAGGATATCGAATAGCGGATACGTGTTCATAATGTATGGCGAAACTATGAGCTGGACAAGTGAAACACAGAGTTGCATTGCCTTATCGTCGCCTTATCGTTTTCCAAATTAAACGAGACTGAGCTAAAATAGAAACGGCAGGAGCTTTGTTCTGATAAATTCGAGTTTATTTATTCAAAATAGTCTCCTCCGGCCTCGGTACACTGTTTTGCGCGACCCAAAAGCTTTTCGAAAGAGTGTTCCAGGTCACTGATCGGAATGTCCTTCAGGATGTCGGTACAAGCCTTTTGGATGCCCTCTACGGACACAGAGCGTTTTCGTTTCATGGCCAAATGTAATTTTAAGAATAGGTAAAAGTCAGGCGAATACGATGAGTGATTGATGGTTAAAATGCGATTTCTAGTCAAAAAATCAGTCACAAGAGTGGATCGATTAGATGGTGCATTATCATGCAATAACCGCCAGCTTCCTCCTACGCGGTATTCAGGTCGAATTCGACTAATGCCATGCAACAAACGCTTCAAAACGTCAAAATAGAAAATCGCGGTTTGGCCCATTGGCACGAACTTCTTGTGGACAATTCTCTTGGAATCGTAAAAACAAATGAGCATCGACTTGATTTTTGACTTCTCCAAACGCGATGTTTTGGGTGGTGGCTTGTCTGGGGCCGTCCATTCGGCACTTTGACGCTTGGTTTCGGGTTCATATTGGAAACACCACGTTTCATCACTAGTTATAAAGTTGTAAAGGAAGTTCTCGTCTTTTCTCGCTTCTTTGATGATGTCTTTCGAATGTTGAATTTTGAGCAATTTTGGGTCATCAGTTAACTTGTGCGGAACAAAACGTGCACAGACCTTTCGTAAGCCAAAATGATTGGTTAAAATGCGATAAATCGATGTATTGGAGATATTGAACTACGATTCCATGAATTCCAACGATGATTTCGGCTCATTTTTGATAAATTCACACACAATTTCGATGGAGTTTTCGGTGATCACTGATTTAGGGTGGCCCATGTGTTCATCGTTATTTATGTCCTCACGACCATCTCTGAAACGTGTAAACCACTCATGAACACTGGCACGAGATAAACAATTATCGCCATAAACTTTTTTCTTCAATTCAAATGTTTCGGTAAACGTTTTACCGATTTTAAAACAAAATTTGATATCAGCGCTTTGTTCGAAACTCATTTTTTTATCGATGACACAAACATACTGTAACTTTAGACGTAATAACTTCGCTTCCACTGAACCGAATGTCACCACACCTTCACTGGAAGTCATGGAGGGATGTACCTTTCCACGCACTATCTCATTCACAGATGGCGCCACCAAAAAAATTTTATGACAAAAGGCTCATTTATTTGTATATTGCCCTGTCCGAGGCATGTAAGGAAGTGATTTAGTTAAGATGGCTGCTGTGGGTCTTGCACCATGATGTCAATAAACCAACGATAATCTATGAAGAGAACTAAAGCTGCATCAGGTTAGCAGGCGACGAGAAATTATCCAACAGAAAAAAGCACATACTTGTAGATACACGATGTCAATTTGTACGAAACTACATTGAACAAAGAGAATTTTAATGTGAATATTGTCCATCAGAGATTATACTGGCAGCTAGGATGACCAAACCACTACCAGAGTTAAGATTTGTACAGCTGCACAAAAGGTTGAGAATGATTTAATTGCGGAGTACGCAATGAAATTATTCATTCAATTCACTCGCAGTTTGATGCTCATGGAGAGCACACCATTTTGATTTTGCTTACCACTAATCAGAATTCAAATATACTCGTATTATTCAAGTTTAATATGCATATCCTGAAAATGAATTTCAATAATACAGTTAACTCAATTTCATAATTATTTTTATGGCTATTTAGGTATATATACCTAGACGCCATATTAGGGTTTGGGATCCCATCTAACAGAATGATAATCTCCTGATATTTTACCATACTGATGTCTAAAATTCCATTTGTTGGTATTTTATTCACGGTGTGGCATTCATTTCAAATAACGGACCTTCTTCACAATTAAAGCCGCATTCGATGTGTTTACAAGCAAATGAAATGAATGTGAACCATAAAAATGAATTGAAACAACCGGGAAAGGTGTAAATGCATGAAACTAAACAACGTGAATAAATTCAGTGTCAAGGTGAAGATGAAATAAAACATTTATGTATTGACGCCCGTCAATATCAAATAACACAAACACAAAAAGATAAACATCTAATTGTAAAGAATATACTTATGAGTATAATTGGAATTTTCCCCTAAACATTCGTTCTTACGTGTGTTCTCTGTTTACCATTAATCACCAAGGTATCATTTTACAGATGATGCAATTATTAAAAGTGGGTTATTAGGATCAATTGAAATCACGTGTGTGGGAAGATCACAGAATTATTTTGTTTATTTGATATCCGTAGACCAATTCTCTTTTCTTGAAGATTTGTGAAAGAACATTTTTTAAAATCTGGAAAGTATGTAAAATAGTTCCCAATTATTAAAATACGAAAATTTTAACAATTTTATGGCATGAATTGATATTCATACCATAATATTGTTAAAATTTAAAGAAATCTAAAAAAAATCTACGAGATTTACTGCAAAAGTAAACAGTGATTCAAATCAATAAATAGCCACTTCACGCTACTAAGGAGATACTAAAGTTATTTTTATGCCTAGTTTACTTTCTTCTAGCCTCTGCCATTGTTTACCCTCCATATGATCCTCAAATAAATTGTTTGTTTAGGGACTTACGAGCTATTGACGCCACTTGACTATCGGCACAGATAAAATAAATTAAAAATACCTTTAATAATTAATATGCTTATCGCTGATAACATAAATAAAATCCAGAAGCAATATCATCTGCCACGTGAGAAATGCATTGATTCGTCGCATATGTGCAAGCAATTATTAGAAATCACTGGGTTGCTGTTATCGAGATTTCAATTCATCGAAAATGAAATTGCATATCTGATAACATTTTGTCAGGTTATCATAATATTTGAAGTAGGTTTCTTATCAAAATAGATAAATTTTGCTGAATATACGACCTTGGTGATAAAATTTATTTATTCATGAATATGATTAGCAAAGTATGGATCCAATGGACGCTAGTTCACACAATAAAGAAAATGTGTATCATCATGGTGGACATTGTAGTTTCGGTACCATTAAAGCATTTCGAAAGTACATTCACATAATACTCCTTATCAGTATAACGAATATTTTTAAAGTCTTACCCAAAGCTTCCGCAATAAAAGCCATAAAATGACAATTTGCATTTGTAGTAGCCGGCCTACAAAGCTTTTATACAATTTAAAACAGTTGTATGGTAAAATATGTATAATATTTTTGATAATAAGAGGACGAAACAGTCTTCTTCTACTTCGTAGCACGACAGCCCCTCTCGGGCCTTCGCTTCCTGCAAATAGCGCCTCGAACTGTCTCGGTCCATTGACCGCGTCCTCCAATTTCGAAATCCGAACAGCGATGAACTGTCTTCGTCGACCGAGTCAGACCAGCGTTCCCTCGGTTTCCACACTGGTCTCCGGCCTTCAGTTCTCCCAATGAATACCTTTTTGGGTATCCGTTGTTCGTCCATACGATTCATGTGTCCAGTCCATTGCAGCTGCCGCAGTCTAACAATCGTTGAAACCTCCGGCTCGTCAAAAATTTCATACAGCTCATGTTTGTTTCGAATTCGCCATTGGTCCCCGTCTAGCTTCGCTCCGATTATTCGTCTCAGGACCCGTCGCTCAAAGGCGTTCAATATATTTGCGGATACATGTGTAAGGGTCTCTGTTTCACACCCATAGCATAACACAGGTCTTATCACAGATTTGTATACTTGGAGCTTTGTTTTCTACTCTACTCTTGAAACTACCTAAGTCTGATAAATCGTATGTGCTATTATCTTATGTGAAAGTTAACAAGAAAATGAAAATAAACGGTTTAAATTAATGCGTGTGTTTGGGGATTCTGTTAACGGAGTTGAACTGGTATTGCTGTGAAAAGGAAATTGTTGCCGCGAGAAAATAGGACTTTTTTCGATGGGTTGAGATTTGTATTTCTCATAACGAAATGGTATGGAGTAACGGAAATGGTGCATTTCCGCCTGTGATAGGGGTCCGTACGTTGTTGTGTTGTCAGTTTCGTCCCAGTGTTGTTCAATACTATGTAACTGTACTACGTGAATTAAAAATAGTAATAGCGTGTATAATTGAAATGTAAAGTTTTTTACGACAGTTATCTCTAAAAGTAGATACGCTTGAGAAGAGTTTATGTCACAAATATAAGTGTGCAAGATTTCATGACTACGGAGATGCAATTCTTTGCTTGTTTCATGCCTAGAATCAAAAAAGCGAGCCGTAATCGAAAATGAAGAGCTGGGAAAAATACAATCAACGAGCCCTTTGCATGCTAGGGGAGTCATCGCCCAGATGCAATTTGAACAACAGAAGTTTCCGTGGTTTCTGGCCGTGGCAAGTAACGTTTCCTGCAAACAAACATTCCACCAAGAGACCCACGCCTGATAACAAAATTGTAAGTAATAACCACACCGCCGGAATGGAGGTTAACCCATGGGCTAGCTCCCAGTCCCTGCAAAATCGTACATTGTTTCGAAACCCGCAACTGAACCTCGGAATGCATTGGATCTACGACAAAGACCTCGCAACCGAAAAAAGAACGTCGGCGTTGTATCCTGGAATGTTAGATCACTGAACAAGCCTGGCACTGTTAAGCGCCTTTTCACAATAGGCCAGTCAATATAACATAAACATATTGGCAATCCCAGAAACGAACTGGATTGGAAATGATATTCAAGATATAAGATCGCACACAATATTCAAAAGTGAGAAGCCTGCTGAAAAGAGAGAATGCGGAGTAGAACTTATTGTGGATAGGGAGCTCAAATCGCACGTTATTGTTTTTAAGGCAGTTAAAGAAGCCTTGTGTGCGATCCGCATCAAGGCGAAATTTTTCAAAATCTGGTTAGTAATCGTACCCGCCCGACCGAAGAAAAGGACGAAGAAACGAAGGAAACGGTCTACAATCACCTGAAAATACTAGTCGACTCATTGCCTACAAACGACACAAAAGTAGTTCTGCGTGATTTCAACGCTAAGGTTCGCAATGAGCTATCTCATCGGGGAACGACTTGAGGATGTCGACTCCACGATGAAACGAATGACAACGGCCAACGGCTGATTGATTGCGTATGTAGAAGAAATGTAGTCATACGTTTGTCTTGCTTTCCACATCGACACATTCATAAAATGACCTGGTTATCACCGTATGGCAACGTACAAAATAAGATTGACCATGTTCTGATCCACAATTGTTGACTGTCGAGCAGGTACTTGAAAAATGCTGGGAGTTCAACATAGACGTACACTAAACTTCCGTTGACTTCAAGTATGCATACGATAGTATTAATCGTAACGTACTGTACCAAATAATGCTCGGCTGTGGCATTCCAGCCAAATTAGTCTGTCTGACTAAAATAACAATGACATCGAAGACCTCCCAAGTCCGCATCAATAACCAACTCACCAATGCCTTTGACAAAAATATCGGACTAAAACAGGGAGATGGGCTGGCCCCATTGCTATTCAATTTGGCTTTGGAGTACGTCATAACGAAGCTACCAGTCGATACGCGAGGTACATTACTATACACGTCATGCCAAGTAGTAGCCCATGCGGACGACATCAAAATGTTTTCACAGTCAATAACAACTGCCAAAGAACTCTTTCTGAAACTTGATAGCGAAGCTAAAATAGTAGGGCTACAAATCAATGAAAATAAAACAAAGTTCATGACGCAGTCGAGGAAAAGTACCTCAAATACACAAAATGTCACGCTTGGCGAATGCAATATCGAAAATGTTAGCGAATTTGTGTATTTAGGTGCCAAAATAACGAGAAACAGTAATGAAAGAGACGAAATACGCCGAAAAATACAGCTAGCAAATAAAATATTTTATTCAGTATTGATGATCTTGAAGACCAGCTGCATACAGAGGAAAACAAAGTTCCAAGTATACTAATGTGTGATAAGACCTGTGTTATGCTATGGTTGTGAAACATGGACCCTATCCCAAGCATCCGCAAGTACGTATATTGAACGTCTTTGAGCGACTCGATCGACACCCACTGCTGCTCGGGTTTGAAAATTCGAGGACGCGGTCAATGGACCGAGACAGTTGGAGACGCTATTTGTAGGAAGCGAATGCCCGAGAGGGGCTGTAGTGCTACGAAGAAGAAAACGAATTAAGAATCACTAAGTAGCTCCCTGTAGTTCTAGCGCTAGCTTTTTTTCGTTTTGGTCAATTTTCGATGGAGCAAGAATCACCCGCATAAAATATTTTGCAGTAAACCTTTGTGATGTAGGAATGAACCCGCCCCAAGACACCGCAGTAGCTAATTGCCAGCACATGTACGCGTCACCAGGTAAGGCCATTCCAGTGAACTCAGACCTTTAGCTCACTGAGACAGCATTCCATCGCTGCTATACTTAATGGGCGAAGCGTTTCCTATCCATTTAATATACCGGAACTTTAATCCATTAAGACTTCCTTATTTAATACAGACTTCATTGAAATCGAAGCCCTCATTAATTCCCTTAATCACAATTTTCCCTGGTCTTGATGACTTGCCAACACTCCGAAGTGACGTAACAGGTCTAGGCCACCGAACCTCTGCAATGGTGAAACTCCAAGGAAATGGTCGTTGCAGGCCGAGATTAAATATCATAGATTTTTTACCATACGTAGATATTGGTGTGTCGTTGGCAGCATATATTGTAAGTTTCAAATTTGTATGTGCTTTATGCTGCTTTGTTTTGGGAAGGACGGGCACATCAGCACCTGTGGCTACCAACACACGCGATCCGCTTTTCTTATCCAGGATTGTAAGTCGATATTGATGTAGTTGGTGGTCCTCAGCTGCCGTGATTCCGTAAAACGAATTTAGTTTCCCGAGCTGCTTTTTTGTCAGTAGTCCTCCACTGACGTAGTTGATGGCAATTGCAGGCTCGCTGACCAAAGCGATCTCGACTTTGGCTGCTTTCTTTTCCCTTGAGACTTTGAACGTGATCCATCTCACACCTGTTGCGCAAAACAATCAAGGCGGTTCAACGTTACTGCTTATCTCTTCTTTCTGCACATATGCTATGATGGACGGTTGTTGAAGCTTCATCTTCAAGTCCGCCACTTTTGCCAGCTCGTCAATATCGGGTTTGCTGGAAATTGCTAAAACTACTCCGATGTTTTCCGATAGTTGCTCTAAAAGAAGTGAAGGCCACATGTTCTCCACCAGAATGACGTAGACGCTGCAAGTAATGTGATGGCTTCTTTCAGTTCAGATTTTGCCCTTGAAAAAGACGCCTCACCTTTGATTTGCTGGAGCCTGCAAACGCTGTTAATTTCCACTATTTTACGGCATCGTTCCTGTTTTCCGACCGAGTTGACGTGCGGTAATATTGCCACCTTGGCATATTGCATATTTTTAAATTCCGCTTCGTTTTGCATTATGCTATGTATGTAAAAAGATGCCGACACTTTCTCGAACCAGAATTCCGGGTCTAGTTTAGAAAACGCGGTGAGTTTGGCGACGGTTCCACATTCAATTTCGCAGATGCCAACGGCCCTGGTTTGACCGAGGGCAAACCGCCTGATGTCTTCGACATCTTCGTTATGTCCGTTAAATCATCCGTTCTGGGAGTCGTTTTAAAAAGATTGTTATCGTCACTCCCCGAATTTTATGTTTTATGTTTCTCAATATGTGCTTGTTTTACTGATGCAAGAAAACTGGTGAAAAAAAAACCAAGAAAACTGTGAAGTTTCAGTTGTGTGGTAAAAAAAAAACATAGAAAACAGGTGAAAAAACAAAGAAAACTGGTCAAAAAAAACCAAGGAAACTGGTGGAAAAACCCAAGAAAACGTGGAAAAAAACCAAGAGAACCAGTGAAAAAAAACCAAGAAAACCGGTGAAAAAACCCAAAAAAACTGGTGAAAAAACTAAGAAAACTGCTAAAAAAAACCAAGAAAACTGGTGAAAAAAACCAAGAAAACTGCCGAAAAACCAAGAAAACTTGTTTCTTGGTTTTTTTCACCAGTTTTCTTGTTTTTTTCACCAGTTTTCTTGGTTTTTTGTCACCAAAAAAAAAAGAAAACTGCTGAATAAAACCAAGAAAACTGGTGACAAAAAGCGAGAAAACTGGCGAAAAAACAAAAAACCAAGAAAACGTGAAAAAACCCAAGAAAACTGGTGAAAAAAACCAAGAAAACTGGTGACGATAACTAAGAAAGCTGCTGAAAAAAACAAAGAAAACTGGTGAAAACAACAAAGAAAACTAGTGAAAAAACCAAGAAAACTGGTGAAAAAACACCAAGAAAACCGATGAAAAAAATGAAAGCTGCTGAAAAAAACCAAGAAAACTGGTGAAAAAACAAAAAAAAACTGGTGAAAAAACCAAGAAAACTGGTGACAAAAAACCAAGAAAAATGGTGAAAAAAACAAGAAAACTGGTGAAAAAAAACCAAGAAAACGGGTGGAAAAAAACCAAGAAACAAGTTTTCTTGGTTTTTCACCAGTTTTTTGTTTTTTTCACCAGTTCTCTTGGCTTTTTGTTTTTTCACCAGTTTTCTTGGTTTTTCATTTTTTTCGCGTTTTCCTGGTTTTTTTCACCAGTTTTCTTGGTTTTTTGTTTTTTTCACCAGTTTTCTTGGTTTTTTGTTTTTTCACCAGGTTTCTTGGTTTTTTGTTTTTTTCACCGATTTGCTTGGTGTTTTCCACCAGTTTCCTTGGTTTTTTTCACGTTTTCTCCAGTTTACTTGGGTTTCTTCACCAGTTTTCTTGGGTTTTTTCACCAGTTTTCTTGGGGGTTTTCACAAGTTTTCTTGGATTTTTTCACCATTTTTCTTTGTTTATTTCACCAGTTTTAGTGGTTTTTTTCACCAGTTTTCTTGGTTTTTTTTCACCAATTTTCTTAGTTTTTTTCACGTTTTCTCTAGTTTTCTTGGGTTTCTTCACCAGTTTTCTTGGGTCTCTTCACCAGTTTTCTTGGATTTTTTCACCAGTTTTGTTGGGTTTCTTCACCAGTTTTCTTGGTTCTTTTACACCAGTATTCTTGGTTTTTCTCACCAGTTTTCTTGGTTTTTTTTCGCTTGTTTGTTTTTGGGTTTTTTTTTTCACCAGTTTTCTTGGCTTTTTTCACCAGTTTTCTTGGTTTTTTTCGCCAGTTTTCTTGGTTTTTTTCACCAGTTTTCTTTGTTTTTTTTCACGTTTTCCGAGTTTTTTGTTTTTTCACCAGTTTTCTTGTTTTTTTTCACCGGTTTTCTTGGTTTTCATTCACCCGTTTCCTTGGTTTTTTTTCACCAGTTTTCTTGTATTTTTTCACCGGTTTTCTTGGTTTTTTTTCACCGAGTTTCTTGGTTTTTTTTTCACCAGTTTCTTGGCTTTTTTCACCACTATTCTTGGTTTTTTTCAGCAGTTTTCTTGGTTTTTTTTCACGAGCACAAAAAACCAAGAAAACTGGTGACAAAACCCCAAGAAAACTGGTGAAAAAAACCAAGAAAACTGGTGAAAAAAGCCAAGAAACTGGTGAAAAAAACCAAGAAACCCGGTGAAAAAAAACCAAGAAAACCGGTGAAAAACCAAGAAAACAGGTGAAAAAAAATAAAGAAAACTGGTGACAAAAATCCAAGGAAACTGGTGACAAAAAACCAAGAAAACTGGTGAAAAAACAAAAAACCAAGAAAAATGGTGATAAAAAAGTTAAAACTAAGAAAACTGGAAAAAAACCAAGAAAACTGGTGAAAAAAACAAGAAAACTGGTAACAGAAAACCAAGAAAACTGCTGACAAAAAAACAAGAAAACTGGTGACAAACAACTAAGGTGACAAAAAACCAGGAAAACTGATGACAAAAACAAAAAAAACCAAGGAAAGTGGTGAAAAAAAAACAACAAACCATGAAAACTGGTGAAAAAACCAAGAAAACTGGTGAAAAAAACAAAAAACCAAGAAAACAGGTGAAAAAAAAACAAATAACCAGGAAAACTGGTGAAAAAAACAAAATACCGAGAAAACTGGTGAAAAAAAAACAAAAAACCAAAAAAAAACTGGTGAAAAAAGTGAAAACCAAGAAAACTGGTA
The DNA here is from genome assembly GCA_963969285.1 of Odontomyia ornata. NCBI lineage: Eukaryota > Metazoa > Arthropoda > Insecta > Diptera > Stratiomyidae > Odontomyia > Odontomyia ornata. The sequence continues at coordinate 236,764,672 of OZ017741.1, read as the reverse complement.
AAAAAACCTAGAAAACTGGTCAAAAAAAACCAAGCAAATTGGTGACAAAAAACAAAGAAAACTGGTGACAAAAAACAAAGAAAACTGGTGACAAAAAACCAAGAAATCTGGTGAAAAAACAAAAAACCAAGAAAAATGGTGATAAAAAAGTTAAAACTAAGAAAACTGGAAAAAAACCAAGAAAACTGGTGAAAAAAACAAGAAAACTGGTAACAGAAAACCAAGAAAACTGCTGACAAAAAAACAAGAAAACTGGTGACAAACAACTAAGGTGACAAAAAACCAGGAAAACTGATGACAAAAACAAAAAAAACCAAGGAAAGTGGTGAAAAAAAAACAACAAACCATGAAAACTGGTGAAAAAACCAAGAAAACTGGTGAAAAAAACAAAAAACCAAGAAAACAGGTGAAAAAAAAACAAATAACCAGGAAAACTGGTGAAAAAAACAAAATACCGAGAAAACTGGTGAAAAAAAAACAAAAAACCAAAAAAAAACTGGTGAAAAAAGTGAAAACCAAGAAAACTGGTAAAAAAACCTAGAAAACTGGTCAAAAAAAACCAAGCAAATTGGTGACAAAAAACAAAGAAAACTGGTGACAAAAAACAAAGAAAACTGGTGACAAAAAACCAAGAAATCTGGTTGAAAAAAACCAAGAAAACTGGTAAAAAAACAAAAAACCCAGGAAACTGGTGAAAAAACAAAAAACCAAGAAAACTGGTGAAAAAAACAAAAAACGAAGAAAACTGGTGAAAAAAACAAAAAACCAAGAGAACTGGTGAAAAAAACAAAAAAACCAAGAAAACTGGTAAAAAAACCAAGAAAACTGGTGAAAATACAAAAACCGAGAAAACTGGTGAAAAACAAAAAAACGAAGAAAACGTGAAAAAAGATGCATTAATTGGTGTAGATAACTGGAGACCCGTTTTTTCAGTTGGATGATTTAATAAAACATCATCAATATTAGATGCTTCACTGCCAACATTTACTTGTTCATTGTTTTCGTATTTTGGACTAACTTCAAGAATAATTACGTCACTGCTTCCCGAAACCTTTCCATTTTTCTTTTCAATCAAACGATAACCTTTTGTTTCGTTGCAATATTCCATAAAGAGCATCCTTTTTTACTTTGGGTCCCATTTACGACGTTGTTGAGTTGGAACGTGCATCATTACAGGTGAACCAAAAATCTTCAAATGATTTAACTGGACTGGAACATTTGCCCAAATAGCTTCAGGTTGCTTTCCTGTTGCGGATGCGATGGATCCATTGATCCATCTGAAGCAGTATTAACTGCTTCAGCCCAATATTTCAGTTCGAGCCCGGCATCAAAAAGTAGACATTTGGCCCCTTCAGCAATGGTCCTGTTCATTCGCTTCGCCACACCATCTTTTTGGGGAGTGTATGGCACCGTAGATTCATGTCAAATACCATTTTTCGCGAATAGTTCTTTGAAATAATAGCTCATAAACTAAGTACCATTACAGATTGGAGAGTTTAAATTGTCTTTCGGGCTTGGTTTTCCACCAAGTACTTAAATTCCAAGAACTTTTGAAACCCCTCAGTTTTTGTCTTTGAAAAATAGACAAACACTTTCCTGAAACTAATTAAATATTTAGCACCACCAATTGATGGGATTTGCATGTAACCACAAACATCTGTGTGAATATGTTCTAACATATCTGAAGTTTTAGATTCGCTTGACGAAAAAGGAGAACGAGTTTGTTTGGCCCGAATGCATACTTCGCATTTCGGCAAGGGTTCGCAATCGTCATGAAAAACATTACCCGTGTCTTCATACATAGATTTTAGCTTGGTCCAAATTTGAAAGGCAGTAGTAGTACACTTCTCGATACGCACATACACATACAGCTCCGGACTAATAATTAATACCATTCAGGCTCTAGCACTTTTTATTTTATCTTCGTCCATTCTATCATCCGATAAACCGCTTAGACATTTATCTAATTTATTCAGTTCGAAAACCGCACCTATAGCAAATGACCACGTTTGAACATTTTCCGAACCTTTTAATTTTTCTATCGATGTGACGTCTTTTGACGAAGAACTCATGGCTTATACAATTATTTATGCCTGATAATAGTGTCCGTTTTAAATGTTACATCTTTTGTTTCTTATTTAGTTAAAACAAAGAAATTATACTTCTAAAAACACGTTTTAACTACCTGGGCCCATAGCCTGTTGTAAAGTAGCAAGGCTTAGCAGCAGAAAAGATGACTGTTTCGTATGAAGTCCAGGGACAAAAAGGGAGGTCTATTCAAAAAATATTTGTTACAAGCAATAGTAATTTTCGTGGTTAAATGTATACGTGAGAGCGTGAGAGTTAATAACAACAAGCATTAGTGTAAGCATTATTATAGACTACAATTACATTTCAACACTGATAAATTAAATTCGGACTTAGTCTGCTCGTGAAATACTTGCGGCCGAAATTCCTCTCCAAACTAGCTATCCTGCCAGCAGCCACCTCGGAGTAGACTGAGAGTATCCGGACTTTTTGGCTTGTTGGATACACTCCGTCGAAGCATTCCAAGACTTTACGTCTATAACCGATGAAAGGTCGGATCAGATTTCCTTTGATCGTTCTCGAGTTGTACGGACGGGAGTTTTCAATCATTACAACCATCTATAAGAAAATAATCGAAATTTATATTTTATCAGGAAATTTGCGATGATCGTTGCTTCAAATGTGGTCATCATCTTTCTTTTCTTGTCACATAATAATACCTTTAAGGCAAAATAGCATGATACAAGTTTAACTTTAACATCAGTCGTCATCTCACGCAGTGTAATTTTCGTGGCGCGCATAATCACCCGTCAGAGTAAGCGCTCTATCAAATCGTAATTAGATTTTGGAGCACACACCCTCTAAATAATATGTTCAGACTGAAGAAAATATTGTTGATCAATTGAAAAAGTGAGAAAAACAATCAAAATTTATCATTACATGTAACAGACAGATCACACAATTATTTATAAGCTGCGGAAATTAACGACTGACTATTAAAGTAAATTTTGGTAGTAAATTGTAAACTTGATGCCTATAGCATAATTTTATGAAAAATATTTTTAATAGTTGCTAAAATGATAGTTTTAATGTCGAAAAGGATCCATATTCTTTGTATCTCTGCTTCTTCCTTAACATTTAAGACGACTGTATGTCGCGTTCGGAATGCGCATATATAAGCATAATAATAAATATGGGAGATTAAGAAAACTTTTTTAATTTGACGACTTTATAAGTATTTCTCCAAAGTCAATCAATTTTGCTAGTGAGATAATTTCGCCATCAAATTTCAAATTACTTGCAAGCTTTGGGTACTAATATAATTTGAGAGTTTTTTAATATCTTCCTATTCTGCAAGAAAATAGGTGAGGAAATATCTAAAATAAATGCCAATATGTCACCTCACATTCATTTTCATTATAAATCAATTAACATCAATAAAAGAAGAAACAAATTATCGCCCCCTACGATTGCACGATAATTTAGAAGTTTAATAAAGTTGGCAAATGAACGATGACAATGCAATTTGAACGCAATTGAAATTATGCATGCAATTAATTATTTCCAGAATAAATTTTTTGGATTTCACAAGTATTTGCTAAAGTTTGCTAAGTATTGCAAGGAAAATATCAATTGAGAGTTCAACACCCTTTCATTGCACTTATTATTTAAGTTTACAAGATGCAATCATATGAACTTTTTCCCAACGATTCATTATTACACAGAATTGTATCTTTCACCTCATTTCCGGCAAAACATGAAAACATTGCTTTCTTTTTAACTTTATACAATAAAAATTATTTCGACTGGAAAAAACCAACACCAAATTAGGTCTTGATATTATCACTCCGGATGTGAAACGTACATGGTCTGAGTGTTCATACTCGTATATGGCCCGTAACATATTTACGAGTAAACGATCAGTTACTAGAACCATTGCCATATCTGTAAGGAATTTACAGCTTTAAAATTACCGAAGCGTATAGTCGGCACTTTCATCGTAATTTACAAGCAATTAAACGGCGTTATTATTGTAATTTTCGATTGACGTGAGGGAGAAGCTAATTAGAATATCTTTTTACAGGAAACTTTCTTTCGAACCTACAATATTCAATATTTTTGGAATTAACTATTTTTAATTATTTTTTCTGAACGAGTCAAACAATTTCAAACCGCATATTTCGTTGCATAGAAAAGGATAATATGTCATAGAATAATTATAATTCTTATAAAATCATAATTAACTGATGTAGAAAATCTTTCAACTGACACTGTATCTAAGTAAACGGACATGCTTTCATAATATACTCGTATGCGTCGAAACTTTCACGTGAATCAAACATACTCATCTATACGTTCTCTTACTTGGCAATTTTTTTATGCAACCCAGAAATTGCATATTCGTTGCAGTGCCAAAATGCAACTCTTATCAAATGATAGGTGCGATAGGGGCGAGTTCGTCACCGATTTTGGCGCCGCTTGAACATGATTTAATTCTTTTCAATTATTCAATGGCGATACCGAAAAGTGAATATTTTTAACAATGCAGATATTACTTAACTATCTGTCTGGTGTCCGGTCTTAAAATAAATCAACTTGTTCTTGTTTGCATATTCTACATACTTCATACGAGCACATGTCTATTTATGGCTGGTGTGATATGCTACGTACGAGTACACATTTTAGTGAACGTAAAGTTGGTCTCACGACGGGGTACGAGTAGTACGATTCTAAGGGGCAAACTTCCTATTGTTGCTTGCTTCCTCTCAACACTATTTGCCGGCGGCTTGGGAATATAATGTACTTGAGGAACATGTGCTGCGCAGACATAAGTTGAGTTCTTTGACGTTAAGCTTTGGGTTGCCGTATTAAACAAATTGTGAAAACTATGTTCATCATCCAAGTAAAATTAAATTTAAAAAAAAACATTTACTTTATTATTCGTTTTGTAAATAGATATTTAGATTATAAAATTCACTCAGTTTGATATAAATTTCTGTTCTCATTTTTACAGGCATTTTTTCAAACTGAACTGACTTCGACTTCATTTGTGGTGAGTTCTTTATAAGTACTTTACTCTTTAGCCAATAAATTTTGATAATAAATTGTGAATTTGGAGCCTATAGTATATATTTTCATAAAAAAAATTTATAATAGTTGATAAAATGATATTTTTAATGTCGAAAAGGATCCATACTCGATATCACTACTTCTTCAATACTGAAAAAGACTATGTAGCATTCGAAATGCGCATATACAAGTAATAATAACAAATATGGTCGATTAAAGAATTTTTTTTTTTTTGCTTTAACGAAATTTAAAGTATTTCATCAAAATTAAGCAATTTCACGACTGAACTAATTTCTAGCCAAATTTCAAACTACCTTCAAGATTTGAGTACAAATATGACTTGAGAGTTTTTTCAATATCTTCATACAATTAGCAAATCGGCTTGTACGAGGGCGTTCCGGTAAATATATAGTATCACCGACCGATGGCGCCACTATTGCAAGAGATTCACTATTGTATAGTACATTCTTGTAGACATTTTACAAAAATTGAGAAAGAACAGCATCGGTCGGTGATTCGATTCTTGTTTTTGGAAGGGAAATTGCGCAGCGAAATCCAAGAGAGCTTGGATGTTGTGTACGGTGACTCTGCTCCTGCGAAAGCGACCGTAAAAAATTGGCTTTACGAGTTTCAATGTTGTCACACGTCGGTTTTTAATAAACCATGATCAAGTACCCCCTAAAACGGCTACCACGGAGGATAGCGTGACAAAAATCCACGAGCTGTTATTGGCAGACCACCGATTGACGGTGCGAGAGATCGTGGTGTGTGGGCGTGAGAAAGCTGTCGGCGCGATGGGTGCCGCGTTTGCTCACCCGGACAACAAACGCAACGTGAGACCACATCAGAGCGAGCAGTGTTTGACGCTGTTTAAGCGCAATCCAAAGGAGTTTGTACAAAACATGCCTTTGCTGGTACACACCGGAGAGCAGAGAGCAGTCGAAACAGTGGACTTCACCCGGCGGACGTGCTCCGAAGAAGGCGAAGGATATCCTATCGGCCGAGAGGTAATGGGCACCGATTTCTGTGATTGACAAGGAGTGATCTTCATCGATTACATGGAGAAGGGCAAATTAGTGATACGGCTCTACAATGTTGAATTATTGGGCAAATTTGATGCCAGATTGCAGAAAAAAGGCCCCATTTGGCGAAGAAAAAAGTGCTCTTCCACCATGACAACGCACTGACTCAAGCCTCCACCATGGTCAAATTGGCCGGATGGGGCTACGAACTGCTACTCCACCCACCGTATTCTCCAGAATTAGCCCCGTGCAACTTCTTTTTGTTTCCAAACTTTAAATCGTTATTCGCCGGGCAAAAATTTAAGTCGTGTCCTCGCTGCCACGGAAGCCTACTTTGCACACCTCGAAAAAGCGTATTTTTCAGACGTTAAAGAAGTTGGAGCATCACTGGGTCAAGTGTATCGAGCTAAAAGGAGATTATCTTGAGAAATAAATTTCCACTTCCCTAAAATTTTTGTTTTTGTAGGCTAAGTACTTATCGGGCCGCCCTCGTATATGACTTTAGTTAGGTCTGATGGTCCTTTTGCCGAAATGATTGAGTTAGTTCTATTCAATTATGGTGACCTGGTTGTTTAAAATTCCATTTTTCAAACCAAATCAACGCACCAAAAAAATGTATGAATACGATAGAAATTTTTTAATGTCTCATATTCGAAACCTTTTTTATTCGAATCTCGTACATTAGAAAGTTGAGATATGTAAATATTCGTACGTACATGTTTCTGGACTTAATTTATTTTGTAATTATCCCATGCTTTACACTGGAAGGTCTTCTTTGGCTTAGTTTTATTATTTATTATTGATTTTATTTTCCAAAAAACTGGTTTTGTATCCATAGTGCTGAGAAATGACATTCAAAGTATATCTGTTAATTTCTTAAATAGAATTCTATGATACCATTATGTAGATACTAGCAGCAGATATTTAATTTTAGAGGAAGTGTCGAACTAATCTGAAATAGTTGCGGTTCATACCTATCTAAATATTACTGCCCTGGTTCACAAATTTATTCATCGCTAATCAAAAATATGAACAACCTTCTCTTAAAAAATTTCTAAATTTACTTATAATATACACGTACTCGGTAGCAAAAGGCAATCTTAAGGAATGAAAGGATCTTATAATTAGTAGTCAATAATTTTGTTTATTTGATATCCGCAGGCCAATTCTCTTTTTTCTTTAAAAGCCGTCGGGCCTTGCTTGTTTTTGTGAGCAGACGCGTTTCGACTACTTTGAGTCATCTTCAGTGTCTCTGAAGATGACTCAAAGTAGTCGAAATGCGTCTGCTCCCACAAATAAGCAAGGCCCGACGGCTTTTAAAGAAAAAAGATCTTATAATTGATAAAATGCCTGCAAGATTGATTCAGAGGGAAACACACCTATATAGGAACTGTTTCGGGAGCCGGAGTCCAAATATTACTCGGTTCGTGTTCCGTCGCTCCTCTCTGTGTACTGTGAATGACAAAATACATATACGAAAAGCTGCGAATTGTAATCAAAGCATCTGTGGGTGCGGCGTCGTATCATGCATTAACAGAAGTGGGTGTGAATCCATACTCGTATTAAGTATTAAACATATACACACAAGACTTCGCAATCGAACGTACCGCCTCAGTGGAACGAATTGGTTACACGCATGTGCAATTAGGCAAATCAAGCGAAAGCTTGAGCTTTGTGGTTGCGCCAGTCACAGAGAGATGGCACTAAAACACATTACATTTTGAACTTTGATCATTGAATATTTTAAATTAACTTCCATTTTTTAGTTGGTAGGCAATTAAGTCAGTATGGTTATGCTGTAAAAGAAAATTTAAAAAGCAAGAAAATCGAGAAGTATTTCGCCATTTGCTAGCTCAAGGCGTGCACCCGAGTTTATTATATTCCAAAGCACTAAGCCCGGGATAAGCGAATTAAGAATACGTTCAACTGCATACTCAAGGCATCCGCTCCAGTAAAAGTGCCCCAAGGCAGCTACGCCCGGGGCCTGCAGTTGAACTAATGATTGATTTATCAATCTGACTGCATACTCAAGGCGTCAGCACAAGTATTAGCGTCCTAAGGGAATTACGCCCGGGATCTGCAGTTAAAGTCTAAATAGATTGGTTTTCCCTCTGAATTACTAACAAATGTAATTAAAGTAAATATAAATCGTAGGAATTTTACAGCTCCATTAAGGCTCCAACTTTATATGTACGCAAACATAAAACCTCGTTAATTGTCTCTATAATTAATTAGTTAGTAAGAGAATTAATTATTAAAACATTGTATTAAATAAAAGTCAAGTCTTTAAACAAACGAATACCTTTTCACTGATATAATTGACAAGTATAAAGCAGCAGGTAAGTGTTATACAGGAATATCTTCTCTCCCGGGGGGCTCGGATGTGTATATAGGATACACATCATATCAAGCTCCCAGTTCATACCAGTATATATAGCGTGTACTGGTATTACAACAGAACCTATGTATCGGTTGATATGTAAAATATAGCAAAGAAGCTACTCCAGACATTCCATAAGAAAGAGCCATATGTACCATACAAGTTGCATTGTAATAACTGCAAAGGAATGTTTACTATTCTGTCTAATCTGTATTTGGCTCGGATTTCATAAATTCAAGGGTGGGTTTCTTTATTTTTTAACAGCCTTTTTATTTCATAATTTTTGGTGACAAAATGAACCACAACTAAATAATGACCTGGGCATATGCTGAATATACAATAATTTCCTTCAATAATTGGCGTAATTTTCCACTTGTCGGGAAAATTTTTGAGAAGGTTTGAGCCGCCGCATAATTATTTTATTGTATTAACAACAAATTTTTGTCTTGAGCTTAGGATTAGAATAAATAAACCATAAACCGTAGATTGCTGCTTGAGTCTTTTACTTACTTTAATTCGAAATTCTCATAAATTTGAGAAGAGATAATTTCTGGTGGTGCTCACCATGACTTATTTGTTGTGCTCTTTTCGTAGTAATCAATTCAGTTTTCTAGAAATTAAGTCGAAATTTATCTCGAAAACTCACAAATATTTACTTCAAATTCTCCAATCGCTTTAATTTTCCAAAAAACTCAATTACATAAGTGCTGATTAGCTTGCAAATTAAATATTTCATTCAGTTTTCACGATCTTGATGACTAGCTCCATATACAGGAAAACAAAGCTGCAAGTATACAAGTTTCTGATAAGACCTTTGCTATGCTATGGGTGTGAAACATTTATCCTGACCCAAGCGTCCGCAAACATATTGAACGCCTTTGAAAGACGGATTCTGAGGCGACACTAGACCAGAACCAATGGTGAATTCAGTACAAACATGAGCTGTATGAAATTTTTGGCGAGCCGCAATTCGCAAAAATTGTAAGACTGCAGAAGCTGCAATGGGCTGGTCACGTGAATCGTATGGACGCACAACGGATACCCAAAAAGGTAAATAATATACCGAATTCTTCACAAGACCAGATAAAAAGTGCTGGTCTCAAAATAATATCGGGCTTTATGGTGGTAAAAGAGGCGTTGTAGTAGATTTGAAAAAGCTGAGGTGTTTGAGTATTAAAAGGAAAGTAAAAAAATGTTTCATAAAATTTAATGAATTAGACCCAAACGAGTGGGGCTGTGAAATGAAAAAAATGAATTAAACCCAAAAGAGTGGGGTTGGGAAATGAAAAAAGCAAGTTTAGAGCCAATGCAAACTTCTGACATACTATTACCTGATATGTAGTAATCGAGCAGTCACACAAGCAAACAGCTCGAAAACCTTCCTATCTCCTATTCAAAATTTTAATGGCAGGTTTAGAAAAATATTTAATTATTTACATTCATAATCGTAATTTGTAAAATAGTTTTCTTTCTCATTATCATTATCAAATGTAATTTTGTATCAATTTTCCTTTATGTTAAATTTAAATGTTTCCTAATAATTATATTTGCAATGAGATTTAGTTTTTATTTCTATTTTTAATCCTCCTCATTTTTCTTTACTTCAATTTAATTTTGTTTTTAAAAATTTTAAACCTGCCACATAAGATTTCGAGTATGGGAACGGAAGGCAAGCTAACTAGGCTGAGCTCAGCTAATGAAAAGAAGAAAAGGTCGAGAATTTTTGGGATGGATGGTGGGTAGATTTATGATCGCGACAGAGAAAAGACGTCGAGGAGTCCGCTTCAAATCGCCAAGCAGCGAGGTCGACGGAAGATCGCGAGACTGCAAGCACGGTGGACGGGTTTGAGTGGCGCAAATGACCTGACTACATAAAACACGTCTAGGATTCCCCTATTTCGAACTAATTAAAATAATCATCTAGGTGATCAGTTGCAGAAAACGAGTACTCGGTTAGATAGTAGTTATATTTGGTATAAAAACCAAAAAGGAATTTGATTCGAACGAGACTCATCCCGGTCCTGAAAACATGTAACAAAATAATATTAGTTAAAGGGGAGTTCGATTTAGTCGCTCGAGTGTGACGTATGTGGATGTAGAGGTCGTGTGGTGATGTCTTCAGGCCACAGCAGCGGCTCAGGTCAACAATTTCCATTTAACACTTTATAGGAATCTTGCCATTAATTGCGTGTTTGAACTGTGAATTTTCCGTGGCCCACATTTTGCGGATTTATTGCAGCAAGGAAAGTACAATGTATGAGTGTTTCTCGTATTTAAACCTTGTGTTGCCTCAAAATGCCAATCAATGTAAACTAAGTAATTGCCTGGACATGTACTTCAATGGCAGGCAAAAATAAAATTATGAGGGTGGATTTGTCCTAGCTGTAAAGATAAACGTGACGCGATCAAGAAATTGGATATATCGAAGCTGCCCCCCATTTTAGTTGTACATGTGAAAAGATTTTATGCCGACTCAGAGGGGTTAGGAAGCACGCACAACAAGAAGCAGCCTAATAGCAGGTGTTGGTAATGAGTTAAAGGGTTTTAGGGGAAGGAGATAGTACCGGTACGATTCTAGAATGGAAACTTAAAATCAAGATACATGGAATAGATGTTGCGGACTCTTTTATATGAGTGTATGGAGAACGAGGGCCTATGACATTATAACATTTTGAGACTTGTATGCAAAGGCAAAATATCAGATTGGATAATTAGTGACACCGGACATAGTGTAGCGTTGAAATTGAGATTGTATGATTAGAAAATAAAATATTAGAGGGGCAATCCTCATGCGTTGACAAATCGACAATACATTGCTCAACAATAGTGGGGATAACACTCTTGGAAACGACGGTTTTCGCAGGTACCGCATTCGGTGAATTATTTGCGTGGAAGCCACGATTTGCTAAAGTAGAGTGCAATCAACTAATTCAAGAACCTGATAAAGAATTGGTTTGTGCAACAGCAGAAGATAGCATAGCGGTGTTAGTTAATCAAATTTTCGAAGAAGAGTTATTGTTTTTAGAACATGGATTGCAGCCAAAAATACCTCCAGTGATCATCGAATTATATTTATGACAGTTTCTTCGAAGTTATGCGAAAGTCACATGCCACTTTTATGAATATTCCAACTCACACCGCCGATATCAAGGTAACATACCAATTTATTCGAGCTGTAAGTACAAAGAGGATATTGAAATACGGTTGGCACCTCAAGAACGGTAACTATTGCAAATTATATCTTTTCTGAACACGGGCATTTATTTGAGTTGCAGTGCATGTGTCACTTTTTGTGTAGAAGCGTATAGCAGTGTTTCCTTTTTTCCAATTTATACCTTGAAGCTCAAGTCACTAAGAGCATCCGTGATGTTATAGGCAAATGTGCAAGTACTAAAGTTAACGAGGAGGAAAAAAGGAAAAAACAAAAAATATATGAGCATTATTGTTATTGTAGATAACTTCATTGAATTTAAATAATTATCAATAATAAATTTTTTTTATCATTGGAGAAAGATGGGCACGTCAAATTGATCAACTTGCAAGCATGTTCTATGTACATTTTTTTATTTTTAACTTATGCTTATTTGCACAAGAGAAGACCCCTAATGCAATCCTAATATAGAATTTTGTGTAGACTTAATTATGAAATTGACGTTTACTGGTAATTTCGACCAACGAAGGGTTTATATCTATTAAATATTGAACTTTATCCATACAAAGATAACGAAAAACACGAAAGCATGTATTATTGTTTAACAGCGGTATAAAAAATAATAATGGATGATTAAAACTTGAAAACACGGTCTTTCCGTTTCGTTCTACCTGACCGGGTATAGGACCCGCATCGATGGCAGGCTCTTTCACTAACATGGGCTAGCCATCGGGCGCGCTCCTCTGTTTCTTTATTTAACAGGGGCCAGAGTGCCTTCCACTCGCGTGTCCTTTTATGGTATAGAGCTATGTGATTCCATCACATAATTCTATAATATAAATTGGCCACGTCTATATTTCTCATTTGATGGTAAAATTCATGCAAATTATATTTGTATGAGGGGAAATATATGGCCACGTCTACGTTTGGATCTTGACCCGGTTGGGAGGGTGCGAGGGGGTACCACCTCCATCAGAATGCCCCACTCTAATTTATGGGCCATAAGAATCATCGGTAACGACGAAGTCCTCTGAAGTCCGTCTGTCTTCCCCAGGTCCAGTTTGTCCTTTGAGTCAGCAATTTCCTTTGACTCTTAGCAGGTTACCTCCTTTTCGACTTCGGTCGACATTTATTTGACCCCAGAAATTCGTGGATGTGAAATTCTTTTGTAGTGGGTCCTTGTGCTGGGGGAACGAGCCTGCCCCACGACACCGCAACGCTAGCCTGCCAGCGCGTTCACGCGTCCCCAGATAAGGCCAATCTCAGCGGATCCCAAAATCCTCTTCTGCTGAGGCAGCAAACTTTCGATGCAGTCCTAAACGGACATTCTCTATACCTAATATCACTACAGATATCTTCTTAAAATAATTAATTGAAGTGCTCGAATGAATGTTCTAAATTGTGCGGCTATGTTTGGCATGGTTTGAAATGTACCGATTACTGCACAAACTGCCATGGGAAAACTTGCAAAAACTCGTACAGGTACAATATTATAAATCTCGAAGAAGAAATTACTGATTATAATAACTTCGATGATTTCGGTTTAAAATTGAACAATGGCAATTTGGACAGTCATTTCCATCTTCAAGATGATGATTTTCAACAAAAGACCCCTCCTGTCCACAGCGTCAGAAAGCACGCTTACAAAAATAAGTAACAAAGTTTTAAAAATGGTAATTTTTATATTAAATAAATAAATATTCTAAATTCAATCATATGAAAAATATTCAGTAATAATTTTATGCTATTATTATGAATCCTCTTTTTCGTATAATAAAAAAATTGTTTTTTTAAATTTGTTTAAGCAAAGATTGTTTAAATAATCATACAGCTTTAAAATGAAAATATTTGTGTTTAGTACGTTGAAAGGTATATGTATTGGGTCTATAACTTAATCCCTAGAGTAAGGATGATCAGTATTGAAGATATACAGATCGAATCGAAGCCAGCGGTGAAGTACCTGGGGCTACTGATCGACTCGAAGATGAGTTTCTCTGAGCAAATTAGGGCAACGGCTGAGAAGGCTGCTTCGGGAATATCGGCCCTGAGTCGACTTATGGCCAACGTAGGGGGACCCAGCCCATCAAGAAGACGCCTCTTGATGAGTGCTGTAGGGTCAGTGCTAATGTATGGAGCAGAGGTATGGGGCGACGCTCTCAGCAAGGAGGTATACCGAAAACGATTGGCACAGGTACAGAGAAGAGGAGCACTGAGAATTGCATCTTCGTATCCAACAGTCTCCGACTCGGCGGTGAGAGTGATTGCAGGCGTGATACCTGTCGCCCTCCTTGCTAGAGAGCGCCGCGCTATTTACCTGCGCCGAAACGAGGATGCGAGGGAGATCGTTGTCCGATTGGCAGCAGTCTTGGAGGAATTGCACGAAGGGAAGGTGGGCTGCGCGCCTCATCCCGGATGTGAGACCGTGGCTAAATCGAAGGCATGGTGAGACTGACTTCTATCTGACCCAGCTTTTGAGCGGGCACGGGTGTTTTCAGTCTTACCTGCACAAGATCGGCAAGTCACGGTCTCCCGATTGTCGGTTTTGCCCAGGAGAGGAGGACAATGCCTGTCACACATTTTTTGCGTGTACCAAATGGGCCAGGCTGCGAAGGGAATTCTACAGGGAGACGGGAGAGCTCACCCCGGATAATATAGTCGCGGTGATGCTCGAATCGGTTGACAAATGGAACCAGGTGGCACATTATGCTCGGGCAGTCCTAAAATATAAAAGGGACTCACAGCAGCCGGAGGCACTGGGGCTGGGGGTCGCTCTTCTGGCAATTCCTCTTCCCCCCTCCCCTCCCGCTAGGAAAGGGACTCCCCAGCTTGAAGGCGCCCCACGGCGTAACAAAACGAGACCTGGCCCGAAGTAATGTGTCAAACAGTTCCAGGCTAGGTTCTCAGATTGACAGGGGAAGTGTTTAGTGGGTAGTCCAAAGGTATCCTCCATGGGAGTCCCACACTGCCAGACTCGGCGGGCATAAATGCCTTCATGTCCGAAATACTGCTGGAACGCAACAAAAGGAAGTCATTTTTGTATCAGATTGTTACTGGTGATGAAAAATGGACTCATTGCGACTACCTCAAGCGCAAAAAATCATATGAGAAATCCGGCTAACCAGCCAAATCAACGCCCGGAATATGCGACCAGACACGAGGCAATAATTTTCCATCATGACAACGCTCGGCCTCACGTTGCTTTTCCGGTTAATAACTATTTGGAAAACAATGGATAGGAAGTTTTACCCCACCCACCTTATAGCCCAGACCTTGCCCTTTCTGACTACCATTTGTTCCGATCGATGCATAACGCCCTCACTGGAATACGGTTCACATCAGAGCAGGATATCAAAAATTGGCTTGATTCATTCTTGGCTGCCAAGCCGGCGCAGTTCTTATGGGATGGGATCCAAAAATTGCCAGAAAGATGGAAAAGGTCATAGCTTCAGATGGGCAATACTTTATTTTGTTATAAATATAATAAATTAATTAATTTATAACAATATAAAAGCATCTTTGGGGTTAAGCAATGCGATAATTAGGCTTGTATGTTTGTGTTTTATCGGATTGAAAAAAAGATGAAAATTGTTTCACTATAAGCCGAGAAAACGCAATTTTTTCTTATATCCATTTTGAGATTTAAAATTAAATTTTCCTAAACAATTTTTTTTTTGTATTTTTCACGCGCGATGCCGATCGTTTTTGTTATTGTAATTGTTAGAACTGGTATAAACCAAACAATCTAAATTGTCATAGTTATCTAAATAGTTCACTATTGGCACTACTGTCAATGCCTTGATTATGTCATTCTGTTCGGTCGAATAATACTCACTCTTGTGTCAACTGTTTTTTTGTGCTAACTAGATTATAAATAAATCTCAGTATACCAATTTAATCTATTGTTATTTTCGACCAATCCCATCAGTAATATAAGCTATTATTATATATACATTGAAAATTTTTATCCCGAAAAAGCTCCAAAACACATAGCTAATGGTTCAAATATTACCATTTCATTGTTTATAATTTCATCGCAAATGCCGGTCAACTTTGACCAGTTAAACTAATGCACACAATTCAATTTTTTTCGAAAAAAAAAAGAAATGCCGTTTAAAGTATTTGATTTAAATTAATGTTGCAGTTACCGAGATATTCAATTTATTTTATTAGCAAAAACAATGTTACAGTTCTAAACAAATTGCAGTAACCAGCAACGAATAAAATCAAGAAACACGTCATGTTCGAGGATCATACTATTATTAACAAAGTTGAAAGAATTTTGACTTCTGAGGTATTTGTTATAGTTATACCCATAAATGTCTCCCTTGATAATTTTTTCAGATTTTTTAAGATCACGGGTGTCCATTCGCGAGGGAGGAAACACATTTTTCATGTATTTCCCCCCCTGTGCCCCCACTGAAGCAAAAACTGTCAGTTTAAGAACTGTTTTGAAAAGCTCTCATAGAGAACTTTCAGTTGATACTCATATCGGCTACCTTTGGTGAAATTTTTTTTCAGGGGCCACTCCTCTGTACTGTAATCATCGATTCATGGCCTATTTTTTCGAATCCTAGAATGGTTACAAAGCCCTTTTGCTAGGAGCTCTCTCCTGCCTCTTCGACTTGTATGTACTCATCTTCATGATACCTATCACTCCTGAAATTTTCATGCAAATCCCAGCAAAGCGGTAGTGTCTAAGTCGGTAAAAAGTGCATATGGCTCCATAGCCATATGTTTCCATAGTAATACCGGGCATATTGTTCCATAGTAATGCAGGAAAATTCAAATCGCTATAACTTCATTAAATACTATTCGATCTTTATGAAACTTTCAGAACAGATCAGTCATCTGTGTGCTAAATTTTATTGAATTTAAGGGTACCGTTTATATTTTTTTGCAAGAAAACATAAAATCGATAAATCATACTATTACTAACAAAGCTGAGTGAATTTCGACTTCTCATGTATTTGTTGTTGTACTCATTGAGGCCTACATTCATGATTTTTTCCAGATTTTTCGGATGGAAGGTGTCCAATCGCGAGGGGGGGGGGGGGGTACGCGAAAAGTTCGTACATTTCCCCTTCCCCTGCCCCCTCGGTTTTCATACGGCAATTTTAAGACTTGTTTTGAAAAGATCTCATTGAGACCTTTCCAATGACACCCTACTCGACTACCAATGGTGAAAAAAAATTTTTTGTGCTGGAGACCCCCCTTAAACCCCTTTGAAAAAATTTTCCCCCTTGAACTTTCAAGAAGTCACCACTTCTGACCTTTCCACAAAGTTTCATGGCTGTAGCCTCTTTAGTTTCGGAGAAAAAGTGCTGTGACCCACAGACGGACGGATGGACGGACGGACGGACGGACATAGGTCGTGATTGCAAAAGGGTTTTGTATTTTAGTACAAAACCCTAAAAATGCCTGAAGCCGCCCCAATGATCCGATTTGAATTTGATAAAAGTGCGTTTGACGGAGAGGTTCTCTTTTATTTGCTAAAAAATTTTCTTACTTCCATATGTTTTAGTTTCTGACTTGCATGACTTTAAAAATTTTTAAATTTTTTTTAAATAAATTTAGATTGCAAAATAATTATATGAAATCTACTGAATCGATTTCGATGTAAATTGGTGTGCTGTTTTATTATACAAGTATGATAACCATTTTCTGGGCAAATTATGATTATAAGTGGTAAAAAAATAGCAAATAAGAAAAGGCGTTTTCTTCCTATTTTAGGTTTTTGTAAGATAATTTTACAAAACCCTACAAAAATCGCGTTCTGACTGTCCGTCCGTCCGTCCGTCCGTCCGTCCGTGTTTCACAGCAGTTTTTCTCGGAAACTACTTAAGCTAGAAACATCAAATTTTGTGTGTAGGTGTAAAGTGGTGCTCTCTTCAAAGTTCAACTACAAGAAAAAATTATAAAGCATTTAAGGGGCGTCTCCCCATATAGGGAAGTGACCCCCCGAAAAAAAAAAATTTCATTGAAGGTAGCCGATATGGGTATCAAATGAAAGGTCTTGATAAGAACTTTTCAAAACAGGTCTTAGTTTGGCAAAGTTTGATTCAAGGACCGCACAGGGAGGGGAAATAAACGAAAAATTGGTGTCCCCCCCTCGCGATTGGACACCTGTGATTTGAAAAATCTGAAAAAAAATCAGGAATGTAGGCTTTGGTGAGTACAACAACAACAAATACGTGAGAAGTCGCAATTCACTCAACTTTGTTAGTAGTAGTATGATTTATCGATTTTATGTTTTCTTGAATAAAATCTTAACGGTACCCTTAAATTCAATGAAATATACATAGATGACTGTTTATAAGATTGATCTACACTAAAAGTTTCATAAAGATTGAATCATACTTAGCGAAGTTATAGCGGTTTGAATTTTCCTGTATTACTATGGAACAATATGCGCTGCATTTATTAGTATGGCAACATATGGCTATGGAACAACATGCGCTTTTTACCGACTCAGACACTATAGTTTTGCTAGGATTTGCATTAAAATTTCAGGAATGATAGGCGTCATGTAAATCTTTGAGAATCGGTTCAGCTAGTGGTATCAGTAATCGTAAAACAAAATAGTGGCTGTTTTAAATGCGAAGTTTGAATAATTTTCAGGTATTTTTTCCCATCTTCAACGTTTAAGGTGCATGCTTTGAACACTTGATTCAATTTAATGATTAACTGAAGATGAGTACCTACAATTAATGCTCATAAGTGAAGCAAGTCAAGGAGGCGGGAGAGAGCTCCTAGCAAAAGGGCTTTGTAAACATTCTAGGATTCGAAAAAATTGGCCATTAATCGATGATAACAGCACAGGAGAGTGGCCCTTGAAAAAAAAATTCATCGAACGTAGCCGATATGAGTATGAAATGAAAGTTTTCATGGGAGCTTTTCAAAACAGTTCTTAAACTGCCAGTTTTTGCTTCAGTGGGGGCACAGGGGGGAAATACATGAAAAATGTGTTTCCTCCGTCGCGGATGGACATCTGAAATAATTATCAAGGGAGATACTTATGAGTATAACAATAACAAAAACCTCAGAAGTCGAAATTCGTTCAACTTTGTTAATAATAGTATGATCTTCGTATTTCATAGTTTCTCCAATAAAATCGTCTTTGACATGTTTCTTGATTTGATTCGATCTGGTGACTGCATTTCGTAAATTGACATGAGCGTAGGTCTGTTTACCCAACTTGTTTAATATTTATTGCTTTTTTGGAGCAAGGATAAACAAGTTTTAACCAATCACATCTTATAGAAAATTTAATTACACAACTTTTATTACCTTACAACTTTGCTCTAAAATGAATCGTTTTATAGTTAGAGATTAGAAAAGTATGAAAATCTCTAACTTCAAAACGATTCATTTTAGAGCAAAGTTGTAAGGTAATAAAAGTTGTGTAATTAAATTTTCCAATTTTTTTGGGAGGGAGGATAGGTCGATTATTGTTAAACAAATTATTCCACAATTTTTTCTGCAAAATCAGTATGCCCCCTCTTAACATCCAAATTTAGTTGGTAATTTAATAATCCGTCCTGGTCTGTTTAGCATAAAGTAAAATTGAGGAAAAGTTTGAAAAGATTTATCCTAGAAAACTTCTTAAAAATCGTTTCAGTACTGGCTTCTATAGTCAGTCCTTAAGGCAAGGGCCTGAGCACGGCGGCAACACTAACGACCCATTTCCCCTTCAGAACTTACAATTAGACTGTTGTTCCACACGGAATCCATTTCATGACCAGACAGGCTTACTTTCAACCCGTTCCAATTATCCTTCGTTGCCAGGAAGAATCATTAGATTTTTGGCTGACGAAATCCTTAACGGATTTTACAGAGTGACGAAATGCCGACTTCCTACGTATACGTACGGAGCCGTATACGTATAATTTGCCTCGAATTGCAGTCATCGGAGCCTCCACGGAGTGCCGGCAGCGTCTTGAGATTTCTGACGAAATATCTATTGAAAGTTTCAAGTCATTCACTGCTCATTCCTTATTTATTTCTTATTCTCATTCCGCGTACGAATAGTGCTGAATGAGTCAAAGTATTGTGCGAGTAAGATACGCGAAACCGAATATTTACCTGTATGTCGTGGTCGTCTTCGAATTGAGTACAGCACACCTTTAGCATCGAAGGCGATCTTGTTATCTTGGCGCGTTTGCGGAATTCGCGTAGATACTCTTTGACTATTCGCATTGGTTTTAGATTACACACTCTCGTATTCTGATAAGAAATTGATATGTTACTAGCAAATCACATTTTTAAATAAATTTCAGTGATTTACGGGGTGACTTCTAATAAATTTTGCGCGATCGAGTATATAAATCATAACGTCGGCGGAAGCTTTAGAGTGCGCAAAGTTTTCGTAAGAAATTTCAAGGAACGCGGAATTCGTGACGTGTCAGTATTGAGCGCGAGTTATTTTAAGTGTTTTGTGATATTAATTGTAGGGCTTAATTAACATAGCAAGCAGTGTAAGTTGAATTTTAACGATTATTTTGTGGTTTTGTGGTGATTTCTTTCAGTTTCGCTGGAATGCTATGTTGGAAAATTCTATCATTCATACCACGTGGTACACTTCAATGGACTTTTTCCTGTTGGTTTTTAGTCAACGTGCGTTGAAATAATAAGTGAAAAGTTTTAGGGTCAAAAATGTTATTCAGAAGCAGTGGCTTTTTGACAATTATTTATAACTGGATGCATGGTCTAGCCCGAAAAACTATTATTCTCGGATTTCTAAATTAATGGTGTTGACGACATGTTATATTAATTGAATGACTTTTCTCGGTGATACATAATATCCTTACTGAAATTTAATATTTTTAAAAAAGAAAAAAATTTTTGCTGCAAAGGCTCCGATGAAGAACAATGTTTTTCTTTTGCTTAGGATACTGGCTGTTTCACCAAGAACAACAAAAATTTGCTTCTCACTTTTAAATTTCAAATGGATTACGTATTTTCCAATTATCCCAGTGCTCCCTTACATTTACGCAAAGTGATCATTTGGTCCATTTCAAAATTCGCTCCGAACTGGATGCAGAAAATGTGATGGTGATGGGATTTTTCTTGATACCTGTTTTATGCAAATCATAACTGTAGGAATATAGTCACAGGGTCAATCAGCGGGTTTGTGCGGATTGCCCCAGAAAAATTGTGTGAAGGGTATTGCAACAGGATTTCAAATCGTACGAGAATTGAAACGAGTTTGAGCTGATAAGTAAAAGTGGTCCCCTAAACTTCTGTGCCTTCTATGACCAAGCAAGCGTGATGATACCAGTATACATACATACGTATGCAAAATTATTAAATAATCATCACTTGTATCAAGTGGAAAGTAATTTTGGTCATACTTTAGATGGCTTGTCCAATAAAATCACTTGTTTAATAAGATCATTTTGCAATTTGACAAAGTGGATGAATACAGAAGATAATGTATTCAGTCTAAATTCTTATATTAGTGTGAAGTGAATGAGACCCAATCGAAGTACTAAGAAGTTGTCGGACGTTTGATCAATCGTATCAGAAAATTCTCTGACTGGTTTAATGATAGAATATTTTCAAATTCGGTCCTACAAACTAATACACGAATCATGATTTAATGCACGTTTTTGAGGATCTTTTTGGTTTCTGTGTGACAACTGTTTATCAGAGAACACAGATGCTAGGAATATTTTATTTTTTTATTTGTTTTTCACTGCTCGATACCCTTTTGCTTAGTTACATATATACATGTATTTTACAGATTTTTGAGAGATTTTGATTGCTCCGTGGAGTGAGGAGATATTGAATTGAAAAAGTTATTTTTAAAGAAAATTCAGGCAACTTTTGTTTAAACATAGTTAGGAACTTAACATCGAACTACCCACAATACTGGTTTTATAAAAATTAAGAACACACTCTTGCCTTGATTAGTAGTTGACCAAGGAACAGCTGGTGACATCTATCTCTTACAATGTTGCCAACCTTGGCAAAACAAAACATAGTAAAATGATATTGAAATTACAACTGAATAAAGGTGTAGTGAAAATGGTAGATGTAAATGTCCGTGAAAGACTGCAGCGATGGTCTGCTGCCTCAGTGAAAGAGGATGGTAGGACCCGCTGAGATTGGCCTTGTCTGAGGACGTGTGAATGCGCTGGCAGGCTAGCATTGCAGTGTCGTGGGGTGGGTTCTTTTTCCCAGCACAAGACCCACTTCAAAAAAAATTTCGCATTCACGAATTGAAGCGATCTAATGCCGATCGACTGGTTCGAGGCCGAGGTAACCTACTAAAGGGTAAATTGTCTATAGCCAGTAACAAACTAGGCCGGGAGAACACAGAGGGACGTAAGAGCAGACTTCGTCGTTGCCGACGATATTTATGGCCTATAAATAAGAGTAGGGCATCCAGGTCGACGCGGTACCTCCTCGCACCCTCCCAACCGGATCAAGATTCAAATGTAGACGTGCCGATATGATTCCCATTTAAACTCATACGAACATAATTTGTATGAATTTTTCCCTTAAATGAGAAATATAAACATGGCCAATTTATGTTATAGTATTATGCGATAAAATCACAACACTATAACATAAAAGGGCACGTAAGCGGAAGGCCACTCTACCCGGCTAAGAGATCCTATAACGCAAAAAGAAAGGGAGGAGCGCCCCGATGGCTAGCTCATTTTAGTGGAGAGGCCGGCCATCTTTGCGGACCCCATACCCGGTCAGGGTTAATGAAAGGAAAGGCCGAACGTTCTCTTTCTCTCTAACTAAACATTGTTATTTCTATTATTTTTATACTTCATTGTATCAATTTTTACAATCTCACGTAAACTATATATGTATGTATCTTCTTTCGATAAAGTATTTCTAACACAATTCACAGAGTCGTGAATCGTGAATGAATCAACTCCGCTTTTCTTAAAAAAAAAATTAAATTATTATTATTATATATTATTATTATTATGCAAAAAGACGAAAAATTTAAGGAAAATTTAGAAGAATTAGAATATTGTTTAGAAAGATTTAAAAAAATTTAAGAAAAAGCTCAAGAAAATCAATAATTGTATCAAAAAACGACAAAAAACTTTAAGGAAAATTTACGAAAATTAAGAATTGTATAAAAAGGGCAAAAAAAAAAATTCGTAAAAATTTGAGAAAATTAATGATATAAAAAATAACAAAACGGTACTTACCCAACATCCTCGCCGGGCACCCGCTGATGATGTGGGTGAATTCTGCAATTTAATTGAAATGGGGAGGAAAATTCCAAATCACACTTTTGCACTGTATATAAACCAATTTCCTTAAACAAATATGATAACGAGTCGATCTGCTTTGGGTCAACTACATTTATAAGTGGTTGCGTTATAGCTACTTTTCGGATCGAAATCATATCAAATTTATTTACACTCGGTTGATGTTACTAGCACATAAGATTCTCGAGAATTCTTTTTCTGGTGGGTTCAAGTCTATTTGGTAAAACACTCATGACTCGAGCAATAATTATGAAGCTTTCGTCGTAGCATCGCGCACTCTCCGCCTTCTATCTCGTGTCGTGGTTCCTCTCGAAATCTCGAGCAATTCCAAAAACTTGTCTTCTGTTCCTCGCGCAACCGGTAAAATCGACTCAGCTGAGTTCAATCAGCCCAGTTAACTTGCCTTCCGTGAGCTAATACAGCGTTGGAGTGTATTACATCAGCGTTCCAAAACTCGGATTCTATGTGCAGATTTACAATTTTTAAAACAAAATTTAATTGACGTAAAAATATTAAATGAAATGAAGAAAACTTAAATGAAGTAAAGAAATTTAAATGAAGTAAGGAAATTTTAACTGGAGGAAGGAAATGAAGATTTTTAATAGTTATGAAAGTTAAATCTCATGATGAATAAAATTAAATGGAGACACTTTAATTTTAATATAAAGGAAAATGTATATAAATTAACATTTAATATAAATGGAAATTGATATGAACTAACATTTAAGAAAAATAATAAGAAGAAACGGTATTCTACAATTTATGAGTACAATTAAATTTTTTTTTTTCAAATCTGCCGCAAAATTCCGAGTAGGAGATAGGAAGGTTCTCGAGCAGTTTGCTTGTGTGACTGCTCGATTAATACAACTTTTGGATGTTTTATAATATCTGCCACAATCATTGCATTCACATTTAGGTTTTCAGTACGTAGGAGTTGGTGTTCCCTCATAAACTTTATTCGGGAATATGATTTCCCACATTTATTGCGTGCTCATTCAATTCATAATGATTGCATTGGAATAGAGCAGGATTCGAGGCCAAAGCCTTATGACAATGAAATTGCTCTGCCCGAATAAATGTCTTACCGTATATCTCACAATTAGGTTCATTGGTATGTACTACTTGATATTTTCTCGACCCGTCTGCCCTGACAAATGATCTGCCGCCTCCCGGCACTCATACAAATTACTGTCCGAATGAATAAGCATAGATCCAGTCAAAGCAAGTCTGTGCATATATGATTTATAGCAAATTTCACATTTGCATAAACCGTTTCAGTGTATTTCCCAAAAATATAAACAAAGTTATTGCTGCCATTTTTATTCGTTGTACTTTTTAGTTGATCATACGTCGACGTTTCGAAGCACACACCTGCTTCTTCATCAGTGATAAAATAAATAATCTTACATTTTCCTTAAAGCTACTTATATACCTAGTACTTTTACAATTTCAACCCTTACACTCGCTAACCTAATTACTTCCTTAAGTGGTTTTTGCGGCTAATTACTCTCATAAGGAGTGAGAAATTATTAGATAGATCGGTGTTTAAAAGTATCTCCTGTGGTTGTGTTGCTATAACCAGGCTTTCGTAGGCGTCCAATTTGTACCTTAATTTGAGTTCTTTGATTAACTCAAGATTCTCGTCGCTTATGCTGTGCTTCTGCTCTACAATGTGTCTTCCTACCGAAGAATTAATTGTCCTGCTGCTTTTGTTGAGCCTAACTGCCGCTTCCGCCTCCTTGATATGTTCCTTAAACCTTGTTTTAATTAATCGCTTCGTCTAACCTATATAAACATGTGAACCCTCTGTACAGCTTACCCGGTAAATTCCGCTAACTTCCTCCTTGGTTTTCTTGTCCTTAGCTGATCTCAACATCGTCTTTAGTTGATGGTTCCTCTGTGTGTGACGACCTGAATATCATACGCTTTAAATATTTTTTTAACTTTGTTTGTTAGGCCAGAGTATAGTACTGATGGGATTGGGCGAAAATAATACTCACTCTTGTGTCAACTGTTTTTCTGTGCTAACTAGGTTATAAATAAATCATGGACTAAAAACATCCGCATCATAAACTTACAGTTTCCATAGTTAGATATTCCACTAAGCTTTTCGAAATTGACTGTAATTCCGGAACTTGTTGCTGTTGAAGATAATGGCGACGGCACTGGCATCTTGTCCCCACGCGACATCGCGTCTTCCTTGAATGTTGACACTTTTTGTGGAAGACTTGTTTGTAAACATCGCACCTTCACTCTTGTCGAAGACTCTACATAAATTTTCTTGTAATAATTTACTTTTCACTGTTTCACTACACAATTTAATGTTCGAATTTTCTAAAGCCATGATAAGCGGGTCATAGTCTGGGGGTAAACCGCTTAGCATTAACACTAACAGAAAATCATCTTCTAATGGGGCGTTTATGTCTCGTAATTGTTGATCCAAGTCCGTGATTCTCAAGATATACGCTTCCATGTCACTAAATTGTTCCAATTTTAATCCAAATAACGTGCGTAAGAGTCCAAGACGACGACACAGCCCCCTGTCTTCATAGGCTGTCTTTAGGTTGTTCCATGCCTCGTAACCAGTAGCAGAATTTCTAACGTTGAACCATCAAACATATCTTTGCGAGTACCCGTAGTTGTTTGCGGTTGTCATTGACCTTGGGAACACCCGGTGCAGATTCTTCGATGCAATCCCATAAATCTTGACGAACAGAATCCACTCCTAGGTAAAGATTCTGTGTTAATTGGGGGATAATATAGAATTATAGCCGAGTCAAGACGCATTTGTTGGTGCGCATCCAGTGCATGTCGTAGTGAGTGGGGAATTGGAGTCGCGTCATGGACTGTGGTGACGGAATCCCGTGTCGTGCCGGAAAATAGTGCAGGGCCCATAACCTGATGGGATTCGGTCGAATAATACTCACTCTTATGTCAACTATTTTTCTGTGGTAACTAGATTATAAATAAATCTCAGTATACCAATTTAATCTATTGTTATTTTCGCCCAATCCCATCAAGTACCGTTATTCCATGGATCTGTTCAAGCTGTTCATTTTGTGCGTACAACGTTGTTAGTTCGTCCTGCCTTTGCCGCTTCATTTTTTTTGTGAATTAATTGTTCAACTATTATTGCTGGGAATCCATTTACAGTTGCTGTCTTGACAATGTTATCACGTTCTTTTTTGAACTCTTCGCTACTCAACGGTATTGTTGTTAGCCTATGAACCATCGAGTGATAGGCTGCGATTTTTTGCTGATACACGTGGTAGGAATCGTTGGTGATCGTTCGCTGCGTTCTTGAAGGCTTCCTGTAGATGCCAAATTCTAGGTGTTGATCGTTGCGTATAATTTTTAGGTCCAGGAAATTCAATACGTAGTATACCTCTTCTTCCATCGTAAATCGTATGTTTTGGTGAATGTTGTTGATTTTCTCCAACGTTACCATAGCTTCGTCCTTTTTCACCACGGTGAAGATATCATCGACGTATCGCCACCATATTCAAGGAGTTATTTGGAGATTGTCCATTTTTTCTTCAAATTTGGCCATAAATACCTTAGCTATTAGCGGAGAAAGGGGGTTCTCCATCACGGTCCCGTCCGTTGTTTTAAAAAACTTACCTCTGAAGGTAAAATAATTCTCCCTCATGCATAATGCTGTCAATTTTACATATTGTTATTTTTTCTGTTCACGATCTGCATTGCCACCTTGTAACCACTCTTCGAAAAAACATAGTGCCTCTTTGACAGGAATACTTGGAAAGAGTGCATTAACACCAAAGGAAACCAACACCTCGTCTTCGTGGATGTGTAGACCTTTGATTTTCTATACTAAATCACATGTGTTATGTACTGATCACCTACTCAGTTCCTTGCCAATGTTTCCGATTTCTGCAACCAAATATTTTCCAATGTTATATGTTGAGGAATTGGAGTCCGCTATAATTTCCCTCATCTCGTTTCCATTTTTAGGGTTTTGTAAAATAATTTCAAAAAAACCCTACTAAAATCGCGTCCTGTCTTTCCGTCTGTTCGTCCGTCCGTGTGTCACAGCACTTTTTCTCGGAAACTACTTAAGCTAGAAACATTAAATTTTGTATGTAGGTGTAAAGTGGTGTTCTCTTCAAAATTCAACTACAAAAAAATTTTATAAGCTATTTAAGGGGGGTCTCCCCATATATGGGAGTGACCACCCGGAAAAAAAATTTCATCAAAAGTTGCCGACATGGGTATCAAATGAAAGGTCTTGATAAGAACTTTTCAAAACAGGTCTTATTTTGGCAAAGTTTGCTTCGAGGGGAGCAGAGAGAGGGGAAATACACGAAAAATTTGTGTCCCGCCCCTCGCGATCAGACACCTGTGATCCGAAAAATCTGAAAAAAATTATAGTGGTAGGTGTTTATGAGTAC
Source organism: Odontomyia ornata (assembly GCA_963969285.1). Taxonomy (NCBI): domain Eukaryota; kingdom Metazoa; phylum Arthropoda; class Insecta; order Diptera; family Stratiomyidae; genus Odontomyia; species Odontomyia ornata. Next base: position 236,737,373 of record OZ017741.1, on the reverse strand, counting down.
AACAACAACAAATACCTCAGAAGTCAAAATTCGCTGAACTTTGTTAATAATAGTATGATATTCGAATTTCAGATTTGCCGCAATAAAATCAAATAGGTACTCGATATTTAACTAGCCCTACAAAAGGTCCTTAAACCATGTAAGTTTCATGAAAATCGAATGATATACACGGAAGTTATAGCCATTTGAAATTTCTCCAATTACAACAACAATAACACATGATTTTGGTATTTTACGGACTCTCCATCGAATCAGTCACTGCAGTTTAGATTTGATCTTCTTCAAATTTTCAAATAAGGGCAATAACATTAATATTTTTAGGAGTTCATGATTTGAGTGATTTTTGTTGGTTTGCAACAAAATGGCGCCCGTTGAATAGAAAAACAATGGATTTTCCTATAAACGTGCACATCTCTTTGACATATTTCTTGACTTTATTCGTTGCTGGTGACTGCATTTCTCAGAAATTGAGTACAAAACCCTTCTGAAATGAGCGTAGGACTGTTTACCTACCTTGTTGTGGATTTTTAGCTGGCATCTAATACGTGGCAGCGAGGGGTTAGGCATCTTGAACTGGTTGATATTCTAGAATGTTTAGCTAGCTTCCTTCAGCGCTTTATCCACTCGTTTAATTGAATCTGGTAGTGGGTCTTTGCGAATTTTGACGAAGTTTCCTGTTATAAGTTTCTCCATATGGCCGCTGTTGTATTCCGTCTTATCGAGAATAACGAGTTTATTGCCTTTATCATCCGCTAGACGATATGGTCGTAGACATAGAAACAGCTTGCGTAACTTCAGCCCAGGCGAAAAAGAAAATATTAGTAATAGTATTCAAAACGATTTGAGTACATTTGTGAACAGTGGGGTGTCCCACGATGAACGAACGATCAACAAACTGAAGAAGAAGCCGGTATATCTGAGTGGATCACTTGAAGAGGACTGTGTGACTAACACCTTCACTTATAAAAGGTACCCGTGTCTGCCTACCTTCCTTACAGATTACACATGTCAGGTTTTCTGGTTTTTTTCTGAGAAAATTCTAGTGTCAGTGTTTCCGATCATTTTCTTTAAACTGCTGGAATTAAGATGTCCCAATCTTTGGTGCCACAAGAACATATCATCAACATAAGATATGCATGCATAGCTCCTACCGAGCATGTTCAGCAGGCACATGTTGTTGATAACACTGGCAGTTGCTACTATCTTATGATTACTGTTGATAATAACACATAGTGTTTTAAAATTTTACTTGGCCACCATTTTTGATAATCTGGCTCACAGATATCAGATTTGTCGGGAACATATAAAACATTTGTAAACAGCATCTTGTTTTCACGACCTTTAGCATCATAGGTATCTAAACTCCCTTGCCTTGAGCTTTGCACAGATAATCCTTTGTTGTATTCTGAAGTAAATTGTGTTTGGTCATGTGCGGGGATGCACCTGAGTCTACATATTGGGTGTCTTATTGTGTCCATGTCGCCACAAATAACGTAGCATGGGATGAACTGCTTGATTTTTGTTGTGTGTCTTTAGCTTCGGACGTCCATTCTGGACTTTTATGACCATACTTGCTACAATCGTAGCACCGCGGTCCTTTGAACAGCTTCTTATAGTGTTTGTGAAATTTCTTATTGACTGCGAATGCTTTGGATTAGCTTTGTAACAATTTTGTCTTTACAGAATCTGAAGCTGTGCAAAATAATGCTTGACTTTCGCGTCCCAACAAAATTAGTCTGCATGGTCGAGGTCACGATTCTTAACACAGAGTCCCAGGTCAAGGTAAACGGTGAACTAACGGACAGCTTTTTATCGGAATTAGGCTTAAAACCAGGGGATGGACTTGCACCAATGCTCTTTAATATTGCGTTGGAACACGCCATCAGGAAGATATCGGATACACTAATGTTCAAGTCCACACAATTAGTAGCATATGCTGATGACGTCAATATTATGGCACGTACAATCATAGATGCCAATGTGGCATTTCCGAGTAAAGAAACTGAAGCAAACTGAATCGGCGTACGAGTTAATGAAACTAAAACTAAATTCATGACTTAAACAAAGAAGAACACTCTAGTTCGACAAAGCCTGACCGTAAGCGACTACAACCTTGAAAGTGCGGATAATTTTGTGTACCTTTGAGCCAATCTTAAAAGAAAGCGTGCCGGAAAGAACGAAATTGGACGCCGTATAAACGCTGCAAATAAAGCCTATTGCCAAGTACCCCGCATTCACAAAATACTAAGCCCCGCATTTACAAAATACTAATCAAACCTGTGCTGTTATATGGAAGTGAAACATGGACCCTGGCGAGTGACTCCGAAAAGGCAGTGGACGTATTTGAACGCGAAGTGCTCCGGAAAATCGACGGTCCAGTGTAGCAACTATCAGAGTGGAGACTACGTTACAACGATGAGTTGTATGAATTATGTGACGATCCACCGGTTCCCTATTGCGTAAAGCTACGTGAATGCAAGGCAAGGTAGAGCGCCCTCGAGAAAACCGAGGACTCGGTGGGAAGGCAAAATAGAAGCTGATAGCAGATCCTTGTTGGGAGTAAACAACTGGCGAACAAGGTCGCGGAACCGTGATGATCGGAAGAAATTATTCTTGGAGACCAAGGCCCGGCTTAGGCTGTTGCGTCATAGATGATGATGAGAATCTGAAGTAATCTTCATGCGGGAGCTCTCAATGACAATTATCATTGGTTGATAAGATTCTGGCAGACTGGAGAGCAGCAGCGTGCCCAGCTACTCGTCATCTACTTTAAAACCAATGTTTCTGAATATGTGGGCTAGAAGTTTATTTAGCGAGATATTACAGAGATCACGCAACAGACCCACTCGGCGTGTGAGCCCGGAATCGTCGAACGTGGATAACTTATCCCATACTTTTTTCGCAGTGCTAGCCTCTTGAATGTGTATTGTCTTTGTTCTTGCTTTGGTGCCTCTTTTCGCATTTACTGAGATAGATTCAACACAATCCCACAACTCTTCATGTTGCAATAGGTTTGCATTGCAAAACACTAAGTTGTGTAATTATCACACCCGGATAGCTTTTCGATGAATGCCATTTGACTGTTTAACGCCATTCTCAACGAATTTCTTAGCATAAAATACGAATTCACTTTGCAAAAGTCTACAAGAAAAAGTCACGTTTTGTTGTTGAGGTTGTGTTCACAACAATATTTGTAATATCCCTATTTTTTAAAGAGTTTATGCAGTTCTTGGGCTTTTCTGGGTCCATAACCTAAAATGAAATGAAGTTCCACTTAAATACACTGGTAATTGTCGTTATTTGACAAAAAATACACTCGCGATGATGTACTCGTACAAGAATACACTGGCTATAATGACATAAAGTTGAGTAAAGTAAAACATTGACAAGAAGGAATAGCAAAGTTAGAGTTGGCTTTACAAGGCACGAAAATCAAATTATGTTGAACGGATACAATATAACCGTTTTTAAGCAATCCCTTGAGCTGCTATTAACTCTGAAACGTGTAAATACTGACAGAACCAATCCTAAAGCAACAGCTCATTAAATGTCAATATGTATCAACTAATGGAATTCTTGAATGTCTTACGAACCTAAGTTTTTGTCCAGATGCATTCAAAACCGAGAAATTTATCCAATCTTAATACAAAAAGTTTCGATTAAAGATCAATCATGCAATGCAAATGATAAGGCTTTAAGAAACACACAATATAATACTTTACAAAAATTAACCTGGTCCAATGTTATATTTCTTCAAGTTTCAGAAAAAGTGAAACAATCTTCCCGCCAGCAAACGTAGTAATTCTTTATCTATCTTCAAAAAACTAACACATAGCTGACACATATGGGTCATTCTGTCTTATCTAAACTCCTATTCCTCTAGTCATAGCTCTACTTCCGTCATGCAGTAGATTGACACTATCATAGATAATCCGAAAACATATTTTTCATATGTTTGAATTTGCTGTATCATTTTGAATTCTCGAAATTTGGCGATAATTCTGTCTCCATAAAAACATGCATATGGTATATCACCACCAAGTGTGCATGTGACCAAACTCTGAATCTCAAGACGAACATTTTTAACAGGAACCGACCGACTCTGAATCATAGAACAAGATTAGCCACACGAAAATCTGTTCCCGAAATAATCGATCATTAATCTTTTATGGTTCAATAATAAAATTGCTCTGGAATATAAGAGATAAAAAAACGTAGTTACCTTTTCGGGTGTTCGTAATCGAAATTGAAGCAGTGAAGAGTTTATTAACACTTTAAAACTCGTTTCAAAACTTTTTGAACTTTGATCAGATTACGTAGACCAATGACTTATAGTTTATCTCAGAGTATGCTAGTTGCCCTCTTTAATCTTTTCGTGGCGTGCGAGTCCTCCTATGACGCTTTAAACTACATACATATTATCATATGTGATAAATTATTTAGCGTTTGTTTACCAAGCGGGAATGTGGAGGGGAAAGCATAAGGAGTGTTAGATTTCGACTGATCAAATCGTCAAGCTGTGTCCACCCGCGCAGACTAGTGAAAAGTTTGGAAGAGCTTTTATTAATTCTCTATGAATTTCTATTTTTAATAATTTTATCTAGGTCGTATAGTAATAAATATAAAATTATATTGCAAAACAAACGCGTAGACCTTCTGGCGCCGCGCGAACGGAAGAATCAATGGTGAGAAATTCGCTATTTATTATTGTTAAATATTTTCAGACAGTGCGAAAATTGTTGATGTTGATTAAAAGAGTGAATGAACCTTGTTGTAGTTATCAGCGCAGTATGTGGAATGCAACTTTTCTGTTGTTGGATTCAACCAAAATTTTAATAATTAAGTTCTTATTGAGTATACTATAGTCTGTATCTTTACATGGTCTAATTGGTGATAATGGAAGTTTAAAATAATTGTTTTGATCATTTTGAAACATATTTGAAATAATAAGCCGATAATTATTCAATAAATGATAATTCCTAACGTAACTGATTGCGTTTGAAGAAGTTGGGTTCTCTGCCTAAGCAGCTACTAGTTTTATAGACTCGATTATAGTGATTTAAGAGTTGACACCTCCAAAGACAACAGATGGTTCAAGCTGTTCCCATCTAGCTGCATCACCTTTTGGAAAAGATTTATCGAAGACACGTGCAAATGAAAATATTTCATCATTTATAGAAACAATATGTAGCTTTTTCTTATGTTTAAAAGTTCTAACATAAATCTATTTTGAGTCAAACTGAGGATTTCTAGAGGGTATTGCATTTTTCGATTCATTTTGATGGCTAAAACGAATGTATAGTTGTCTTAAAAATTCAAGTTAGTAATGGATCTGCTTCTAATGTTGGCGAAATTCATGCCATTTTCCGCGGGAATTCTAGCCGTTATCCCCCCGGTACACAATATGAACCAAAGAAACTTGTTAACTTTTCAATTGAAAACCCTTCCCTTACAGTATTGATTTTATTTTTATTTTACCACAGACGCGTGTTGGCAGCCCGTTACTGCCTTCTTCAGTGCGAATGAGTTAGAGTTATTGGCAGAGGAAAGAAAAACGCGTCCGTCTTGGTTGAATGCTGGAGCCAGAACACAGCAAAACTTTTATTCACAACTGTTGGTACAAACGACAGATCGATTTCATTCACAATAGCAAATTGTACATTTGAATATATTTTTATTTAACTCTTCAACACTCCCACTAAATAAACATTCTATTAATTTTCAACATAAGTAATTCTTCTAATTTTTTTATGCTTTCACTCAAATAAATTCGATTCGAAATTGATTCAAAAATAATAACAAAATTAACTTGAATATTGTCTTGTCGAGAGCTTGAATTTTGTTTTAGATTTACAATCAGTTAACGAAGTTTAATTCAATAGAAATAATTGTAAAATTCCACTTATCCATGACAATGCAGGATTAAACATTCAAAATTTTCTTCTTAATTTTTTGATTCCAAATACTGCTACGAACTTTTTGTTTTCTGGTATCCAGTCCTTTAGTTAAAATATGAGCAATGTTTTCTTGTGTTGATATATGAGTAGCTCAGTTTCATTTCTTCTACCTCGATTTTCTCTTTCCCAAAAGCTTTTTGAATACTGATATATTTCGTACGCTCCGAAATTGAATTGTTCGTGGCGACCGAGACGGCACATTTACTGTCACAACTTATTTTCAGGGATTTGATTATGTTTAAAATCTCGCTAAATAACCGTCTAAGCCATAACGCTTCTTTTGTTGCATCAGATAGTGCCATGAACTCTGATTCCGTGGTTGATGATGCAACCGTGTTTTGCTTCTTAAAACGCCATGTGATTGCATAAACTTGAAACATGAAGACATAGCCCGGTGTAAATTTTAAGTCGTCTCTATCTCCTCCCCAACCAACATCACAGAATCCACTCAAGCTTCCACTATTTCGAGTATAACAGACCATGGTCAATGGTTCCTTTCAAATATCGCAAGACTCTTTTGAGTGCACCCTAGTGAGCTCTTCCGGGATTATTGTTATACTTGCTTAATGCACAGACTGCATAACAACTATCCGGTCCAGTAATTTGTGCGGCAAACAGTATGGTTCCAATAGCCTCCAGGTATGGAACAGTCTTCATATTATCATATTCTTCCTCGGTCGTTGAGCATATTGACTTCATTCATCGTTAATTAGGGTCCCTTGGCGTTGCAACAGGTTTGCATTCCTGTAGACCAAAGCGATTCAGAATTGTGCTCATATATTGTGACTGATCAAATCGAATGGTACCACCCTTTCGATCATATGTAGTACGTATTCACAAAACAAATGAGTCACGGCCCATATCTTTCATCTTAAATTCTTTAAATAAAGCTGCATTTCCGTCATTTGAGAAGATCAATATATTGTCGACATAAACTGCTAGAAAGAGCATGCTATCATTTGGCACTTTATAATATATGTATTGATCAGCTGCCAACCTTTGTAGGCCATGCTGCAAAAGTTCTTCATTTAGACTGTCATTCCATACTCTACTCGCCTGTTTCAGCCCATAAATTGATTTATTTAATTGGCAGACTCTATTTGTACCATCACTAAATTCTTCTGGCTGGATCATGTAAATATCTTCTTTAAGTCGTCCATTGAGTAAGGCTGTTACAGCATCCATCTGTTGAATGTCTTAAGCCATATTTCACTGCAAAGCCGTACAGGAATTTTATTGAGTTGTACCTGACTACTGTGGCATATGTCTCTTGGTAATCAATGCTAGCACGCTGAGAAAATCCACGAACCACAAGTCTTGCTTTATGTCTGATAATTTCACCTCTGGTTCCGAGCTTCCTTTTAAAGACCCATTCACAATCTATTGTCTGTTTGATTTTCCAGGAAGGATTTGAATTCTTCCTTCATTGCAGATTCCTAGTTTTTAGCATCCGCGTGACTCAATGGTTCTTTAACGGCTTTTGGATCATCTACACCTTCCACCATATGTAGAAACTTTCTTCCGGTCATTTTTCTGATTGATTCAGTTGTTGTCGTTTCGATCGTGTTACCATCTAACTAGATCTTGTGCACACTTCTGCATCAGTAATTTCTCCCATTGTCCAATTCGGATCCTTTTGCGTGTCATCATCTGTCAATGTTAATATGGCCTAATCTACGATGCCGTACGAGGTGTGACAATTATGTAATGAGACTGATTCCATGAATATCGTATATTTAAAAATTATTCTACAATTCTGTCATCCCCTTCAAAGTAGTCCCCTTGGGCAGCTAAACAATGATTCCAGCGCGTTTTCCATGCTTCGTAACATTTCTGGAACGCGTCGACTGGGATGTCCGCGAGTACCCTCGTCACGGCCGCTTGGATGTCCGTAATCGACTCAAAATGGGTTCCTTTGACCACGGATTTTGTTCTAGGGAACAAAAACAGTCACATGCTGACATATCGGGCGAATAAGGCGGCTGTTGCAACACGGCGATCGCTTTAGAGGCCAAATACTGGGACACGCTGAGGGCGGTGTCGAGCGCTCCTCGCGCACCATCTTCGCACACAACTTTTTCATCCCAAAATCGTCGGTTAAAATTTGTCTGACTGTTTCACGGTTCATACCCAGTTCCGAGGCCAACATTCAAACTGTTAAACGCCTATCTTCACGGATAAGGGCGCGCAAACGCTGCGCATTCGACTGGTCTTCCGCTCCGCGTCTCGTCTTCCACGCTTTCACGCCTCCTTCACCTGGGCGCGACTCAGAGCACTATTACAATTTTAGTGTACGTTTCCGCCCGATCTGGCGAAAAATTTTATCGCGACGTGTTGCTCTTGATTTCGTTTCTCCATTTTCGCGAAGAGCACACGTCTACTCAACACGACACAGCACACGTCTACTCAACACGACACAGCAGGCGAACTAAACAAGCTAGAGTGATGGTAAATATATCAATGGAGAGGAGAAGGATGCCAGGGAAGGGGAAGGGAATTTCAATGCGCAGGTTTACCACAAGCGCGGCAATAAAATTAGTCTCATTACTTAATTGTCACACCTCGTTGGCCTGGATCTAGCTTCTTCACCGGATTTTGTGGTACCACTTAATTTACAATTTTAGCTTTTAAGTCAACTTCCAAATTAATAATATCTAATTTTAATAGATCTGCTTCAATAGTTCCAGTTGCAATAATTTCTCCATTTTTGTTCACTGTTTTGCACTTGGTTTCACTATCAAATATCGTTGTGAACCCCTTCTTTAATAATGCTTTAACATAAATCAAATTCGCTGTTAACTTTGAAATGTACAGTACGTCATGTAATGTGGTCTTTGTTTGCATTTTTCAATTTCTAAGCGCTGTATCTACTGTTCCGCTATATATAATTTAAGTCGCTCATTATTTCCAACTATCACTTCACTTTATGGCACTTCATTTGTTTTATTAACGATCGATTCTTTAAACGTCATATGCTTACTGACCCCAGAGTCTATGAACCATTCACCTGGCTTGCTTTGCAAAGAATGAAACGAGACGCACATTGCCAGTTTCTAATCAGGCTTTTCTTTTCCAGGACAATCTTTCTTAAAGTGTCCCATCATTCCATAAAAACATTTAAATCGTCTTCTTGTTCTTCCGTTTATCGGCTTTGGTTTATTATTCGCGAGTAAAGCCTGTTACATTCTTCACTTGAATCTCTGATCAATGAAAGCATTCATTGACTTTTTACACAAAGAATCAACAGTATGTGATGTATCTGTTCAACTCAATGCTAATTTGAAGGAACTATATTCGTCCATTTAAAATGAAACCGCAGGCGCAGTCAACTGCATCTGGTATATTTAATTTGAAATTTTTTTAACCTTTTCCCATTGATTTCTGCGGGCTCTTTTGTACTCCTCTATCGAACTGAAATCGTTCATTTTCGTATCTGTTATCCTCGCTAAGGCTTCACTGCCTAATATACTATCAGTCTGCTCAAATTGAGTTCGCAATCCGTCGCAGGCTTGTTTCGCTGTCGTACCTATAATTGTATTGCCTGTAAATTGTACGATACTAATACTAATAAGAATAATTCCCCTAACTTTTTCTCATTTTTTCCGCGTTTGCCGCTGTAACAGTTGTAACCACAAACTGTGACCATTATCCACGCGATGATAAATACGCAGCAGCCACACCCTTCCAGGTTTCATAATATTCTTTTCCCCTTAACTTGTTGAATTCGGTTAAAATCCCCTGTATTCAGTTTGTCGTTAAAGTCAATAACAGCATCTGCACTAATACCGTATTATTTTTAACCACACACACAATAAATCTTTAACGCGTAACTGGGCCCATAACCTGTTAGAGTTATTGGCAGAGAAAAAAAAGCGCGTCCGCCTTTGGTGAATGCTTGAACCAGAAGAAGGGTACACAGCAAAACTTTTATTCACAACTGTTGGTACAAATAACCGATCAAATCCATTACAATAGCGAATTTTACATAAGAATGTAATTTTTATTTAAGTCTCCAACGGAATGTTCTTACAATAATCGTATTCTATCTTAGAAACTACTAACGTTATTTGGTTACCTGGGTCACGGTCATCAAGTACTCATCATTCATGAGTAGCCCGGCCCTTTGTCCACATTGAGTAATTTTTCCTAGTCCATTTTTGCTATTGTTATGGCCTCCTAAGCCTCTGGCTTTTCTAGTTACTGAGTAAAATCCCTGTTACACTCTAATAGACGGACGCACAGGTACCGATCTGATTAGGGTATTCTAACCATTTTTTACAGGCCCCTAAAAAGTAATTAAAGCCTACAGACGGTTTAAAAAATATCCAATTAATTTTTGAAGTGAAAAACAATTCCCACATGGCCAAAAAATAGAATAATGCATGATCATTAAATATAATTTTCTACGAATAGTTTCCATAAATTTGTAGTGTGCATTTTTTTAAAGAACTACTTTGATGTAGCAATACAGCCTCTCTTGGGCCTACGCTGCCTGCAAATAGCACCTTCGACTGTCTCGGTCCATTGACCGCGTCCTCCAATTTCGAAATCCGAGCAGCGATGAACTGTCTTCGTCGACCGAGTCAGACCAGCGTTTTCCTCGGTTTCCACACTGGCCGTCGGCCTTCAGTTCTCCCAACGAATATCTTTTTGGGTATCCGTTGTTCGTGCATACGACTCATATGGCCAGCCCATTGTAGCTTCCGCAGTCTTACAATCCTCGAGACCTCCGGTTCGTCAAAAATTTTATACAGCTCATGGTTGTATCGAATTTGCCATTGGTCCCCGTCTAGCTTCGCTCCAATTATTCGCCTCAGGACCCGTCGCTCAAAGGCGTTCAATATATTTGCGGATGCTTGGATTAGGGTCCCTGTTTCACACCCATAGCATGACACAGGTATTATCACAGATTTGTATACTTGAAGCTTTGTTTTCCTGTGTATGCAGCTGGTCTTCAAGATCCTCAAAACTGAGTAAAATATTTTTTTTGCGAGCTGTATTCTTCGGCGTATTTCGTCTCTTTCAGAACCTTTTTTTGTTATTTTGGCCTCAAATACACAAATTCGCTCACATTTTCGATACTGTATTCGCTAAGTGTGATATTTTGTGTATTTGAGGTATTTTTCCTCGACTGCGGCATGATCGCACACAATATTCATTTTTATTTTATAATGAGGTGGACCTTATTTTGATCCTGTATAAGCCATGTTTGGCGCGATCCTTAAAAAAATTATTTTTTACAAAAGGTGGCCAATATGGGTATCAATCGCGTCTGAATGAAAATTTTTCAAAACAGGTCTTAAACTAATAGCATTTGCATGCCGATGGGCAGGGTGAGGGGAATGTACGAAAAATGAAAAATCTTGAATCTCAATGTAGTCTCCTGCGGTATCTACATACTTTTGCAACTGCTTTGGAAGCTTGACTTGCTTCTTCATAAAAAGTTTAAGGACGTGTTGTCAATCAATTACGCACATGCTCCTAAACATCTTCATTATTTTCGAATTGTTTTCTTTCAAGTGATTCTTTCAGAGGCGCGCAAAAAAGGTAGTTATAGGGAGACAAGTCAAGACTATAAAGAGGGTGTTTGACCAGTGCATTTCTTACAGTTTATCCCTTACAAAGCCGCGGTGTGCGGCCTACCGTTGTCGTTGAGAAGGCTGACCGCTCTAATGGGTATGTTTCGGTAGGAGGTTTTCGCTAACTGTATCAGCAGGCAACAGTAGCTGCATTTACTGCTTGTTGATCGTGAAGAAAATCAATTAGTAAAAATCCGTTTGAGTCAAAAAAAATCATTGAAAGTACTTTCCTGACTGAGAGGTGAGTTTTGGCCTTCATTGGGCAGCCTTCATCCTTCTTTCGCCACTCCTTACCCGTCGTTTTCGATTCAGAGGTATAATGTTGGACCCACGTCTCATTATATGTAACAATGTGCCTCAAAAAATCCTCCCCTTCTTGTCGAAATCGATTCAGAAGTCTCTCAGTCGTCTCTGATCTGACCTGTATTTGATTTCCGGCTAAAAACAACGAAACTCATGGACCACTAATTTTTTGAAGTCAAGATGCGCAGCGATAATGGATTGAACACTTCCCTAACTGATACCCACTTCTGGCGAGATTTCTGAAATAGTCAACCGCCGATCACGTTCAATAAGTTCTCGAACAACACGGATGTTGTCATCTGTAAGACTTTTCCTTGACTTCCCTGGCCCACGTATACACTCAATTCTGAGACTATGTAGTATGCCCAAACTGCGCCTTGAAATGAGTAAACATTTCCAACGGTTTAACGCCTTCATTGGTTAAAAACCTGATGATGACGCATTGCGCGGCAGATGGGTGTATCTCTTGCTCAGTCACGGCTGCACTGAGGACAAAACCGACACTTAAGTTAGTTCCCCCACACCTTGTAAACGACCCACCAACCGTCATACTCCATCATCATCTAGTTCGGAAGTGTATTATACTAAGCAGAATAGCTAAATTACCTTTGATATTTGATTCACCCTCGTAATCTGAGCTGCATTCACTACTAGTTTAGTATCCATACTTAATTTTTGAAACTGTCGAGTCAATTATCGATCTGTTTTCTTTCATTTCCTGTAATGATTTTTTCTTTTGATTCGATAACAGAATTTTTCCACAATAGGTGTCCTTTATTGTATAAACAAATTCATTTATTTTCATGAGATTAACTTATCATCTCGCCTTCGAATTTTGTGCATACTAGAATACTTGAACTAAAAGACGTAGGATGTCCAGTGCAATAAAATTTATCACGTCTATGTACATCCTACAAAATTTATAAACCGTTCTCCGTCCGAGTGAGAAAATTTACATCATTCCATGTGGTGTGAAAAATCCTCTCAAGATCCAACAATAAATAATAGTCTCGTGGAAATTCTATTTTAGTACTGTCCTTGAATTAAATCGTTTGACTATCAACCATGTGCGTCACTGATTTGCAATTCGATTCGTACTCAAAATCATTCAGTTCGCGAAAAATCTCCATGCCTACCTCCTCGTTTTTACAATAAAAGGATTTCTATGCCATTCTAACAAACTTCCTGTAATTCTAATTTTACGATTGTATGCAAGAGCGGATTCACAACTCGTGCATAAAAATCCAAACATTTGATCGAACTTATCTCATTAGAAATTCACATATATTTATCAATGAATACTGGAGCATGTTAATTTATCAAGGTTACTGATAGTAATCGACTATCTGTTGGAATTACGCTAAAAATAAAATCTAGTTCGTTCTGCTTATGAAGTTTCGTAATTTGATGGGTATATTTCGAAAGCTTCTTTTCTACATATAATTGAGTTGAAATTATTATATCACTCACTACTATCAGTCATATCATGTTATCAAATATCAACAATACCGACAAAGTACTAATTGGTTTTACAAGGATTACGTTTGATGTTATGGCCAGCTTAATGCTACACATGCACGGATTTAGTTCAGCTTAACTGATATCTTCCGATTTTTCACACTTTCATTTTCCACCTGGCATTGATAAGGATTTCTAGTCTATTTTGTTTACGAAGCTTTGTAGTCATTAGGCTACTTCAACGCACATATGATGAAAGTTAATTCTAAGGAAACTACTTGGAATGTTATGTGAAGCCATAAATGAATAATATCATAGTAAATGTCATCGCACTACATTCGGGTCAACAAATCGATAGTTTGGTAGATAATGACAGTTTCAGGGCTTATAGTGCATTTTTTTTTTAACCACGTGAGATACTTTTGGTTGAAAGATGTTGAATATGTCTAAATGATATAAAACGAGTTGAAAATAAATTTAATTCTTCCCATTGCAATTTATAGCCAAATTGTGCATTTTGAGCAAATTTCTTTGGTTTGTAGCAACACAATCTAAAAATAGCAAATTTTTAAAGCTCCATTCAAATGTGTTCAAGATTCCCATATTTAAACAACAGTATCCGATTACTTGCACTCCACAAGATAAACGGTCTATAATTATATCTCTTTTGCCTACACCAAAGAGTAAATTTCTTTTTCTTCACAGAATATATAGTAGGCATAATTGGTCTATTTATTATTGTTTCCACTTAAACTAAACAACGCATAAAAAAATTTTTTTTAATAAAAAGAAAGGAAAACCGACTTCAAAACGCCCTAAAAATTATGAAATAAAATTTTCAAAGTCGGTTTTCTTATAATTCTTAGAAGTTAAGTGGCCACATTAACCTCCAAAAGAATGTCGGCCTGGATTCGTGGTGAATAAATTACTTTTTTCTATCGATTATGGAGTTGATTTTCCAAGTTCAGGAAACAGTTGTGAAAAGCATATGCCTCATAGTTGTTGCCAAAGCAACAGCAAATTTTAATCTTGAGGCGCCAATCAGCATCGATCCGCAAGAATAGTCCAATCTGTGAACTGCTGCTTTAAATCTTGCGGAAAACTTTTTCTCAAGAACTTTCAATTGTTCTTCAATATGTTTAAAATTGTTATTTGGCTCTTCTTTAGTATAAATCATTGCTAATGGAGCTCATTATGGTCAATCTATTGTGCATATCTTGTAGCAAGCATATCAATTTTTCGAAACCATGAACATGAGAAGCTGCATGGATTTAATGTGAAGAAATCAATTATACAGGGTGCGTCAGCAAAATCCAGAGAAACTTCACATTAATTTGTTGCTGTAGTGGAGCTCAACGACAGCAGTCATTTGTAGTCATTTCAAATGAAGAGACATGTGTATTCGTGTGTGAATTCTAAATGGCGGAGTTCGTGCAATCGGGTGCGGAATACAATCCAAGAGCGGCGGTTATCTTTGCAGAGAATGGTCGTCAACAGAAATTATAAGGCTGTTCAAGTATCCGAAATCCACAGTTTACGATATAGCTCAGAAATATGCAGCCGCGACAAATTGTGAGGAAGGTTCTCCTAGTCCAGCAAAGAAAACTCATGCTCGAAATGCCCAAGACCTCGCTTCGAAGAATCCTGGGAGCTCGCTCAGAAAAACGACGGCCATCTTGGGTGTAAGTGAGGCTTTCATGCGTCAAATCGCCGAGAAGGACCTTAAATACACGTCCTACTTAATATACTCGTAGGTCCGACAGATGCTGTCCCAGTCTTCTAAAATAAAGAAAATTGCTCGCGGTCACTTGCTTCTGTGTTCACTAAAGAACGAAGCTGCGGTACGCATCCGGGTTTTCCCACCCAACTCCCAGATTTAAACTCCCTGGACTATTACGTGTGGAGCGTTAGTGAGCGGTAGGGTGTCCCTTATATGGGCAAAAAAAAATTTTTTTTATTATTTTGTAACGCATACTCCCCAAATATTTTCCGTATCCTAAAATAAACTTACTTGTGAAATTTCAGCACTCTATGATGATGGAAAGCCGTCCCGACTCTGCTTCAAAGTTTTATATATAGGCTTACTAGGTAAATATTCTGATAATTACAATTTATTCTTTAACGACCGAACGAAGTAGCAAAATAAGTAAAAAACCAACATGATAATATTAATCTTTATTAAATAGAGTGAAACAGACAATATTAATTGCGGTATTTCCTTTTCAAAGTAGCTTTTTTACAATCAGGATCGAGTTTTCTGTGCTCCTGGACACAACGCAAGAGGAATTGTTTCTGGTCTTCGTCCGCCGTTATTAAGCCGTGAAAATCTTGCATCAGGTTAACTGCTCTTTCTGCCGTATCATTTACAGCCCTTCTTCTACTTTGTAGCACTACAGCCCCTCTCGGGCCTTCGCTTTGAGATAGTTAGAATATCTCATTTTCATGACCGTATTGATTTTTTCAGAAGTAGGTTTGGTCAGTACCATGCTCCCGTGTGCTTGCTCAGCTATGATATGATCTGATTAAATCAGTACATATCACCACTGAGCGAACACTCATAGTCTGTCCGAAAAATCCCCTGAACTAAATCACGTTACTCCCAACGAGATTTGAACCTGTCCTTTTTAGTACTTCGTAATTCCATCGCCATTATATAAAACCAACCAAATACACCTCAGATACAAAAAAAAAAAACTGTTAATATGCTAACTAATTATGCAGCACGCGCCGATCGTCCCTAGCAGCTTGTATGAACAAGCTTATGTTTCAAGTCGGCACGGGTTCTTGTTCACAGATTGAGCTAATTTGTATTTTGGGAGCATTTTATTACATGTGGAACAAATTTCGAGGTATGCATTAAACAATTTTTTGTTCGAAAAATAAGGGACACCCTAATGAACGGGTTATTAACATGTCCAGATATCCTGATGTGGCATCCCTACAGGCCGCTGTTGAAGTAGCATTCATCAATTTACTACGAGAGCAGTTAAAGAAGTGCTCGCGATTCAGGTGGAGAGTTGAAATGGTGATTGAAGTAATCAGGGGTTACATTGAGTTATAAATTCAAGGAGATTATTAAGTTCAAATTGGTGTGAACAGCTTATGTATTTCAGATTTCATAACCGTTTAAATTTTCTGAAAACCTAATCACATACCATTCATACATAAGAATTATTAAAATAAACCGCATTAGATCGTGAAAATTTTCTTGAAAAGAATTTTCAAATGTTCCCTAAGCTTTAACCGCAGAAATGAGAATATTTCATGATCCCTTCATATTTTTCGCCAAAATACAAATGTATGCGATGGTGTAATAATACACACAATCATACATTTAACATATCTTTTAGCTCAATGATTTTGAAATATTAAGTTGATTGAACATTCGAGAAAAATCAATTAATCACGCAATTTAAAGTGTACTGTTAGTTTGAAAGATTGGAAACAGTCAGTCCTTCACCAGCCATTAACATTCAGAAAAGAAAATCTTAAAAGAGACAAAAGGATTAAGTGTATTTCATATATTGGATAGCCTATTTTGTCACTAGATGGTGTTCGTTATCATATATCGGGAAATCCTTATCAGATTGAGTCAAACTGACATGCGTTTGATAGGTCACATTCCAGTCTACAGTTTTCATATGGACAGTTTTGTATTTCGTCATTCGTATCAAAAATTGTATTCATTTAAAAATGAGTAAAATTTCTGAAAAAAATTCGTTATATTTTACAATATCACTACAATCAAGGTGGCTCGTGAAAAAATTAACAGCCGAACTTACTCTACTATTTCTGCCTTGTGAACTATGGGTTCAATTCTAGCCAGACGGAAGTATGAATAAATATTTGATTTGATTTCACAATAAGAGTGTGACAATAGAAGACAAGCGTGACTATCAAGATACTTTATAAAAAGCCACAGCCACGAGATTGTTCAATCACTTTTGTTCTGGAAAGTTTTATTTCAAAGATGCACCTCACTCAGGTCGACCAATCACTGAAAAAGTCGATGAAATCTTACAAAAAATTGAAGAAGACCGACACGTAAGCAGCCACAACATTGCCAAGGAACTGAATATCCATCACCAAACAGTTTTGAACCATTTGCGTAAGGCTGGATACACAAAGAAGCTCGACGTTTGGGTGCCGCATGAATTGACACAAAAAAATTTGATCGACCGAATTTCCATTTGCAGAATACTAATAAAACGCAACGAAACCGAGCCATTTTTGAAGCAAATCATTACGAGTGATGAAAAATGGGTAAGATATGAGAACGTTGTTCGGAAAAGATCATGATCAAAAAAAGGTGAATCATCACAAACGACTTCAAAGCCAGGATTGACACCAAATAAGGTTATGCTGTGTGTATGGTGGGATTGGAAGAGAATTGTTTATGATGAGGTGCTAGAACCTAGCCAAACACTCAATTCGGCTCTGTACTGTAAGCAATTAACCAGATTACAACAACCAATTCAACAAAACCGGCCAGAATTGATCAATAGAAAGGGCATTGTCTTCCATCATGACAATGCCAGACCACACACATCTTTGATGACCCGACAAAAATTGACAGAGCTTGGCTGGGAAGTTTTGATGCATCCACCGTATAGTCCAGACCACGCACTATCAGACTACCATTTTTTTCGGCCTTTGCAAAACTTCCTTAATGAAAAGAAATTTACTACAAAAAGGGACTGTGAAAAGTTCTTCGCGGATAAGTCACAGAAGGCCTGCACAGATGGAATAATGGCTCAACCCAAAAAATGGCCAGAGTTCATAGATAATAATGAACAATATGTAATTAAATAAAGTCTATTTTAAATAAAAGAAATATTCAATCGAAAAATGACAAAAAAGGTTCAATACTTTTTAGACTCACCAGTGAGAGAGAAAGGTGGTGTTCGCCGAGATTGGCCTTGTCTGAGGACGCGTAAATGCGCTGCCAGGCTAGCATTGCGATGTTGTGGGGCGGGTCCTTTTCCCCAGCACAAGGGCCGACTACAAAAAAATTTCGTATTCACGAATAGTAGATGACACGACTCGGTCGGATGGTGTCGAGTTAACCTACTAAGGGTGGAGATTGCTAAAGTAAATCACAAACTGGGCCTGGCGAAAACGGACGAGAGTTGGGAGTATTTAGTCTTAACCGACGATACTTACGGCCCCCAAATAAGAGTGGGGCATCCAGGTGGACGCAGTGCCCCCTCGCAGTTCTTATTCAATTAGCGTAATATTTAGTGACACAAAAAAAATTCTAAACATATATTGTAATGATAGTCGAAATGCCCGTGTAGGACAAGGGTGCCGATGGTTTGGCACAAGTGTCAGCGAGCTATAAACAACACCGAGCTCAGCTAACTAGCTTCGCTTAACGACCGCGTACGCGTGCTTGACGACTAGCATTTGCGGGATCATATGAGCCGGGTTCTTGTCGAGCCACGAAGCTACACTACAAAATACATTTCACGCGTACTCTACTCTACAAGGCGTACCGATCAATTTTTATTATCTTTAGAAATGTTCTATTAGGTGCCAATTAAGCTACTCTACAGTAATTCAATATTTTTTTGCCTCGTTAAAGTTAGCGGACACGGAGGCTTGAGACAAATGCAAACATTACACAAAAAGCAACCGTTACTTTCTCCGAAGAAGGTCGTTGGATTACAAGGGGAATGTCAAACCTAAAGATGTTAAAGTTGCTGAAACAAACCACTCATCTCTGCCTAAAGGATGGAAACTTGATGGATGTAGTTTACTTTACAGTAGTAAAACAACAAACTAAGCAGTTTCGACGGGGTGACCACCTTATCTCTTCAGGAGCAGTCACTCCTGATCACCACGAGGCTGCTCGACTGCTTATGTTTATTACAATATCTTATCGGATAATATTTCTCCATTACAGTTCAACTTTAACTTTCTAAATGCACGTTGCAAAAGACAGCATTTTTTCATTCTATAGAACTATCTACGCATCCTTTTCTTAACATGATTCCTGTTTGACAGCTGTTATTGGTCGCTTGCTCACTTATCAAAGAAGGTTACATTTATTTATTTATTTTTTTTTGTGGTAGGGTGGTGAAGGCATTTATGCCCGCCGAGTCTGGCAGTGTGGGACTCCCATGGAGGATACCTTTGGACTACCCACTAAACACCTCCCCTGTCAATCTGAGAACCTAGCCTGGAACCGTTTGACACATTACTTCGGGCCAGGTCTCGTTTTGTTACGCCGTGGGGCGCCTTCAAGCTGGGGAGTCCCTTTCCTAGCGGGAGGGGAGAGGGGAAGAGGAATTGCCAGAAGAGCGATCCCCCAGCCCCAGTGCCTCCGGCTGCTGTGAGTCCCTTTTATATTTTAGGACTGCCCGAGCATAATGTGCCACCTGGTTCCATTTCGATTCCTCTGCTCCGTACATTAGCACTGACCATACAGCACTCATCAAGAGGCGTCTTCTTGATGGGCTGGTTACATTTATACACACATAAGGAAAACTGATTGATTTCATAAATCTTATTGTATACATGGAATGGCAGTTCTTTTAACAATCGCAGCCGAGAAAATCCATCTGATTATGAAAAAGCACATTTCTCAGATATTGATTATCATGTCATTAAATTAAAAATATGCAATGTAAAATGTTGATTGAATAACTAATCCGTCAATCCATAAATCACGTTTGGCGGCGTAGTACTCGCTTGGCGGCTCTTACGTTTGGCACCAGGGGCCTAAGTTCGCTTCGCTGCACTCTTGAAAAAATGGATGCTTCAATAGTTCGTCGGATGTAGCGCGCTTGTCGACTTCAACCTGCAAGCACTGATCAAGGAAGTCTTGAAGATTTGGGGACTGCTTTTCCCAGCTCTTAATTTCCGAGCGGCCGTTTGCGGCGATCAGGTAAAGAACCCTAAGAGGCGTCTCATTCAAGTACGGAGGCTGTCCTTCGATTTTTTTTTTCCATAATTCCAATTGACCAGATATCTACTTTCTTGCCGTACTTCTTCCGCGTCACTACCTCGGGAGCCATCCAATAAGGTGTGCCAACCACTGTCTGACGCTTTTCATCGCCTTCGATGTTTGCAACGAATCCAAAATCCGGCACTTTCACAGACCCGTCCATGCCCAGCAGGACGTTATCGGATTTAATATCACGGTGAATAATTACTTTTGAATGGAGGAAGCTAATGGCATACAGAATATCACGGCACACGGCTGCAATTTGTTTTTCTTTCAAGACCGTCTCGGTCACAACGTCGGTCAGTGGAGCTCTATCCATGTACTCCATAATGACCCACAGTTATTCCTCGGGCTCGAAAAGAAACGCCTCTAAGAAATTGACTAAATTTTTATGGTTGAAATCTTTCAGTACTCGGATTTCCGTGAAGATTAGATCTTTGGACGATTGATTCTTGAGATCTATTGTCTTCACAGCGACGACTTGTGTTGTTTGTAAGTCTGTTGCAATAAAAACAATGCTGGATGCACCTTTACCTGCTTCCAGCTTAGTCTTATAGCGCTCGTTGGGGCCGTCCAAGTTGCAAATGGATCGCAATTCTTCGTACACTTCTTCGTCTGATTTGTGCGTGTTCTTCTCTTTGGATCGGCGTAGAATTGAATCATCCTCCTCGACCGGGGGTTTGATGATAACCGTATTCGTATTGATTTCTTTGCTGATACGCAAGTCGGAGACTCCCATCGACATAGGAATGTTCGGTGAAACTTTTTCGCAGGAAGTGGGGGGTGGAGGTCTTCACTGCTCTCTCCGCCGAAGGAGAACAACTCTCTCCTAACGAGTACTGACACTTCAAAAATTCACATATTTATCTATTTCCTCCGATTCTTCGTGTATCGTCCGATCAGTGAAAAAGAGTTTGAACATTTCTGCATTGTCTTTTTTCTTAGTAGAATAGTTGCGGGGTTTCTTTCATAAGAACATTGCAGCCGCCACCTTAATCCAGCTTAAATAATTTTTCCGAATGCTCGGCCGATTGAGTATATTCAAACACTATTCTTGAAATTTTCATGTAAATCGGAAGTAAATAAAAGTGCCCAGGTAAATTTGAAATATGCATCAACCACAAAACATGTTATTTTGTTGTAGTTGTATACAGTTGGAGTGGCTATAACTCACTTGATTATGATCCGATTTCCATAAAATTTTGTGAGCACAAAGATCTTATATCAATCTATATACGAGGGCGGTTCAAATATGATGGAGATAAATGCTGTCTGTTTGAAGGTCGTGGCTTGAGTATGTGATAGCTGGGTCACTTACGAACAGTGTGGTATAGTTTTCATCGGGAGTGCATGTTTCACATGCGTACTACGACCATGAGTGAACATCAAGTGCCGAACGCCGTTGCGCACCGTATTATCTTTCGTTATTTAGTGAGGGAAGGCGTTAAAAGCACGGAAATTTCACTGCGTTTGCGAAATCAGTTCGGTAGTAAGTGTCTGAGTAGGGCTGCTGTGTTTAAATGAGCCAAAGCATTCAAGGATGGTCGCGAAACCGTCGAGAATGAGCCGGATGATCATCGACCGCGATCCAGCATCACAACAGACAATATATGCCGCGTAGAACAACTCGTTTTGGAGGACCGTAGGATGAATGTTCGACACATTTCGGCTGAACTCGGCATCAGTGTTGGTAGTGTAGAGTCTATCATCCACGAACACCTTCAATATCGCAAAATAACGGCGCGATGGGTTCCTAAACCAGCACGAAGTACGAGTCTTCTCCAGGATAACGTGCGTCCTCATACTCACGCTCGATACAATATTGGAATAGGGGTGGGAGGTACTGGAATATCCTTCCTACAGTCCGGATTTATCACCCTGCGACTACCACATGTTTGAACCACTGAAAGAAGCCCTCAGAGGTCAAAGATTCAACACCGACGACGAGGAAGAAGAGTTCGTGCGCGAATGGCTGTCCGATTTGCTCAAGGAATTCTTCAATACCGGCATCAAAAAGCTTCCAGAAAGGTGGACAAAATGCGTAACTTGTAAGGAAGAATACCTAGAAAACTTTAAATTTTTTCGATAGTAAATAAACTTGTCAGAGCATTTGTCTCGATCATGTCTGAACCACCCTCGTAATATCCAAAGAAGTTCACAGACACCGTTTGGATTTTATGGCCGAAAATGTAAAATCTACAAATCATACTTTTATTAACAAAGTTGAGTGAATTTCGATTTCTGAGGTATTTGTTACCCTTATACCCATAAAGACCCACCTTCATGATTATTTTTAGAATTTTCGGCTCAAATGTGGCCAACCACGATGGGGTACACAAAGTTTTGGTACATTTCGCCTCCGCTTGGATCCCCTGATACATAAAATGACTTTTTAAGTTCAGATTCTAAAAGCTCTAATCAAGACCTCCCATTTTATATCCCACTCGACTACCTTTGATTAAAAAAAATTGTTGAGGGCTACTTCGATATGAGTGGGCCACCCTTAAAAAATTTCAAATGTTTGGTAAGACCTAAACTTTTGAGAGACCGCCACTTCTGACCATTTAACAAAGTTTGATCTTTATAGCTACTATAGTTTCTGAGAAAGCCTGCTGTGATGTATGGACAGACTGATAGAAAGGTCACGAAACTAGTAGAACTTTGTAAAAAAATTTTTACAAACTCCTAAAGATCGGTGACGTACTGTTAATGTTGACCATACCCCTGATCCGGTAACCATAAAACATGTTAACTATTTCATGCACCCTTAATAATTGAAACCTATGCATATATGCTATTGAACAGTGACGGGAGGAAATCAAGGCTAAGGTCGTGAAAATATACTTTTTATAACGATAATTTTCCTTTCCTAGTATCCAATTGAATTTGCACGAAACTTTAGGTAAAGTGAATCCGTCAGTTTTCAACTCTCTATCCTTCTTTAAAAACAATAGATAGTTTTGAGCGAGAAATCATAAAATGCTATTTTCGCTATATGTTAGTGTTAATATTTGCATAGCCCATAATTGAACTACCATCATAAACTGACAAATTATACTACAGTATGTTGTCTTTCATATGAAACCACAATAACTGGAATTCATCCATAGATGGACTCCTGGTGAAAAGAAATCGGTACCAAAGTCCGAAAATTGAACTTTACCAAACGGATTTTTCGATCCAATGACAAGCAATCCCAACAGCTCGGTGAAAACAAAATCCTTTTACCTATCTTCGTTCTAAACTTATGCGTGCATACGTTCAAAACTTATACGTTTACACATATAAAAAAGCCAATAAAAAAATATGCGTTCGAAACTGATAACTTTCTTATGAAAGTCGGTTAATAAATCTATCAAAATAGACTGTTTTCTTTGATGATCGTAAGGCTGAAATACTCTCCAATAAAAAGGTTGAACTAACATCCACCTCATATCAGTTTCAAATGCTCATTTTGAATGTTGCAGCTGGGAATAAAATTGTCCAAACAATTTTTCGGTAGTTTAAAAAAATCAAGTTGAATATTTGAAAGCAATAGAAATTGTGTTTGGCACAATACCTTTCTATTTCTTCACAAATAGTAAAATTTTTCTTCTTCTTCGTAACACTACAGCGCCTCTCGGCCCTTCGCTTCCTGCAAATAGTGCCTCCGACTGTCTCGGTCCATTGACCGCGTCCTCCAGTTTTGATATCCGAGCAGCGTCGACCGAGTCAGACCCGCATTTCCTCGGTTTCCCAACTGGCCTTCGGCCTACAGTTCTCCCGACGAATATCTTTTTGGGTATTCGTTGTTCGTTCAAACAATTCATGTGGCCAGCCTATTTTCACTTCCGCAGTCTTACAATCGTTGAAACCTCAGGCTCGTCAAAAATGTCACACAGCTCATGATGTATTGGATTTGCCTGTGGCCCCCGTCTAGTTTCGCGCCGATTGTTCGCCTCAGGACCCGTCGCTCAAAGGCGTCCAATATATTTGCGGATACTTGCGTTAGTGTCCATGCTTCACACCCATAGTATAACACAGGTCTTACCGCAGACTTGAATGCATGGAGCTTTGTTTTCTTTTGTATGCAGCTGGTCTTCAAGATTGTCAAAACTGAATAAAATATTTTATTCGCGAACTATATTCTTCGACGTATTTCGTCTCTTTCATTACTGGTTCTCGTTATTTTGAAACCCAAATACACAAATTCGCTCGCGGTTTCCATACTGTATTCGCCAAGTGTAATATTTTGTGTACTTGAGGTATTTTTCCTTGACTGCGTCATGAGCTTTGTTTTATTTTTATTGATTTGTAGCCCTACTATTTTGCTTTCAATGTCGAGTTTCGCTTTCAATGTCGAGTTTCAAGATGCCGTTTGGAGCCTTTCGATAAGCTCCACTGGAATCCTATCGATGCCTGGTGCTTTATTATTATTTTGGGCTATGATGATGGAACGAATTTCATCCAGAGTTGTTGGGGCCAATGGAGGCTCTCCGCAGACATCTATAGACTCCGATGTTCTGGAGCTGTGTGGAGAATTGAGGAGGTTCTAAATACTGGTTTCATTAGCGATGATATTGCCGATGTCGTCACGACAGAGCGTGATTTTGGGCTGATAACCCCGTTTCGGGCTTTTCACTACTTTGTATGCTTATCTTGGGTTGTTGCTCGCTACGCTTTCATCTATACTTCTCAATTGGTCGTCATAGTATTTTCTTGTCTTAATTTTAATTATCTCATTTGCCACTCTTCTGAAATTTTCATAGAGTTCTCTCTTCGTCCTGATTTTCCCATCTACGTATTCCTTCTACGCTTGATTCTTTTTGTCTAACGCATTCTGGCACTCATCATCGAACCAATGATTTCTCTTACATCACTTTCATCCAGAGCTCGTTGCTTGTCTTTAACGATGCGTGTGATAAGATGGGAGCAGGCTGGTTGTCAAGGGTCTCCGTGAAAGTTTTGGCCACAGACGCCGTTTGGAGCCTTCCGATGTCAAATTTTTGTAGCGGGCTGGTGTTCGCCGAATACGCGTTTGACATACGACATCGATAGGTTAATTTGATCAAGTAATGATCTGAGTTACAATTGGCTCCTCGGTATTTATGGACTTAAGGTCGAGGCCCAACGTTGTTGAATCAAAACATGGTCGATCTAGTTTTGTGTATTGTCATCCGGTGATACGCAGGTCATTTTATGAATGCGTCAGTGTAGGATGCAAGTCGAATGTATGACAAGATTTCTGCTACATGCAAAGTCGATTAGGCGCTGGCCGTTGTCATTTGTTTTATCGTGGAGGCTATATCCTTCAGTCGTTCCCCGATGAGATAGCTCATTGCCGATCTTAGCGTTGAAATCATCCAGAATTATTTTTGTGTCATTTATAGGCAATGAGTCGACCTGTCTTTCCAGATGATTGTAGAGCGTTTCCTTCGTTGCTCGGTCCTTTTCTTCGATCGGACCGTGAACATTTATTAGCTAGATTTTGAAGAATTTCACTTTATACGGATCGCACACAACCGTTCATTGACTGCCTTAAAGTCAATAACGTGCGATTTGAACTCCCTATCCACAATAAAGGCCACTCCGAATTCTCGTTTTCCAGTAGGCACTTTTGAATATTGTGTGCGATCTCAGGTCTTGAATATAATTTCCAGTCCAGCTCGTTTCCTGAATTGCCAGTATGTTTAATAAGTCAAGAAACATGTCAATGAGATGTGCACATTTAAAAGAAAGTCCATTGTTTCTCTATTTTCAACGGTCGCCATTTTGTTGCGAACTAACAAGCATCACTCAAATCATGAATTCCCAAAAATATTTATGTTATTGATCTTATTTGAAAATTTCAAGGACATCAATTCAAAACTGTCGTGTCTGATTCGATGGAAAGTCCATAAAACATCAAAATCGTGTGTTATTGTTGTTGTAAGTGGAGAAATTTCAAATGGCTATAACTTCCGTGAATATGACTTCATTTTAATTGAACTTGCAGAGTATTAGGATCTTTTGTAAGACTACTTAAATATCGGATTTCATTGGCATTAAACGTATCCATACGTATTTATTGAGGAAAATGTGAAATTCGATAATCATACTATTATTACCAAAGTTGAGTCAATTTCGACTATTTATTGTTGTTGTACTCATAAACGCCTACCTCCATGATTTTTTTTCAGATCTTTCGGATCACAGGTGTCCAATCGTGAGGGGGGGAGACACCAATTTTTCGTATATTTCCCCCTCTTGTGCGCCTCCCGTAGCAAAAAAAGCCAGTTTAGGGTCTATTTTGAAAAGTTCTCTTCAAAGCCTTTCATTTGATACCCATATTGGCTACCTTTGATGAAATTCTTTTTCAGGGGGAGACCCCTCTTAAGCACCTTGTATATTTTTTTTTGTAGTGAAACTTTGGCAAAGGCACCACTTTACACCTATGTACAAAATTTTATGTTTGTACCTTATACGGTTTACGAGAAAAATTGCTGTGACACACGATTTGAAATATATATCAAGCATCAACACGTATTATTGTTGTTGTAATTGCATACACAGTCTGTGTGGTCTAGTGGCTGGAGCATGAACGCATAAGCCGAAGGTCCCAGGTTCAAATCTCGTTGGGAGCAACATGATTTAGTTCAGGGGATTTTTCGGACAGACTACGAGTGTTCACTCAGCGGTAATATGTACTGATTTAATCGGATCATATCATAGCTGACCAAGCACAAGGGAGCATGATACTGACCAAATCAACTTCCGAAAAAATCAATACGGTCATGAAAATAAGATACTCTAACTATCTCTAAGCAAAGGCCCGAGAGGAGCTGTAGTGCTACAAAGAAGAAGAAGAATTGCATACAATTGAAATGGCTATAACTCGTTTGATTATGACCCGGTTTTCATAAAATTTTATGAGCTTGAACACCTTATATCAGCATATACGAGTACAATTGCAAAATTTCAAGAAGTTTAAGAGCACCGTTTGGATCTTATGGGTGAAAATGTAAGATCTACAAATCATACTATTATTAACAAAGTTGAATGAATTTTGATTTCTGAGGCATTTGTTGCCCTTGTACACAAAGAGACCCACATGCGTGATTATTTTCAGATTTTTCAGCTCAAAGGTGTTGAATCGCGAGGGGAAGGGACACAAAGTGTTGGTACATTTTACCTTCCCCTAGACCCCTGATGCAGAAAATGACTTTAATGTTTCAGATTCCTTGCACAAGATACCCCACTCGACCATCTTTGGTAAAAAAAATTTTAACGGCTGCTCCGCCACAAAGGAGAGCCTCCCTTAAAAAAATTTGAAATGTTTGGTAAGACCTAAACTTTTGAGAGACCACCACTTCTGACCTTTTCACAAAGTTTGAGCTTCCTAGTTTCTATAGTTTTTGAGGAAACTTGCACACACGGACAGACGAACGCGAACGGGCAGACAGGTCGCGAAACTAGTAGGCCTTTGTAAAAAAAAATTAACAAGGACCTGAAATGCTTATTACAAAGCTTATATGGTCCCTTTAGCAGGTCATCTGAAAAATATTGCGTTCACTTATTATCCTGACGTTATGCCAATCGAGGTTAGTATGGAGTCCGTAGAGAAAATCGAGATAAAATATAATCGCGTTTGCCGTGTATTAGAAATAGGTTGAATAGCAATGTAAGCTTTTAAATGTTGCTGTTATTAGTTGATTTATGCTCTAAGAGAGTTATAAACTTAAAAAAAAAATTTTTGATTTCCTCAAAGTAGAACAGCAATTAGTCTGTCTCTAATGTGACCCAACAAATTTGTGTCAATTACGTGAATGCATACTGCTTTGATCTAATCAATTTGAACAATCAAACGCAAATCTTTAAAATCAAATCACATGCATATACCAATCTTGTTATGTTAATTGCTTGATAATTAAAATTAAATTCCTATTCCAGACTCTACACGTATTCCGATAACTGGATCATTGCGGTATTGCCTTCATTCGCTTTGTGGTCGCTTGGGTGGCGTTTCAATTAAATAATTTATTGCATTGTCGACAAATGAATTATTGAAAAGAATTATGTCTCTATATAGCATTCCAAATTGATCAAAAGTTTAATATCTTTGTCGCCATTAATTACCGTTGAAACCTTCCACATACCACAAATGCATTGATAAATTCTTATGTTTTTATAACATATTGATGAATTATTTATTCTTTTCGGATTAGGGCTAGGTTTTTAACTTTCATTGAGTAAATATTAGAGTATATTTAAATTATGTTGGTTTAGAATTTAACCAAGCCCTTGTAAGCTACTAATGGGAACTTTTTATCATTTTTAATTTCAGATTAATTGATTTAAGTGAGAAAGTTCAACAGATAATAAATATTCAAAATGGTTAACATAACTGATAGCGGTGGTGGTCATCCGCAAGAACTGGAAACATTTATACCACGCGAAGGAAAAAATGGAATGAAGAAGTAAGTTATCGTGTGCTTTTTGAAACACTAGATTTTGATACTCTCATTCAAGTTTTTTAATAAACAAAAAAGTACAAAGATTAAATAGGTCGATCAAAACGATTTATCGTACATTCTCGCATTATGAGTATACGCGTATGGTAAAACAAATTATCCCAAACACTACAGAACGTGTCCAAATGCGTTAGAAATATTGATCTACACTTTCAATAATTTGAACATTTCCTATGTCTGGACATGATTACTTTTTGTTAAAAGGCAATTGTCTCTTATTTATATTTTATCTACTCGAACATTATGCAATTTATTTTTTACATGCACATCCGTACAATACGAATTATTAACTTTTGTAAAGAATTTCTTATCACAATGAAAAGAATTGGGTTGGGGCCGACGTTTAACATTTTTTAACATAAGACAAAAAGAATATTGTCATCTTAGTCAGTTAAAGCTTTCAGCTGAAATAGTAGTTTCGAAAATATTCATGAATTTTATTAAATCAGTTCTTTGGTAAGTAATCTACGAAATTCAAAGGAACAGTGTTGAGTGAATTTTTGTTCTAGCCAAAATATGTGTTTCCAGTTTTAATTCGATAGCTATCCTGAAGTTGGCGTTGATAGTCAAAAAAAATAGATTGAGGAACATTTTTAAGGATCCCTTCGCATCATATTTATTCCGAAATTCTTGGTATTACTTTAAATTATAAATGCCTCTCATTGATGTTATTTGTGTATAATTTGCTATTTGCACCGGGTTTTAAGTGGTCGTGTCAAGATACTTCAGTGGATTTATTACATTGTGAATTTGGGTTTATTATCTTAAAATTGGTCTGAGATCACGTCAAATATTCGGTTTTCTTTTCTTACACAAAAATTTATTTTTTCGTCTGGTCTAATTTATCGTTAAATATGCTTAGATTATTTTCGCTTTATATTTTCCAAAATAATTTTTCCTTCGTTTTTCGCCCTCTTCGTATTATGTGTGTATGTAGTTGGCCCGGCCTCAAGCAAAGTTATCTGATAAAAACCCCGGCCAAAAATTCGGCTAGATGCCCGAGTAAAAAAAAAATTATCAAATTCATGAGTCGTATATTTTGCAAGGCCTAAAGGTGGCCTATTTGGAGGGTATTTGGCCCAAACTAGGTCCAATTAACAATCTAATTGACCTAAACAAGGCTGAAAAATGGCCTAAATTTACCCAAATTGCAATAAATCAGGCCCAAAAGCTGGCAAAAGAAGCTCAAACAATGCCCAAAAATTGCCTAAAAGTGGCCCAAACTCAACCTTAAAAGTGGCTAAACTCGGCCTAAGAGCGGCCCAAACACGGCATAATAGTGACCTAAATAAGGTCCAAAAAATATTTATTTGATATAAAAATATCCCTTATATGCTGATGTAGTTCAACATACGGATTATTTGGAGTATTGAATGCACAGCATTTTTATTCTACAAATTGAATCAAAAATTAATAATTTTGTTCATCATCAGGAATTAAATTGAAAAACAAAGTAATAATTGAAAATCGTTAGTTTTGCTTTAGCATTGCAGCTCCTTTCGGGTATGCGCTTAGACATAGTTAGAGTATCCCCTTCTTCTTCTTTCTAGCACTACAGCCCCTCTCGGGCCTTCGCTTAGAGATAGTTAGAGTATCTCATTTTCATGACTGTCTAGATTTTTTCGGAAGTTGGTTTGGTCAGTACCATGCTCCCGTGTGCCTGCTCAGCTATGATATGATCTGATTAAATCAGTACATATCACCACTGAGTGAGCACTCGTAGTCTGTCCGAAAAATCCCCTGAACTAAATCACGTTGCTCCCAACGAGATTTGAACCTGGGACCTTCGGCTTATGCGTTCATGCTGTAACCACTAGACCACACAGACAAGGAATCACTCGAAACAAGTCACGTTGACACCAACGGTATTCGAGCTATGGGCCTGCAGCTTACACAGCATGTACTCTAACCACTATACAACGTGGACTTTGGTGATGGTTTCAATAGTTTTTTATACGCTGTCCTTCTATCAAGTATCACTAAATATCTTCATTTAAAAACTTAATTATTACTTGTATTAGCTAAACTTTAATTGGATCATTTCACCCTTTTCACATCAACTTAATGTAAATCTATACGACAAATTTGCTCTACATTGAAGCTTTTCTAACGTCGCGCGGATATCGATCACTCTTTCGGATAACTCCGATAGCTTTTTTTATTTTTTATTAAATTACTTTATGGAATTGCTTGCAGCTACATAAATGAATTACATATTTTTTAATAATAATTTGTAATGATTTTCTACCTTCAACTCGATCGCGGAACCGACCTCTCATCGGTTCTAGACGTTAAGTCTGAGTAGTGCCAACGGATGGTACCAACAGGTCAACCAATCCGTGCACCGTAACCCATTCATGCGGTGACTGCTTGTCGGCCAGCTAGTTCGGAGAGGATTTCGGTCGCGGGTCTCCGAATGGATTACGCTCAATTACAATATTCCAGTCACCTGAACTTGCCCGTTTTTCAAACGCGTCAACAATTACTCATCCAGAACGAGAAACCTACATTACGTTAGTTCTGGATGCGATCTATCCACAGATCTCAAATCAAAAAAAAACGCTACAAAATCCCATAGGCGCGTTACCGATTCACCGACGCGGTACCGAAAAATATACTACTCGAACTTAAATCGAAGGAAGCTACTCTAAGGAAATGACGAAACAAACAAAGGTACCGCGTACCGCGCGCGACGCGAAACCGACTTCAGCGGATTTGCAGAAACCCTACCCTCGCGACGACATACCTACCATACACTCTCCGTTCCCCCTGAAAAAGAAGAGTCACTGAAAAGGAAAGTCGTTAGTTATATTAGCAATTCATGGTACTTTTATTTAGTTCAAAAAAAAATCTATACAATCCCTCCATTAATATTACTATTTTTATCTATCCTGATGCTGATCTGCAAAGTATTTTTTTTTGTTTTTTTTTTTTTTTTTTTTTTTTGTTTTGATTTTCCTATTATTTTATGCTTTCTATTAAACTAAACAGTTTACATCATTACATTGAAAATTGCTTTAAGTCATAAAAGCATTTTAAAACTATTGTCTTCAAAATTTAAATTATCTATTTGCGCTGAAAACGCAGATTAACAGGCGCAAGTTTCAAAAAGATATGCCAGGAAGTAGAATTTTTACAAATTATTTAATATCCAAAATTCAATCGGATGACCAGCGTACAATTGGGATAAACAATCTTGGGGGCAAATGTCAACTGTTAACTTAGTTATCAATGAAAACTGTCTTCAACCGATACAAACAGTCAAATAAATATCGAGCAAGTGGCAACGCACAATTTAGATAAATCATAAAGGTAGCAAATAGCGCGCAGTAAAAATCTATTAATCTTGTACGTACACACGCTTACATTCACCGAGGATTTTTAGAGACGAAACCCGTTCAAACAAAGCCAAGTTAAGCTCCAACTGAAATATCGAACTTCTAATCATGTGGGTACTCTATTAACGATTAAATTATATAAAAACAACGATTTCTAACCCATACATCCCGAACTCATTGTCTGTTTTACATATTCAAGTCCCGATTCCTTGGCAAGGCGAAGGAATGTAACATACAAACTACATATCAGAGGACAAAAGTATTTGCGATTTGCTGTAGGATTCATTTAAAATCAATTAAGTTACATATTTTTATACTACCGTGATGAAGCAAATTATTTGTCAGTATGGTAAAATGTTCAATAAATGTTAATGAGGTGTTATCAATAAAAGAGAACAGTGAAAGTAGTTCAAATTGATGCTAACATCTTAAAAAAATGCAGAGCAAAAATGTAATATTGTTAATGCATGCATGAGCTATCCAACAATTATTTCATAAACGATATTTTCAGCAAGAGGTCATATTGAAATTTGGAAGATCACTGCCGAAGTATAATCTATTTGCGAATTTGTTAAGTATTTGGGAGCGCAACACCAAAATGTACGAGTATGCCTTGAAGGCTAAAAATATCTTCACTGTAATATTAACCGACCATCACCGTTTATTCTAATGCACGACTGGGCTGATCAATGAAATGCCTGCCTCAAAACGTTAGTATCCGAATCAATTTGTTTATTTATGCTGACAAATAATATATTTTTATCTATTTTCTAGGTTCCTAACAACGTCATGACGGTAAAGGAACTTCCCGTTATTCTTCTTACCAGAAGTATCTCTGCACGATATACATTTCAACGTATTCGAGAGTATTATCATAGATCGACATGTGATTGTTTCCACGTTACTACCAAATACAATAATTTATTTGGAAACTAGACACGTTCACTATTCAGCTATGCAATCGTCAAATCTTGTCGTTTATGTAATAAAATTAAATTCGTGTAAATTAGACTAGTTTTCATTAGATACTGATCCTTTCTTATCCTTGTTCCTAATTGTGATGTTCGTTTGACTTGATTCGCCACTGTTTACTTTACAATATATATTTACAAATCTTTTGCAAACAAAATTTGGTCAGCCAAAATGAATCTCTTAGCAACTAAATTGACGTGGTTCCAAATAGTCGCATACTTAAGAATCGTTTAAAATGACATGCGTATTAAGGTATTCTAAAGGTAGACAAGAATATATAGTAGTTAATATAATTGAAGCCTGAGATTAACTTTATAGCTTCAGCTGCGTTAATTTAAATTCAACTTTAGACTTAATCAATTAGGGAAAACGTTTGTCACTATCTTTCTACTTTTTCGTCGGTGATTCTGGCCGAGTCACTTTAAAGCAAATTCTATTAAAATGTACGCACATTTGTTGAACGACTCTCATACCGTAATGACAATGGGCTACGGTAGTTGTGATACACAACATGTACAGTATCAAACGCTCTAAAATTGGAACGTACATACCAAATAAAATACTGATTACATAAATAGGTGTCATCCAATGAAATGCTTCACATCGGGTATTAGACATTTGCGCGACAATGAGTCGACACTTGTATTTATTGCATCCGGACAAGTGTTCATTCGTCAGATACTCGTTGTTGCAAACTGCATTCGCTCCGCCGGACATAATCCGAGGTCTAATTCGGTGGTAAATTTAGTCGGCTGCCAATGTCTTCTCGGAAGCGGCTATCTGAAATTGATTAGTCTCTGAAGCACTCGCTCACTAAAATTTGTTTTCAAGCGCAATTGCAATCTAGCTACTGACTTATGTAATAACCTTTTCTATTTAGTTATTAACTAAACTAACCTCTTTCCTAATTTTTCTGCTCCGGTGAATGTCACTGCCTCACGAATAACGTTTTCCCAAAAACACTTTAAGCACACCACGCGTTTCTTCATAGATTAACAGGGAATACGCTTCTCCACCACGTCGCGCCAAACGACGTATAGCTGGTTTTGTAATACCTTGGATATTATCACGAAGAACTTTACGGTGACGTTTAGCGCTTCCATGTGGCTGTCAAAATTTCCGGTTGTCACCTCGGAAAAAACATATGTGCGTGGAATGGCACTTCATATGGCGGAAATGTGCTTCTTCAGATGTCGCCAGTGGCATAGTTTTCTCGATGGCCACGGTGGAGGGGCATTTCCAGATGGCTATGTCTCGAAATGTGCCGGGGTTGGATTAATTCTATATTTCGAATATTTATATCCACGGATCTAAATATTTGGACAGAAAAAAAAATATTTTCTGCACAACGATATCCGCACAACAGATGAAGTCCGCTGGCACTTCGAGGACATATCCATCTGGCAGGTTACAAGGGTTCGGGATCGAAATCACTTCGATTCCTGGGCGCAGGCGTCACATTACACATTCCCCCCCCCAAAATCGAAGTAATTACGATCCCGTCTCCTTGGTAAAAGGTCTTGGTTAGGGACGTGGCGGGTCGAAGATCCGTTTCGAAGGATAGGCTACAACCCTGTTCGTGAAGACTCGGCAGTGACTATATAGTAGGAAGTCAGGTGTTATTCGGAGGCCTTCGTCTAGGCAGAGATTTGGGATAAGCCAAGGTTTCTCGTGGGAATTAGTTGCACTTCATCGTCTAAGGTCTTTTGCGTGGTAAATTCCCAGGGTCTTACCAGTCATGTCCGCGATGAGGTATCGGGTGGGGCTTATGACTTGCATGACTCGACACTTCACGAATTTCTTGTCTAGTTTGGCATTGTAATGGCGGGTGGCATCGCTCTGTCGGAAGTTTCGACGATATATTTCGTCGCCGGCCTTAAAGCCAGAAGGATGAGATCGCAAGTTGTACCGCTCCTCTCCCATCCGTCTACTTTCTTCAATCTTCTCCCGCAGTTGATCTCGCAGAAGTTGGAGCTTTTCGTGCGGTTCTAGAACCACGATTGGGTCCTCTAGCGATTTCAGCTGCCGCAATAGCCGGTAAGCGCTCCCATGACAGATCATGTACTGGCCGAACACTGCGAAATACGGCGAAATGCCGGTCGTGGCGTGGTACGACGAGCGCAGTGCACTAGTGATGGCGGACAATTTGCGATCCCAGTCCCTCTGATTTGGGTGGACATAGGCGCGAATGGCCGCTATGAGCGTACGATTCAGTCGTTCGGATGCGTTGGCTTGTGGTGAATAGACGGCAGTTCGTTGGTGGATGATGCCGTATTTGGACATTAGGTCTCGGAACTTGCTGGAGGTGAACTGGACCCCATTGTCGGAGACAAGTTTCTCCGGAACTCCAAACATGTGAAAGACTCGGTTCTCCAAAAAGCTGATTATTGGTCCAGTGTGCATGTTACGTAGTGGTTCTATGATAGGGAATTTGGAGAGCTGGTCCAGGACCACGACAGCTCCCGTGTGACCAGAAGCAGATCGAGGGTAAGGACCGATAAGATCAATGTACAAGCGCTGGAACACGCGTTCGGGGACCTCAACCTTACCCATGGGTGGTCGAAGAATGGTGTTGGGCGCTTTAGTGCACTTGCATAGCTCACAGGAGGCTACGTACGCTTTTATCTGTTGTGCCATCTTAGGCCAAAAGAAACAGGTTTTCAACCGCCTAAGTGTACGACCGTATCCGCCGTGCGCACTTGATGGGTGGTCATGAGCCCGCCTGATAAGATCAGTGGTTAATTCTTCGGGCACCCACAACTTCCACTGTTCTTCTTCTTGTATGGGGTCACCGGATGCGTGTCCCATCCGCTTGTAAATAAATCCATCCGTCAACCGCAGTTCAGGAAGCTGGGGCTGTTGGTTCTGGATAGTGTGAATCAGTTGGGTGTAGCTGGCTGACTTGAAGGCAGGATGGTCCAGATCGATCAATTGGGGGCTGTCGTCCTCTTGGACCAACTCGGCTCCTTCAGGGGCGAACATTCTGGATAGGGTGTCGGGGACTACATGCTGGCTTCCTTTTCGGTGGCGAATTGTGAAGTCAAATGCCTGGAGTTTCAGTGCCCACCTGGCCAATCTGCCGTTGAGATCAGTCTGGCTCATTAGCCATTTCAGAGAAGCGTGATCCGTAACGATTTCAAAGGTGTGTCCCTCCACATAGGCTCGGAAGCGTTTCACTGCCAACACCGCGGCTAAACATTCTTGCTCGGAGACCGTGTAATTTCGCTGGGCTGGGTTCAGCTTGTGAGACATGAAGGCTATAGGTCTCTCCTCGCCGTCTTGTGCAACCTGGACTAAGACTGCTCCCACCCCATGTTGACTCGCGTCACAATGGATTGAGAACGGTTTGTCAAAGTCCGGGCTGTGCAGTACGGGGGCTGTAGTCAGACTCTTCTTTAGCTCTTCAAAGGCTCGCAAGCTGGGCTCTTCCCAGACGAATTTACGTCCCTTACGCAGCATGTCGGTCAAAGGAGTGGTAATGGTGGCATAGTCACGTACAAAACGCTGGTACCATCCGCATAAGCCTAAGAATCGGCGTAACTGTTTGGTGGTCTTGGGTAATGGAAAAACGTCAATCGCTTG
The DNA here is from genome assembly GCA_963969285.1 of Odontomyia ornata. Lineage (NCBI taxonomy): Eukaryota > Metazoa > Arthropoda > Insecta > Diptera > Stratiomyidae > Odontomyia > Odontomyia ornata. The sequence goes on along the minus strand of OZ017741.1, from coordinate 236,700,746 downwards.
AGTCTTTTCCGGATCGGTCTTGATATGCCCATGCCCAATGATGTGACCTAAATACTTCACCTCCGTCATCACGAACTGGCTCTTCCTTATGTTGATGGTTAATCTTGCCCTCCGGATGTGTAGAGCCACCTCCTGAAGCAGGTCGATGTGTTCGTCAAAGGTCTCGGTTATAAGCAGCAGATCGTCCAAGTAAACGAAAACTTGGTGCCGCAAATGAGGTGGTATCACCTTATCCATAAGGCGCGTCATCGTTTGGGGGGCATTACACAATCCGAATGGCATGGTCACGAATTGATATAGGGGCCGACCTGGGACTGTGAAGGCTGTTTTCTCCTTTGAACCGGGGTCTAAAGGAATTTGCCAGAAGGCGTCCTTGAGGTCTAAGCTCGTGATGAAATGGGCTTTAGGCAATCGACTCAAAATGCCTTCGATCAACGGTAGAGGATATGCGTCCTTGACTGTGACGGCGTTCAAGCGTCTGGCATCTAAGCATAACCGGACCTTGTTCGGCTTGACAACTAAGGTGACTGGGGAAGCCCACGCGCTCTGTGATTCTTCGATTACGCCTAATGATAGCATTCGATCCACTTCGGCATATAACGATTTTTCCTTCGCCGGAGATATGGCGAAATGTCTCTGTTTTATGGGTTTAGCGTCCCCCACATCTATAGTGTGGAACACCAGGGCAGTCCGCCCGAGACCTTCTTTCTCGTGCGATGGAAAAGCCGATATAGCCGAGTCGAGACGCAGTTGCTGAGCTACATCCAGTGTATGCCGTAGTAAGTTAGTGGGTTGAGATTGGTCAGGAACGGTGGTGACGGACTCCAGGGTCGAACTGGAAAATAGTGCCGGGGCCAAGTTAAATTTTCGAACGAAATCCACTCCTAAATAAAGATTCTGGGTTAACTGAGGTATGATGAAAAATTCCATAGGTTTAGTTACCCCTTTAAAGGTGACATCCGTCATAATTTTTCCCACTACAGAGTGACGAGTTCCGTCCGCCGTGCTTAACCAGGAGGTGAAATGACGGATTTGGTCCGCGTGCTTTGCCAGTACCTCCCCTGCAAACTCGGCAGAGATGCAATTCACACTGGCTCCCGTATCGACTAAGCCTGATACTCGTTTTTGCAGGAGGTGTACTGACGCATATGGCCGAACATCATCCCTCAATAATTCGTCTAAGTATATGTCCTTCAACACTTTCCTCGACTGCCTGACTTTTCTCCAGAAGCTCCGCATCCGACGCGTGGCTCGCTTGCTTCGCGGTGGGACATTTGTGGCCAATTCCTCATGGAAGATGCGCTGTCGAGTAGCCAAATAATTCCGCAACCTGACATGAAAAGGTTTTACATGCCAAGGAACCTTCGTCTCGCTATCATTTCCCTGCGCATTGGCCTCGGCGAAGGACGGCGTCGGTTGTGGAACTTCGGGAGAACTGTGTTTAGCGGTGCGAGTCAGCAGAGTTGGAGTCATGTTGGGAGCTGGGTCATAGCTGGTGATGGGGTCTGGATTGGTTCGTCCGGGGTCTAGGAGTGCCGACGGGTGGTCGCGGCACTCGGTGGCAAGTTTTTTCGCCCTTTGCAATTTGCACAGTCAGGTGCGTATGTGTCGGCCTTCCCGCAGCGGTAGCAGAAAAGCGTCGGCTCCGCTGGACATGCATAGAACCGATGTCCCGGTTGTCGGCAGTTCCAACAGACCGTCGGGCTTGTAAGTGCTTCAAGGGAGGGTCGATCAATCAATGCTGGGTCCTCAAGCTCCGGTGGTGCTCCGCTCCTCGGTACTGGTACTGGATCAGCAAGCAGGTGGTCTGCTGCCATCAACTCCGCGGTGTGATGATTTCGGGGATTTGGTCCCGTTATGCGAGGTTGTGGACGGAAGGTACCTCGTCGCTCATCCAAGTGTTCTTGTCTACGCGCATGGAGGCGCAATCCCTGTATGGTGTTGATGGGAAAATGTAGCAGGCTGTTCTGGAGATCCCAGCGCATGTTCTCTCTGATAATTTCTACTAATTCGTCCTCGGGCATGGTATTTCGCAGGCGAGTGCTCAATCTCACTATACTGGTGTAGTACTGGTCGAACGGTTCGTGAGCGCCTTGTTTCCGTTTCTTTATTTGCTCTCTCAGCTCTCTCTCAGTGAAGCCATCCTCAAATCGATTGCGGAAGGCTGCACTGAAAGAGTGCCAAGTGGGACGTGGCGTTGACTCTTTAAAGCTCCAGTACCAGTCGGCAGCGTCGCCGCTGAACAAAAGATGTGCATGCCGGAGGAAGGCCGAGGAATCACCTCCCAGGGTGCTGGATACCAACGCCTGAATCCGGAAAAGGAACCGGTCCGCCGATATCATATCGTTGAACCCTGTAAAGTTCAGGCGCCAACTCTCCATGATACGAGGCGTCGGGTCTCGGAAAAGTGTCAATGCGTTCCCGGGGGGAATCACATCCTCTACTGACCTGTTGTACTGAACTGCCTCGGGGGCTGGAGGTACCAACGGAGGTCCGGTACTGTGTCGCGGTCTGTATTCGGGAGCTCTGGGATCCATTCCCGAGTTCCTTGGAGGTGGGACCCATTGCTCGGATTGTCGGGAGTGGGGCATCACCACACTGGGATTTGGCTCCCAGCCAAGCGGAGTTCTCACGCGGCTGGGTGGTTGGCTCAACGGGAGATTCTGGATCTTTCCCTCCAGGTTGCCAATCCTCTCCGACATATCCCTCATCAACGCCACGAGGGTGTCAATGGAGTGGGCGGAAGGCATGGTTGTCACCTCGGACACGACACTCGCAGCCGGAACTTCACCGCCTACTGCTCCTTGCAGGTCTAAGAGTGGTTGTGACGGTTCGGCTTCTGGAGCTCCTTTCGCCACTGCTCCACGCGTCGGTAGGGGCGTTCCGATGGGGACGTCTAGGGCGGTCCGCTCGATGGGTCGCCGACATAATGGGCAACTCTCTGACGTGAGGAGGAGCTGTTGTACACAGGCACGATGGAATAGATGTCCACAATCCAATCGCACGCTGTGTACGCCCTCCACTACGTCCTCGAAACAGATTCCACAGTTCGCGGGTTGGACCGCTTTGGACCGGGTCCACCGCTTTTCTGGGGTCCGCTTCGTTGCCATTTTCGTTCAATCTGGTGGGTTTATTATGGGTGGTTGCTAGTATGAAATGCGAGGAAGAAAAAAAAAAATTATAAAATATAAAATATACTTATTCCTACTAAAGTTTATAGAATAATAAAGGATTTTAAATATTATCACTAAATTAGTGGCCGTTAGTGGCGAGCTAATAATAGAGACTGGGGAAAAAAAATTGTTTAAGACACACTTTCCTTTCCAGTGGTCGACCTCTTCAGCGGGAAATGAGAGTGCGTGGTAATCTGCCGAAGAAAGGGTGCTTCGGTCGATTTACGAAATTGAACCCCATACCCACATACATTACAAAAAACCGTCTCTAAACTACGTTAAAGTGACTCGACGAGACAAGTGGTAGAGCTACCGTAACGACTTTGTACGCGGTCAAAATTCCCGACGCGTAGAAGCATTCCGGGCTTCGCCACTCCAGCATACGCCATCGAACGTTGAACCGATACCACTCGTCTAACACGCATAAGAAATAGTTAGAATCCTTCCGCGACATAAAGGCAAGGTAGCCTTCTATTTTCTTGAGAGTCCATGCTGATAGGTAAACCCATCAGACTGGCAGTTCCATCAAGAAAATAGAAGGTCCTTACAGGGGTTAACCTGGGACAACACATCGGAAGGATTCTGTCGCGAAAAAAAAAAATCAAACAAAGGAGAGCGGAAGCTACAACTCACGTGAAGCGACTTCTAGTGTGTATCACACAATTCCACTGCTCCTGATGGTGGGACTCGAGTACCAAAGTACCTTACATCCTCCGTAAAGGACCAACTCGTCAGAAGACGCGAAGTTCTTTCCCCCTTAGGATGTTTTTGGCCCCACGTTGGGCGCCATTTGTAATGATTTTCTACCTTCAACTCGATCGCGGAACCGACCTCTCATCGGTTCTAGACGTTAAGTCTGAGTAGTGCCAACGGATGGTACCAACAGGTCAACCAATCCGTGCACCGTAACCCATTCATGCGGTGACTGCTTGTCGGCCAGCTAGTTCGGAGAGGATTTCGGTCGCGGGTCTCCGAATGGATTACGCTCAATTACAATATTCCAGTCACCTGAACTTGCCCGTTTTTCAAACGCGTCAACAATTACTCATCCAGAACGAGAAACCTACATTACGTTAGTTCTGGATGCGATCTATCCACAGATCTCAAATCAAAAAAAAACGCTACAAAATCCCATAGGCGCGTTACCGATTCACCGACGCGGTACCGAAAAATATACTACTCGAACTTAAATCGAAGGAAGCTACTCTAAGGAAATGACGAAACAAACAAAGGTACCGCGTACCGCGCGCGACGCGAAACCGACTTCAGCGGATTTGCAGAAACCCTACCCTCGCGACGACATACCTACCATACACTCTCCGTTCCCCCTGAAAAAGAAGAGTCACTGAAAAGGAAAGTCGTTAGTTATATTAGCAATTCATGGTACTTTTATTTAGTTCAAAAAAAAATCTATACAATCCCTCCATTAATATTACTATTTTTATCTATCCTGATGCTGATCTGCAAAGTATTTTTTTTTGTTTTTTTTTTTTTTTTTTTTTTTTGTTTTGATTTTCCTATTATTTTATGCTTTCTATTAAACTAAACAGTTTACATCATTACATTGAAAATTGCTTTAAGTCATAAAAGCATTTTAAAACTATTGTCTTCAAAATTTAAATTATCTATTTGCGCTGAAAACGCAGATTAACAGGCGCAAGTTTCAAAAAGATATGCCAGGAAGTAGAATTTTTACAAATTATTTAATATCCAAAATTCAATTGGATGACCAGCGTACAATTGGGATAAACAATCTTGGGGGCAAATGTCAACTGTTAACTTAGTTATCAATGAAAACTGTCTTCAACCGATACAAACAGTCAAATAAATATCGAGCAAGTGGCAACGCACAATTTAGATAAATCATAAAGGTAGCAAATAGCGCGCAGTAAAAATCTATTAATCTTGTACGTACACACGCTTACATTCACCGAGGATTTTTAGAGACGAAACCCGTTCAAACAAAGCCAAGTTAAGCTCCAACTGAAATATCGAACTTCTAATCATGTGGGTACTCTATTAACGATTAAATTATATAAAAACAACGATTTCTAACCCATACATCCCGAACTCATTGTCTGTTTTACATATTCAAGTCCCGATTCCTTGGCAAGGCGAAGGAATGTAACATACAAACTACATATCAGAGGACAAAAGTATTTGCGATTTGCTGTAGGATTCATTTAAAATCAATTAAGTTACATATTTTTATACTACCGTGATGAAGCAAATTATTTGTCAGTATGGTAAAATGTTCAATAAATGTTAATGAGGTGTTATCAATAAAAGAGAACAGTGAAAGTAGTTCAAATTGATGCTAACATCTTAAAAAAATGCAGAGCAAAAATGTAATATTGTTAATGCATGCATGAGCTATCCAACAATTATTTCATAAACGATATTTTCAGCAAGAGGTCATATTGAAATTTGGAAGATCACTGCCGAAGTATAATCTATTTGCGAATTTGTTAAGTATTTGGGAGCGCAACACCAAAATGTACGAGTATGCCTTGAAGGCTAAAAATATCTTCACTGTAATATTAACCGACCATCACCGTTTATTCTAATGCACGACTGGGCTGATCAATGAAATGCCTGCCTCAAAACGTTAGTATCCGAATCAATTTGTTTATTTATGCTGACAAATAATATATTTTTATCTATTTTCTAGGTTCCCAACAACGTCATGACGGTAAAGGAACTTCCCGTTATTCTTCTTACCAGAAGTATCTCTGCACGATATACATTTCAACGTATTCGAGAGTATTATCATAGATCGACATGTGATTGTTTCCACGTTACTACCAAATACAATAATTTATTTGGAAACTAGACACGTTCACTATTCAGCTATGCAATCGTCAAATCTTGTCGTTTATGTAATAAAATTAAATTCGTGTAAATTAGACTAGTTTTCATTAGATACTGATCCTTTCTTATCCTTGTTCCTAATTGTGATGTTCGTTTGACTTGATTCGCCACTGTTTACTTTACAATATATATTTACAAATCTTTTGCAAACAAAATTTGGTCAGCCAAAATGAATCTCTTAGCAACTAAATTGACGTGGTTCCAAATAGTCGCATACTTAAGAATCGTTTAAAATGACATGCGTATTAAGGTATTCTAAAGGTAGACAAGAATATATAGTAGTTAATATAATTGAAGCCTGAGATTAACTTTATAGCTTCAGCTGCGTTAATTTAAATTCAACTTTAGACTTAATCAATTAGGGAAAACGTTTGTCACTATCTTTCTACTTTTTCGTCGGTGATTCTGGCCGAGTCACTTTAAAGCAAATTCTATTAAAATGTACGCACATTTGTTGAACGACTCTCATACCGTAATGACAATGGGCTACGGTAGTTGTGATACACAACATGTACAGTATCAAACGCTCTAAAATTGGAACGTACATACCAAATAAAATACTGATTACATAAATAGGTGTCATCCAATGAAATGCTTCACATCGGGTATTAGACATTTGCGCGACAATGAGTCGACACTTGTATTTATTGCATCCGGACAAGTGTTCATTCGTCAGATACTCGTTGTTGCAAACTGCATTCGCTCCGCCGGACATAATCCGAGGTCTAATTCGGTGGTAAATTTAGTCGGCTGCCAATGTCTTCTCGGAAGCGGCTATCTGAAATTGATTAGTCTCTGAAGCACTCGCTCACTAAAATTTGTTTTCAAGCGCAATTGCAATCTAGCTACTGACTTATGTAATAACCTTTTCTATTTAGTTATTAACTAAACTAACCTCTTTCCTAATTTTTCTGCTCCGGTGAATGTCACTGCCTCACGAATAACGTTTTCCCAAAAACACTTTAAGCACACCACGCGTTTCTTCATAGATTAACAGGGAATACGCTTCTCCACCACGTCGCGCCAAACGACGTATAGCTGGTTTTGTAATACCTTGGATATTATCACGAAGAACTTTACGGTGACGTTTAGCGCTTCCATGTGGCTGTCAAAATTTCCGGTTGTCACCTCGGAAAAAACATATGTGCGTGGAATGGCACTTCATATGGCGGAAATGTGCTTCTTCAGATGTCGCCAGTGGCATAGTTTTCTCGATGGCCACGGTGGAGGGGCATTTCCAGATGGCTATGTCTCGAAATGTGCCGGGGTTGGATTAATTCTATATTTCGAATATTTATATCCACGGATCTAAATATTTGGACAGAAAAAAAAATATTTTCTGCACAACGATATCCGCACAACAGATGAAGTCCGCTGGCACTTCGAGGACATATCCATCTGGCAGGTTACAAGGGTTCGGGATCGAAATCACTTCGATTCCTGGGCGCAGGCGTCACATTACAAATTTTTCTGAAAAATTATTACAGAAGAAAAATGTTAGAAGAAGGTGGTTTCTAACATTTTTCTTCTCTAATAATTTTTCAGAAAAATTATTATTAAAAAATATTTAACTCATTTATGGAGCTGCAAGCAATTCCACAAAGTAATTTAAAAAAAGCGATCGGAGCCATCCGAAAGAGTGATCAATATCCTATCAGTAGTTCGAACTTAAAATACACGTATTCGCTGCATTTAACCCTTTCAGTCCTATCGCCGCCTATAGTCGTCGTTCATCATGCATTATCTGAGGCCTATCGCCGCCTATACTCAGCGTTCATCATGCATTCTCTGGGACCTATCGCCGCTTATAGTCGGCGTTCAACATGTATTGCCTGAGGCCTATCGCCGCTTATAGGCGGCGTACACATAAAGTTTGCTCTGTTCTATCGCCACCTATATCCGGCTTTCATAATGCATTGTCTAAGGCCTATTGCCGCTTATATTCGATGCACTCACTAAGCTAGTTCAAGTGTACGCGTCGCCAAAGAAACATTCTGTTACAGTTACTGCGTAAATGGAATGATTAATGAGTCAACTCAGATATAACATTAAAAATCAAATCTAATATTGTCGTTATTAAGAATTTTTTCCAGTAGTGTTAGATTAGTGTTAGTTTAACAGGGTTCCTTCTAGGATATTGGTTCTGATGCATAAGCTACGAATAAGTATTGGTATGTCTGATGATTTTGCAATTTTTTAAATGTGTTACATACAAATTATGTTAGGACTCTTCAGCATGTCTGCAAGAAGATTTCCACTAGAACGGTGATTATACGATATTTCTGATTCAGAAAGTGATTCAGATGACCATTTTGAATACGACATTATCGCAAGTAGGAGAATCCCAGCACGTATACCGTACACGTCGGAATCAGATGGAGATGAAGTCAACCCAGTAGTCGTTGAGAGTTTTCGGGATATTAGATGGAATACTGGAAATTTCTCACCGCATATTCACGATTTTTCATCAGAAAATTCAGGGCTATAAGGAAGTGAATTAAACTCTTCCTCAACCGTTTTGAACTTTTTCCAAGCGTTGTTTTCGGAGGATTTGGTTCAATTTATTGTAGAAAAAACAAATAACTACTGGTGCCGACAAATTCAAAGGAGCAACTAAGAGCCAACACAAGGAACAAACTTAGATGAACTCTTTTGTTTTATTGTGTCGTTTCTAGTGACAAGAAACAAAAAAACTTTCATTAAAAGAATATTGGTTTAAAGACAAGCTTCTTCGCAGCGAAGTTTTTGGCCAAATTTTAAGTAGAGATCGCTACTATAAGATACTTAAAATGCTCCACTTTACAGATGAAGTTGGTCCATCTACCGATCGCTTGTATAAACTAAGTGAAATAGTCGAAAGACTTCGAGGATCATTCAATGAAATATTTCAGCCATACCAACACTTATGAAAGCCTACTCCTTTATAAAGGTCGTCTTTCCTTCAAACAATACATTCCATCCAAAAGGAGTCGGTTTGGAATAAAGTCATTTCTCCTTTCTGATTGTCAAACGGGCTTCATACAAGACCTAATCATTTACTGTGGAACAGGTACCAGCATAGGCACTGATTACCAGGACATTGGAAAACCGGGCAACATGGTTATGTCGTTTTTGCGGCCTTATCTAAATAAAGGTTATACACTTTATGTAGATAACTGGTTTTCTAGCCCTTTGTTATTTAATTTACTTTACCAAAATGGTATAAATGCTTGTGGAAGTGTCCAGAAACGGCGCAAAGGAATGCCTGAAATGGATCAAAAGTTGAAAAAAGGAGAGGCTTGTTTTAGATCATCTGAAAATCTATTAGCTATGAAATGGTCCGATAAAAAGGAATTTCATATGCTTTCAACTATGCATCCTGCTGAATTTGCAGAAGTAGCCAAGAGATCTAGAAGAAATGCGTTAGTATGGAAGCCAAAACGTGTTATAGATTATAACGGCTCTATGGGTGCAGTAGACAAAGCAGACATGGTAATCAGTACTATTGACACGACGCGTAAAAGCTTGAAATGGTACCGCAAATATTTTTTCCATTTGTTGGATATTTGCATATGGAATGCATTTTGTCTATATAAACATACCACACATGAAAACATTTCGATGGCCAAATTTCATTTGCTGTTAATAAAACAAATTCTACAAAAATATAACAATCGTCATCCTTTTCTATGCGGTAGGGCAGCAGGTAATGATCCCATAAGGCTCACAGGAAGACATTTTCCTTCACAATATAGATCAGACAATAAAAACTTAAAGCGAAGTTGCGTTGTTTGTAGTGCCTGTGGTATAAGACGCGAATCAAGGTATCATTGTGAAGATTGCAATGTTGGTTTGTGCATTTCTCCGTGTTTTAAAGACTACCACACAAAGAAGCACTACTAACATTTTTCATTAGTTTGTATTTTGTGACAAATAAGAGAAAAGTATACATTTTAATTCTAATTTGTGAAATTACAGTTTACTTTACTTTTCCTTTTATTCAGATTTTGTTAAATATGCGAGGACACTATTCATTTTGCTATTTATTATAATGTTGTGATATAGAAGTTTATTTTTATATCTGAATTGTTGTTATTTTACATTTTTTGTTAGAAAAGATATATGAAATGAAATTAGAAGACTTATTTTCTAATAAACATGTTCTCATTCTAAAATCACCATTTTACTCAAGAATATTATCAAAAACAATGATTTGGCACCTGCAATCACTTTTTTTCAGTGTATAAAACCTCAGTAAGTATCTTTTTCGTCTATAGCCTTTTCTTAATTACTTCAATCACTTAGCATATCATATATGAATAAAAGAATGATTGGAAAGTATATCGCAAATTTAAAAATTGATATATTTCACCTATTACCATCTATATCCAGTCACTAGAAAATCACAGTAGCAAAAAAAATCCGTCGACACTATTATTTAAATGGATTGCTAATCTTAAAATCACATTTTTACACAGAGGATGCATTGAAAAATTAATTTGATGTACATTTAGCCTCAAGCTTGGCACCCACTAGAAGCGGAGCAGCAAAACGAAGCGGCATTCTGTTAGCTGTAAGTTATGTTTTCGTGTACTCTGAAGTCGTTCGAAACAATCTGTTTGATGGAAAACTTGCTCGTATAGTTATGGTGCTATTGCGGCAAGCTCTTCCGTACCGAAAGGGTTAAAATCATTCATAAGCACGTCCTTAATTGGAAAACTACATGACAATAACATTTCATTGGGTGATGATGATCACAAAATATTCCCTTAAGGGAAAGAAAAAATTCAAATGAGATTGGAAGTAATCCGTTCGGGCAAAGAACGGGGAGGGGATTCTAGTTGACGAGCAGTTGCTTGGCGGTTGACAGAACGAGGAGTTGCTGCGAAGTCGCGAACAGCGACGGTTTGATGGAATATTGAGAAGGAACGTGAAGAAACAGACCAAGAAACGGTTGTAATAAAATGTAAAGAAAAAAAGGCTGCCGTGCGAATTTTTAATTAGTTTCTCGTTCGATTCATGATTGCTTTGGTTGATTTGGTTGCTAGTCAATCGTCTGCTAGTCAAATCGACGACGTGGAAACCGTTCGAAAAGCAAAGTCGTGGTATGAAAACCAGATCCCAAGTGTTTCCATTCAGCCCCAAATTGCCGTGGAAAAGTGAAATTTCCTTTCAATCACCGTCCCAAGATCAAAAATCTTTTAGCGAACCCAAGTGTGAGTCGACGCTGAACGTGATCATGTAACGGTATCAAACTTAGCGTTTTCCCTACGATTTCTATCTGAATATCTACAAACGAAGGGAAGAATAAAGTGTGGGACTAAGTGGTTTGCAAGCAGAGCAAATACTGACCCCTTTAAAAGGTTGCTTTTTGCAAATAAATAATTATTGACTAAATTGTGGGCCTAGGTTAGAAAAGGGAGGTGAACGGACAAGTTAACCAAGGGAGGTGTAAAGTAATGAGACAATCCGAGTTCCATTGCCAATTGAAGTAAAAGCGCATTTGGTAGAGACGACTAGAATGCAATAGGACTTACAAGTGCAGCACCAGATTGCAGTGGAAAGTGCGCTGATTTGTACGGCACAATCGAGATTTAGAAGGCAGTCGACGTTGTTTTATTGCAGCGATGAATACGCTTTGCGCAAGAGAACCTGTGTTTTCATGTTTTCCAATTAAACGCTATTATTTTGTTTTTCCGACAAATATATATTTCGGGAGAAAGTTGCTCCCTTCTTCAGTGTCAATTAGGGAAGGGAGCAACTTACTCCCGAAATATACTCGTAAATTTGCCGGAAAAACAAAATAATAGCGTTTAATTGGAAAACATGAAAACACAGGATAGTCTGGAAGCGCTAAACACGGGAAAATACACAGAGTACAATTTGCAGGAAATTCTTAAACGTAATTTTTAAAATTTATTTAAATTTTAAATTTATTTAAATTGCGGTGTGTCCCGAGGTAGTTTTTTTGTTGTTAAAAGTGAATATAATATCCCTCTAACTGTGCAAATTTATAAGCTAATAGAATTAAGACATCATATTATTCGAAAAATTACCGATTTTACGAAGTTTTAGGTTCCTTACACACCCCCTCCCAACAATTGCCACTCGTCTAAGGAGTGGATAAGTATCCTTCTTCTTTTCCTTTTAATTGCTTGTTCAATCGATCGAATTTTTTAAAATATTGATTTATTAGTTTATTATATATTAAGTTATTTATTTTTTGAACACACTTTTACTCTAATTGTGAAAGGAATAAGGAGTTAGAGTTCTACATATTCATTCAAAAAGAACTAAATTATGGAAATTCTGCTGTATCTAGAGTAAAATAATGTCTAGCTTAACAACAATATCCAGTCTTTCCACTTTTAATTCGTACGAGTATGGGACCTGCAACGTTGGCTGGCCCCTCCACTCGTGAGCTAGCCACCGGGTAAGGGAGCTCTTTTCTCTGTTGCAGGAGCTCTCGCCGGAATGCTTGGTCTTCCACACCCGCTATGGGCTAAGGAATCGGATTTTTGCCCGGTTGGAAGGAGTGTGTGGGGGCACCGCCACCACCTGGATGCCTCACTCCTATTTATGGGCCGTGACCGTCCTCGGCAAGGATGAAATTGCCTTACGTCTCGCGCACGGTTAACCGTGTATTCTTCGTCGCGTTTCTTACGTAATTCATTTCGGTTTATCACCTAGGCCGTGGCGCCTATGGGGTGAATCGGTTTTGCGTTTTTCCCTGACTCTGGTCACCCAAGTAATTCGTAAGCGTGAATTGTAGTGGGACCTTGCGCTGGCGGAAAGAACCCGCCCATGACAGCGCACTACACTACACTACAGCCCTTTTAAGGAATTTTAACTACGCAAAACAATCACAAGTTGCCAATTAAAAATATAAATCTATGTTATAAGCATCTTGTTAACATAGTAAAATTTTTTTTTATAGTAAATCATTTCTCTGAAATTTATGGCCAACTGATTAATTCTAAAGAGGCAACCTTAAAATATTGTCAAAACGTTCTGCATAATTAAATACTCACGTTCTTCTCCTCTTGTCACATTCTAATGGTGAAATCACAATTTTACGTTTTAATTAATACAGGATAAAAATTCATTCAATTATTAATTCATACTTAGGTCTGGCTAGAATTGAACCCATAGTTCACAAGACAGAAATGGTACCATAGCACCATGAGACTCTTACCTTACTTTAGCTAAATCATATACACCAGGCACATTTGAATGATCCGATTGTGTGAGGTTTATTACGACTGGCTTCTATAGTATAATTTAAACAATATTCTTGCTAATTTGGCTTAGATGGATTGCATTGAATTCGCTTAAAATTACAATTATTTTGCACGAATTTTCAACCGCTCGCTGAAAAGAATAGTATTTGAAATTATTAAGAGAATTGCTTCTTACTGAGTGCATCAATTACGTATAATGAATTCTCATATCATTGATTGACATACAATATTCAGTATGTCCGGCTATTCTAATGATTCTGATACAACGAATGTCTGCTTAGAAAATATAATTTCATTTGCACTTTAAGCGCCTACAAGTCAATCTCCATTATGAATACATTTCCTACATTTTTGTATTTTTTTGCAAAACTATACTTTCCAAGGTACACCACTCCAAATGGGAATAAGTTCTCCTTGAAGTAGAATTTTATATTTCTTTGTTGCAAACTTACATAAGTTAGCAAATTTTCAAGTATTTTACTTTCATATACAATATTTTAAAATAGAAATTTTGTCGTTTGTTATCGTACGACGTGACTTTGCATAATTCACGCTTTGATTTTGGTTTCCAAAAAAAGTCTAACAAATGTTAGTTGAGAAAAGAAATTTAAAATTTATATTTAACACGACACAGCATGGTGTGATGTGTCGCATACAATAAGTACATTTTGTTGTTAGCAGAATTAAATATAATTTGAGTGAGTTTGTCAATTTGTTAAAATACCAAAAGGTATATTCGTTAACATTTTCGCGGTGTCGTTTCAATGTCAGAAGTGAACGCATTTGAGATAACGTAACGACTGTCGGACGTAGAAAAAAATATAATATTTACCTAATGTAGTGAACAATAAATAGAAAATGCATTTCCATCAATTATGCAAATACGACAGCTTGCATGCTGTTAAAGTCACACGTTCGATTTTTTCTTTAGTGGCGTGTGACTTGAATCGATCATAATTTATTTTTAAAAACTTGAATAGAGCTCCAACGTGAAAAGAACACAAACTCATTTCCTTACTATCAATCCAATTGAATCATCAAATCAAGTCTCATATTAAACATTTAAAATTTGTATCAATTTAATTTCATTCAAATATTCCAATTAAAATTATGGTTGTCTGATACAATTTAATTGATGGAACACAATGTTCAGCGCAAATCAATGCAGAAATTGTAGAATTCAATTGTGTGTGAAGAAAAAATCGGTCAAGTATCGAGACATGCGAGTATATCCTGGTAGGAAAAAATATACAATAAGAATAAAAAGAACAAAATATTCCTAGTAGAAATAAATTGGGAATGCTACAAAAGTTCAAAGATGGAATAAGCTTATTGAAATTTATGCAAATATCTTATAACTGAAAATATAAAATAAATAGAAAAAGCTTCCACTTAAATTCTATTTGGAGCGATAAACAGGAAACATCGAAATAAACATAAAAGATTTAAACGTTACCACATGACCAAAATTATTTTTAACGTAATTTTGTACGTTCCACACGTGAGTAAATTAAATGCGTAAATTTTTCCATATAGTATCTAACAAACTCTCATTAATAAGTAAGTGTCAAATTCTTCTACGAGTATGACGCCAAGCAAATAATGATTTGACTATTTCGACTTTGTATCCGCCGCTTTATAAATATACATGATAGCAAATTTTACGTATATTCATCATAATGGAGTATTTTTTGATAATTATTTTGTTAATTGATTACCACAACTATCTTTGACTTCATTTGAATTTCATTAAATTTCGAATAAAAATTAAATATATACTCGTATGTTATGCTTGCGACTAAACTTCGTTCCATATAGTACATTCGATCAATCTTGAGTTGCATGTTTGCTATGTTTAATGGTTTAATTAATGGAGGCTCAGTGGGTTTCGTTGTACTAATGAATGTTCTGTAGCTTTAACTCTTACTTCTAGTTTGTGCTAAGCTTCGCTCATCTTTGCGTTAATTAGTTGTATGCAATTATACAATTAGTTTCTTCATCAATGCTTTGTCTAATTCCGACAAAATAAAAGACATGATGATTGGTAGCATTGAAATGTAGGTGAATGACTGTGAAGTTAATAGCATTGCAATACAAGTAGAGCATTGATCGTGAAGTATTAGCTTTCAGCAGCTCATACTCACATTCGAAAACCAGGAAACTATTTTGTATAACAGAGTATTTTTTGTTAATCTTGAAATTATGTTTCATAAAAATAAATACCAACTAAACTACGAATTCGCAAAGCGGATTTACCTCGGCACGTCCGTGATGACTGTCCCAAGTCAGTGTAAAGGAGAACGGAAGCAAAAATGATATGCACGACAACGTTTTTCATACTAAGGTGGCAGTCAATCGGACGTTGAAAATCCACCCGCTGCGGGACAGGGATATGGTTTCTAGGGGTCCCAACGTCGTATCTCCCAAACATTGACAATATTTTGCTGGCAGATTATGATGGAGGGCGTCCTGAACCTTGCTTGTAAGGAGAGGGAACACCCTGTCTTGAGGATGCAAGCAAAATGCAAATTGACGAAAATCTGTGCAAGATGCAAGCTAGGAAAGCGCGTAGGAGGAAGTGTGCTGAACAACAATCCCTTGTAAGAGAGGAAAGCTGTAAAGCAAATGCTTCCGTACTTACTACTCCGACGAGCCTTGCATCAAGAATGAGGAAACTCGTTACTGGCCACTTTAATGAAAAGCAGTCCTTGCAGGTGTCTTTCCTTCCCTCACAGGGTGTATGTACAAGAGCATCTTTCGATGAAGTGACAAGGTCAGCCTCTCCACCAGCTGGGTCTAGTGGCACTTCCGCATCGGCTCTAAACTACTAACCAGAACTCAACGCAAGAACGCTCACCGCAGAACAATGAGTAAGCTGAAGCTGGCTGGTGGAAGGACGGAGGAAATATAATGATTTTGTTATCTCGTTCGCTGCTCTAGAGATTTTCCACAGGAAATCTAAACCGACGTAAAGCTTTGGAACGTGACAACGGTCCCATCAGGTCGACAAGTTCGCACACTCTTAGTCTGCTCCGAGGTGACTGCTAGCTGGCTTACAAGTTCGGAGAGGAATTTCGGTCGCAGGTCTTAAGCGAGTAGACTATGTCCAAAATACAAAAATCAGCTACCGGTTCATATGCCCGATTTAAAACGCGTCGAACAACTTCCACCGACTCTATTTTAACTTACGTTACTTCCATTCCTTTTCCTTTCGATCCGAAGAGAAGGACCACAAAAAACCGCTACAAAAAAATATGCGCTCCTGAATATTCACCGACGCGGTGCCGGAAATAACCTACTCGGATACAAAACCGAAAAAAAAACCTACTCTAACAAAAAAACGCAAAACTCAATATATGGCACCGCGTACCGACCGCAACACGAAACATTCGTGGATTATCGAAACCCTACCCCCTCCGCGGTATACTCACCTTTCGCCTGCTTAACCTTCTGAAAGAGAACAGGTTTGCTAGAAAGGAAAGACTGTATTGAGCTAGCAATTCATAATCAGTTTTATTCAATTCCTACTTTTACCAAAAATAAGTTTGGGAATGAGTAAAAGGAATATGATTGATAAATTATTTATGCTAAATTTATGTGTTTTCTGTCTATGTGTTATTTTTCTAATAATAGTGGTCACATTACTTGTTACAATACGCCTTGATAGTTGTAATGATTTTCCGGACTGATGTCGATACGTTCGCGGGGCGAATCGGATAATCGATGGGCCTGCTGTAAAGGACCGAGTCGGGTACTTTAGGTATCAACGGAGGTGCGGTGCTGTATCGAGGTCGATACTCGGCGGCTCTGAGATCCATTCCCGAGTTTCTTGGAGGGAGGGTCCAATTATCAGCCGGTCCAGAGTGGAGCATAGCCGCACTGCGATTTGGCTCCCAGCCAGATGGAGTTCTTACGCGGCTGGGGGTCGGCTGACCTGGATGTTCTGGAATCCTCTCTCCAAGTGTCCGATCCTCTCAGACAGCCCTTGCAGTAAGGTCAGGATGGTGTCGTTGACGGAGTTGGTGGAAGGCGCAGTTGGGGCCTCGGCCAGTACACCGGCAACAGGAACTTCTCCGCCCACGGCTCAAAGTATGAAGTCGGTCATCATAAGGGGAGTAAGGAAGGTTGAGTTTGAAGAATAGAGACCGTGTGAATTTGCGTTGAACTGACTCAACAGCATCGATGTTGTTCCTGTGGTACGGACTCCAAATTTGGGAGCAGTACTCCAAATGACTACGTACTAGTGAGAAGTAAAGATACATACAGGATGTAATATGTTAAAATGACGAAGTGGATCGTGAAATAAATCCAGTTAAGCGAGAGGCTTTCTTAATAATTAGAGCAATGTGAAGATCAAACTTCAGTTTACAATCGAAAAGCACACCAAGATCCTTGAAGGAGGTTACATTGCTCAAAGGGATACCAACAAGCCTATACGTTGAGAGAAGAGAACATTTTTTACAGGAGAATGTCATCTGATTGCATTTGGAAACATTTAAGGAGAGATGGTTTGATTCACACCAGTCACTAAGACGCTAAAGATCGGTTTGAAGGATATCCACATCTAAAAGGGAATCAATAACTCGAAAAATCTTGAAGTCATCAGCATAAAGAAGACAGGGGGATGTGATAACAGAAGGTAGATCATTGATAAAAAGTAAAAATAGTATGGGGCCAAGTATTGAACCTTGCGGAACTCCCGAGCTCGGGTGAAATGAAGTAAAGAAGCAAGAGTTTAAAGTGACTACACATAATCGATTCAGGACATAAAAGAGAAGCCAGGAAAAGAGACAACTAGGGACATTGAACTCTAAAAGTTTCTCAAATAGGAGAAGTGATCCACTGAATCAAAGGCTTTAGAAAAATCCGTAAAATTAACGTCCACTTGGTGTTGCTGATCGACGGCAGCTGCAACATTATGGGTAAAAGAAAGTAAATTTGTAAGGGTAGATCTGCCTCTGACAAGACCATGCTGTTGATCCGCTAAAGATAAAAGGACAAGTGGATACAGCAAATCAAAAACTATCTTTTCAAGAATTTTACTAAAACAAGGAAGAAGGGAAATAGGACGATCGTTTGAGACGATATTACGATCACCAGATTTGAAAATAGTAAAAATGTGGGCAATTTTCCATTGGGCGGGGAAAACCCCACAAAATAAACTCAAGTTAAAAATAATTGAAAAGGGAGCACAAAGCGAAGAAGATAAAGATTTTGCTAGAAAATTTGGAATTCATCAGGGCCCACACGGGTGCTGTTGTCAAGATTATTTAAGAGTTGCTCAACCGGCAAGGAGTTTGTACGAAAATTAGTAGAGGAAAAAGCGCAAGAAGTGGCAATTTTCTTGGCCGCGGCACGACGCTCTTTAAATTTAACGAGGTCAATTGGAAGACCACTGTATAAGAATTTTCTGCGGGCAGCATCTTTAGATTTAATTGCAGTGGCGACATCTGAATTAAACTAAGAAGCATCCTTAGGTCTTCTTACTGGACACACAGGAGTAAATTGCGAGATTAAGGATGAAAGAAACATATAGAGCTTATCAACACAATCTTCAATGGGGAGATTGCTGAAGAAGGAATACCAATTCACGGCATTAAGGTTAGCTTCCATGCTCGACAAATCGGCTTTTAAAAAATTAAAGCGGGAAGGAATTCTTCAAAGAACGAGAACATGAGATTGCAAGCTCAATAGAGAGTGGGGGATGGTGAGGATCAGGTTTGACAAAGGATGAGAGTGCCACCGATGCGTACAGAGAAGAAGGTAACAAGTTGGAAAGAACAAGATCAAGCAATTTGTTATTGGCATTGAGAAAAGTGTTGTATTGGATGAAAGAACAGAGGAAAATAAAAGAAGAAAGTGCAAGAGACACGCTACCGCCAGAAACTATGGAGACATACAAATCATCCCAAACAATAGAGGGCAAATTGAAGTCACCACAGACCAATATTGGGGTAGAAGGGAAACGAGCATTAATGTAGCTCGAGAATTCTGCAAAGAATCGTTCATAAACAATAGCAGGACTGTTACAAGGGATATATACAGATGGTACGAGGAAGGAAAGAGAGTCAGATAGAGAGACTAGCACAATTATACACTCAACAGGTGAAGATGGAGTGAAATCATCACAGGATTTGCTGGTAAGGGAAACATGTATACCCACTAGAACGCCTCCACCGTCAGACTTACCAGTAGCATCACGGTCTCTATCTCTGCGGAAGACTAAATGGTTCGGAAGTAGCTCACTATTACTAATGCCATCTGTCAGCCATGTTTCCGTTAGAAAGATGATATTATAGGGAAAAAGGATGGAAGAAATGCGGAATTCAGTCGTCTTAGTCCTCAGGCCACGAACATTTTGGTAATAGCAAGTTAAGAATGAATTCCTAGGCCTAAGATATGTTTCTTCTGGAGCGAAAGGACACAGGATGGTTCCGCTTACGAATCGGAGAGAACTTTTTGACGAATACGCCAGGTGGCCAAAAGTCCGTATTAAGCAAGATACCTAGGTCAGCTAGAAGCGTAAGCTTGGTGCACTGGAGCAACTCAGGACTAAAGTTCAGTTTGTACTTTATATGAGCGATAATGTCTTCGACTGGCGTGCTATATTCTAATCTCGAGAGAAACATTTGTAGCGGTGTGGATATAGCACGCAGGGGGCGCCAGGTTTCATTGCAGCAATGTTTGTCGTCACATCGCCTCCAAGTGAGGTCCCCCGGCTAGCAGATGTAGATCCTGGTGAGCCTACATTTCTTATCAACAATTCGGTATCCGCATTACCTTGAGTTACACATCTTGTAACAGATGTTTCAGGTGGGCATGAAGACTTTGGGTTTGTCCCGATACCAACTAACCGTTGCGGTGTTATAGAAGCCGGCTGCAGAAGTTCAGGTTGCTGCTGATAAATGTATACTGTAGATGTTTCGGTTGTGCTTGTTGCTGTAATTGTCGTACATGATGTTGCTTTTGAGAACCAGGTGATAGTTGCTGGTGAGGTTTCTTTGGAATGGCTCCCTTGCTGGCATCAACCACAGCACACACATCAGAGATCTTGGCAGCAGAAGTTGGCGAGAGTGCAGGAGGATTGTTCACTGGGCAATCCCTATCGTTGATGGAAAGAGCACATACTTTGCTGCGAATTTCTTGTAAAATTTTAGACTGCTCTTTTAATACTCTGAGCGTGTCTGAGATTGTCACTCCGTGACAGTCATTACATCGAAAG
The DNA here is from genome assembly GCA_963969285.1 of Odontomyia ornata. Lineage (NCBI taxonomy): Eukaryota > Metazoa > Arthropoda > Insecta > Diptera > Stratiomyidae > Odontomyia > Odontomyia ornata. Next base: position 236,680,260 of record OZ017741.1, on the reverse strand, counting down.
AAAATATTTGAGTCAAATTTCGCCCGGATGTCATAAAGGGATGCAGGGATGCCTAGGCATTTAAGGTGGAAAGACTTCGCACAATATCCATCACACTCAATAAATTTGGCTCGTAATGATTCGGGTTCATTGCAGTTTTGACATTTAATGTCGTATGTTGGAGAACTTACAACCATTTATAATGAAGGAAAACAAAGAAACTCGCAGGAAAAAAAATAAATAAGTGAAATTAATAGCGCGAGGGTATTTGTAAAAAAAACTCACAAAAATCCCAAAAAGTCCGAAATTTTTTCAGGTTAAAAGTATTTATTAAATTTTTCGTGTATCTAGGATTAAAATTTTCTAGGATTAACTAATGAAAATTAAAAAATAAAATATTAAAAGCGAATTTTGCCTACCACTAGGCGTATTTTATTTCGTCGATGGAAAAAAAACCGTTTCTAAGCTACGTTAAGTAACTCGACGAGACAAGTGGTAGCGTTACCGTAACAGCTTTGTACGCGGTCAAAAATTCCCGACAGGTGGAAGCATTCGGGCTTCGCAACTCCAGCATACGCCACCGAAGGTCGAACCGAAACCACTCGTCTATCCCGCATAAAAAGATGAGTAGAATCCTTCCGCGACAAAAAGGTCCAGGCCGATAGGAGAAACCCATCTGGCTGACAGTTCCATCAAGAAAATAGAATGTCCTTACAGGTGTCACCCTGAGACAACATATCGGAAGGATTCTGTCGCGAGAAAAAATCAAACAAAGGAGAACGGAAGCTACAACTCACGTGAAGCGACTGCAAGTGTGTGTAACATATCTCCACTACACCTGTTTGTGGGGCTCGAGTACCAAGGCACCTTACATCCTCCGTAAAGGACCAACTCGTCAGAAGACGCGAATCTTTTACCCCCTTAGGATGTTTTGGTCCCACGTTGGGCGCCATTTGTAATGATTTTCCTCTACGTCCGCTCGAACGAAATCGGGACCGACCTCTCATCGATTCTAGACGTGAAGTCTGAGTCGTGCCAACGAACGGTACCAACCGGTCAATCAGTCCGTGCACCCGTAATCCATTTCGCGGTGGCTGCTTGTCGACCAGCTTGTTCGGAGAGGATTCCGGTTTCAGGTCTTCAAAATGGATTACGCTCAATTACGTGTTTCAGCCACCATTAAATGCTTGTTTGAAACGCGTCAAAAATTCAAACATACGGAAGAGAAACCTACTTTACTTTATTCCGTATTTCTTCATTACACACACAAACCTAAATTCAATTTCGCGTTCCTGAATTTTACCGACTCAGTACCTTAGTTTGCCTTGTCTTTTTATTAGCGTACAGTTCTTTGGGATTGAATTAACGTAGTATATTTTTCGGTACCGCGTCGGTAAAATTCGGGAACGCGAAGTTGAATTTAAGTTTTTGTAATTGGCTGGAATAATAAAGAAATACGGAATGAAGTAATGTAGGTTTCCCTTCCGTATGTTTGAATTTTTGACGCGTTTGAAACGGGCATTTAATGGTGGCTGAAGCACGTAGTTGAGTCTAAACCATTTTAAAGACCTGCGACCGAAATCCTCTCCGAACTAGCTGGCCGAAAAGCAGCCACCGCGAAATGGATTACGGGTGCATGGACTGGTGGACCGGTTGGTACCGTTCGTTGGCACGACACGATTTCACGTCTAGAACCGATGAGAGGTCGATCCCGATTTTGTTCGAGCAGACGTAGAAGAAAAATTATTAACTGAAGAATATTCTAGGGTCAGTGAAAAACAAAAAAATGAAGCACGAGGTCAGCGGCAACTACAAGGATTCTTGCCCGAAAACATACATTGAACAAACTAAGTATCTGATCACGGTGGAATAGGAGGAACATTCAAGGGAAGCGGAACTAGCAAATCAATAGTGGCTACACATATGATTGCCAGTGGACACAACATCACTTGGGACAATTTAGGGATCATTCTCGAGGTAACTAGATGCCCAAGAAAGCCTTGCAATACTCAAAGAACCAGAAGACCAAATATTGAATCATGACCTGGCAAATGTACAATCGAAGCTGTTGAGCTCGATAGCAAAGAAAAGCATTCCGAAATGTTACCTGCAGGGATAGTTAACGGGTCACAAGTAAGTCATTAACCGGAGAAGGCTAGTTTGGGAAAAAAGTTAGTAAAATAAAAAGCAATTACCTTTCTTGTTAATCACTGTACGTATATAAGGTTTGATTCATGGCTTTTTGATTAATGTTAGAATTGTACTGAGGAAAGACGCAACTGGTGTAATATGTGTTTATGCACAATAAAATAAAAAATCCCGGCTTAAAGAAAAGCCCGTATTGTTTTTTCATTTTAATTTATTAATTTAAAGGCGTAGAAAATATCGGGAACAACAACTAGGCATCACAATTGTTCTAAAGCCATAGGTGAAGAACAAACGTATTTATCGACTGAACATGCATGGCACGAGAATCTTCTATGGTAGTGGATCTTACCGCCCGCGGGCATGCTTGGTAGTCCCTAAAAATGGGGAAGCGTCTCTTTTTAGACTATCTACTAACCAAGACACGGTCGCGGCGAAGATATCGTATAAAGAAGGCATGGTTTTTTTGCTTTAGCACTACAGCCCCGTTCAGGCCTTCATTTCGAGATAGTCAGAGTATCTTGTTATCTTGATCGTATGTAATGACACTCGGGAAGGTAATATGGTCAGTAACATGCTTTGGCCGTTAATCCCTTAAACCAGTACGTATCATAACTGAACAGGCTTGTAGTCCGTCCGAAGAATCATTAAAAACAAATTTCGTTATCACCAGCGGGATTCGAACCAGGGAACTTCGACTTACGCAGCGGGTACTCTAACCACTACACTACACAAACTAGACATAGGTTGGCACGACATTATTTTTGTTTCTACCTATCTTCCATACGACATGGCCTACCTCCTTCCAGGAGAATACTGAAGCAAGTGATAGATAACGCCGAGTTGAGTCCAAAGGCGTTGACTTGGTTTTGGATTGCGATACCAATCCACACCACCACATGTGGGGCAGTTGCAACTGCAAATGTCGAGGCAAACAGCTTTTGGACTTTTTAACGTCTAGTGGACAGGCAATGTGGAACACAGGCCCCAAACCTACTTTTGTCACTTCCAATAGACAGGAAATGATAGACATAACTCTGGCCATGCAGACTAGAAGACGTTTGAGTTGAAAGCGGAAGTGAAATCCTCTGTACTCATCTAAGCTAGACCGATGGTTGAGAAAAAAGTTGAGAAATTCAACCTAACCCTAAACTGCTGTTTAGAAACCACCTGTCCGCTGAATCGAAGCTTAACTAGGGCAAGAGTTACGTGTCGATTCACGAACTGCAAAAGCTTTGAAAATTTACTTGATAGTTACCTAAGACAGCACTGTAGACGAACTCAGAGGCTGACTGTTGAAACTACAGGACCTCGCAAGGCGAATATAAGAGGAAAGTGAAAGACTCTAAATCGGTCTCTTATATGAAGTTTTGTGTGGATACTCTGGGGACGCAAGAGACTGCAAAATTTTACAAAGTCCTCAATAAGGACCGTTCTGTTAAGCAAGACTCAATTGAAAATCTGATTGAACCTTTACGGAGTCGAATCTGGACTCACTGGAAGTTCAGATGAAAAACCACTTTGGATGTAATCAGGCCATCCATCGGGAATCTTCAGCCGACTTGCATAAGCCTTTGCAAGTAAGAAGAGTAGGAAGAAGAAGTTGGAACTTAGCAAGGCAAGTAGTTACATTGAATAAAATCCAACATACGCTGGACCCCTTTGATAAATTCAAATCACCGGGCTTTGATGGCATGATTTTATCAAGATGAAATTCAACAAGTTGATGCTGTGTCTGAGAAAGATCTTAACATCAAGACGAGCACTAGCATATACAGGGTCTACATAATAAGTAACAATTTTTCTTTAGAAATCTTCAAAGTAGTCCCCATTGGAGTCGATAACACGCTGATACCGGATTTTCTAATCCCCGAACGCTCCCTGGAAGTCGGCAACCTCGATGCTGTCTAGAGCCCTCGTCGTAGCACGTTGAACGTTTTCCAGAGTCCCGAACCGCGTCCCCTTAAGGCGTCTCTTGATCTTGGGGAACAGAAAGAAGTTCGCGGTGCCATATCCGGGCTGTAAGAACTCTGGTTTGGTTTGCAGTCGATCAAGGATTTCCGAAGCGACAGCAACACGACGCTCCTTTTGCTCATCAGTCAGGTGTTTGGGTACCAGCTTCGCGCAAATCTTCCTCATGCCCAGATCGTTCTTAATAATGTTGTGAATGGTCATCTTATCAATTCCAACCTCATCTGCGATAGCCCGAATGCTCAGACGACGATCACTGTTCAACACATCACGCACTTTTTGGACATTTGTGTCCGTGTGACTTGTTGATGAAGGACCGACGCGCTGTTTGTCATGGACGTCATCGCGGCCCTCCCGGAAATTTCTGTGCCACTGAAACATTTGAGTTCTGGACAGAGCATCTTCACCGTAAGCCTCTTGAATCATTTGAAGAGTTTCCGTTGCCGTTTTCTTGAGTTTGACACAAAATTTGATGCTAACACGTTGCTCGGTCGTACGCTCCATTTTCACTCCAACGACGTAACTGAACACGCACTCCGCTCTTGCTCGATGCTATCTCTCCAAGCGCTTGGCGGCAACTGCTGCAGCCCGGTTCCCTTTACCTAGACCCCCACCACCACTACAGCACCAGATACCGGTTAGCAGACGCTTTGACGGCGCGGGGCAAACTCAGTCCGGTTACTTATTATACAGGCCCTGTATACCCACACTTTGGCAGATTGTCAGAGTTACGTTTATTCTGGAACACAGGAAGAGTGATTACCCTGAGCCTAAAAATGTCCATCCTATCAGCCTTGCTTTGTTTTTGTTGAAGTTATTGGAAAAGCTTGTAGACCAACACATAAGACGTGTGACACTGAGAAGGAATTCTATCTGCATTACACAACACTCAAATCAACGGAGAAAATTTTGCAAAACAGCTGTTCCCTAGTGGTGAAAATTGAGGAGGTGATGGACGGAAAGGATATACGCTAGGGGTGTTTATTGATATTAAGGGAGGCTTCGGTTGCGCACCGTACAACTACTTGCATGAAGCAGTAAGGCTTATGGGATTAAACCAGAGATTGTAAACTGAATCAGCAACAGTTACAAGCTCAAACTCCTCTCCATAACGACAGAGGGTGGACAATGTGTTGTTGCAAAATTAGAAAAGGAATACCCTCAAGGTGGGATCCTTGCACCACTACTATGGTCAACACTCTCTTACTTGGACTGGAGGAGAATGAAGTCTATTCAGAAGCATATGTAGGAGATATCGTCTTACTTGCCAAAGGCAAGCATTCTAGATCTCTGCAGGAATATGCAAAGTGCTCTGGATATGCACGGCAGTGGTATCAAGATGATGGGTTTCCAGTTAATCCGAACAAAACTATTGTAGTTCTCTTGATGAAGAAAAGGAAAACTGGTGGTCTAACTCCACTCCGACTAAATGGCCTTACTCTCCAGCTGCGATCAGAAGTCAAATATCTTGCAGTGATCTTTAATAGAAAACTTCTCTGGAAGGAGCCTATTCTCGCAACGACCAAGTAGACCGGCAGACTATTTAGACAATGCAGAAATGCTTTTTGGCAAGTTATGGGGCTTGATGCCCAAGCAGACCACTAATTTGCTATGCATCTGTGGTTCCGTTTTAAGGCGTCATCTTGCATGGCCAGGCACCAGGTGCGTCTTGAACGCCATATTAAACTAACCTTTCTTCGAATTGTTCATAAAAGAAGAAGCCCTGAAACTTTTCCTGAGGCTTGCGATTGCAGGCTACAGAGGAAGATCTTTGGGAGGTCATAAAAGCATCTTCAAATTGTTGACGGAATATGTCCCTGAGACAGTCATACTACCCTACAGGATAAGTGGTGTTCCGAATTTTTATAGAAGGTTTCATGCCAGAATCTCAGTCACATTTGATGTCGCTATTTGGTGAGACAGACATAACCTTCTGCTCTAGAAACAATGAGGGAACTGGAGCAGGATGGTTCTTAGATTAAGACATCCGGAAATCGCTACCACTAGAAATGCTGACTTCTGTATTTCAGTTAAAAGTGTTTGCTATTCTAGACGTTGTGTCATGGATCAAAGATAATAGATGGAAAGGGAGGAAAATCAACATTTGCAGTGATAGCCAGGCGGTACTGCTCGCCCTCTCTGGATGAAAAGTGACATGGAAAATATTCCATGAATGCTTGGATAAAATATACTCTGTTGTGGATTCACTCTGCCTTTTTTGGGTTCCCGGGGATAGAGATGACAAAAGCAATGAGAAATCTGACGTTTAAGCGAATAAAACCTTTGAAACCTGGACCCCTGGATAGAAGTCCCCAGCTCTCATATCATTCACAAGATAAACTAATAGGGGTACCGGTTAATTCGTGTGGTTTTCTAACAAATGGGGTAATTTGATTTTTATTCCAGTGATTCACCTTTCCAAATATGTGTTGGAAAGCTACTGTCATATAGTTTCAGAATCGTACACAACAATACTTTTTTTTACTCTGAAAATGTCAAATTTTGTGCTGAATAAAGTGTTTTTGCGGGGAGTACTTCTTCATTGAAGAAAGAGGCTGCCGAAAGTCATCGTATTTTGGTGGAAGTGTATAGTGTGCATGCTCTAGCTGAGTTTACGTGCCAGAAGTGGTTTGCACGGTTTAAAAGTGGCAATTTTGACTTGGAGGACGATGAACGGCCCGGACAGTAAAAAAAGCTTGAAGATCACGAATTGAAGACATTGCTCGACCAAGATTCATTCTAAACTTGCAAAATCACTTGGCGTCGCTTAACGAACCATTTCCGATCGTCTAAATCCGATCGAACAAAAACCGCACGAATTTACCGGTACCCGTATTCCTTGGTGGAGATATGATGGCTGTAGATTTCGTGAATCCTTAGTAAAAGAACCAAATCAGAGGTTAACAGATTATCTACCTAAATTAAATAGAAAAAGCTGTAGAACTGATGACAGGTCATAATTTCCTTTGTGCTCATCTGCGAAGAAGAGATATTGCTGAAGATCCCATATGCCAACGGGACCTTAGAAGAGGATAAGGCAACCATGCCCTATGTATGCTAATGCCCAACCTTTGCCTAAGCCAGGTTGTAGATTTTTAGTGTAACAGTTATGTGCTGGAATATGTTCATGGATGAAAATCTTTCGGATCTACTTTTTTACTATAAAATAATGAGTTGGCCTGATAGATGGGATTTTCGAGTTCAATCGACCAAGGTTTGAGCGCTAAAGAGTGTCTAAAACAGTCATTTCGCCGCAACATAAAACAAACCAAAAATAAAAATTATAGACTGCAAGTAGATGGAAGCGAATATGCCAAAAGAAACTTTAAAGACCCACCAAAACTTTAAAGAACAACTGCTCATTGTATCAAAAACTTTTTTGGAATCCTTCCAATCGAATTAAAAAGTTAGAATTAAAGTTTTACTGATTTCACTAATTTATTTGTCATATTAGCACATTGAAGATAAGCACATTTACTGAAATTACAAATGGCTGTATTAGCGTTTTGGGGTACACGAGCTTCATACTATTCTTTCTGATGTTGGATTTGTATAGAGTTTAAAAATAATACGAGTAATTTTTCAAAATTAATTTAGCCCATTACTAGTTAAAATCTTTAATTGTGATTCTTTTCAAGATGCTGGCGATAATATGTGGAAAAATGTGAATCCTAATTTTTATTGCATTGTTATATTATTATCTTTATGACCCTACTCTTCGAGCCAAAAATCTTTTGTCTGCATTTCAACACACTTACCTTTAACTTCAACCTTCTCGGCCTCTTGCCAAACTCCAGCGAAAGATTAGCTATTTATCATTTTAATCATATTTTATTAAATTTAATTATTAGGAAGCTCACATTTCATTTACACTTTAACACTTAGAAATTAAGGACCCTAATCTGCAGCAGGTCTTGGATTTGAGCTGCAGGATTGGAGGCGTTTGTTGCTGCTCTGGTTATTGCCTCGTTGGTCGGGGGCCGCCTGAATGGTGTGTCGTTGTTGAGATGCCTTCATTTTCCCGGTCTGTCGCTGAAGCTCCTTTTGGCGACATCCTTACTCCCGGCGCAGTTCGCTAACCAAGCGCCGGAATTTCTCGTGCTCTGCTGCAGTTGATGCGTTCTTGGCCAGCCATTTTGCTTCGCAGGTTCGCTGCCGTAATTCCACCTGCCAGCCACCACGCAATATCGGTGGTTTGGCTTCTACCACCTTTGTGTTGAGCGGCTTCGTCTGCCGGGCCCGGTATTCGGCCACGGTGATAGTTTCGGAGCTGACTCGGGGGTCTGCTCCGATGGCCTCTGCCGAACTTAGTTTTGGCGGCATCTAAGCAAACTAGAGCACTTAGATATGCGGTTGGAGTTCTGGGCCAAAAGGCCAAACAAAAAAACGTTAAGCTGATAGGCTAACCAGGTAGATGTAATTAAAAACAGGTCTAGGCACTTAAACCAACAAACCCGAATCAGGGGCAACGCCAATTGGTTTCCTCCAAACGATCCTGCTGGGCAAAGACAACCAGCGCAAACGTTAAATAAAATACATCTAGGCAACTATTGTGGTTGCAGAATGAATTGAAATAGGATTCCCACTCGTTTCACATCCCCCTATTCTCCAGACTTGGCTCCCTCGGACTACTATTTGTTCCCCAATTTGAAGAAATAGCTGGCTGGACAAAGATTTTGCGACCACAACTGCTGAGGTGTGTGCTGGAACGTTTCTTGAAAATCACTCAACTTCCTTGATTCACACGAATGCCAAGCACAAAGAAATAGACCAGTATTGCTGAAGCTTGGTGTGCGTTCATTCAAGAGATTCTACTTATTAAACATGACCGCGATACGCGCCGGTGGTGCCATCTCTCAGACTTTTCAAACGCACCTCGTATTATAGACATATTGAAAGTGATTTAATTAATGCAAATACTCCAAGATACACAGTTGGATCTGTGATTAAATAAAAACAATACATTCGATTCCATGAATAATTTTAAAATTGAAAAAAATGCAATAAATTATAGCAGCATTCGAAATTCTTATTTTGCAGTATGCAAACTAGGAGTGAATCTACCGCTTGCCTGGAGTAAGTAATGTAAAATCTAAGAAAAAGCATGACTTCAAAAAGCTTGATTTCAATAATCAATTTTTTATTGAAAAATATTCAGTAGTGATAAATTAAATAAATATAACTGACTTCTACGAGGTGTGTTCAAAAAATTTATTTATTCATGAATATCTATTTTGTCCCTTCAAAGTAATCCCCATGAGATATTATACACTTGTGCCAACGGTTTTTCCAATCTTCGAAGCACTTCAAAAAATCATTTTTTTTAATCTTGTTCAGCTCCTCCTTCGATGCCGTCTTTATCTCGTCAAGCGTAGCGTAACGTCGTCCTTTCATGGGCCTCTTCAGTTTAGGAAACAAGAAAAAGTCACAGGGGGCCAGATCTGGGGAATACGGTGGCTGCGGCATCATTAGTGTGTTGTTTTTGGCCAAAAAGTCGCGCACAAGCAACGATGTGTGAGCAGGGGCGTTATCGTGGTGCAAAAGCCAATTTTTGTTCTCCCACAAATCCGGGCGTTTCTGGCGGATTGCTTCGCGCAAATTGCGCATAACTTGCAGGTAATATTCCTTATTGACCGTTCTTCCCTGTGGCAAGAACTCATGATGCACCACGCCCCTGCAATCGAAGAAAACTGTCAGCAAAACTTTCACATTTGACCGAACTTGGCGCGCTTTTTTCGGTCTTGGTTCATGCGGCCAGCTTCCATTGAGATGATTGAGCTTTGGTTTCCACGTCATAACCATAAACCCACGATTTGTCACCAGTTATGACCCTCTGGAGCAAATTTGGTTCGTCGCGGACAGAGTTTAACATCTCATTAGCAATGTTCATGCTTTGCTGTTTTTGGTCGCAATTGAGCAGTCAGTCAGTCAGTCAGGTAGCGTGGCCCCATACAAAAACTAGTTCTGCGCGAAAATCTAACAAGTAATTTATAGTACGCAAAGCAGTATGGTGAATTTGAGTCAAATGTGAAGCTTACCTTCTATGTGTACCTATTCTATGATTAAGACCACGATTTGCGTAGGGATAATGATCCAAATAAATCCTTGGCATCTGAGGGCCCTTTTAATTCTGGTGGGTATATTTTTCGAGGAATTTTGAATCCTCAATTAGACCTTCAGGTTAAATGCACCTTATGTATTGTATATTGTAACGAAGAAAACGAATTGAATAGTTGAAGTAAAATTAAAACCTCGATCTTTTCATTTCACACTGATACTGAGATATGCTAATCCAACTTCTTCTTCTTCTTAGCACTACAGTTCCTTTCGGGCCTTCGCTTCCTGCAAACAGCGCCTCCAACTGTCTCGGTCCGTTGACCGCGTCATCCAATTCCGAAATCCGAGCAGCGATGAACTGTCATCGTCGAACGAGTCAGACCAGCGTTTCCTCGATTTCCCCACTGGCCGCCGGCCTTCAGTTCTCCCTACGAATACCTTCTTGGGTATCCGTTGTTCGTCCATACGATTTATGTGTCCAGCCCATTGCAGCTTCCGCAGTCTTACAATCCTTGAGACCTTCGGTTCGTAAAAAATTTCATACAGCTCATGGTTGTATCGAATTCATCATTGGTCCCCGTCTAGCTTCGCTCCGGTTGTTCGCCTCAGGACCCGTCGCTAAAAGGCGTTCAATATATTTGCGGATGCTTGGGTTAGGGTCCATGTTTCACACCCATAGCATAACACACACGTGTGTATAATCCAATGTATGTAATCCTACTTAGTTCAAACAAATCCATCCTCTGTCTTGTGTGCAAGGCTGTCGGAATGGTTGCTATAACGGGGGTGTTTCTTGCTTCCACCTAGAAATAGTTACCTTTTTCAACTATGTAGTTGAAGGGAAGAGGTGTTCTTGCTATCGTAAGGTTACGACGACTCCCTTAAAACCTTTAGATGCCCTCGTTCTTTACAGAGACATCTTAGTCAGCCTTCATTTCTCTTCATAGACTGGTATTTAGGCGAATTTTCCAAGCAACTATAGCTTCTGTGAGAGTATAGGATTGGTGTCCGAAATGATGATGATGATTTTTTGCTTGAAAATGACCTGACGTGAAATAAATAATTGGCATCAGGTAGGTATTTGGACCTGTTAAAAAAAAACATTCCACGAGAACGATCACTATCTAAGGTTTCTTCCTACAGTTCTCTTCACTGGCACTGAAATTAAATGATCATCAAGACGTCTTGACTTCTAAATAGTCTTCAATTGGAATCACAAATGAAGTGTTCTATGTTACCCCAAAGTGAAGGTTTATTTAAAGCTGTTGAAATGCATTCAGTAATCTTTTGAAAAGGCAAAGACTGGAGGTCCTTAGACTATCAAAATTTGTTTTTTCCACTTTGAAGATAGCTTTATATAGGAAAGCGAATCTAGAAATTTTAAAATCAACCCATTGCACTAGTTCACATACGCATCAAACATTGATCCACATTTTTCAAGCACATATTCCAGCTATACGAGTATATGCTTCACTCAAATTATCTTATAATTAGTCAGGTTTCACGCAACATCACTATGCACTGTTAGGATTCAAATAATATTTTCAACTCCACCGCTTTAATCAATTTCAGTTTTTCTTTCCTCATAAAAATCAAATGCAATTTCACGGTTAATAATTTTCCACGTCTTATTTATTTTCACATGAAATCAAATCTACAAGAATGCGAATTTAAACTTAATAAATTACTCATATTAAACGGTTCAATTGTTACTGGAAAAAAGCACGTGCCGAATAAAAAACGGAGTTCAAGTGCTATATCATCTTGCATCAGCCAAGTGAAAAAGGTGTCAGCAGCAATGTTTGCAAGTAATGCTTCTGTTTAGAAAATGACCACACAACAAAAATGTGCATAATATTATGCTTATCAAAACGAAAATTAAAGAAAAATGTCTGTTTTATCATACAGTTAAAAAATAAACTGCAAAAAATTGTAGCATGGAAAGGGTTTCGAATGCACCGTGAAGAATTTTCATATGCTTTAGTATATTTTGCAATTTTATAGTGTTCAGTGTGAATTTTTAATTATACTGATAAGCAAACCTAGTGAGTTTTGTTATGTCTAGGGAATCACAGGATATTGATTTAGGGTAGGATTCAAGATTTATCTAGTAATTATTCCAAAAAATCACAATAATGTTAATAATTCGTTTTATTTCTTCCGTTTTAGCTATCAAATCCAACCCCGGAAAGATGTTGAACAAGGCACAGATTTCAATCCCTTCACAGAAAGAAAGTTGGATCACCCCACCACGTAAGTTTTTATTCAGAATACTTCTGGATAGAATTTCATGAAGATATTATCTATTTTTCAGAAATATGGAGACTCTTACACATTTACTGAAAGCCTCATTAGGAACAGGTATTTTGGCTATGCCTATTGCTTTCATGTACTCAGGATTAGCTATCGGAATCATCTCAACTATAGTCACTGCCTTCATATGTACATATTGCAGTTATATTTTGGTAAGTAAATTTAATGTATACATAAAACTTAAAAATATAAAATTCGTCAGATTAAAACCCCTATTTTGTACTTTGAATGGCCTGTCGTCGGTAACACGATTTGTCTCTTTTGTACAATAACTACGCTTATCGTTTCCAAACTTATATTAGTTCGCTAAACTTGGTCTTCGTTGTTCTCGTCCTTGTAAAACTACAATCCCTTTTGTTCTTGCCGCATTGGCTACAGTTGGTTTGGATCGTCGGCCGCGAACCCTTATATGGCCGGTTTTTTGTCTCCAGGCCCAGAATAGTGTTTCTTTGCATCTACCACTGGGCTCTGTACCACAGTGTTAATATTGAATATAATTTGGATGCTAGTTGTTTGTTCAATCATATATTGCTTCCAACCTATTGAAGCTTTCGCTGTTTTATCACCGTGGATAATTCTCCATCGCGAAATGTTACTGTGGCTAGAGAAAACACACATTCTTTTGACATAATCAAGCCTCACAAGTGGCACCAATAGAGACCATGCGCGAAATCAGTTGTGACGAATGCTCAATTGAACCAGGTAGCAGTTAAGTGCTAGTGATACCAGCTTCACTATCTTCTTCTATCTTCTTGCGTAGCATTTTCACAGCGTCTGATTGAAGGGTTGGTTTTAAATTAGATCTACACAAAATTAATTTTTTTTTTTTTAAGTTAGTTGCGTGGTAGACCCAGTTAAGGTCTGGTCCGGGAAATGGTCTGGGCTAAGTTAAAGGCACGGGGCATCTTGTTCGACACATTTTCCTGACTGCTGCGGGACTGTTTCACATACTGTGTGCAAACATGGGCGTTAAAAAAACTTCCTAGTAGTAAGGGTGAGGCTCAGGTAATATTACTATAATGGTTCAAGGACGAGGCAAAGGGAGATCGTGTCCTCCTTTTAACAGCGTTTAAAATCAAAACAATATAATCTTCTGGGCGCTAAGCCAGGGCGAAATATATGCTTAAAACATGAGCCTGTTTTTGTGTTTAGGAGGTGAATGGTACTTACGCACAGAATGTGGGACTCCCATGCACGCAAGGAGGCGACTGGACTACCCACTAAGCACCTCCCCTGTCAACCTGAGAACCCAGCCTGGAACCGTTTGACACATTAATTCGTTACGCCGTGAGGCACCTTCAAGCTGGGGGATCCCTTTCCTAGCGGGTAGGGAGAGGGCAAGAGGAAGTGCCAGAAAAACGATCCCCCAGCCTCAACGCCCCCGGTTGCTGTGAGTCCCTTTTATATTTTAGGGCTGCCCGAGCATAATATGCCACCTGGTTCCATTTGTTAACCGATTCGAGCATCACCGCGACTATATTATACGGGGTGAGCTCTCCCGTCTCCCTGTAGAGCTCCCTTCGCAGCCTGACCCATTTTGTGCACGCAAAAAATGTGTGGCAGTCACTGTCTTCGACTCCTGGGTAAAGCCGACCTACCAATCTTGTGTAGGTAAGACTGAAAACGCCCATGCTCACTTAAAAGCTGCGTCAGATAGAAGTCAGTCTCACCATGCCTTCGATTTAGCCACGGTTTCACATTTAGGATGAAGCACGCAGTCCGCCTTCCCTTCGTGCAATTCATCAAAGACTGCTGCCAATCGTTGAGTGAGCGCTATCTCTTCCCGCGGACAACCATCTCCCTCGCATCCTCGTTTCGACGCAGGTTAATAGCGTGGCACTCTCTAGCAAGGCAGCAGCAGGTATCTCGCCTGCAATACCTCTCACTGCCGAATCAGTGACTGTCGGGAATGAGATGCAATCCGCCGTGCTCCTCTTCTCTGTACCTGTGCCAAACGTTTTCGGTATACCTTCTTACTGAGAGCGTCGCCCCATACCTCTGCTCCGTACAGTAGCACTGAGTCTACATCACTCATCAAGAGACGTCTTCTTGATGGGCTGAGTCCCCCTAAGTTGGCCATAATTCGACTCAGGGCCGATATTCCCGAAGCAGCCTTCTCAGCCGTTGCCTTGATTTGCTTAGAGAAACTGATCTTCGAGTCGATCAGTAGCCCCAGGTACTTCACCGATGGCTTTGATTCGATTAGCATATCTCCAATACTGATCATCCTTACTCTAGGGATTCTTTTTTTTGTCAAGATGACCACTTCGGTTTTCTCCAGTGCTAAACTCAGCCCGCGAGCAGTCATCCAGTCCTTCACTCGGCGCATTAACATACCTAGCCTAAGTTGCGCCTGTTCAACGGTGCGTCCAGCGACCAGAGCCGCAACATCATCCGCATAGCCGACCAAGCGCGACTCATCTGGCATCTCAAGTCTCAGTAGCCCGTCGTAAGACACGTCCCACATGTCCGGACCAAGGACAGATCCCTGGGCAACACCCGATGTAATTTCCATCCTTCGTTGGCCCTGTGTCGTATTGTAGAGCAGGCTTCGGTCCTTTAGGTAGTCCCTCAAATGCCGCATTGGATATTCTGGAACTTGAAAAGAGTTTTCCAGCGTATCCAGAATATCCACCCATCTAGCGGTGTTGAAGGCGTTCCTGACGTCAAGTGTCACCAACAGGACGATCCGTCGCTTAGTGCGATTATATGCCTCTGCTTTTTGGATCGCGTTCACCACCTCTGCAATCTTATCAATGGTAGGGCGTCCTGCTCTAAAGCCGTACTACCGAGGAGATAGGTCAGCCGTGTCTAGCATGCATAACGGGCGGTATGCAGACGGTGATTCGGGATTTCCCTTCCCCTTGCTGATCAGCAGGAGCCTCGCCACCTTCCATCGTACCGAGAAACCCAGGCAAGCTTTGAATGTGCTGAGCAGCAAGTCAGGACAGTGGTAATAGACAAGCCGCAACACCTCAGCTGGAAGACCATCTGGAACTGGAGCCTTCCTCGCTTTCAACGAAAGGACTACTTCTTCCAGTTCCAGTTGTGTGAAGAGTGGACACTCGACTGCTGTTTCAACATAGACGGGATGGTCGGGGAAGAGTGCCCGCACTATCTCGTCCATCTTTTCCGCATCATGTATGCAAGGTTTCCGTTGGGCACCAAGCTTTTGCATAACGAGCTTGTAGCCAAGGCCCCACGGATCCTTGTTCACATTGTCCACTAGATCTTGCCAGCAGCAAGCCTTGCTGTTGTTGATCGATTTGCGAAGGCATTTCCTGACCGACTTATACCTGTATGCTGCTGCGCGGTTGCTTGCCTTGTCACGGTTCCGCGCCCGTTGGGCCTCACGCCTAAGCTTGTGGTACTCCCTTCGTTTTTTAGCGATTTCAGTTGACCACCAGTACACTGGGGGCTTGCCGTGGCGGGATTTTCGACGGGGCGTAGAAGCGTTGCAAGCAGTCGTGATGATGCTCATAGTAGAGTTCACCACGTATTGAGCTGCCAGTTCTTCCATCCCCTTCGGATCTCCCTGCAGCGGTGCATCTGCTGTGAGAACCTCGACGAACCTCTGGACGTCCATCCTTCCGGTGTTCCATCCAATTGTAGAAAGCCGAGAGCACGGACGTCGGGAGTCAACATCGCTTATCTCAAGCAGAATGGACTGATGTTCACTGACTGAGTAGTCCTCTAATACTCTCCAGTTGCATATCCTCCGTACTTAGAACTCCGAGGCGAATGTCACGTCCGGTATGGTTCCTTCACAGCCAATACGGCGGAAAGTCGGCGTATTTCCGATATTTAGTACGATGAGCGCCGTCCTGGTCGCCATTTCTAGGACTTGTTTTCCCCCCGGATCTGTTTGAGGCATGCCCCATTCGATTGCCTTCGAGTTCAAGTCTCCCCCAATGAGCACGTTCCCGTCTGCGTTCGAGACAGCGCCCTCCAAAGCATTAAGCTTGGCTTGGAAAGATGATATCGATTCGTTCGGCGTTAGGTACACACTAAAGAAGGTAGTCCTTGAATACCGAACCCACACAAAACCATCCCCGCGTCCACACCTCTCCGCCTGGAAATCACTATTTCGAATCCAGATACCAGTTTCATCAGGATACCATGATGCAGAACTTTTATCGTGGTGTTGCTCACTCACCAGCATAAAGTCGGCTTGCATGTACCTCGCAAACTGTTAAGCAGATTTTGGGCAGTTGAATTGCGGTGTAGGTTTAGCTGCAGGGTGCGAGTCATTGAAGTTCTAATTTTGCCTTGGCTAGGGCTTCCTGGAAAACCCGGCAGTTTCCTGATCCCAAGACGTGTCCAAAACCATGTCTTGGATCAGCATCTTTGCAAAGAATACAGTGCGCCTCCTTCGTATTTCTTTTATGTCCAATTTCACCGCATTTGTAACATACAAAACTCCTATCGGGTGGGGCCTTTGCATACTTGTGTGGTGTGACCATAGCCAAGGCATTTGAAACATTGAAGAGGCGTTGCTCTTCGCCGTATCCTAGAGACAACCCACCCTATGCGTACTTTGCCCTTATTCAGAAATTGTTCGCCGTCCTTTTCGGTCAAGTCAATTATGGCCATGCGTTGTCCCCTCTAGTTTTCTGATGTCATCCTCGCCTTGACTCCACCCACGCTAGGGAACTCTCTTTTGATGGCCTCTTCTATAGGACCTCGCCCAGATCCGTCACGCAGTCAATGTCTCTTATTTCGATCGTTGCCATCGGCTCGAGGGAGGCTATAGTTGCGCTTTTGCCGAGGACTTTCTTTACTACGTCGCAGAATGCTTCGCTATTGTCGGCCTCTGCTCCGATTTCGACCAATATGTGGCCCGATCGCGTTGGTCGTGCTGATTTAATGGCAGTGTTAGTGTCGTCGGGCCTAACGTTTCCCCTGATGCCCCGCAGCGCCTCCGCGTAGGATCTTCGGGTTTTTCGAGCAGTGCCTGCTGTCGGGGTCTTCATCGGGGCTTCTTTCTCTCCTGTTTTGCATCGGGTTTTTTTTCTTCTTGGGCGTCAGTGCGAACTTTACTTTCTGGAACTTTTTGAAAGAGTTTCTTAGCGGTTTTCTTCGCTCCTTTTGTAAGCACTGTCTGGAACCCCTGATCTGGTGCTCCGCGCCCATCAAGTGCCTCTTCCTTCCTTTATCCCGATCTCCTTCGATTGGGCTGGACGCCATTCTTTTATTAATTTTTAATTGTGGAGCTGTCTACACGCGCCCTCTAGATTTCGCCCCCGCGCTTCTTTAGCCTTTTGCTCTTCTTCGGCCTTTAACCAACTCCTCCGGTAATGCCCTATGCGGTCTAGGAGCTCCTTTAGTTAAACGAGCCCAACCCTTACTGCTTTGGTGATTTTCGGCGAGTCGCATGCAGATTGTATTCTTTTTAGAACACATCCCGCTTTTCGGAATAGCCTTTCTTCTTCATGCCGCTGCACGGCAATTGTACTTTGCGGCCAATGTGCTTCCGAATACAGTACTTCCGCCACCTTTTCAACGTTGGCGATGAAATCACACATCGTCGCTTTATTCGCCTGGTCACTCGTTTTTCTTCCTGCCGTAATCCCTCGTTGACTTCAGGATGGTTCTTTATTATTTCGGTCGGTCAGCTGAGCATACACCACGGGGGGGATTAAACGCCATCAAAAGTTTTGTTTGGCAGGACTATCCAATTACCTGCTGATATCAAATTCGGGGTGGCACCATCAGAATAACCATTATCGATTCCGAAATATGTATGTACCGAACTTGAGATGTCGTCTGGACAATGTACATGAACTCGTGCGAGGGCGACTTAGGTTGAATGCGGATCGTATGAAGACAAGATACGATCTGAAAGCCAACTCCACATCTAGTTTGGCTGTATAATCCTCATCAGAAAAACGAACTCTGTCCTAAGCTACGAGAGAAATGGAAAGTCCTATATGAAGTTACCACCCGAATAAATGATGTAGGGTATCGTATCCAGGAACACCAGAAGCCACAAGCAAAAATAGAAATTGCTCACGTACATCGACTACAGAGAAATATGGTAGGTGGAACGTAGTGGTTGCTGTTTGGAACGAACAGATTTAAAGAGGAGGCAGTGTGGTGTGTATGGGGGCCACGCTGGCGAAACTAGTCTACTATCGACTATTGGCTATTATTACAATCAATACTTGCAATCGTCGGCTCTCGTGACGATCCCAATTCCCAATTGTGCAATTATGACAATACAATTGTGATTATTGCTGGACTTGAATTGGGCGTTCCGGCGGGGGCCTTGGGATCCCGGCTGACCCATGGAGACGGCATGGGTTTGGCGCCACTCGTCAATCCTTAATTTATCCCCGGAGCCGCTGACGAGCTTGGGCTCCCCGGAACGTAACATCTAAACGCGAACGGAGCCTAAATTTCCTTTGGCACAAAAGAGAAAACAGATCCTCAGACCACCGTGTCGCACAAAGGAATTCAAGGCACTTTAAGCCTAAAATAAGAATGAAACGAAGACACTTGACGCGAAGTTTTCGAAAACAGTACTACTAATTTCACTAGAAGATCTCAAGAATCCCAGCACTCCTATTGCGTTTTCGATGCACTCCAAGAGTGATTTCGCCGGCTGACACTCTGAAAAACAAATTTCTTCAATCAAAAATATCATGCTATATCAAATATATCGAAGAAATTCTTCAAATGCAAATCAGTTTATTAGAATATTAATATTAACATTACTTACAACCATAAATACAATTGAGAAGTTGGTGGCCCCTTTCGACGGAAAATCAGTTTGGCTCGTTGTAGAATATTTAATCCAGCCGCTGGAAATATAACGATCTTCGCTGCTAAGTTCGTCTCACACGCTGCATCTTCCTCCGCTTAGCTGACTCGAAAACCAAAAAAAAAGAGGGCGCTGCCACCGTCGGTCGCCCTTATATAACTTTTGTCGCAATGGCTCTTCTTCAACGGTGAAGATCAAGTTCAAGGTTAAGCTGCTATCGTCATCACTGCTCAACCTTCAGCCTCAGTAATGGCACAAACCAACATTCAGCGGGCATATGTTTTCGCGCAGAAGCTTTTAAATGAAAACAATGTTAAGTTTGTTTTGGTTTGTTTGGCTCGTTAGCTGATAAGTATTAACTACAGTGGGTTGCAATGGAACAGAAAATGCACAAATTATCTTCTTGCATTTCAACCTGTACATCTTCTCTTTCAGTTTCACGGATAGTTTTCAGTGGTTCTTTAGCAATCTCCCGAATATGCAGTTCAACATATGTAGAAGCTTTACCCTGAGATGATAGGAATATTTGTAAGGCTATCGCCGCATCCAAGTTCACAAGTAGATCAGCATCGTTGAGTCGGGCGGTTGATATCAGATGAATGATTTCGGGTACTTCACGATGAGTACTTTGGCGACAAATTTCCATCCATTTGGAAGACATTTCTTTTAATTGTAGACTCTAGTGTAGAGACAAAGTGAAATTTCAGAATTTGTTTTTGTAAAACAATGCTCTGACCCGATGGTTTGTTTATCAAGTTCGTTGGTAGATTATAAATAAGTGGTAAAAGAAGATTCATTGTGTCAATTAATTGTATTCGTTCTTCAAACTTCTAGTATTCGTAAATCTTAACCAATTGGTACATTGTTGCAAAAGCTCCATTCCAATCATTCACCTCTGAATGTTGTTAAAATATACTAATTTTATCCACTACCTAGGGCCAACCTCCAGCACAATCATATTTGATTATACGAAACACACCAACTGATAGTTGAAGCCTTAAAAGATCATTCAACATTACTTTTACGGGGCATTGCTCGATCTTGTCCGTGTATCGAATGCATCATCGGTTCTTCGATTTTCCATTTTACATTCAGGCAACGTCAGCCAATTTGCGTGGATACCTTTCTTTGTTCTTTCCAGTCCCCAAGTAATCTCCAACCAAAAATCTCCTGTGGGAATGGTTAAGCCACACGCATAGAAAATTGTTTCAAAGCGCAACTTTTAACGTCGAAATTGGAAATTTTGTCGAATAAAGCCGCGGCTTTGATCCCGGTTAGATAAGTGTTATGTGATGATGCATTCCAGTAGCGAGGTATCGGTTGTTTCCTGTCCAGGCATCCTGGTCCTATTTAACTCGTTGAGCAAAAATTTACTTTACATTACTTACTTACTATTCTTCCTATTTTTAAGTTTAATACATTTTCAAGAAGGAAAAATAAAGAAATAAAATAACAATAATAATCCTTACCAGCTCCTCACCTCGTGGAGTGGTCGATGAAATGGTCATACGAGTCTGTGCATGATGTTGACGCTGGAGTGCTAGAGATCTTTGTTAGTCGTGACAATATTTAGTAGACGACACATTGATTAGAGAACAACTGGCTTTGGGAATAAATGACGAAACGATGTTTTGAACCTTATAGAATATTACATAAGCAATTGAATATTTAACGAACCCTGATAGGGGAAAATAAAGAACCAAACAATGCAATAACGATAATTTCTAATTTCATAGCCTAGTCATACAAAACTTCTTTTTTTTGCTTAAAAAATATGTCAAATAAAAAAAACCAGAACCACAATTAAAATGGGCAAATTGAATAAATATTAGGTAGGTCCAGTCGGGTCTCTACCTATAGGTACCTACGCCTCAAATCGGCAGGATTCATCAATAGAATTCCCAAGTAGGTGTTAGCATGCGCATATACTGAGTCTTCGCAACTGGTCGTTTCTTATTAACGTTTGCTGCGGGTTCGATGCTCTTTTATCCTATCCACATGTCCTGCTCATTGTTATTTGCGTAGTTTAACGTGATTAAGGTGGGTTTACGACTTCATCATAAGATGCTTAGAACAACTGGCTATTTTCATGATCCAAGATGATATATCGCTCTTAAGATAGAGCTCTACTAAAGACATAAGGGCCGCGGTACCGAGGGGCACGTAGGAAGACGGAAGGTTTGTTTCGCTTGAAGTATTAATCCAAGTCATCTCCTCCAAATAGGAAGTGGACAAATGAACGGTATTATTTTCTTTTGCTTTAGCACTACAGCACCTTTCGGGCCTTCGCTTAGAGATATTTAGAGTATCTCATTACCTTGATCGAATGTATTGGCACTCGAGAAGGTGATATGGTCAGTATCAAGCTTTGGCCACGTGTCCGTTCACTTAGCTGCGATGCGTTTCGATTGAAACCAGTACACATCATAACTGAACAGGCTTCTACCCCATCTGAAGAATCACTCGAAACAAATGCCGTTGTCGCTAATGGGTTTCGAACCAGGGGCCTTCATCTTATAGAGCGAGCACTCTAACAACTACACTACGTGTGCTACAATGAATGGTATTCTTTGCAGCCTAATTAACACAATGCAGGAGCATTATCAAACCAGACTGCCCTGAGGGTGCAGAAAGTATGCTAATATAGGAATTAATAGCTACTTAGCTCCCGAAGTCTGGCCATTAGCCTGGGGGAATATCATAGCTATTTAAATGGGAACAATTTTTCTCAAGGAAAACTGAAAACCTATAGAAGGTAAAACAGCTACAACGTTGAGAGGAAATACGGGAAGGACATCCATAATAAGCAAAGTGGTTTTATGAGAGTGCACATATCTCCTTGAGACTGGTGGAGGTGACTGCGTAAAGTTTAATTAATTTAGTAAAAGTATTGACAAGATATATTTACTTTATATCTGATACTTGGAAATGGGTCATAACGATCTACATATAGAGAATTCAATGGCTAAGTGCAAGGCTTCTAGACTACCCACTAAATATCTCCTCTGTCAACCTAACAACCTAGCCTGGAACTGTATGGCACTACTTTTTTGCGCCTTATAGCTCTATAAAACAGGAATTTCTCTCTTGACAGGAAGAAGGAAAGGAGGGGAGATTGCTAGAAGAGAAGTCCCCCATCCTCAATGCTTCTGAACGCTGAAGTATATCCCTATCATCTGGCAGGACTGCCTGAGCTAATGTGTCACATAGTTCTATTTTCAAATGGATCTAAGCATCTATCCGATTCGGTTATCGAAGAAAGAGCTCTTCTATTTCATAAAGAAGGTTGTCCCACATCCAACCATATCTCTTGCACGCAACGAACGTATTTCAGGTGTCATCATCCTTCCCTCTGCAAAACATGCGATAAGGAGACTCTGTCTTACCAAATTTGCGCAGGCAAACATTCATGCCCGCTTAGTATCTAGGTGAAGTAAAAGTCAGTTTGACCATATATTCGATTGAACCACGGCTAGAGGTGAGCATTTCATTTTCGCTTTGTGTAGTTTACCCAGGATTGTTGCCAATCGTTGAGTGTCCATTATCTCTTCTCGTGAAAAACACCTTTTCCGTCGCATTCTTTTCCACGCAGGTAGATATTTCTAGGTAGATCGACGATATACCAATTGTTTACTGTCAAGTAGGTACTTGAGACGTGCTGGGAGTTCAACATAGAAGTAGACCAAATTGTTGTTGACTTTAAGCAAGCATAAGACAGTATTGATCGTAACGTACTGTGCCAAATAATGCTTTGCTTGGTGTACCAGTCAAATTAGTCCGTCTTACTAAAATGACAATGACATCGACAACCTCCCAAGTCCACATCAATAACCCACTCACAGATGCCTTTGACACAAATATCGGACTAAGCCAGGGAGACGGGCTGGCACGATTGCAACTCGATTTGGCTCTGAAATACGTCATACGGAAGCTACCGGTCTATACAAGAGGTACGTTATTATGCAAGTCGAGCCAAGTAATAGCCTATGCGGACGACATCAACATTGTTTAACGGTCATTAACAACCGCCAAAGAACTCTTCCTGAAACTCGACAGCGAAGCAAAACTAGTATGGCTACAAATCAATGAAAATACAACAAAAATCATGACGCAGTCACCTATATCTCATATCCAAAAGATCACACTTGGCGGATACAGTATCAAAAATATGGACGAATTTATGCATTTAGGCGCCAAAATAACAAAAACCGCTAATGAACGAGACGAAATACGCCGAAGAATACAGCTCACAAATAAAATATTTTATTCAGTTTTGACGATCTTGAAAACCAGCAGTAAACAAGAAATTCACACAAGGCATAACAACCAAAAATTAACTACTATGGATTCTAGTAAATTCACAATTTTTTGTATGTACTCGTATTGGCTACCACTGCCCTAGAACCTTTTTTGAATTTAAAATTCAATGAACCCCCTAAATGGCTACATTGATATCAATAATGTACGCTTCTTGTACTCAAAAAGTTCCATTGAATTAAAACACAAAAAAAAAAAGAAGTAGAACCATTAATGTTTTATAACTTCAACAACTGTAAAAAGCTTTATTGGTAATGTTTTTTACGGATATGCCTATAGATTTTCGAAATGATGTATGGGGTGTTATTTTGATATTAAAAGAAAATGCCGTTTTTTAATATAAATGATCGGATGTTTATTTCATTATAAAGAAGAAGGTATGCCGTTAATAGTGGAAAATAATATCAGGCAAATGACCACCACGTCCACGCTTAGAGGACCATATCCTTTTCATGAACCTTTCCATAACCAAATCACAAAGTGGCTGCCCTATCTCCTTAATAGCCTCACGAATTCTATCTTTGAGGTCTTGAATCGACGCTGGGCTGTTGGCGTAGACCTTCTCTTACACGTGGCCCCAAAGGAAGAAGTCGCAAGGTGTTAAATCACAAGATCTCGGGGGCCAATTGTGATCACCTCTTCGAGAGATAACACAGTCCGGAAACTTTTCCCGTAAAAGATCAATGGTTTCGTTGCTTGTGTGGCACGTAGCGCCGTCTTGTTGAAAGTTAACGTTGTCCAGATCAATATCATCCAATTTCGGCCATAGAAAATCATTAATCATCTCTCGATAGCGCAATCCATTCACCGTAAGTGTTGCTCTAGCCACATTTTGGAAAAAGTAAGGTCCAATGACTCCGCCGCACCATAAACTGCCCTAAACAGTCACACGTTGGGGGTAAAGAGGCTTTTCAACAATAACTCTTGGGTTTTTCCGAGCCCCAGATGCGACAATTTTGCTTGTTGACGAAGCCACCGAGGTGAAAATGGGCCTCATCACTCAAGATGATTTTTCGATGCAATTCTGGATAATTTTCATGCATTTCAAGGACCCAATTAGCAAAGACACGTCGTTGTTGATGATCGACCGGGTTGAGTTTTTGTGTTAAATGAACTTTGTAAGCCTTAAGACCCAAACCTTTATACAAAATACGGTGTCATAACGTTTGTGGAATGCCTAATTCCAAAGAACGACGAGGAATGGACAAACCTGGGTTTTCTTCAACACTTTCGGCTATAGGAGCAATATTCTCTGCTGCTCTTGAGTGACGTGCACGCGTTTTATTCTTCACATCACTAAGTTGTCCCAACAGCTGGAATTTTTCCACCAATTTCTGTATTGCGGCCCGACAAGGTGCTTCACGACGACCCAAAAATGTTCGAGTTTTACGAACCGTCTCTGCCTCTGCTATATCATTCCATTTTTATGAATGGCGTAGTTTCTACTTGTCAAATGTCAAAAAATGACATCTTCAATAGTGAAATCTACTGAAATAGCGGGCTATTCAAAATAACACCTCTTATTGGAAAACCCTTTACATATGGACATTCAGAAAAAATATAGCCAAAGTGGAATGGTGGCTCCATAGTCCACGTGGTGTAGTGGTTAGAGCACTCACCCCGTAAGCCGAAGGTCCCTGGTTCGAGTCTCGTTACCGACAACGAGATTTAATTCGAGTGATTGTTCGGACGGACTATAAGTAATCGTAGGTGGATGGGTGGACACACGGCCAAAGTGTGGTACTGACCACATCACCTTCCCGAGTTGCCGAGACATTCGATCAAGATAAGGGGATACTTAACTATCTATAAACGAAGGCTCGAAAGTGGCTGTAGTGCTAAAAAAAGCCCATTCAATGGACGGAACAATGGACAAACCGTAGTATTGACCATATCTTCTTGTTGAGCGCCGATACATTCGATCAAGATAATGAGGTAATCTAACAGTTTTTAAGCGAAGGCCCGAAAGGAGGTATAGTGCTAAACAAAAAAAACAAAACCCTATTGCAATCACGACCTGTGTCCGTCTGTCCGTCTGTCTGTATGTCACAGCACTTTTTCTCCGAAACTATAGAGGCTACAGCCATGAAACTTTGTGGAAAGGTCAGAAGTGGTGACTTCTTGAAAGTTCAAGGGCGAAAAAAATTTTCAAAGGGGTTTAAGGGGGGTCTCCTCATATAGGGAGGTGACCCCCAAAAAAAATTTTTCATCTTTGGTAGTCGCGTAGGGTGTCATTGGAAAGGTCTTATTGGGATCTTTTCAAAACAAGTCTTAAAATTACCTTATGGGTACCAAGGGGGAAGGGGAAATGTACGAACTTTTCGCGTACCCCCCCTCGCGATTGGATACCTTCCATCCGAAAAATCTGAAAAAAATCATGAGTGTAGGCCTTTATGAGTACAACAACAACAAATACATGAGAAGTCGAAATTCACTCAGCTTTGTTAGTAATAGTATGATTTATCGATTTGATGTTTTCTTGAATAAAATCTAAACGTTACCCTTAAATTCAATAAAATTTAGTACACAGATGACTATTTATAAGATTGATCTATTCTGAAAGTTTCATAAAGATCGAATTGTACTTAACGAAGATATAGCGATTTGAATTTTCCTGTATTACTATGGAACAATATACCCTGTATTACTATGGAAATATATGGCTATGGAACCATATGCGCTTTTTACCGACTTAGACACTACAGCTTTGCTAGGATTTGCATGAAAATTTCTGGAATGATAGCTATCATGAAGATGAGTACATACAATTGAAACAAGTCGAGGAGGCAGGAGAGAGCTCCTAGCAAAAGGGCTTTGTAACCATTCTAGGATTCGAAAAAATAGGCCATGAATCGATGACTACAGTACAGGGGAGTGGCCCCTGAAAAAAAATTTCATGAAAGGTAGCCGATATGAGTATCAACTGAAAGTTTTCTATGAGAGCTTTTCAAAACAGTTCTTAAACTGACATTTTTTGTATCAGTGGGGGCACAGGGGGGTGGGAATACATGAAAAATGTATTTCCTCCCTCGGGAATGGACACCTGTGATCCTAAAAATCTAAAAAAATTATCAAGGGAGATATTTATGGGTATAAAAATAACAAATACCTCAGAAGTCAAAATTCGTTCAACTTTGTTAATAATAGTATGATCCTCGAATTTCATATTTTCTCCAATAAAATCGTCTTTGACATGTTTCTTGATTTTATTCGTTGCTGGTTACTGCATTTTGTAAGTTGAGTACAAAATCCTGATGACATGAGCATAGGTCTGTCTACCCAACTTGTTTTTAAATAAATTTTCATTGCATTTTTTACGTTATTTGTAGGTGAAATGCGCCCACACATTATACTACCGTACGCGGCGGACAAAGATGAGTTTTGCTGAAGTAGCAGAAGTTGCATTTTTGAATGGACCGAAATGGGGAAGGAGATTTGCTCCACTAGCGAAACACTCCATTCTTTGGGGCCTATTCATTACATACTTTGGTACCTGTTCCGTGTATACTGTAATCATTGCAACGAATTTCCAACAAGTAAGTGTTTTTCATCCACATTTAAGTAGTAACTTTTAAATATTAAATTACTCCTTCATTATTTTACTAAACAAATTGTAAATTTTGCAGGTCTTTGAGTACTATATTGGCTACGAAGTTGAGTTGCGACTGCTGATCGCATCACTTCTGATCCCACTAATACTTCTCTCTTGGGTGCCCAACCTTAAATATTTGGCCCCAATATCAATGATTGCCAACGTTTTTATGGGCCTAGGATTGGGAATAACCTTCTATTACTTGGTTATCGACTTACCTCCTGTCTCATCCAGACCCATGGTAGGATCCCTCTTGACACTACCATCATTCTTCGCTATCACTATCTTCGCCATGGAGGCTATCGGTGTTGTGATGCCACTTGAGAATCAAATGAAGACTCCACAAAACTTTGTTGGCATTTGTGGAGTGTTGAATCAAGGCATGTCTGGTGTTACGCTGATCTACATGCTACTAGGTTTCCTAGGTTACTTGAGATATGGCAATGATACGCAAGGCAGTATTACTTTGAATCTTCCCATCGAGGAGATGTAAGAATTTATTGGTCCAATTTTTAGACGTATAATAACAAAATTTCCAATTTTAGCCCTGCGCAGGCTGTGAAAATCTTAATCGGTTTGGCTGTTTATTGTACGTTTGGTCTACAATTCTACGTGTGCCTTGAAATCGGCTGGGATGCTATTAAAGATAAGTTTGTTAAGAGACCAAACTTAGTCAATTACGTTATGCGGTCAGTATATCGATCAATTTGCTTAAAACAATTTCACTTATATTATATATCTTTTATCATTCCAGAACGGTGCTAGTGACCGCTGCCACTCTATTGGCTGTTGCAGTTCCAACGATTTCACCTTTCATTGGTCTCATTGGTGCTTTCTGTTTCTCAATTCTCGGTCTTTTGTTCCCGGTAAGCATAACATGCTTCACTAAATATTTTTTGAGTATCTGAAATAATTCTTAAATTGGTTTCGATCAACAGGTTATCATAGAAATTGTAACAGATTGGGACCGGGGTTTTGGAAAATTCAATTGGATCATCTGGAAAAATATCATCATTACTATATTTGGCATTTTGGCTCTAGTGTTTGGCTCGAAATCTGCAATTGAAGAAATTGTTGCACTTTACATGCCCGCCTCTGATCCAATTCTGGCAGCTAATGCAACGATGTCTGCATCTCCTTAGAAATTTAGAGATTTATTTCTTAGCTTTAAAAGTATACTCTATCAATTTAAGGTTTCCTTTAGTCGAGATTTCAACTCCTTTTCATGTGTTGAGGAATTATTTGAAAGAAAACTTTAACCATTTGTTTTTAATCCATTTCACTCTAGTGCTGGACACATTTGTCTAATGCTTTAAAATTAGCTTTTCGGGTAAAAGTTACTATGACAACATTTAAGGTGAACGATTTATAATTTATTGATCGAATGAAAAGTCAACATATTTTGCAATTGTAATACTATAGGCATTTAATAAAATCAGCGATCAATTGATCGGTGCATTAGGAAAGACATCCATTTTAATGACCTCAAAACTTCTTATCGAGCTAAGAAGTGCCTATTGAAACTTTTGATATAAATGAAAAACGTTTTGAAAATCACTTTTAGATATTCGGATTAATTTATTACATTTTCTCCCAAAAGAAAAAAAAACTATTCAAAATCAATTTTCAATAGTATCTTGATATTACTATGCCAAGCATTCTAATTAATTTACTTCTGAACGTAAAGCACGATTTGTTTCGATTTTAACAAAGTAAAGTATTTTTCGACCGATTAAATACATTGTAACTATTGCGATTTAAAATATTTTGTTTGAATTATTGTAGTATTGATTTATAAGTGCCTAATGCAGCTAGCTGTGCGCTTTTCACATAAGGTTCCAAATTGTGAAGTAGTGAGTAGGGTATTTTCAAAAGACATTTCATTAGATAAAAACATAATATTAAAAAGCAAACAGAACGATATATTTTATTAGAACAACTTTTTACAAAGTTTGTTAGATTGATTTCGCTTTAATAACTTTTGTTTTTTGATTCTAAGTCGGAAAATTTCTTCACTTTTGTGTAATTATACTGAAAATTAAAAAAATAAACTTTAATACATTTTGTAGGAAAATAATCTTATTTAAAATAAATTTTCTAAAAAAAATATTTTTGCTTTTTTCATCAAACATTTTCGAGCCATTTTAGTATGCAAGTTATATGCACTGTATATCGAGTCATTGCTGACTTTTTGCATTGGCGAATACAATCCCGGAAGTTGAGATTCTGTAGTGAAAGGTAGATAGATGTCCGTGCAGGACTGCAACAATGGTCGGCTGCCTCGGCGGAAAAGGATGTTGAGATTGGCCTTGTCTGGGGACGCGTGGATGCGCTGGCAGGCTAGCGTTGCGGTGTCGTGGGGCGGGTTCTTTCCCCCCTAGCACAAGGACCCACTACAAAAAAATTTCGCAATCACGAATTAAAGGGATCGAATGCCGATCGACTAGTGTCGAGGCAGAGGTAACATACTAAGGGTTGAAATCGCTTGTTCAGAGAACAAGTTGGGACGAGCAAAAACGGACGGACTGGCGGATACTTCGTCATTAACGACAATCCTTATGGCCCACAAATAAGAGTGGGGCACCCGGATGGAGGTGGTGCCCCTCGCACCCTCCAAACCGGATCAAGATCCAAACGTAGACGTGGCCATGTGTTTCCCATTTGAGTGAAAAACTCATACAAAAGCATTTTGTACGACTCTTTCCCTCAAATGAGAAGCACAAACGTAAACAATGTATCTAAAGATTGGTTTATAGATTAATTCAAATTCGCTTTATTTTAGTAATTAAATTATTGCGAAAAAGATTTACAATAGATGTAAGATGTGAAAGGTTAAACCACGTCCACGCTCTACGGAGGTTGGATACCTACTGCCCGGTTCGTAGTATCTCGTTTGACAGTCGTATCTCATTCCACACTCGGTCATCCATATTACTCGTCTGCCTCAGGCGAGTCATCTGCGTCTTGTGGTGGAACGGTGAGGTCGTCATTGTCGTCGAATTCGGCCCATAGTTTCATCCTGTCTGCGCTCGTATTGGTAACCTTTGGGCCTTCGTGTTCGCCAACCTTCTGCACGCCATAACGATCGAATCCCTTGATTGAAACAACCCGATAGGGACCAAGAAACTTTGGTCTGATCTTCAGTCCCGTACCAACTTGCACTCGCTCTATCGCAACCAGGTCCTCAACTTTGTAGATGGTAGCTTTCTTTCGCTTCTTGTTGAAATTTCTCGAATTTTCATCCTGCGTCTTCGCTATAGCCTCTTTCGCCTGCTTGCGTAATTCTGCTCGAGCTTCGTCATACTGTTGGGATATAACTTCCTCTAAAATCTCCATAAGCCGAATGTCCTTTCCAGAATTCATCTTAGTACCGACCATTAATTGAAATGGTGACATTCTTATCGATCGATGATACGTAGAGTTAATAGCTCTCTGAATATATTTTACATTTTTGAACCATTCATCAGGTGTGTCAACAGAATACTTCGTAAGTGCCGATATGACAACCGCATGAAGACGCTCGATCTGCCCATTTCCCCTAGGCACGCCGGTAGTCACAAGATGCAACTCAATATCGTGGTCGGTGCAATACTTCTTGAAGTTTTGCGATACAAATGCTCCTCCTCGATCGGAAATTAAATGAAGAGGATAACCAAACGATTCAGCAATTACCTCCATCTTCTGCAGGACTTCATCGCACGCAAGTGTTTTTGTCGGGAAAAGCCAACAAAATTTTGTGAATCCATCGATAACAGCCAAAATATAACGATAACCTTTCTTCGTGTCTTGCATAGGGCCCAGATGATCGATATGGAACGCAGCGAGGGGGGACATCGCCTTTCGGAATCGGGTACAAAAATCCATCTGCTTTGCCTCGTTTTCTATTGGATAAGATGCATCTCACACAACTGGAAATGCAACGTTCAATGCGACGATCCAGATCGGGGATATAAAACTCTTGCAGCATATACTTCATTTTCTGCAAACGAAAATACTCTTTTTCGTGGACTTCCCGAACTAATGCTGATTTTATTAATTCTGGAACGACAAACAAACTATTATTATTTGAAATTTTACATAAAATACCATGATGCATCGTATAATTTTTGTAAGGCTTATCTCTCAATATTTCGTAGCAACAGCTCGTTACTATGTTGTGCTTCGCTCAATCGTTTCAGAAAGTCGTCATTTTGTATCATCATAACAACCGGATTGCGGCTTAAGGCATCGACATGTCGCATGCCAGTTCCAGCACGGTGCTCCACTTCAAAATCGAACTCTTCAAGCAGCATGACCCATCTGGCAACCCGCGTCGCCAAATCCTTCTTTTCCATGGTGCATTTAAACGCTTTACAATCGGTGACAAGTTTGAAGCGCTGTCCAATCAGATAAATCCTAAACTTCTTCAATGCTTCGACGACAGCCAACACCTCGAGTTCGTAGCTTGAATATTTTTTCTCAGGTTCGGTCGTAGACTTGCTCATATAGAAAACAGGATGCATCGAGTTGTCTTCCGCGTCCCTCTGGAGAAGAACCGCTCCATATCCTTGTTTGCTGGCGTCAGTATGTAACTCCGTAGGAACGCCATATTTGAAGATTTTCAGCACAGGATTTGAAGTCAACGCATTTTTCAAGTCGTGTACGGCTTCCAGCTCAAGTTCTCCTAAATCGATGACAGCTCCCTTTTTCGTAAGTTCGGTCAACGGTCGCGCTCGTGTTGCGAAATTCGGAATAAATTTTCGAAAATATCCGGCAAGTCCAAGGAAGCTTTGTAGTTGCTTCAACGTCTTTGGAATCGGGGAAATCAATAACGGCTTTTGATTTACCGATCGATGGCTTGACGGTTCCTTTTGAAATTCGATGGCCTAAGTATTCTATGCCTTCCTGCAGGAATCGGCATTTACTCCATTTTATATTCGGTCCATTATCAGCAGCCACTTTTAGGGTTCGTTTTAAACTAATTAAGCCTTCTTCAATGGTCCGTGAGGGTACAACGATATCGTCAATGTAAATTATTACAACGTTTTCGCGAATCAGATCTCGGAATGTATAATTTATGAACTTTTGAAATACGCTGGGCGAATTGCATAATCCAAATGGTACCTTCGTGAACTCATATTGTCCGGTTTGAGTGGCATACGATGTAAATTTGCGACTCTCTTCATCAACCGTCACATGGAAAAAGCCATTTTCAAGGTCGAGGGTGCTAAAAAATGCTGCATCTCCAATTTTGTCGATTTGGTCTTCGATCACCGGTAGCGGGTATCGATCTTTGTAAATTTTCTTATTGATGGCTCGGTAGTCGATACACAATCTGTGCTTGCCGTCCCTTTTCCTTACCAGAACCACTTGACTTGCATAATCAGAGACACTATCGCGTACAACTCCGTTTTTCAACCAAGACTCCACTTGTTCGTCGATTATCTTTCGTTCGGGTGGCGAAAATCTTCTTGGCGGACGATAGACCGGTTCGTTATCAATTAAAGCGATTTTCTTATTTATCGGTAATTCTTTCGGTTGTGTCGGTGAATATTTCGAGATAATATTTTTAACTTCAGAACGCACTTTCATGTTGCAAACGTCTGCACTAAGCTCATCTTCGTTCAACGCTTCCGTGTTTATTTGCGCGAGAAAACATTCTATTGGGTTGCATGCTTCATCCATCGTTTCTTTACTATCAGGCTCCGCATCGACTTTCGTAATTGTCATTTTACCATTGCGAATTTCCACTTTGACGCTAGTGAGTAGATTCATTCCTATGATGACGTCGGGATTAACACTCATATTGTCTACTATGTTGAACTCGATATTTTCGAATAAGATACCGTTAATTTTCACATCGACAGTACACAGCCCATGCGTATTGATACTGGAACCGAGACCCGTTAACGTACAACGGGAAGATTTTGATACGTCTCGTGGCGTTATTTTACTGAGGCACGACTTCTTCACAATGCACACGTCGCTTCCAGTATCGATAAGACCGGAAAAAGCCACCTCTTAATTAATACAGAACAATATGGTGGTCCAGATTTTCGTATGCAATTGGTTGCCTTTCCATTCGGGCAATCAGTGGGTTTGTGACCAAATAGATTGCACCTGAAACACTTTGGGCCTTTCGTCTTGTCCGGACAACCATGCCATTCGTGGTCAGACGATCCGCAATTGTAACAGTATCGTGATTTCTGCATTGCTTCGTTTTTCCCCGTTTTTGGTTTCTTTACGTTGAGGCCACTTGCAACTTCGGGATCGCTTTTCATTTGTTCTATGTTAAGAGTTTTTCTTTGAATTCCGTTGTCGTTTTCGCGCCGTATAAAATAGTCTTATTCATTTTCGAGTCTTAAATGCCATCGATCACATACCGAAACACCGAGACATCTTCTACCTGTGCATGACTGCCTATTTCAAGCATTCGGTACAAATATTCACGGTACGATTCATTGTTCCATTTTGTCTCCTCTCGAAGCCTCTGGTGAACGTCGCAACTAGCTATCTTTGCTTTAAACTCTTCGATTAGGGCACTTTTTAGTTGGAATTAGGACACCGGTTTTGCCTCGCAGTCTACGAACATTCGAGCCGCGCCCGACAGTGATTTTTTAAGGAATACGAATTTCTGAATTTCCGTTCATCTGAACGCGGTTGCATACGCTTCAAATTCGTTCAGATATGCTACGACATTCATATTCTCGCCATGAAATTTGCGAATCACGCTTTCCACATCATGCATGTTAAAATTTGATGCGCGATCGTCGCCGCCTGTCATCGTTTCCAACACGTCCACGCTTGCGTCACTGCGTTGCAGTGACCTACGATGCCGCGCACTCATTTCGGTTATAGCAAAAGCAAAATGTTTGATCACCGTTATCACTAACTGCTTTGTTCTTCTGTCCGTTTTTCTTTATTTCGCACGGCACACGCGTATTTAATTACTATTTATTTATCGGTAGCTCTGTTCACAATCCCGGTTGAGCCCCCATGTAAAGATTGGTTTATAGATTAATTCAAATTCACTTTATTTTAGTAATTAAATTATTGCGAAAAAGATTTACAATAAATGTAAGATGTGAAAGGTTAAACCACGTCCACGCTCTACGGAGGTTGGATACCAACTGCCCGGCTCGTAGTATCTCTTTTGACAGTCGTATTTCATTCCACATGTATGCTATAGAGTTATGCAATGAAATCACATAACCCTATATCATAAAAGGGCACACGAGCGGAAGGCCACTCTACCCGGCAAGAGCCCCTGGTAAGCAACAACAAGTTGGGTAGACAGACCTATGCTCATGTCAGAAGGGTTTTGTACTCAACTTACAAAATGCAGTAACCAGCAACGAATAAAATCAAGAAACATGTCAAAGACGATTTTATTGGAGAAAATGTGAAATTCGAGGATCATACTATTATTAACAAAGTTGAAAGAATTGTGAATTCTGAGGTATTTGTTTTACTTAGATTTTTTAGAAACACATTTTTCATGTATTTTGAGGGGTCACCTCCCTATACGGGGAGACCCCCCTTAAACCCCTTTGAAAAATTTTTCCACCCTTGAACTTTCAAGAGGTCACCACTTCTGACCTTTTCACAAAGTTTCATGGCTGTAGCCTCTATAGTTTCGGAGAAAAAGTGCTGTGACATACAGACGGACGGACGGACGGACGGACGGACAGACGGACACAGGTGGTGATTGCAATAGGGTTTTGTATTTTAGTACAAAACCCTAAAAAGGTAGAGCGCACCCGATGGCTAGCCCATATCAGTGAAAAAGCCTGCCATCGATGCGGGTCCTATACCCGGCCTGGTCGCAGGAAATGGAAAGACCGACGGTTTAGTTTAACAATCCATTTATTGCCCTCTTAACTATTAATTATAATCTAAACTCAAATAAAGCACATACGAAATACTTTCCGTTAATAAACCATCCAATTTTTGCGTTTAATCTATATGTAAACTTCGATCTCTACGAAAAACTGATAAAAAAACTAATGATTTCTAATTATTGTTTCAAATCGTTTTGGTTTTAGCTAGTATTTTTTTTTCTTTTTTTTTCGTTTACAAATCAAACTGGTTTAATTTTTTTGTTTTCTAATATTTCAATTGTCCGTTTCTGTCCCGTCTGTGCCTTTTTTTCTCGAATATTCTTTTAAAAATTACAACGATTAGTATTGAGTAAAGCGTTTTTGACTTTGGCTCTATGATTTTCTTTCTCCCGAATGTTCTGTTCTTTGTGCGAGGATTCTACCCGATCTAAATTTGTGCTTCGCATAAATATTGTATAAAGTATTGTGTGCAGTAAACACACCTAATTTTTAAAGATTTCTATAACTGCTACGATACTTCAAATACATAGTCAGTTACATTTTTTTTTCTTTGTTGCTATGTTATTTTTCCATTGTATTTCTTTTCCATTCAAAAAGACTTATCTAAAATTAACCTCCTTTTATTAACCTATCCATTGTATCTTCATAATTTACGAATGTATAAATCACATACGTTAAACATAAATAGTAACTTTTCCAAAGTTCTTAGTTTATTCGATTCCCTCATACAAAATGTAACAATAAACGATGATCTCATTAAAAGTTTCAACGATATGACTCCCTAAATGCTGCTTAGTTAATTTTTAACGTTTGTTTAAATCAACATGATATACGAGCCATTGCAAACACAAACGGAATTGACTTAAGCTTTGTTCAATGGTATCTCTTCTCAGCGGGTCGAACTTGATCAATCGGTGCGGGTCTTCGTGTCCGACACATTTTCGTTTTGATGCCATATAAATCACGATGGCATATAATTCCGTCATCCGTTTCATCAGACTGCTCGATTAGAGAACGCTCGAGACGTCAATCTCGGTTTCCGTCCTTCTACAATTCCCGATCAAGCGCTAACACTCTTCCAACGCCCGAAAACGTTGCAATAGGTACATACCTGTACATCGAATCTACGTCCAAATACAAAAAAAAATCGCAACAAAATCTCTGCGTTCAATAAGGTGGCGCGTATTTTAATCCATTCTTAAGCTCTCGTCAAACCCAACAATGTGCACTCTGCAATTTTTGCATACAGCCAGACTTGTACGCGCGAACGAATATATCACTCTCGAAAATATTCCAAGATTCCGCACTTGCCGTCTAGTGGCAACCTTCCGCTATTTTTGATTAAATTCTGAACATGAAGGCGAAGGGTTTTCAAAAGGAAAAACGTTCAAATTGGTTGCAAAGTTTAATTTGAAATGAGGAAATCCCGGATGTATTTCATACAGTCAAGCCGTTTGCGTCACTCGCGGGATATTTAATTTGAAACAATCCACGCATTTGCGGAAACTTTCACGAAAGACCCGACCATTTTCTTTATTCGTTCATGCAATTTCGTGGCATTGGGACAGGGTTTATTCCAGTCAATTTACATCAACCCAACCACTTTAACATGCAACAGTTACCCAGCCCTGGGTTGCGGAAATTGCACTTCACTCTAACAACAACCCTACCGGTTACACGAATAAATACCGAAATTAAACTATAACGACATTGGATTGAACACCGGGAAAGTATTTCAGATGTTATGACTTCCTTTTGACTTTAAACGATGCATGTATCATTAGGTATTAGAAATCAGTTGGAGTTCACGAAGCTTGTATTCCAAAATGAGACATTTTAACACACAACACAAGCGAACATTGCTGGCGGGCAATTTGCAATCGATATAAAATCTTTACACTCTCGGTTGATGATACTAGCATGTAAGGTTCTAGAGATTTTTTTTTGTGATGGGTTCAAGTCTACTTGATAAAAATTGATGACTCGAGCAATAATTATGAAACTTCCGTCGTAGTATCGCGCACTCTCCGCCTTCTATCTCGTGTCGTGGTTCAACTCGAATTCTCGAGTCATTTCAAAAACTTGTCTTCTGTTCCTCTCGCAACCGGTAAAATCGACTCAGCTGAGTTCGATCAGCCCAGTTAACTTGCCTTCCGTGATATAATATACCGTGGAGTGGGTATTACATCAGTGTTCCCAAACTCAGATTCTATGTGCAGATTTACAATTGTTAAAACAAAATTTAATTGACGTAAACAAAATTTAAATGTAGTAAAGGAATTTAAATAAACTGAACAAATTTAAAAGGAAGTAACGAAATTTTAACTGAAGTAAAGAAATTTTAACTGGAGTAAGAAAATGAAGATTTTAAACAGTTATAAAAGTTAAATCTCATGATGAATAAAATTAAAGGGAGACATTTAAATTTTAATATAAAGGAAATTGATATAAATTAATATAAAGGGAAATTGATATGAACTAAAATAATAAGAAGAAACAGTATTCTACAATTTATGAGTATTGAATAAAAATAATTACAATTTTTTTTCAAATTTGAGTAGGATATAGGAAGGTTTTCGAGCAGTTTGCTTGTATGACTGCTCGATTAATACAGGGCAGCTGATTTTCTCGCGATTCCAAGGCGACGGGGGTAGCGTAAAAGGAGGTGAAGCGTCTTCAGTTAGAGAATCGATTGCCTTCGGGCCCGGAACGTGGAGTGGGACGAATGAAGAAAACGATTTACGGACGGACAGACTGACACGTATATTTACGTTTTGCTGTGAGTATGTAAACTTGCGTGTGGTTGAAGCTGAGTACAGACGGACTAAACAGACGTATGTATGTAACTATCGGTGCAGGTCTTTTGCGTGACATACCCCGACTTCTTTCCCCGATCGGTCGGTTAGCAGATTACGATTGGGATCACCTCCGATAGTAACGTGAAACTACTTATACTAATTTGAACTAGAGTTCTACTACATCGAAATTTTTTATTCTTGGAATAGGATGATGGTTTCCAGATGCGCCGATATTTGCTGTAGGCATCAACTCTGCAGTGTTTTTAATTTGTTTGAAGTCTATTAAGTACAGCAGAGTTGGAATGCTGCTTCAGCGGGCCAAAGTTCTGTGCTCAGCTGGAATGGCCTTGCCTAGCGACGCGTACACATACTGGCGGCTAGCTACTGCAGTGCCTTGGGGAGGATTCTCTCTATACTACACCTTCCACTACAAAATACTTCATGGGCACGGTGGTTGCTCTAAGCAAAATCGAATAAAAAGAAAAAGTCCGAGGCCATAACTAAAGGGCGCTACATAATGTTTCACCTACCCCAAACGAGATTCGAATTTTATGAATTTAATGCAAATACGAAGAATTTGAATATGTGGATTCAATACTGTTTGAATTTTTTTTATTAAAAAAAAAAATAATAAAAAGACTGTGTTGAAATTCAAAAACAACTTTCATTAACAATTACATATAGCAATTATCCTGTTACATGTCCACACAATTCTGCGAACTACTGTCGCAATTGTTGTCGCAACTGTTAATAACATCATGATCAACATTGATTGAAAAGAAGCAACCAAGAAAAGTAAACAAATGAAGTCAAAAGCGTGTACCCAAAAGCACAAGAATGGACCAAGTAGACCCATGATCAATATCTGAAAGTAAACAAGTGTCGTTACTGCGTGTATTCAGAATTTCTCGAATATCACAGGTAGTTCTTGTCAGAACATTCACCAATATACAAGAAATAAATTAAATGACTAGAGACCCTATTTAAAGTCCAGCTATAAATGAATGCAATGGGCTTTTTCAGAGGCAGCGTTAAAGGTGAGCGTTAAACAGGTTATACGGGCAAGAAAGGTGAGAGGCATTGAGGGAACCAGATGGTAAAAACACGCCAAAACTTTTTAGGGTGAACGAGCGTAACGCACATACACAAACGCATTTTGTTGATCATTTGGTGGGGGAAATTTTATACAAACGCCGGTACGAAACGCACGAAAAATATGTGTCCCCTCCTCCTCGCGATTGGACGCCTGTGATCAGAAAATTCTGAAAAACTATGGATGTAGTTCTTTACGAGTACAACACCAACAAATGCTTTAGACGTCAAAATTTGCTCAACTTTGTTAATAATATTATGATCTTCAAATTTCATATTTTCCCCAATAAAATCGTATGGGTACCATTAAAATCAATGAAATCAAATGTTTGAGTACTCTTATAAAAGGTCCTAGTACCCTGCAAGTTTGATGAAAATCGAATCATATTTACGAAAGTTATAGACATTTGAAATTTCTCCAATTACAACAATAATAACACACGGTTTTGGTATTTTATGGACTTTCCATCGAATCAGACACTGCAGTTTTGAATTGATCTTCTTGAAATTTCAAATAAGATCAACGACATAAATATTTTTGGGAATTAATGATTTGAGTGATTTTTGCTAGTTTGCAACACAAAGGCGACTGAAAATGAAGAAACAATGGATTTTCTTTTCATCGTGCACATCCTTTTGACATGTTTCTTGACCTTATTCGTTGCTGTTGACTGCATTTCGGAAAAGCTGGGTACAAAAACCTTCTGACATGAGCGTAGGTCCGTCTTCCCAACTTGTTTACTATACTCTCAAATGAAAAAAGATATTATATTCAAATATTTACATACTTAACATAATTATGAAGCATACTTGGGCAGTGGAGTTGATTCAACGAAAAATTTGACTTCCATATTTGTATTAGAAATACTTTATCGAAAAAAGATTTTTACATGTATAGTATACGTATGATTAGGAAAGGATAAAATAAAGTACAGTAATAGCCCGAACTTACGCGATCGGTGGGACTGAGCGCTATCCGTGTAAGTCGAATTCGCGTAAGTCGGGGTACAATTTTGCATATAAAGACATACAAAGTATGTTTAATTGGGACCGGAGACTAAATAAAACAATAATTTCGGAACTAAATGTTTAAATAATTGTAGATAATATGACAAATGATATTATTATAAACTGTTTAAACACAATCCGAAGTTATTTTGATGTAGAAGGTTTCATAAAATCTAACAAAGTCTTCTGACGAGTCAATGATTTTTTCTTTTCCCGTAATATCTCGTCGTAGCATACTGGTAATTTTTTTTATTCCTTGTTTTGTAACAGAAATGCGCTCTTTGTTGGAGTCTATGCTTTCCAAAATGTTATCCCTTTTTCAGTCGAACTGAGGGCTTCTGTGAAGTTTCCAACTGTCATTAGATCTTCTAATTGAACTGTGGCCAAAGAATCAAGATTCTCAATGTCTTCCTCTTGTTCACGCATTTTTATGAGCCCATCAATTGTAAGCACCTGATTGTGTGAATCCAGCAGTTCTTGAATGTCATCACTATCCACTTGTAAATTTATTTGTCTACCAAGTTCGACAACGTCTATGATCACATTACCTATTTCATCAGGCCCTGGCACTGATTCTGCCTGAGTCTCAGTGGAGAAAAAAATGGACAGAGTTTTTTCTAGACGCCGTTTAACGTTTTTTTTTCGTGAAATTTCATTCCAAGATTCTCCAATGATTCTCACGGCATGTAAAACATTGAATTGTTTCCAAAAGTCTTTAACAGAGAGCTCGTTGTTTTGTCTCAAAGCTTTATGCAGATGTACAAACGATCGTCTCGTGTAATAAGCTTTGAATGTTTTAATAACTCCCTGGTCCATCGGTTGAAGCAAGCTGGTTGTATTTGGTGGCTAAAATTCAACTTTAACACGTGGGTCGAAACTAGTCAAAGTAGCAGGAAGATGACCTGGTGCGTTGTCGATTAATAGCATCACTTTAAACGGGATTTGTTTAGACTGGCAATAACGTTCGACTTAAGGTATAAAGTGATGACTAAACCAGTCCTCAAAAAGGGAGGCCGTAACCCAAGCTTTACGATTCGACTTCCAAATCACGAGCAAACCAGCTTTAGATTTGTTTTCCAATGCTCTTGGATTTTCTGAGGGATATACTAAGAGAGGTTTTAACTTAAAATCACCAGGTGCAGCCGCCAAGCATCACTGTCAATCGATCTTTGGTGACCTTAAAACCTGGAAAGGGTTTCTCTTCACGCTCGATAAAAGTTCTTATAGGCATCTCATCCACGTTGAATATGGTTTGGCTGGTAAAGCCCCCTTCATACATCATAGCTTCGAGCTTCTCTGGATAGAGAGATGCAGCCTCTTTATCTGCACTTGCCGCCTCTCCACTTTCTGCAATGCTATGCCAGTTACAGCGACTTTTGAACCGGCTGAACCAACCGTTACTAGCTTTGAACGTTTCATCTTTAGCCATCACCCCAGCTTTTTCTTTTAATTTCTCAAAAATTAGCACACCGTGTTCTGATCAACAGGACAATTTTTCACCCTTACTTGATTATCACAGCATAATTTTAACTATGTTTCCATCTCAATAATAATACCATGTCGTTTACGAATGATGCTTGAATTCAAAGACTGAGCGTTTTTCACAGCTTCGAGAATTTTTTCATTACTTTTTGTAATTGTTTTGACTGTCAATTCCGGTAGATCAAACTTCTTTGCTAATTCATAAATCTTTATTTTTGCATCGTAGTCTTTAATAATGTTAAATTTACACTCCAAAGATAATGTTTTCTTTTCTTGTTTGAAACAAAATAGTTGATTCTACTTTGTTTGGATGCCATAGTACTTAGTACATATCTCAGGTCGTCACACAACACATAAAATGAACATAAGATTGTAATTTTCGTGTACCTACGCGCCGGTTCCGTGCTACACGACTGAGCCTGTCGTAAGCTGAACGAACACTAGTGCGGGTAGGGGGGAGTCAAAAACTTGACCTTGACTGCGCGGCGTTCACACAAAAGACGAATAGAAGAGCAAATTAAAAAATCGTGTAATTCCAAATTCGTGTATCTCAAGGTAGCGTAAGTCAGGGTATCAGTGTACACAGAAATCAAAAAAGAAGAAAAAAATGTTGAACTGAAACCAAACCGGTCTTCTCTCTTCTTTTTTGCCGGGTATGGGACCCGCAACGTTTTTGGGCTCGTCCACTAAAACGAGCTAGCCATTGGGCGTAGCTTCCTCTTTGTCGTTTCAGGGGCTCTTACCTGGAATTATTGGCCTTCCACTTTCAACGCATGGCCAAGTCATCGTCGACATCATTATCTGGTTGGAAAGAGTGCGAAGGGGCACCACTACCACCTAGATGCCCCACTCTTTTTGTGGGCTGTGACCATCCGCGTCTATGACGTTTGCGGGTCTGACCTCGCATGCAATTAAGTCAGAAAAGTCGTCGCGTCTTTTCATCCAACGTCCTTCAGGCGGTCATCTCGGCCTTTGAGACCTGTCGAATAGTTCGATTTGTCACTTGAAAACAAACCATAAGCGTGAAATTTTTTGTTGTGGGTCGTTGCGCTCGCGGAAAGAACACATCCCATGGCATCACAACTGAGTACAAATTTTTCGCTAGCTGAGGCGGCAGTCCACCGCTGCAGTCCTAATTGGACTTTTAAAATCCTCAATTTAACACTACATGGTGTTGAGAGTTGCTAGCGTACATGAGGAATTATTTTATTGAAAAGGAATTTGATGAATACCTGAATCATCCCAAAACAATATTGCAGTACCTTTGCCACTGTCAATACGAAGCGCATAGTAGTTTTTCACCCGGACTTTTTATTGACAGTTAAGAATTGTCTGTTAAGGGGAGGTCTTAAGAAATGATAAATTTGTACTTATAATATATCAGGTACAAAAACACGAAAATTTTATTTCCAATACAACAATTCAACAAAGAAAAGTACAGGACAAAATTCAGCTAAATAAAACCCCCTTTTAAAAACAAAATTTTGATTAAATTCAAAAATGTTAAATTAATATCACAAATCAAACATAAATTAAATAATTTACAAAATAGGTTCAGATAAAAATAGAAGAAAAAAATGAAAGCAATAAAGAAAGAGAAAAAAACAATACAAAATGACTCACCCATGTACGGCTTTGGAGCGCTCTGCAACTGGAAGGGGAACGGGGCAGTTGTTAATTTTTTGTAAAATATATTACATCTATTTTTCCTTTTCTATTTTAGTATTTTTTTTTTGTTTTCACTCGTGTACAAAAGGGTTATCTCAGCAATATAATATTACCAGCCACGAACAGCATCTCGAAGTCCCTTGGATTCACCCACTTTAATGCTCTCATTAACATTTTTTCTTCACATCTTTTTTTTAGTTTATATTGTCCTTATTCTCTCCGTTCCAATTCCACCAAATAATCGTTACCATCCAAAAACTGACTCAAAAACTTTATCTTTTCACAAATCCCCAATTCAAAATGTTTGCCCAATCAGAAATTCCAAGTCACTTTCACACTGCAAAAACTCCCTCTTCTTTCAAAGCCAAATACAGATTCTTAATATCTCAAATCATCTCGAAAATACGCAAAAACGCCCTCTTCTTTCAAGACCAAATACCGAAATCCTCAACCACAAAAAATCAATCCCGCAATCCTTTTGTTCCCCAATTCCCGCTGCCGTACCCGGGTAACGTAATCGAAGTTCAATACGTTTCGATTCCGTTGTCCACACATCTTTTCCATATCGACAAACGCAACAATTTCCATACATGGTGATTTGCATAACCATGATAGCGTTTGGTTATATGCGAAACGTCATATACACGGAAATAATTGCCTTTGCCGATATCCCAAAAAAATGTCTACCTGCGCTCGGGAGAACTTGAGCTCAGGGTCCCAGTGGACTCCACGGTCGAAAAACTACAACGCTACCACCGGAGCCACCTTCTGTTGATCTCCCGTGCATTTATTTATTCACTTCAACCGTGAACCCTTCTTAATGGACATGGAAATGAAATTTGTTAGTAGGGAAGCGTGGATGAATGCTTTTTTTAAATAACAAATAAAATTTTGTTAGTGGAAGATAATGCATAAAATTAGTTACTATGAAGGAAAGAATTAGGTTTTGTTAATGAAAACGTCTCGA
Organism: Odontomyia ornata; assembly: GCA_963969285.1. Taxonomy (NCBI): domain Eukaryota; kingdom Metazoa; phylum Arthropoda; class Insecta; order Diptera; family Stratiomyidae; genus Odontomyia; species Odontomyia ornata. The sequence continues at coordinate 236,636,288 of OZ017741.1, read as the reverse complement.
AAGAAATTTTTTAATTGGGAAGTAATAAATGGAATGTTGTTAATGGGAAAAATAAGATTATAATTATATATATTTTTTGCATTAAAAATAGTGTAAGAGGGTAGGATTGAGATGATGGGGAAATAAAAATTATAGGGAAATTGTTAAATGTTAAAAAAAATAAATAAACATACAGATTAAAAGGTATATTTGCCCAAAAGAAGGTGGAGATTTTACGGAGGCAATTTGAAGTTGGGAATAGGAGAATGCCGGTACGCCGGAATTCGCAGGAAAATCAAAACATTTTCCGCACAAGGACTGTAGATGAATGATATAATGTAAGACTACTGGTTTTGAATCACCATTATTTTCTACAACCTTTGACAAATGTGCAAATTTTTACCAGACAACACATCAGTTGTAATAGATTGCAAGTTTTTCAATCAAAGATTCTTCTTATTAACAACGTTTTCAACCCATTTAAAATATCTTCCCCAGTAATTGTACTGTGAATGCTATCAATAACAAGAAGTTCTTTATCAACGCTTAGCCGTATCTGACACATCCGTTGATTCATCGAAGGTCACAGAAAACCACTCAAGGTGTGTACTTTTGCCGGACAGCTGAGAAGATATATTTTCTGCGCTGCCTTGTATCCACGTTGTTTGCTGATAAACTGACAGTTTTAAATAAAGTTACTTTTCCGGGCACATTTCTTCGGCTGCTGCAATTACGCACTCCTTGATCATTTCTCCATCGCTGAATAGTTTTACACGTTTTGCGATTTTAAGAGCCATACGAAAGCTGACACAAGTTGCAGCCTCTTGTTCATTATTGACATTCGTAAACAAAGATTGCTATTCAAACTTTTCAATTCACGAATTTCCTGTGTATTTCGAATAATTTTGCAAATGCTTTGTTTTATAATGACATTAAATGTTAAAGTCTTTGAGAACGGCTATGGTTTCCCAATCATGAAATATTTAGAATTCCATTGACCTTTGAATGTTCTGCATTCACTGTTTATTTTTCGCTTCTTTTCCGTATTATCACATTAAAAATCACTAGGAAAATCAAAATACTCTTACGTAACGGAGTTGGTCGGTTGCAAGATTTCTTTTAAACGCATTTCAGTTAGATATGAGCTGACATAGGAAAGAAGGAGATTCATTGTGAACTGATTCTATTAATACTAGTAGTTCACACACATTATGGAACACTGATACAAAAATTATCGATTTCGAGTTACTGAGGTTTGATTTGAATCAAACGAATCAATGATACAGACTTTCTATGTTTTTTAAGCTTACTGTGTCGACTATATTGTTAAAGCCAATTAAGTACATATTATATAAAAATGAAGTAATGACTCCCTGCGTCAAAAAACCAGATACTGTGCATGTATCTTAATAAAAATGTATGGCTTACCTGCGAAACAATAATTATTTATAACTTATAAACTAACATTTACCACAAAAGTTATTACATCTTAATTCTAGCTATTTTCCTTAAATTTATATCTTAATGTAACTTCCGCTTGCTTCTATTCTCCATCTGAACCGCGAGCAAGCCTTCTTTAACTGCTCTTGTTGTAAATTGATGAATGCTGCCTTAACAGTGGCCTGCAGAGATACCACATAAGGATGTCTGGACTTGTTAGTAACCCGCTCAATAATGCTAAACACGTTTTAAATCTGGGCTGTTGGCAGGCCAGAATTCTTTGGACCAGAACATTTCCACATTATCTGAGAGCCAATTTTACACTCAATGACTCATGTGAGCTGAAGTGCCGTCCTGCTGTCTCACCTTTATTACGTAGGACGTATACCTCAGGTCCTCTTCAATGATTTGACGCATGGAAGCCTCACTAACACCCAAGATGGCCGCTGTTTTTCTTAGCAAGCTCCCAGAATCCTCCAAAATGTCTTCGGCTCTTCGAACAACTTCTGGAGTCCTTGCCGTCTTCTCTTTCGCATGAGTGTTTCTTTTGCTGGACTACGAGAACCTTCCTCACAATTTTCCGTGGCCGCATACTTCTAAGCAGTATCGTAAACTGTGGATTTCGGATACCTTGGCGACCATCCAGCGCAAAGACTGCCGCCACTTTTCGATTGTTTTTCGCACTCAATCGCCCTTACTCCGCCATTCAGAATTCACGGATGAATGCACACTCATCTACTCAGTTGAAATGACCACAAATGACTGCTGTCGTTGAGATCCACTACAGTGACAAATTAATGTGAAGTTTCTCCGGATTTTGCTTATGTACCCTGTATCTACCCAAAATATCTTTTAGCACTATAGCCTTCACATTCTCTACAAAATTTGGCGGTTGTTTTATTGTTTTGGTTATCACTCAATAGTACGCCGAAAGCGTTAATACTAGGTGTGGTCAAGATGATGAGATACTCCAACTATCTCTAAGCAAAGGTTCAAAAGGAGTTGTAGTGCTAATGAGCAAGCATAATTTTCTTTCAACCAATCTTATCATCATAACTGAAGCCATCTCGCCACGTCAATATATGTACATATAGTCAACTTCAGCGAATGTGGCAACACTGACTATGCCGAATAGTGTCGAGTAACTCAGGTTTTTAGGAACTGAGTTACGAGCAGTCATCGCGAGTGGGCGTATTAACTCTTGTCTTGCATAAGTTGCTAATAAACATAAGTATATAATATAATATATCGTGTTTCAATTCGCCATCTACGATTTCAGCCATCTTTGACAGTTCAGAAGTGGAATGTGTAAATGTGTAAATTCGCGAGTTAGGTACTCGGTCCCGAAAGATTTCCACCGTTCGATGCAAGTGTCAACGCGCGGTAACTGGTCGCGTATCGTGCCGCCGTTCACTTGTACGTGGCTCTATTTTCGCACTTTATGTCACCTGCCCGTCGCCATTGTCTGGGCACACCGCCATCGATAGTGTATTCGATCCGTTCTGGGCAACAAGTTCATTGTAAAGTGATTTTGTTGCGAAACTGTGCCAACGTTTACTTGTGTGTGGGCTTTTCCCGCATACACCATATCTGGGTGGGCATCGTTTACGTCCGCACAGCATCGTGTATCGACGATAGCAGCCGTCTTCGTGTCGCCTTCGATCCGTTCCGGGTGGCGTGTTCGTCGTAAACGAGTTTGTTGCGAAATTTTACCACCGTTCACAAGTGTATAGTTCCGTCTATATGCAATGTGCCGTCTGAGTGTACAACGATTATCGGACACATCAAAACTCGATAGCCTTCTTAAATTTCCAGGACACAAACGAACTATATATGTCATTTTCACGATTTCTCGCAAACGTTAATAAACCACCCAAAGTTAAGCTAGTGAAACTTCCGTCAATAGTTCCGTCCGCACCTCAACAAACGGTCAATAGACAAAAACGTATAAGTCCAACAAAGGGATTGTGTTATAATTGTTTCAAACCGGGGTACATATCAATTAATTGCTCAAACCTGCAGGGTCACATCCGTTGTCCTACGCACCGTGATATACAAATCAACAAAGTAGATGCTGTGCCGAGCTCGCACCAATCCGGTCTCGTCATTAAGAAGGTACTTTTGAACAATAAACATGTCGATGCACTGATCGATCCAGGAAGTAGCCGCTCGTTGATCTGTGAAAGCGACTCCTCCGGCATAATCGAGTGTACTCCAATCACACTCGAGGGTTTCGGAGGAGGTACTTGATAAGAATTTAAGTATTCAATTTCGCTCAAAAATATTAGAACGTAGGATTTCTCTACTTCTAAAATGTTGCTAAAAAAAATCAAAATTTGAATATCGCTCCTTGAAAATAATAGGCAGTAGGATTCCTCTACTTCTAATATGTTGGTGCGAACATTGGAAAAGTAATTATCAAGATAGTAGGAAACTCTACTTCAAATAATTACTAGAGTTGATTATAATAATGAAACACATCGGTATTAGTAACAACTCTAATTTATTTTTAACAATGCTAAACTTTAAATACAAATTAATTCTTAGTTGACAAAATTAAAATTACCTGTACATAAATATTTCATAAGCAAAGATACATCAAGTTAAAATGACACATAGTTCATATGCAAAGCTACTATGTTAAAAAATTTTCATGCGGTTATGAAATGAAACAAGCTGGGTAGACAGACCTATGCTCATGTCAGAAGGGTTTTGTACTCAACTTACAAAATGCAGTAACGAATAACGAACAAAATCAAGAAACATGTCATGTTCGAGGATCATACTATTATTAGCAAAGTTGAAAGAATTTTGACTTCTGAGGTGTTTGTTATAGTTATACCCACAAATATCTCCCTTGATAATTATTTCAGATTTTTTCAGATCACGGGTTTCCATTCGCGAGGGAGGAAACACATTTTTCATGTATTACCCCCCCTATGCCACCACTGAAGCAAAAACTGTCAGTTTAGAACTGTTTTGAAAAGCTCTCATAGAGAACTTTCAGTTGATACTCATATCGACTACCTTTCATGAAATTTTCTTTCAGAGACCACTCCTCTGTACTGTAATCATCGATTCATGGCCTGTTTTTTCGAATCTTAGAATGGTTAATAAGCCCTTTTGCTAGGAGCTCTCTTCTGCCTTTCCGACTTGATTCAATTGTATGTACTCATCTTCATGATATCTATCATTCCTGAAATTTTCATGCAAATCCTAGCAAAGCTGCAGTGTCTAAGTCGGTTAAAAAGCGCATATGGCTCCATAGCCATATGTTTCCATAGTAATACAGGACATATTGTTCCATAGTAATGCAGGAAAATTCAAATCGCTATAACTTCCTTAAATACTATTCAATCTTTATGAAACTTTCAGAAAAGATCAATCTTATAAATAGTCATCGTGTGTTAAATTTTATTGAATTTAAGGGTACCATTTAGATTTTATTCAAGAAAACATAAAATCGATAAATCATACTATTACTAACAAAGTTGAGTGAATTTCGACTTCTCATGTATTTGTTGTTGTTGTACTCACAAAGGTCTGCATCCATGATTTTTTTCAAATTTTTCGGATGGAAGGTGTCGAATCGCGAGGGGGGTACGCGAAAAGTTCGTACATTTCCCCTTCCCCTGCCCCCCTCGGTACTCATAAGACAATTTTAAGACTTGTTTTGGAAAAATCTCGTTGAGACCTTTCCAATGACACCCTACTCGACTACCAATGGTGAAAATTTTTTTTGGGGGGGTCACCTCCCTATATGGGAGACCCCCCTTAAACACCTTTGAAAAATTTTTCCACCCCTGAACTTTCAAGAAGTCACCACTTCTGACCTTTCCACAAAGTTTCATGCCTGTAGCTTCTATAGTTTAGGAGAAAAAGTGCTGTGACATACAGACGGACGGACGGACGGAGAGACGGACAGACGGACACAGGTCGTGATTGCAATAGGGTTTTGTATTTTAGTACAAAACCCTGAAAATGGTGACCTAAACGTACTGTAACTTAATTGCTTGATTTTTTTTTAATTTAACAAAAAATGATGGATTTAAATATTATTTTTACGTTTAAATAAAATGATGAACGAAACATACGTGCAATTGGAAAATGCGAGCACGACTAAAGGTGGATAGTTGCACACTACCAGCCGAACTGCTTGTTGTCAAGAATGAGTTAATTCTCTCGCTGATATTATGGGAACCGATGTGCTCATTCACGACTCGAGGCAAGTCATCTTGCAATCTGGAATGTGTTTGATCGTAAAGTCCGAGCTCATGGAACCCGAGTCATTTGAATTTGGACAGCTGTTGTCCAAATTTCGATCGTGTTTTGCCGAGAAAACATTCGAGATGGGGCGAAGTAAGTCATCGGTGATGACTATTCAGCTAACGTCGGAGAAGCCGATTCAAAGCCGCCCGTACCGGATTCCATTTGCCAATCGAGCTGCTGTAGATTCAATAATTGACGAACTACTGACACACAATATCATCCACCCCAGCGAATCTGCATATTCGTCTCCTATCGTGCTTGTCAAAAAGCAAAACGGAGAGAACCAACTATGTGTAGATTTCCGAGCCGTCAATGCAGTCACGCAAAAGACTCCGTTCCCGATGCCGATAATTGACGAGATACTATCGCAAATAGCTTGGAACAAGTTTTACACAATACTGGACTTGTTTTCAGGCTATTACCAAATACCGGTGAACGAAAATTCGATGCAAAACACAGCCTTTGCGATCCATAGTGGTCACTATGAGTACATTCTCATGCCGTTTGGGTTAGCGAACGCACCGAAGTTATTTCAGCAGATGATAATGATGATCATCCGTAAGCTTCGTTCAAAAAACAAAAATCGTCAGCTATGTATACGGACGAAGCGGTTATTGCGAGTGATATAGGATTTTCCAATAAGAGGTGTTATTTTGAATAGATCTTGTGATTTAACACCTTGCGACTTCTCTCTTTGGGGCCACGTAAAAGAAAAGGGCTACGCCAACAGCCCAGTGTCGATTCAAGACCTCAAAGATGGAATTCGTGGGGCCATCGAGGATATAGGGCAGCCACTTTGCGATTTGGTTATGGAAAATTTCATGAAAAGGATATGGTCCTGCAAGCGTGGTTGTGGTGTCATTTGCTTGATGTTATTTTTCACTATTAACGGCATACCTTCTTCTTTATAATGAAATAAACATCCGATATTTATATTAAATAATGGCATTTTTATTTTAATATCAAAATAACACCTCTTATTGGAACACCCTATACCATTGCCGATGGAATCGAGCTGTTACAGGAATTCTTCATGTTACTCAAAGAGGAAGGTTTGACTTTGCGAACATCAAAGTGCTTGTTTTTCAACCGAGAAGTTGTTCTTGGGACACAACATCTCGTGTTCCAGAGTTAAACCAGGAAATGTCAAAGCCAACGCCGTCGTCAATTTTCCGACACCGACAGACGCAAGAGAAGTCAAGGGATTCTTGGGGTTGTCTGGCTTTTTTTGAAAATTCATCCGGGAATGCGGCATTATCGCGCGGCCTTTAACTGCGTTGTCAAAAACGAAAAACCAACCGAAATTTGACTGGATACTGGATTGCCATAGAGCCTTTGAAAAATTGAAGACTCTGCTTAGTGCTGAGCCAATTTTAGCAGTCCACACCGACGCCAGCACTGCCATGCTGCTTCAATCACCAGACCAGGTGATGTGGAAACCCGTATTTTACTAAAGCCGCCAATGTAACGAAGCAGAATAACGATATAGTTGTCACGAATTGGAAGTATTGGCAATTTTCGAGGTACTTGAACAATATGTTTTACTTGCTGGGTAAACATTTTTGGGTAGTGACAGATTGGGCCGTATCGACAACCAAGCTGTTGACTCCGTTGAATAACCGTATTGCATGCTGGTGGCTTAAACTTCAGGAGTTTGACTTTGAAGTCACACACCGAGCGGGCCATCGTATGTCTCACGTAGACGCTTTAAGCCGAAGCCCTACCAACGAGGCTGTTGAGCCGAAATCCGTTACTGAGAATATGTTTGGTGATTGGTACGAACGAAGACAATTGGCTGCAATCAATGCAAAAACGTGATAACCAGTTAAACGATATTATCAACATCGTACCTGACTAGAAAACTAATCTGCAAGCGAAACAAATAAAAAAGGACTCCATAATAAAGGGAGGACGACTCATGCAAAATTGTGAGGATGGTTCAAAGTCCGTTGTACCAGATGCTATACGATGGAGGATTTTATGAAGTTGTCACGATGAATTGGGACATCCAGGTTGTGAGGATACTATCAAACGGATCTAGAAACTCTTTTGGTTTCCCCGAATACGTCGCTACGTTAAGTCTTATGTCAGTGCGGGCATCGACTGTTGTCTAAACAAAATACCAGCCGCTAAGCGAGAGGGGCGAATGTTCATCGAGGAAGTCGTCCGTATACCTTTTGTGTCTTACACGAGGATCACTTGAAGCAAACGTGGAAATCTTCATATAGTCGAATTGGTTGATCAGTTTGGCAAATACACGATACTCCGAGCTGTTTGAGATACGAGCACCAAACAAATAATCTTTGGGTTGCCGATGCGCATTGTATCCGATAGAGGATCCGCTTACACATCGAAAGAGTCTTCCGAATCCGGCAGTCTTCATGACTTTCAGCATGTCCAAGTACCCGTACGCACTCCACGTGTTAATGGCCAGTTGGAGCGTATTAGCCACACTGTACTTACGAAATTACGCTGCTCGGCGATCGACCGTAAGGGTTGGGACCAATATCTACTGATGATGCAGTGTACTCTGAATTCCCAACCGCATTCCACCACGGGATTTATACCGAACCAGTTGTTGTTCGACTTTAAACTACGAGATGTCACAGCCAATCGAGTAGTGTTAGCTCTGAATGTCGACGATGAGACTACTTCAACATCTGAAGTTCGACAAATCGCAGCCGGCCGTATCCTTCACGTGAAACAAGCAACCGCACCAGCACCGAGAAGGAGACCTCTTCGTGGTCGACAACGTTCCTACCGCTTGTGGCGATTCACTGAAACTCGGGCCGAAGTATAAAGGACCGTTTCATATCACGAAGGTTCTTCGCCACGATAGGTACGTAGTGGAAGATCTGCCCGATATGTGAAGCTGAGGACGAAAATACTGTGGACTATATACCGCCGATCGACTCAAGCCGTGGTGTCACCTCAGCCTGGAAATTGGCTGTATCAATGTTGAGGACGATAACGATCATCGGGACGGTTATGGGTTAGAAGTGGCCGAGCTGTCAACTTCAGCCGATCTGGCAACACTGACTTCGTCAAAGAGTGTCGAGCAACTCAAGGTTTCAGAGGGAGTGAGTAACGAGCTGTCGTCGTGAGTGGTCGTATTATCTCTTGTCTTGCATAAGTTGCTAATAAGCATAAGTACATAATGAAATATATCGTGTTTCAATTATCCGTCTACCATTTCAGCCATCCTTGATAATATTGAATGCCGCGACCGCAAATTCACTGAGGCAGAATTGAATAAAAGAAATAAAGTAGCAAACAATATTATTATCGTAAACAAAAGATTCAATTCCTAAATGTAATTATACATCATTAATAAGGTTAACCAACAATCCGGCTTAAATCAAGGTTTATGACCCTTAGTCCATTTTTTTTTACACCGAAAAGAAGTAAAGGCTAATATTTTGCAAAGTTTTACTTGAATTGCTGCATTTGAAGTTAGGTTTGATTATTTAAGATCTTAGTGAATGCAAATGAATTTTACTTTCATGAAGATCAGTGAGTATCCATACCCAAGAATAATGACGTAAATCAAATGGAAATGTTTCCACGTAAAATTACGTCAGAAACTTCATATAGTTTTCCATTACTCTAGACCTAAGCAGTCTTTTAAGGCAAGACGAATATTTAACAAGTTGCACTTCTAAACAACTCATTAATTTGCTCGGCAACTCCGTTTTGTTTTCTCAACCGCTTTAAGACAATAAGCCTAGAAAAGACAAAACGCTACCTAGCAACTAAATCATATTATGGTAATTAAACTGAATGCAAGATGCAACCAATTGTGAGATCACTAGTTCTATGACCGTTTCCACTGTTTTACATACTTGTGATGTACAAATCGTCTCGCATTCAGATTACTCCAATCGAAAGTAGATTTTAAAATTCCACCAGAAACAGTGATGAAAGATACCATCATCATCCGCGAAAATTTTCAAGACTAAATGTAAGATACCGACAATGCCGAAGTAGCTGTACAACCGTTGAGAATCTTCGAAAAAATCTTTATGATTATTTCCTTGAAGATTTTCAGCTTGGTCGTCTCATTCAAATGCAAACCAGGTGGCTCCAAGAGTATCTTTCTTGAAGATATACTGAAGATAAAGATACTTACATGTGTTTTCTTGTCGTGGTCTTTCATGTAAATTACCTCTTTATAACTTGAATTGCTAGGAGTCATGACTTAATTTAAAGGCCCTATGTCGAGAGAATAAGTGATGTGTGGTAGCCATGTCAGGTTACGGTAACAAGATGAAAGAGATAATACCCGCCACACCTTGGTGCAAAGATACTTTGATGATTTTAGCGAATAGGGCTGTGAAAATTTTTTGTAGAATATTTTCATTTTGGAGTGCCCACTTAGTTATTTTCGTAACAGTCAAGATATTTGGAAGTAAATTAATAAGTTTTGCTAACGACGTGTCGTAAAATATGCAGTAAGTTTTATTCCGTGTTTACATAAAGTTGGGAAAGAAATGCTTCAACTTAACTCCATCATCCATGATGGAATGTCTTTTCCGCTAAAATCTTTTCACGTCAATGAATCATGTGATATAGAGGCACGTGATTTTACTTTCAATACACAAAACTTGAAAGGAATATGAAATATTGTTTCATTATTGCAGCTTTGGGCACTCTATAAATTTTTTATATGGACCGTAATAAAATGAAATAAATGCAGGTTCAAAATTTTAATACCGACTGAAAAATTACGCTTTATACAGTGTGAATTATGATGGTTATTACTTGAGTAACTTTTGAATAATTTAGCAAATAATTTGGACACATCGGTAAAACCTACAAGAAAATTTCGCTGTTTCTTAACAAATCCAAGTTTGGACAGCCATTGAATATGGAATAATTCAGTGTTGACTCGCAGTCACAGAATCTCTACGTTTATGAGAACTTCAACGAACAAGGATCCATAGTAATAATTTAAATGAATTTGCTGAAATGATGGCTGCATAATTTTCTTGTACAAAGTCAAAATATTTTTTCGCTACTTTACATTTGAGTATGATGCGATAGTATTTTAGCCAAACAGAACCTTTTACAAATATAAATATATGCATTTCAATGATTTCTTTTCGTAGCACTACAGCCCCTTTCGGGCATTCGCTTAGAGATAGTTAGAGTATCTCATTGTCATGATCGAATGTATCGGCACTCCACAAGGTGACATGATCATTATCACGCTCTGGGCGTGTGTTCGTCCACGCAGCTGCGATACATTCCGATTTTAAACCAACGCGTATTATACTGAACAGGCTTATAGTCCGTCCGAAGAATCACTTGAACTAAATCTCGTTGACGCCAACGAAACTCGAACCAGAGACCTTCGGCTTACGGGCTTAGTGCTCTAATCACTAAGCCACGCGGACTATTTAAATGATTTCTTCGTTGTTTATGTGAGACCATTCTTTAAAAGCAGTAAACTAAGTTTTGAAGTACAATGCACGATCCAAAAAATTTTACTGCGTTCTCAAAAATTATATGCTTCTCATTAACCGAATTCCATAGGAGAGTAGGCTATCAGTTTCACGCGTATATATCCGTAGATTTTTTGCCCTTTTTTTTATGAATGTCCACACATAAGGGCTAGCACGCGTTATGTTAAGTTAAACCTTATACTAAACTACCGGAATAATGTATTTTGGCTCTCTATAACGCAGGTATAGGTAGATCAAGGATGATACGAGTGTGACGGGAAGCAGGATTACAAAATTGCAACTTTCTTTAGAGATTTCCTGAATGTTGATGTCGTCTTGAACGGGAATTTGGTCTTGTTCAGGATGCAAAGCTCGATGTTGCTTGAAGACTCGGTTTTGTTGATTTCTCCAGGGGGTGATCGGAAAGACATTGACTTTATCTCAATATGTGCTGCCAACACTATCGTATGTAATTCCATTGATGTTTACGGTACATCCCTCAAAGTGGACAAAGCGGTTCCGGAAATCGATCGGTTCGTTGAATCGCAAGTGGTTTTCAGGTTTAAGTCTGGGATATTATTATTGTTAACTAGGATGCAGTTTGGTTCTGGTTGAAATATATCTGGTGAATTGGTGACAGTTTCGGTTTGATATGATGCTGCCCGTCCATTATTTATGTCAGCGATGCATCTGGAATTAATTGCAAACTCATACTCGTTTTTATTTTCCTTGCAATGAAAGGTTCTCTTGACTTCGGGACACCTCTCGTCAAAGAATTGAACACTTTGAGGCTTTAGGGCAATAAAATATGGTGATAATTTTTTGAAGAATTGCTTGTCGGAGAGGTATGATATGAAAGAATGGAAGATTTGCATTGGATAAGGTAGGTATTTGTATATTAAATATTATATTTGTGTTGTTGTAATAAGCCTGAAGGTTTAAGAGTTCGTTGAAAACGTTCGTTGAATTGTATTTCGACCGATTGACTTCGCAAGGTTTGTGAAATTTCTCTAACTTCAATTGAATTCAGAATTTGCTTTGAAATGATTTTTAATCTAGCTAATATGATTTCCTCCGAAATATCTGTGAAATGACTATTTAGTAGATCAACGTATAATTAAGCTGGTTTAAATATTGTATATGAACCATGAAATCATGATCCCTTTTAATTTTGGTCTGTGAATGATTCAAATATTTGCTTACGATCTCGGTCTGATAGTTACGAGTAAAGTTCCATTATTAGGCGGTTTAATTTCGATTGTCTCGTTAATTGGGATTTTAATTCAGATTGATTCGACATCAGGGCTTCAATGCTTTTGTGAATCTCGGTTGCATCCTCCGCGCCCATATGTTCAGAGATACCCTTTATTAAGGAACCAAGGCCATTAATGAGTCCACGCAGTGGCGGCTCGTGCAAGTTTTGTGTCTAGTTTGACCGAACTATAAAAAAATAAGAAAGTGCTCCGCGCACATCAAGAAATCCAAACACGAACTTTACATTTAACTTTAAGAACTTTATTGATTATAATTTCGTTTGAGTATTCACTCGGACAGCGTAACGTTCTACATCTAATTAGCAAAAACTGAAGGTGTTCATGGATACGCTTCTATTTATTATGCGAAAAATGATGAGTTCGCGACACGTGAATTAATTATGCGAAAGTAATTTTGATTACGATGGGACATGTGCCGCCGCGTAAATTGCTTACCTATTGTCTAGGTTCGGCACATGTCATTTCCGTTGCAGATTCGTTGCATTTGGGTGAATGCAACGTTTGCAGTAATTGATTTATGTGAGAATTATTTTTATAGGAATTCGGAGTAAGCGTATACATGACTTCTCCCCCCTTACAATAAGAATTCTCCTGAATTCTAACCTTTTCATTACAATTTGTTTTAATGTTTTTGTTTACATTCATAATTTCTTTTGTTTTATGTATTTTATAAAAAATGGTAAGTATTGCAAAAATGATACATATAAGTATTGAAATTGTTGTTATTCCTAATATTGGACTTATAGTTTTGTAGAATTTAAGAATTTCTAAAGGTTCCAAATTTTCAATATGTTGTATGGTAATATTTTCAAAATTAATTCTTTTGGTAAAATTAAAATTATAGTCTGCTTCATAATAAAATCTGTCAACAAATTTGATATCATTGCTACTAAAGGTTTCATTTAGGATTTGAATAGTACAATTATTGAATGTTATTAAGTAATTACCGTTTAGTTTTATATATCTGTCATCACAAGAATTTATAATTTGTTGATTTTTCATATTTTTACAAAGTATAGTTTGATCATCCAATTTTTTAATTTCTTGAAGTTTATTTATTTGTGTAAAGCAATTATTTTTTTCAATGCAATTGTTTACAATTTTGAGATCTTTTTCATATTGAATTTCTCCACTATATTGATATTTTGTTTGATTTATTTCAATAACAAATTGATCTTCTATATTAAGTTCTAAAAAGTTTTTATTTGGGATTGGGGTTATCAATTTAAGGTCGACTATTTTGTATTTATTGGGAATTTTGATGGCAAGGGTTAGTTCGTCCTTGTCTAGTTGCAAAAGTCCTGTTTTAGCGTTTTTAAGTCTGTAAAAGTCTAGTCCTGTTGTCAAGATTTCAGTAGTTGTCAATAAACTTGGGTGAACAATACCATGTCGGGTAAATGCTATGCTGTCCATAATTTGGTCTAGTTTTTCTTTAAGCATCTGCAATCTTATCATTTGATCTAACTGCAGTTGTTTTACTATAATTTTTCTTTCATTAGCAGTTACTTCTTCGTAAGTTTTTGTAATTTGATTTCTATCTGATTCAATGGTGTTTTTAAGAATTTTTATCGAGTCACTGATATGCGAATTGATTTCTATTTGCTTATTTAGGTTACCGATAGTTTTGTCTTCGTTAATTTCTACTGTTTTCATGTGTTCAGTGATTTCCTTTCTATCGTCGTCATTCATGGTACCAAAAAGCCATTTTTCTACTGTACCAACGATATTGAGTAAACCTCTTTTCTTTCTAGGACTAGGTTGAATAGTTTTAAACTTTGCACAAATAGTTTCTAGTTCTTGTCTAATAGTCAAGTCATTCCCAAGGTTCAACCGTTTGATGTTTTCCTCTGCTAAATCGATTGCCTGCCTAAATTCTGTTAAATTGAGTACGTGAATTATTGTCCTAGCATCTTGAATAACCTCCGTTGTTCCCATATTTATTATTGTAAAGCCATTTTCAGTCGATATTGGTTGTATATTTAATGTCCCAGTTGTTGGTTTTACCATAGAGATTAGAAGCAACCATATGATGATTATGACCTAAAATAAGTATTTAATCTTGGATATGTCATAATAAAAAGTAATTGATTTGTTAAGGGTAAATGATTTAAACGACTTAAGTTAAGGTTAAATTATTGAAACTATTGAATTTTGCTTTGCAAAATATCTGCGAGCATTTTCTTCCTTAAATAAACCATGTCCTCTTGGGAAAAATTTGGTTCACAATTGCGAGTTATATGTTCAGCAAATGTGCAGCTAAATACACCACAGTCATATGCATTTGTTTGAAGTGGACCGTTTAGAATTTGCTCTTTATTCCAAAAAGAAAAATCTAAAACCTCATCTTTCTTGTCCATCGATTCTTCCTTGACATAATTTTCTAGTAAATCTAGAACTTCGGTATTTGGAGTCCTCATTGGATCATAATATTTAATGTATTTTTCCTTTGGGCTTATTATGGCTAAGCACCAATGTGTTTGGTTTATGTGAACTGGAATTATTATTAAATCATAGGAGAATATATCCACTTTCCGTGTCCATCTTCGAACTGCACTATATCCTGTTTTGTTTAGGCACAGCGTGAAAAATGTATTCATTGCATACACTTTCGGAAGATTATTTGCATTGTCTAGTGAGCTTCTTTCTACTAGCAAATTTAGGTAAAAGTTAATTATTTGGTCGTTTAACCATTCTTTTCCTAGTAAGGTGACTGCATCGCTCCTCTTTATTGATAAATTAAATTTCTTTACCAAAACCTCGGAATTAGGACCTTCTTTAGCTTTTATTTCTGCTTCTAGAATTCTTTTATCCTCTGTTTTAACGATATCGTCTTCTGAATAATCGTTTAGATTTGTATGTTTTAATTCTCTTTTGATATTTGTGGGATGGACATTATGTAATTTTGCCCTTCTATATCTTGGTTTTTCTTTGTGTCTTACAGCTTTATAGTCCTTTATGAATCCAGTCGTCCTAGTTTCCTCGTAGTTTTCACGTTTTTTATTTATTTTTTCCAAATATTTTTGTTTTGCTTCGTTGATGTTATTTTTAATTTTTAAAGCGTCTATTCGTTGTTCCTGAGCATCGATAGGGGTACACTTGATAGTTGAATGATAGCGATTGTTGTAGTTTCTAACAGCCTGTTGTACTATTTGTTTTGGTGAAAAATTTGTTTTATTTAATATTAAAGTTCTGCATATCGAAAGTAATGTGTTGTGAAAACGTTCTACGTCAGCCTTACCTGTATGGCTATGCGCTTTTGTTATGTGTAGTTCTACTTCCTCTTCTTTTAAGAATTCCTTTACGTTAATAGTATTTAATTCATTTCCTGCAGTAATTTTCTTGGGTTTTCCTATTTTTGCAAAATGTTCTTCTAAAGTTTCAATGATTGTTATATGATTTTTGTCAGGTAGGAAGTAAGCAGAGCCAAATTTCGAAAATCGATCTATTATTGTTAAGAAATCATATTTCATGAAGGTATAAATATCTATATTTATAATTTCGTTTTTACTGTCGGGTGTTTCTGTGTAATTAAATTTAGGTTTGATCGGTTTTCTGTCATATTTCGCCATTTGACAGACATCGCATTGGTTGAGTACAATTTGTATTAGTTCCTGTAATTTTGGATAATAGATCTTGTTTTTTATAGAATTGAAAGTTTCTTGTATGCCGGAGTGCATACTTTCCTTTATGTGATACAGAGATATTTGCTTTACTGCTTCGGTTTCCGTTTTTATATCCTGAGCTCTAAAAGAGCATCGAATAAGCTTGACTTGGCTGTCATTTGAGTACATTTCCCTTATTGTTTGTTGCAAGATGTTATATTTGCTGTCTTCAAGTTCCGTATAAATGCCGGTTATCCCCTTCTTTATGTACTTTCTAAGGATTTCGCGTAAATTGTCGAAATCGTATTCCGCTATATAAATTATTCGCTTTTTATGAATAACTTCTAACTCTTGGATCTTATTATTTGTCAATATTAACTGTGTCCTATATTTATTTACAATTTCCTCCTTAATAGGTATATGATCTTGTAGATCTTCTTCCGCAGAATGTTTTGTAGCTATTGTACTATCGTGACTTTCCAAGTTAAATATTATTCCTAAATCTGAAAAAGAGTTTGTATGTTTAAATGAGCTTGTCGACTTTTCATCACACTCCTTAGGTTGATTAGTACGGCTGAGAAAATCCGCTACCTTATTTTCTTTTCCCTTTACGTACTCAATATCAAAATGATATTCTCCTAGTTTTAAGAGCCATCTTTGATGCCTGGGTGAAAGGTCCTTCCCTTTATATTTAGCATGAAGGTATTTGATAGGTTGATGGTCCGTATAAATAGTAAACTTGTTACCATAGAGATACGGTCTGAAATAATTGACCGACCACATAATAGCAAGAAATTCCTTATCAGTAGTGGCGTAATTCCGCTCATGACAGTTTAATGTCCTCGAGGCAAAGCACACTGGATGCCCGTTTTGTGACAAAACGGCGCCAATTGCATACTGAGACGCGTCCGTTGTTAATTGGAAGGGTTTCTGAAAATCAGGAAATCTTAAAACAGGATGTGATATTATAAGGGCTTTTAGTTTCTCAAAAGCGCTAATATAATTTGGATCTTTACAATTAACTTTTTGGTCCTTTTTCAGATACTTTGTTATAGGTTGAGCTACTTTTGCGTAGTCCTTAATAAACTTTCTGTAGTAACCCGTTAATCCTAGAAAGCTCTTTATCTGTTTGTGCGTTTTTGGCAATTCTAATTTTTGTATTATTTCAACCTTTTCGGGATTTGGTTTCAGTCCATCTTTTGAGATAATATGACCTAAGAATGTGGTCTCCTTCTTCATAAAATTGCACTTATCTATCTGGATTTTAAGTTGATGTGCTTTCAAAGTTTGAAAAATGTCTGTTAACGATTTGATGTGTTCCTTTAAAGAGGTGCTAAAAATCAGAATATCGTCTAAATAAACGACACATGATTTATTTACGAAGTCTCTTAACACGTCATTCATTAGGCGCTGGAATGTCGCTGGTGCATTTTTTAGACCAAACGGCATTCTTACAAATTCATAAAGTCCGTGAGGTGTTACGAAGGCTGTTTTATGCCTGTCTTCCTCTTTGACTAGAATTTGATGATAACCTTTTGCTAAATCGATTGTTGAAAAATATTGGGCTCTACCTAGTTTATCGAGGATAGAGTCAATATTTGGCAATGGGAATTTATCATCCAATGTTATTTCGTTTAGTTTTCTGTAATCTACCACTAAACGAAATTTCTTTTCCCCCGAGTTGTCCGATTTTTTCGGTACTATAATAAGAGGACTTGAATACATTGAATTACTCTTTCGAATAATTCCTTGCTTTTCAAGTTCCGCAATTTGTTTTCGGACCTCCGCTTCGTGCTTAGGAGGATACCTGTACAGTTTTGAGTTGACTTGATTTTCGGTTGTAGTCTTTATCTCATGTTTTATTGTGGGGGTACTCGTGAGTTTGTCACCCTCCTTAAAAAATATTCCCTCATACCGTTTTATCAGGTTTATTATTTCGGCATATTCTTCTTTGTTCAGGTGATCTAACTGTAATCTTTTTAGATAATCACCATGCACTTCTTCTAAAGAATTTACTTCATCAAAAGGATAAGGGCTATTAATAAATTTAATGGCATGTCCATTTAAAATAATTAATTTTCTCTCGAAATCTATTAATGTATCGAGATTATTTAGTAAATCAGTTCCGATTATGAACTGATATTTTCGGTTTTGTAACCTATTAACCTTCCACCGAACCAAGGCTCGTGAGGGTGGAGGATCAATTTCTTCTGGCGATGGAGTATGAACTTCATACTCGATCTTATCTTTTCCTGTAATAGTTGAAAATATGATTGGCTTGATTTTCACCTTATTAAATGTATTAATTCGGTCATCAATTACACTGAATGATGCCCCTGTATCAATTAAAGCTACATATTTAACATTATTTATAGTAATTTGAATCAAAGGCAATTGTTCCGAGGCTAGTTGCGAAAAAAATATTCATTTAGGTTAATTTCAGGGGGTGAGTCAGAGAAGGTTTCTTCATCAGATAAATTATTTGATTGGTTTTGGTTTTTAACCTTTTCAATATTTGATCTATGGAATTGCGCATTCTCAACTTCCATGGGCTCAATACCCGGTTGGAGTTTAGACTTCCATGTTTGTTTTGAACGACCTGAAAAATTATTGGCTTTATTTTGCCCCGATTTGTTTGAGTTCTGAGATCTGAAAAATTGATTTTGACCACTATTTTGTTGTCCACTGTCATTGTCTTTTTGTCTGTACTTATTAAATTGTCTGTTTTGTTTTGTATTATCCTCTCCGTCAGAATTTTTGTCAGTCTGTCTGTTTTGTGAGGAATTAGGATTAGAATCCTTGAAATTATTTTTGTGGAATTTAGGTTTGAAAATTTTGACCTTTCTAAATTCTGGTCTGATACATTCATCTTCAAATCTTCTTGATCTCATAATTTCTATTATTTTATCAATATTTGTCTCACTGTATATCTTTTCTAATAGAACACCCTGACTCATTTCTTTCACTACATTTGTTAAGATTGAATTAACATTACTAAGGTCAATAAACATTTTATCCTGATAATAGATTATTAGTTCATCTGCCTTATACTTAATTTTTTGTACTTCCTCAGCCAATTCGCTTACATTGTGCACCTTCAGTTCGTTGATTTTTTTGTAGATTTCCCACGGTTGAACGTCTGGTCTGAAACGTAGCTTTAGCTGATCCTTGATGAGTTGCCAATTATCTGTTTCTGGGATGTTGATGATTGCGTTCTTAGCCTCGCCTTGGATTTTCTCATAATAGATGGTCCTTACTGCTGTTTTCTTTGAATCTTCATTGTCAATTTTGCTCAAATAGTATTCAACACTGCTCAGGAAGCCGTTGATGGTAATATCTCCGACGCCGGTAAAGTTGTTCATATATTTGATTTCCTTTAATATTTTATCGTTATGATCGTTTGATGATTGTCTGTTTGAAATTTGTTGAAGAGCTGTTGCCAACTGTTGGACCTGCTCCTCCCTTTGAGCAAGTTGTAGTTGAAGTTGTTGGAATTGTTGAACCAGTTCTTCCATTCTGTATGCGTCGTTCCGCCCTTGGTTGAAGATATTCCTTCTTCTTGTTCTTCGTCCAGCAGGATCCACGTTTTATATGGAGTTTTTTAAAAATCTTAGGCTATGTTACCTGTTTCCAAGTTTTGTGAAACTTTGTTCAATTTGTCCGGTTTAATTTGTTCGGTTTGAAATGTTGCTTTTCACTTCTTATTAGGAACTTTGTTTGTTTTACACACTTTTTAAATTAATTTATGGGCGATCAGATCTCTACAGCAGCCTCACTGCGAGTTTTAAGCGGACCTTTATGCTTCGTGTGTCTGCTCTGATCTTATTATATAGGTTAATAATAACCGTATTAACCTTCGCGGCTTTCCCGATTATTATTTTGTTTAATATTTATGTGTTTTTAGTTTATCGGCACCTTCGCGGCACTTAACCGATTTTATTATTAAATAGTCACCACACTTTTTCGTTAGTTCCTTCGCGGATTTTCGAACTGTGGCGTTTACCGACTGCGCCAGTTTTGTGTCTAGTTTGACCGAACTATAAAAAAATAAGAAAGTGCTCCGCGCACATCAAGAAATCCAAACACGAACTTTACATTTAACTTTAAGAACTTTATTGATTATAATTTCGTTTGAGTATTCACTCGGACAGCGTAACGTTCTACATCTAATTAGCAAAAACTGAAGGTGTTCATGGATACGCTTCTATTTATTATGCGAAAAATGATGAGTTCGCGACACGTGAATTAATTATGCGAAAGTAATTTTGATTACGATGGGACATGTGCCGCCGCGTAAATTGCTTACCTATTGTCTAGGTTCGGCACATGTCATTTCCGTTGCAGATTCGTTGCATTTGGGTAAATGCAACGTTTGCAGTAATTGATTTATGTGAGAATTATTTTTATAGGAATTCGGAGTAAGCGTATACATGACTTGCAAGCGAGCGGAAGAGCTGCAGAAATCACCAAAAATTTTCGGAAAATGAATTTTTTTATTAATTAATCACTTCTAATAATGTGTATGACAATATTTTTGTTTTAATCTTTTTTATCATGTTTATGATATTTCACATAAAAAATTTTCAAATCATTGCCCCACTATGCAACAAAAAAACAAAATCCTATGCTCATCTAACCTGCATATTCATATCTACACATACTGTACCTCAGAGACATCATTTTTTCAATTTGACTTTCCCCTGTTCCATACATAACATTTCTCTTCATGCGCCTATGATAACTATAACATCACTCAGAACAATGTCGTTCGACGTTCTGCGCACTGAAAAAGCGAATCTTCTATCTCTTCTTTCCCCTGTGTTTCCCATAAATTTTGCATTCGCTTTGGATTTTATAGGCACGATTCGTGCTGCAACTCTGCAGAACATTTTCCGTCCATAAAAATGACTTGTGAAAATGCATACATGAAGTTACGAAAATAAGTTGAGTAGAACTGGGTGACAAGAAATTTATTTAATAGTTTTGATTTAATTGTGCTTAAATTAATGAATGAAATATTGGTCAGTTCTTAATTGAATTATTGTTTCATTCTGTTTTTCTGCAATGTATTACTTTTATGTTTGAGGAATGTTTTACAACTTTTCGTAACATAATTGATGATGGTTGTGGGGAATTCACGCACCCGATTATTTTTCTCTTATAGGAATATCAAATGTTTCTAAAACTTTGTAAGCTTTGACTTAAGGAGTCAAATCAATACTAAGCACAGATAGTCTAAAAATATTTACATTTTTCGTTTATTTGAAAACGCTTTTTCCAACAACAGACCATTTCCATCCAGACGAAATGGTCTGTTGTTTCATCCTGTGCTTTATATTAGAGCTGTGTTTCCCTGCAGCATTGGAAAATTTAGTTTTATCACTCTTCGAGCAATATTGCGAGTCTTGCTGAAAGCTCTTCTGATTGCGACTGTAAATCTTCCGAGATTTTTCCATTCGGTATATTGCTTATTTTCGCGATTTGTTGTGTGCCTGAACATAAATTTTTGATTGTTTGTTGATTTGAAGTGTTTTTGTAGTGAAAAAGTGTTCTGTGGCTTTACTTGGTTTGGATGTTTAGAAACAAAATGGATGTTATTTATAATTTGATCAACGTGAAATGTTTCGGTGCCTACAGCCTAGAGGAGAAGGTCGACATAAAAAATAACGGTAGGCCTCTGCCTGATCTGTCCATTAAAGCAACAGGAAGTAGCAGAGGAAAACAGTATAAACGGCAATTTAATAGAGACATTTATACAAGAAACAATTGGATATGTGGGTGCAATAGGAAAAATGCATTATACTGCTTTCCATGTTTGCTGTTTAGTGGTGACAAGCTGTGGACGCAAACAGGAGTCACTGACTTAATACACCTTTCCGAGAAAATTAAAAGGCATGGGAACTCTCGAGCTCACCTTTATAATCAAATGGAGCTAAATATTTTGGGCAAAATTAACATACAGACGCAATTAGATTCTGCATATTGGCGCAATATACAAAAGCAGAATGAAGAAATTTCACGGAATCGATATGTTCTGTCAAAAATAATCAACTGCATAAAATTTTGTGGCGCTTTTGAACTAGCCCTCCGAGGACATGATGAGTCTACAAACTCTGAGAACCCTGGTGTATTCCGTGGCCTAATAAATTTTTCAGCAGAGCTCGACAACGCATTGGAAGAACATTTGAAAAATGCGACTTTTTTCAAAGGCACTTCAAAAACGATTCAAAATGATTTATTGAATTGCATGCTGCAAGTTTGCCAAGAACATATAGCTGCTGAAATTAAAGAAGCTTCATATCTTGCCATCTCAGCAGATGAGACCACAGATGTATCCTCAAAGCTACAGCTTGTTACAATATTTAGGTATGTTAAGAATGGAAGTCCAGTAGAGCGCTTCTGGTGCTACTTAAATCCTCCAAAACAAGACGCGGAAACTATAAGCAGTGAATTACTGGCTGTATTGAACCCAATATTGGATAATTCAAATGAATAACTTATTGCTCAAAGCTATGATGGCGCCGCTGTTATGAGTGGGAAAAGGGCTGGAGTGCAAGCATTAATAAAAAAGAAATATAATTTTGCACATTTCATACATTGCTATGGGCATCAATTGAATTTAATCGTCAAAAATGCGGCATCTTCGAATTCACAGGTGCGAAATACCGGGATTTTTTAACAGCTCCCCGTCGAGAATCGCTGTACTTGATCGAATCGTAAAACGAAAAATTTTCCGCGGTGCATCAACGCGATAGAATTTCAATGTGAGAACAGTTAATGTTGTATACGAGTATAGGGAAAGCTTAATTGAATGTATGGAAACCATAGAAGATGAATTCACTGATGGAACAGTTTGCAGCGCAGCTTCAGCTATTCGCCGCATGTTGAAAGATAACATATTTATTTTCTGGGTAACCTTTTCCCAGTATGTTATGCCTCATGTAGATATACTTTTTAACCAAATGCAGAGCCGAGAAGCTGACTCGGTTCAATTGAAAGGTAATATTGTTTCTTTTGAGGAAAATATTCAAAATATCCGCGATCAAATTGATAATATCATAGACGAAGCGTCCCATGCAAATGATATGGAAAATACATTTCAGGGTAAAAAGCGACGCATTCATGACAGTCCTGAGAGCCATCGCCTTGCTGCGTTAGAAGTTTGTGATGTAATTTTAAATGCTATCAAAGATAGATTCGCATTCGATGGACACCTTGTTGCTGCTTCTCTTTTTGACTCGAACCGCTTCAGAGAATATCAATTGAATTTCCCTGGCTCAGAGCTAAATTCTACATGCGCCGCCTATCCTACATTGGAGCGAGAACGCTTGAGAACATAATTATCAATCATCTATTCAAGAAGTGATTGCCGAGAAATGTCAAGTGCCCATGTCTTGCTCAAATTTATCTTGAAAAATAATTTAAATGAACCACTAAGCGAAACAAAAAAATTGCTGGAAATCCTGGTAACAACACCTATGAGCACCGCTGAAGCAGAAAGGAGTTTTTCAACCTTGAAGCGCATTAAAACTTTTTTGAGAAATACAATGTCGGAAGAACGTCTGACTGCATTGGCTATGATTTCTATAGAAAAACATTTGATTGCTGAAATTGGGAACTTCAATGAAAGCATTATCGATAAATTTGCCACTGCTAAGAATCGCCGTCTTGAACTTATTCACTAACAATTTTGATTTCCTTGCAAGCTTATTTTTAATTGGACTTACAATGTGTATTAGTTTCAATGTAATTAGTTTAGTTTTGACTATAATTGCCCAGTAGTTTGTATAAAACGTGTGAAGTGAATTTATTCGTAAGCCACTTTTCACTGTTTCGCCTTACTTCATCTTCATCCATTTCTGCTTCGTTAATTGTAAGTACATTTCATGTTTAAATCAATATTTTTTTGTTTATTCGTGTTTATTATTATTAAAACTCCCAACAGTCGAAGTAATGCCTTCAAAAAAATAAAAATAAAGCCACGGAAAGAGAAAAAGGAAAAACAGGTTTTACATGTGCATTACATTGTTATTCAATTTTAAATCGGACGAACTTCAGAGATTACATGCAGAACTCACAGTTATATTTCTCACGGGCCGCCACTGAGTCCACGTTTTGTTCGCGGTCTAGGTTTCAGGGTTTGCTGTTTACGTTCTGGTTCAATGATTTTAATTTTTAGGTCTTTGTAAAAATTTTTTTTACAAAGACCTACTAGTTTCGCGACCTGTCCGTCCGTCTGTCCGTCTGTCCGTGCGTCACAGCTGATTTCCTCAGAAACTATAGAAGCTAGAATGCTCAAACTTTGTGGAAAGGTCAGAAGTGATGGTCTCTCAAAAGTTAAGGTCTTCACAAAAATTTAAAAAAATTTTAAGGGGGGTCCCCCCTAATAACGAATTGGCCCTTAAAAATTTTTTTTCATCAAAGGTAGTCGAGTGGGGTATCAAATGAAAGGTCTTGACTGAAACTTTTAGAATCTGAAATAAAAAAAATCATTTGATGAATTAGGGGGTCCAGGGGAAGGTAAAATGTACCAAAAATTTGTGCCCCCCCCCCTCGCGATTGGACACCTTTCAGCCAAAAAATCTGAAAATTATCACGAACATGGGCCTTTATGAGTACAAGGGCAACAAATACCTTAGAAATCGAAATTCACTCAACTTTGTTAATAATAGTATGATTTGTAGATTTTACATTTTTGCCCATAAAATCAAAACGGTACCTTTAAACTTCTTGAAACTTTGCAGTTATATAGACTGATAAAAGTTATATACGTATACAAAATTTAATTGAAATCGAATCATAATCAAGTGGGTTATAGCCATTTCAATTGTATGGAATCACAACAACAATAACACGTGTTTATGGTTGATATCGGGTTTTCCAATAAGAGGTGTTATTTTGATATTAAAAGAATAATGCATTTTTTTTTAATATAAATGATCGGATGTTTATTTTATTATAAATAAGAAGATATGCCGTTACTAGCAAAAACTAACATCAGGCAAACAACTACTACGACACGCTTACAGGACCATATCCTCTTCATGAAATTTTCCATAACCAAATCGCAAAGTGGCTGCCCTATGTCCTCGATAGCCTCACGAATTTATCATTAAGGTCTTGAATCTACGCTGGGCTGTTGGCGTAGGCCTTTTTTCTCACGTGACCCCAAGGGGAGAAGTCGCAAGGTGTTAAATCACAAGATCTATTCAAAATAACACCCCTTATTGGAAAGCCCTATATATATTTAAAATTGACTTAGGCACTTTTATTTTCTTTCAATTTTCATGAAAATTTAAGGAATAGTGATTAACTTGAATATGTTCAATCGGCCGAGCATTCAGAAAAATCAGTTAAGCTAGGTCGAAATGGCGGCAGCACTGTGCTTATGAAAGAAACTGTGCATCTTTGCATAAATTTGAACGATTTCATATCCAAGTATTGGACGAATAATCAAAATTATCGATTCACGCCATTAGAAAACTTATTTCTAACCCTAGGTTGTTTACAAAGACCTTCTGGTAGGAGCACTCTCCTGCTTACTCAACTTGTTAATGGCTGTGTTTGGTATTTCGTGACTTTGGTCGAATTTTGCTATGGACGTTTTGATGTTATCTATTGCTTTTTCATAATTTTCAAGTCGGATTATATGAATCAAGTTTCTGTATGTGATTATGTTCCTAGTCATTCCAAGTTTGAGTGGTAGAAGTCCCCGGCTGTTGTTCAACTCCTGTATTTCTATCTTCTGCCCCTTGGCTATCAACATCACCTTAAAATTTACGTTTTGCTTTTATTTTGGATTGATGCCTTGAATCTTGGTGTTTTTTTATTTCTTCGACATTCTTTACAGAAAACAGTTTCATTTTCTTTCAAATAATGTTCTTCTATTCGATTTGTATTAATTTTTCTAAGTTTTTACTCAACAGCTTATCAACTTTACGTTTAATACCTGGGTAGATTTGGGATCGAAATTCATTTAGCTTTTTAGATATTCATGTTCATTATTGAAAGAGAGGGATTTATCGAAGCTGTGTGTTCTGCCCGAAAATACTTCGTAGGAGGTAAGTTTGTTTGTCGAATGGATAGCGTTATTTTATTTTATAAGTGCTTCGTTCTATGTCCAGATTTTGTTTCTTTCATTTCTCCAGAATTATACGGTACGTTTTTGTCAGTGTAGAGTGCCAAGTCTCTACGTAGGCATTACTGCTGGTTTGTTGGAATGAAATGAAATGGACTTTCATGTTATACTGTTTACACAAATCTTTAAATATTGTGGACGTCATCTCTGTTCCTTGATCCGCCACTAGTGCTTTCGGAATGCCGCGGAGGCTAATGAAATATCTAAGAGATTTATGTAATTATATTCAGTAGGTAGGGTGTAGGCAGCAGCGAATTTAGAAAAACGGTCTATGATAGTGTATAAATGTTTGCCATTAATTATGTAGATGTCTATGTAACTACTATGCAGAGGCTTATGAGGATTATCCGAGACTTGGTATTTTATTTTTAAAGGGTTCCTGTCATATTTCTGAGTCTGGCAAGTTTGGCAATTGTTGATGATTTTCGTAATTTTCTCTTTAAAGTGAGTAAAGTAATAATCTCTTCTAAGATGCTGAAACGTCTCGTTATACCTCGATGATTGCAATTGAGATGGTATTCGTTGATGGTTATGTCTTATTCATCACTTTCAGTTATGTCTGCAATCAATTCTTTGCACCTAATCAGTTTAAAGGTTCGGGAGTGTGAAAAGAATTTGGAATAAACGGACTGCACGGTTTTGAATATTTCGTTAGATGTGTATATTGCGTAATGTTTCTTAGGAGCTAAATTTTTTTTAAAAAGCTTCACAACGCTGTTGCCGTAAAATGATTTCATCAGGATGGTGCTACGTTGTCTGTTTTAAATGTCAATGTCAAGGTAGTTCTAGGGCTATGACCGGTTCCCTTCAAACAAATTTGCAGTGCAAACTCATTCAAAAGGCGGTTAGAAATTGGAGTCCCATCATCCAAGTTCTCGGTGGCAAAGTGCACGGTGGAGCTTCGACTGGTTCTACAGGGTCTGGTTCGCATAATTTGATCCTCCTCAAGGCGTCAACACTGGAATTTTGACTTCCCTTTTTGTAGGTGACTTCATAGTCAAATTCCTCCAATCTCAAGCGCTATCTGAGCAATTTCGAATTTGGTTCCCTTAGGCTCATGAGATAGGTCAAGAGTTTGTGATCTGCTACAATCTGAAATTTATGCCCGAAGAAGTATGGCCTAACATTTTTCACAGCCCACACGATCGCCAACAGCTCTTTCTCAATTGTCGAATAATTGATCTCAGAATCCGGCAAGGTCCTACATGCATAGCATATAGGTTTGTCGCTGCCTATTGTGCCCTGAGGTAGTGTCGCACCGATAGCAACGTGGCTAGCATCAGTGGTCAAAATAAAGGGCTTGCCAAAGTAAGGATACTGCAGGATAGGGTCACTCATTAGAAGGTCTCTGCACATCTCGAATGTTTTGATATAATTCTCTGTTAATTGGACAGCTAGTCCCTTTTTCAAACACTCTGTAAAGGGTTTCGTTAGTTTTGTAGAGTCCCTGATAAACTTTTGATAGTAGCCCATCAACCCCAAAAACCTTTTAATTTCCTTTTGCGTCTTTGGGATCGGGAAGTTCTTTATAGCCCTCACCTTCTCAGAATTAGGTTTCACTCCATCAGTGTAACCACGTGACCCAAAAAGGCTATCTTTTAATGAAGAAACTCAGACTTATCCAGTTGTATTTTAAGGTTTGCTTCACGCAGCCTATTGAATACCGTTCTCAGATTGTCGCCATGCTCCTGAATCGATTTAGAAAACACGATTATATCGTCGAGGTAGACCAGGTACCTCGTGCCTTGAAGATCCGGAAGCACGTTGTCCATGACCGTCTGAAACGTTGACGGTGCATTATTAAGCCCGTAAGGCATCCGTACATACTCGTAGTGACCACCGTCTACAGTGAAAGCTGTCTCCTTTATATCCCTAGGGTCGATCCCAATCTGGTGGAATCCTCTGGGAAGATCCAACGTAGAGAAATGCATACATCTACCAAGCTTGTCCAGGATGTCGTTAATGTTTGGAAGTGGATAGCGGTCAGACATCGTTTTTTCGTTTAATTTACGATAGTCGATGACCAACCTCCACTTTTGTTTGTCACTGGCATCCTTCTTCTTAGGTACTATCCAGACCAGTGAACTCCAAGGTGAAAAGCTGAGTCGAATGATTCCCTGATCTAGCATATCTTAAATCTGTCTTCTCACCTCTTTTCTATGAATGTAAGGATAACGATAAGACTTGGTGTAAATAGGGGACTTGTCTGTGGTCGTGATGGAGTGTTTAATTTTTTTTAGCAAAGCTCAGCTTCTGACCCTCACCAAAGAATATGTCATCGTAATCTCGGCATAATTTGGTAATTAATTGCTTTTCTTCTTTGTTCATACGGGACGTACGGACCAATTCGCAAACATCTACGGTGGAAAGATTGTCGGTATTCGCTATATGATTTATTTAAACTGTTCATTTCGCCAAACTCCGATAATTCTGTGACTTTAAGTGGTTGTTCCAAAAATAGTAGCTTTCCTCGTTTGATGTATTGGGGGGGGGGGGGGGGGTTGGGTTTCCTCAAGGATCCATACTTGGACCAACCTTGTTTTTGCTATACAAAAATATTTGAATATATGTAAACTGAAAGCTCACCACCCATTATATGCTGATGATACTGCACTTCTTTATTCAGGACATGATAAAGTTGCCATGGAGAATATCGTCAACGAGGATCTAAATAAATATCGTTCATGGCTTATCGAAAACAAGCTAGCATTGAATACTACAAAAACAAAATATATGATTTTTAAACAGAAGAATAAGGAAGACATAGAAGTTGACCTAAAAATTAACGGCGAAAACTTGCAAAGAGTGTTTGAAATTAAATATCTCGGTCTGACCATAGATCATCGTTTGACATGGTTGCCACACATAAATAATTTGAGGAGACAACTAGCACCAATGACAGGAGTGTTGAGATGATATGGAGGTTTTCCGAGGCATATAAAGAAACTTGTATTAAATACATTTCTACTAACAAAGCTTCATTATGCGGTGGTCATTTGGAGTCAATCGTCAAAGCAAAACATTAATATTATATCCAGGATACTAACTAAAGCCTATAAAAATATTCTAAACCTTCCGATTCTCACTCCAACAAGACTAGTGTATCAACGGACCAATGCACTCACTTTCAGTCAAATCATTACTATGGAGAAAGCTAAGTTTATCTTCAAATGTCCAATTTCCAGTGAATCGGAATGAAGCCCCTTCATAAAAATATCGAAAATAAATCCATATAATTCAAGAAATGCCAACAATTTTGTAATACCTTACGCTAGAACTGATCGACTAAAGAGCGGTGCGACGAATGATGCTCTGCGTATAAACAACAACCTTCCAGAAACAGTAAAAAACATAAACCACTAGTGGTTTTTAAGAAAAGACTTAAGGAACATCTAATAAATTCAGATTAATGATAAGTCCGGAGGATCGAAAATGCAGTATCTTAGGGTATTTTAGACCCTAACGTCGAGATAATTAAAAACAGCTAATTTTTATAAACTCAGAGTTTTTTTTCACTACATCGTACTATAATATTTTTTTTCACAGCATTTGATGTGCCCCTGATACCGATGTTTTAGCATTGCCTGGAGGCACACGTAGGAATTGACGACGTGTGAAGTGCAGATCGCACGAGCGTTGTGCGACGACGAAAGAGTGATGGAGAGAGTGATAGGGAATGGAGGTATTTAAAAAAAATGTGAGTGAATTTGGGTATTCAGGCGCCGAAATAACGAAAACGCGTAATGATAGAGACGAAAAACGCCGAAGAATACAGCTCACAATTAAAATATTTTATTCAGTTTTGATGATCTTAAAGACCAGCTGCATACACAGGAAAACAAAGCTCCAAGTATAGAAATCTGTGGTAAGACCTGTGTTATGCTATGGGTGTGAAACATGGACCCTAACCCAAGCATCCGCAAACATATTGAACGCCTTTGAGTGATGGGTCCTGAGGCGAATGATCGGAGCGAAGCTAGACGGGGATGGTGAATTCGATACAACCATGAGTTGTATGAAATTTTTGATAAACCGGAAGTCTCAACAATTTTAAGACTGCGGAAGCTGCACTGGGCTGGCCACATGAATCGTATGGACGAACAATGGATACCCAAAAAGGTGTTCGTTGGGAGAAATGAATGCCGGAGACTGGTGAGGAAACAAAGGAAACGTTGGTCTGACTCGGTCGACGAAGACAGTTCATTGCTGCTCGGATTTTGAAATGGACTGAGACAGTTGGAGGCGCTATTTACAATAAGTGAAGGCGCGAGAGGGGCTGTAGCGCTAAGGAGAAGAAGAAGAATTAGGTTACAACATATTAGGTGTAGGATAGAGGTTCATTATTATGCTGCAGCTATAAATAATTGTTGAATAATATTGGTTGGGTTTTTCTCCTTTTCCAATTAAATCATAAAATATGTAATAATTTTATGAATTTTAATTTGCTTTTGTTTTTTTATCAAATGCATTTCATTAATAACTTAAAAATTTAGAGAGCCATTCGGGCCAAAAAGTTTTCAAATTTTTAGTGTTTGGAGTTTGCTTTATATTGTCGCATGTTATGGCTCACGGCTGATAAGTTTAATGTCCCGGAAAAATGAAAGGGCACTGTATTTTACATTAAGTTTAAAGAGTTTATTTACTAAGAGTGCACAATAATTAACTTCACTATTTTACAAATCATACTTTGGTTTATTTTTCACTTGTCCTATCAATTTATGTTTCAAATGACTTCGAATACATCACGAAAAATCTTTACTTCACTATCAATCAATATCGTCTTCAATTCGCGCTCTACTCTTATCGCAGTTTTAACTATCGCAGTGTTACTACCGTAGTTTCACTATTACTCCCCCAGTCATTCGGCTCGGCCTTATAAAGGGTCTCTAGCCATTCAATCCATTTCTTGTATATCGGGGAACATTCTGACGAGGACTACCTGGAATATTCAAGCAATTCTGAATACCGAGGGTGACGTCACTTTCAGATATTTATCATGGATCTACTTGGTCCATTCTTGGGCTTTCAAGTACATGTATTTTGACGGCATTCGTTTACTTTTCTTGGTTGCTTCTTCTCAATCAATATTGACCATGATGTTATTAATAGTTGCGACAACAATTGCGACAGTAGCTCGCAGAATTGTGTGAACATGTAACAATATTCGTTGAAAATTTATTGCGACTCGCATTGAATAAAACACCTTTGACTTTGACTTTATGATAATGTTCCTGGTACACGCAGAATTGATCACCTATTGGCCGTTGTCATTACCATTTTCATAAAACCTGTGAGCTTCTGTCATTATTCCATGCAGTTTTTCGTAGCCAACTTTTGTTAAAATTAGACTGGATTATTTTTACATCTTTTTCGGGCGATCCCTAACTT
Organism: Odontomyia ornata; assembly: GCA_963969285.1. Classification (NCBI taxonomy): domain Eukaryota; kingdom Metazoa; phylum Arthropoda; class Insecta; order Diptera; family Stratiomyidae; genus Odontomyia; species Odontomyia ornata. Next base: position 236,604,754 of record OZ017741.1, on the reverse strand, counting down.
CTTCATCTTTTTCTTTCATCGGGGCGTGGACTTTCATCAGCAATGTATTGATGGACTTGACCCGATTGTGGCGCATATTTTTTTGTTCATTAAAAAGTCGATCACGCGTGATTTAATAACCTTAAGCACAATCAATACTGCTCCGAATACACGACTTCCACTAACCAGGCTTCCCATTTTGAAAGGTGTGTGAAAACTAATCTGGTGAACCCCATCACCAGCCCATTTCGTTGCTAGACTGCCAGAACGATCAGCTTGGTTTGGCTGGCCTGTTATAATAATGCTTCGACGTATTGGGGTTTGCGACGGATATGATATTCGAAGATCCAATTCTGTCGACCGTTTTCCAATTGCGTGTTCCTTAACGTTATTGCTCTCCTGTCGAGACCTCGTTAAGGGTTTCATAGCAATAACGTATCGCCAAGTAAGGTGGCTATCCCCGCGCTGATATGAGGAGTAGGCCGTCCCACGCTCGGCACTATCATCGTTGGTTGGATATCCTGCGGTCACCATCAAAGGATGACATGACGGTTCGACTTAACCCACCTTTTTATTCTATGTATTCTGAATAATTAATATATTTATTGATGCTGTTCAAATTTTGATGAAGATGTACTATAAGTTAATATTACGCGTTTTGTTCTTACTAAGACAGAAACAGTTTTCCACCAAATTCAAAGTAATAAGGTTAACCAAAGGAAAAATGGAAAATATTTTACATTATAGCCCAGAACGTGGTATCCAATTTAACCATGGCGATGACATTCGCAATGATCTTCAATCTTAGGGTTACTTCGCCAATAAAAACAACAATGAGTTCACGGAGATACGATAACTGCACCTATCATTATCATTTCACTTTTCTGAAAGTGCAGACATTACCATGAAAAATTTCAAAATAATTGCATCATCTCGTAAAATGTCTTGTATGCATCAATTCTCTGCCAAGATCTGCAGAGTTTTGCCTTTTGTCTCAAAATCACAGCTTAAACAAGAGATCATCTGACCACCGTTGATAATTTATGATTAGCGGCATCTTAACGTTTTTGCCTTGCGCGCTACCATCAAACAAACCATTATGATGCGTTTTAATTACGATCGCGAATTACCATTCACTTTTTTGTGCATTTACGAGTAATGGTGCATCACGAGTTTGTTGCCTCATTTCTTTTCCATCTTTTAAAGCTTGCACCAAAAGATTTAAATTTGTTTACTGCCAAAAAACAGCGAAAGCTTTGCACTGGGTGTCTTGATTAAATCTCATGTGTGTTATGTTGCATTTGCTAATGATGGGATACATTTGCAAGGTATCAACAGTGCAATCCACATGGTAATCAATTTGCGATTTTAAGCTTATAGGAAGATATTTAAACGCAAAGTGCAAATTGATTTACTATAGGCGCTGCAGTTTGGAAATCGGTCGTTAGACATTAATTGCGGATTAGATGATGGTTCACTACTTTTGAGTATTTTTCTTTCTCAAGTTTTAACATAATCCGACAGGAAGCAGAATGTTATACAATAGTATCTGATTTCAATTTGAAATTGATCTAAAGGAAGATAAAGTCCTGGATTTTAATTTACGTAAGTTGATGTTTGTTTGCCAATTAAAGTTATTTGCTAGTCTCTTTGACTGCTTTTAATCTATGATGCATAATCCAACCAAAACGCATGATGTTAATTGTAAATAAAGCAAAAAGATTTCAAAGAATAATGTTAGTATTTTTTATTATAGCAGAAGGACCTATGACAATTATGTGTATAAAAAAATATCGCCCAAATGCTCGCCACGACTACGGTGGCGTACTTCTATCCGATGGTTCATATTTTCAATGTTCTCATTTTCGAAGAAATGCGGCCCGATGACGCCGCCAGCCCATAAACCCCACCAAACATTCTCTCTTTGTAGATACATTGGCTTTTCAACAATCACTCGTGGATTTTCATTTGCCCAAATGCGACAGTTCTGCTTGATAACGAATCCACTGAGGTGAAAGTGTGCCTCGTCGCTGAAGATGATTTTCTTTGTATAGTCACCATTCCCTTCTGTCTGTTCAACCAAACATTCGGCGTATTGCCGACGCTTGAAATGGTTAGTAGGCCTTAGCTCTTGAATCAATTAAACCTTGAAAGCATGTAAATTCAAATCTTTATACAAAACTCGTATCATGACGACGAGTCGCGGTTGAGGGCTCTTCTGCCACACTATCGGGAACAAAAATAATGTTCTCCGCAGAACAAACTGGGCTAGCATGCACAAGTGATTTTACATTTCCTACAGACCCGGTTTGCTGAAATTTGCGCACAATTCTCCCGATTGTGAACACATTTTGTCTATTATGCTTACCAAAAAAATCACGAAGTGCACGAAATGCATTTTGATTAGAACGCCAATTTTCGTAAAAGGCTTCAACAACCTTAACGCGCTGTTTAATCGTGTACCTCTCCATGGTTGAATTTTTCAAACACTGAAACAAAAGAATGTCAATTTAAGTTGGGCGAAAAACTTGACGTTAAGGTGTGACTCACGATTAACATCGTGCATTATGGTTGGACCAACCTTTACTACAAATCATTTATTTGATGACGAGTTTTAAATTTTACAATACGCTGTAATGAATCTTGTGACGCCGCTGGCGACTCACTAACACACCTTGCCACCGAGTGGCTTGGCATCTCATGTCGGTTGGGACAGTTGCACATCCCACGTCAATTTTGTCGTGGGATGTCAAAAGGAAAATTTGAAGTAAGCGGAGGCCATTCAGGTGAATTTGCTGCTGGTTGCTTATTCTACGAAAACTTTACACACGCTTGCAAATTGAATTCCTTTAACTTTAACCTAGAAACTAGATTCGACATCACCAGTGAAATTTCACTTCGCGAGTTTCAACTTTTTTCGCTACCGAAATCGGCAAAGTCGCCATCGTCGCAAGCGGCGTGGATGCGAGGTGGTGGCCGCCACCCAGGAGGATATCCCGGTGGAGTACCCAAAGGCAGCGACAACTACTAGACGGTACCAAGTAAGTGTTATGAGAAAACTATTGGTGTAAAGTGCGAATGTAGAGGATCTGGATGGGAACGCGAAACTGTGAAAGAAAAGTGCGCGGACGAAAAAACAAGTAAAGTTTCCGATATTATAGTTGCCGCTTCCTTAATTCTAACCAGCTACCTGTTACAAATCGGGTCGAATGTCTTAAACCGTATCTCGGGGAAACGTTGGGAGTTTCCATCCTGAGCCGAGTTTTCTGACTGCTGTTTTTGTTGTCGTGTTTAATCTTACCGTGGTGCCCCGGGTTGGTTAATTTCGGTCTTGATTTTATTCGAACCTGGTGATTTGCGCTTTTTCCAGAAAATAAAATTACAGTATTTTCAAGCACTGAATTCGAACGGGCTTTATGTTCATATGCTGGGTTGAACCTTTTGATTTGTTGTCTTGTTGACTGCACACGCGACCGCCTTGGAAAATTAGGTGGCATCTTCCTTCGATAAATTTTGATGCTTGTTGGGAAAGTTTCTGCGGATCGAAATCCGCTGGTCGGCAAACGTAATGACTTGTGTTTTTTATTCACCCCAGAAAAACCAAAGCATAATCGAACAAATTTTGGCTTGTCCTGAATCGGGTATCTGATCGTTTCTTTTCATAAAAGTGTGAAATAAACTTTTCTTCAAAGGAAAATTCGCAGGCGTTCCCCCTATGTCTTGTCCATTGTACTGGGCCCAATACAAATCTTGAAAATCTGTTTATTGCAATATTTCAGTTGGCCGTATTTCTAGGTGAACCCTAAGTGCTTCGTTCGAAATGTGTGGAACAATGCTAATGGATCACTGTAATGAACCACACATTAGGAAATTGAAGTAACAGTGTTATAGTGTTCGGAGTACAACTGTAACTCGGAACCGCTTATCTAATCTTTACTATTTGCATGGCCATGTAAATTAGCATGTGTGGTACGCGTACTCATATTTGAAATCGTCAACTTTGAGCGTAATGTTCTTTCGAAAATTAGACAGTTCCGGAAAAATTTCTAATGACGTCAATCCAGATCAAGAGCAGACGATTCACGAATTCAATGCTAGCGAATTTGCATGAAATGCGGAACACGCCCTTAAATTGAGTAAATTTGGGTCAATTTCGTAATCGAATGTATTTAATCTTGCTTTTATCTTCCGTATTATCATATAACCTAAATACTAGCATTTCGCAGCTGTCGCGAGATTAATAATTTTCAATATACTTTAACTTGCGCGGGAAAACCCAGTGCTAATGAATCAGAACATACTCAGTTCTCAGAGTAAACAAGACTGAATCATACCTAAATACATTATCCATCGAACATCAAGATATGTTACTACCATATCGAAATCATTTGAATAGACTACGTGATTGTATTGATGCCAACTACCGGATAATAATAAAACTTATTAAAGATTCTGATAAACTATTTGCAAATTCAAGTGAAATTGTGGATCGCCTGCAGATTGATTCGCCAGCAATCTTTCCCAGGTCTTTGAAGAATCGTCAAATCGACAGCAGTTATATGCAGAATTTAATTGCGAGTGGCCTCTACGTGGACGGGAAGCTGGGCCTACACAAACTGCATCGATTCTCGGATCGCTACTACGCACCCGAACATGCAGAACAAAACGGCTGGCGATTCGGTAATATTCTAATTAACTTGTGTCTGAGTTTCGACGATGTCGACGACTACGAGAACTGACAGGATAGCGCTCAGGTATATCAAAGGTTTCGGATTTATCTCGTTCGGATCGATTAAGATGAAAAGCGAAACGAGATTGTGAATATATTTTGTGATTTTTTTTTATGAATACTCAAACATTTTCTTTATGTTCAACGCGTATATGAATTAAATCTTCATCACATTTAGATAATTGTTGAAAGCGTTTGTTAAAATTTACTATTTAATCAAATTTAGGCAATAATTTTATTTTTAATCAAATCTTGATATGATATTTGTACTAAATGTAAGAGTAAATATCCAAATGAATAGTTGTATAATTTACGTTAATCAAATCCAATTGAACAAATCGATTTAATTCAATTACGCTTGAATTGCCAAGTCATAGAAGTAAATAATTACCTCAACTCACATCTCACAAGTCACAAATTCCTTTTGGAATCGCCATCATTACAATCATTTCAAGGAATGTTTTGTTTTTTTTTACGCATTAACATAGTATGATACTTTGAAACAGGGAAGGGAACAGTGTACTGATCAGAATACTTTTCCTATGAAATTCATAGATACTATTGAATGAATCTCAGATAGTGAGCTGAGCTTATGTACAGATTGGTTACGTAATTGGGTCTTCCATTGACGGAGGACGGTAGACTGTATTTAGGAGATAGCGTAATTGGTAAAATCAATTATTTACTGTATAAGACCACGATTGTGATTTATCTATGAATAACAACATGAATTGCTAACGAGAAAAACACGACTTTCCTTTCCAGTAGCTCTGCTTTTCAGCGGGAAATGAGGTGCAGGGTAAGTATGCCGTCGCAAGGGTAGGGTTTGAGAAAATCCGCTGAAGCCGTTTTCTCGTTGCGCGCGGTACGCGGTACCTTAGTTGTTTTTGATTTTTCTTTAACGTAGCTCTCGTCGGGTTGAGTTAACGTAGTGTACTTTTCTGTACCGCGTCGGAAATTCGGGAACGCGAAATAAAAATTAGATTTTGTACTTTTGACTGGTTAATGAAGAAATACGGAGTAACGTAGAATAGGTTTCCTCTCCGTATGGTTTTGTTTTTGTAACGCGTTTGAAAACGGGCGTGTACAGGTGGCTGAATGTTGTGAATGAGTGTAACCCATTCGGAGACCCGCGACCGAAATCCTCTCCGATCTAGCTGGCCGACAAGCAGCCACCGCGTGAATGGGTCACGGTGCACGGATTGGTTGACCGGTTGGTACCATCTGTTGGCACTACTCAGACTTAACGTCTAGAACCGATGGGAGGTCGGTTCCGCGATCGCAAGAAATTTTAAAAATCATTACAACGCTTCTAAGAGAAAATAGAAATAATAATTTGTAAAATTCTGGACAGTTGCCTGATGACCTGCTAGAAACGAAGAATTCCCCGTTGCTAAATTATTACAAACTCAAAAGCGGTTTATTCAATACTAATCGTTATAATTTCAAAAGAATAAAAAGCAAATTCTAAACATCAAAAATACGAAAACTTTTGGGCCCAAGTGGCTCTCTAAATTTAAACATTATCAATTAAAAACATTAAATTAAGAAACTATTTCAAATTAAAACTAATTCAGATTATTAAATGATTTTTGATTCAATTGGAATAAGGAGAAAAAACCAACCATCACTATTAAAAATTATTTGTAATTGCAACGCAACAGTGAACTTATATCTTACACCTAATATGTCATAACCTAATTCTAATCAAATTCAATCAAAAAAAACTTTATCTTGTACTAAAACATGCTTTCACAATAATCCAAACCCAAACATTAAACCTTAACTCTAAGCCTAATATGATGAACATAATATATACCTATCCTAAACATTGAAATCTATTCCTAATTTTTAACACAAACAACAAAACTCTAACACTATTCGTGAGCTGAAATTCAAATCTATGCAACGGTAAATACAATACACCAGTACCTAGTTTGCTCCGTTCCAGCTCGACCAGCCTCAACAAATCTTACAAATGAGTATCACCATTGGAATTGTTGGTCTCGTGAACTTAAATTCGGAGGATATTTTATCTTCTTATCGGTGGCCTGTCTATATATGTAATATATAATTGGGACACCGTCAGAATCAAAAACATATCGATTCAATTCCAAATACACGAATGCTTCTGGAGGAATGAAGCCAGTAGCGAGACAAGTCTCAATATACCCGTCTGTAGGGTGGAACGGCTGTGAAATCCAGGGGTTTTCACTCACAGTTAAAAATCTTGTGATATGATTCCTAAGAAGTTTCAATATGAAGATATTGACTCTCGTCACTTTGGCAGTTTGATAAATTCTTCTTTTCGATATATAATGTTTCCAATCCGTCTCAGGCTTTCTGTACAAACCAGTACATGCAAGAAGACATTTCCTTTTGAAAATTCTTAATCTTTCCATAGCACTAGCATTCTGGTTGTACCAGATCTGACATCCATATGTCAAAACTGGTCTAACCAGGGTCTTGAAATAGATAATTTTGACCTTTTGATCAATGTATTTGGAATGAAAGTCTTCGTAGGGTCATGACTACTTTTTGTGCTTTACTGAACATGGTTTTGATATGTTCAGTATAGTACAGATACTGATCGAGATGAACACCGAGAAATTGAACACAGGATTTATGTGGAACCCGTTCTGAACTACCCTCACCAGCCATGATGTGGAATATCTTTGCAATTACGTTTCAGGTCTTGACTGGCCCCCTACAGCGTCGTCCAAAACAAAATTGTTTCACGCTTCTGCACATTGATTTTCATTTGCCAATCATCTGTGTAGAGCTGCACATCATTGTACATTTTTGAAGATTGCTCTGAACTATTGTAGCTTTTCGGTCTACCGTATAGATCAGATCATTAGCAAATGCTACCAGTGATCTTGTTGGTGAGACATTAAAATCAACGCCGTTCAATAGCTTGCGAGTGAATATTGAGAAAAGCAGAGGCGCAGTAACTATTTCCTGCTGTAGACCATTCAAGACCTTGAAGTCGCGCATTTTCATCAGATTTCCATCAGTGACAACAAATGATTTCCCGTACAACACATTGCACATCATGGCGACAAGGTATCTGGGGAACGTGTCCTGAAGGAGTTTAAAATTTAGTTCATCTAACCACACCGTATCGAAGGCTTTCTTCATGTGAATGAGACACGGTCCAACACATTCTGTGTTGTTTATTTTCCTACAGATGTCTGAGGTTACTTTCATTATCCCGTGTATGGTCGAGTACCTTGCACGAAAACCAAATTGGCAACTCGGCATCAACTCATATTTATCAATGTGGGTGTTTAATGCTTTGTGGACACTTCAAACACCTTGCTGTGTTATGCAGCAAGCTGATTGGGCGATAGCTTTTGGGGCATGAAGATTCTTTTCCTTTCTTTAAGATTGGAAATAACTTAGCCTTTTTCACTCATTTGGCAAATATGAATTGCTCAACATGTTGTTGAACCTCAGGCAAACCTCGCAGAACTATATTTGGAACATCGTCGATACTCCACGATTTCTTATTGTTTATCTTGTCAAATATGTTTTCATAGCTGACAAAATAACCAATAAGATTCATGCTCGGTATGAGGTCAGATGTCAATGTTTCTTTGAAATGAAGAAGAGATTCGCCGTTCAGGCTTGATTTGAAGTCAGAAACTTTTGCTCCAACAATCTCTGAAAGTATTTGGTTCACTTTTTCAGGGTTTGGTAGATAAACAAACTCAAAATGAGTTCCAATTAGGGCAAGTTTTGCAATCCATCACATATAATCCTCTTTCCATTTCTATCTGGAGTCGTACTATGAATTTTGATAGCAGCCCTATCGAGAAGATTTATCTCATCACTAGTGACTCCAATTCGATACCTTCACTTGAGACTTCTTGCGGAATAAGCTATTCATTTTTTCAAAAGGCCATCTGGGCCCTGTGGGCTAATACCCGTCAGTTTTTTCGCCCATTGGTTGCTGACCTTACTCCTGAAGTATGAATGGATTAAGTTCCGGACATTCTTCAGGTGTAATTTCAACAAAGACAACGAGGGATAGTTGTAGTCCAAAAAATTGTCGATAAATATTGTTGACGCGTGTGAGAAGAAGGTCTTTCATTCTTTTCAACCTTGCGATGGTTGGTGTTTCATATCATTCCATATTGTTTCGATGTTCATCTTGGGAACTACTTTCTCAATCGTTTCCAACGTCAACTTCTCTAACTTCGACAAATAGAATCAATTTCATCGTTAGTTAGATTCCTGTCATTAGGAACCATTGAGCAAGAGTTGCCACTATCAAAAGGGGGACATTGCTTCTGGTACTTCCGATTAAACTTCTTTTGAAACTTCCCCAGTCTGGTTTTCGAAATTCAACCTATGATTTTCATGTTGAACAGGAATGAGGAAAAAATCATCAATTTGATGATTGATTTCCATTACGATTGCGTTATGGTTGCTATCGTTAGGAAGCACCTGCAGTTTTGCTTGAGGACTATTAAAGCTGAATTCAAGTCTTGCGTCAGCAATGCAGAGGTCCAAATATGAATTTGTCCTAGAGTATGTTGGGAACTCCGACCCATATAGAATGTGCCTGTTATCCACGATTTCAAAAATACACCTCTGAGAGTATCGTTGGCGTTCATCCATGATGTTTGCTTGGCATTCAGGTCACCGGCAAGAATATAATAGCCATGCAGCCAGTTCAATTTGAGTATTTCAAACAAGGTATTTGGCTCTTCCTAGAACTTGAGAACAATTTGACCAGTTGTATAGGTAGAAATAACAAAGAGGTTATCCCGACCTGGCGGTGAAATTTTGATAACAAACACTTCAAGAGATTCAAAGCTTTTGAATTCTACTTTTTCAGTATTTTGGAAACAATAGGATCTTTTAATCAATATCCCGGTGCCACCTCCCCCATTACCATTTACCCTATCGTTTCTTACGAATTTAAAATCATTGGATGCTATGGAGTGCCATGAATTGATGTGGGTTTCAGTGAGATGAATGATGTCAGGCTCATGCTTGAAAAAAATTCCAAGAGACAGTCAAGTCGATATAGAATCAAAATGGCGTTGTCTTTGCTTGAGATGAGATGAAGCCTAACCATGGGAATATGACTGGATGACAAGTTATTTTGAGGCATTTTCTGGTAAATATTAAGAAACATATAATTTTCAACTAACATTATTCAAATTATTTATGTTGTTGTCTACTGGTCTTCTAGCGGCAAGTGCAAATGACACTGCGGGCTTGACGGAGTGGGTAGGTATCACACTGCGGTGTACTTGGGTTTATTTTGGAGTCAATTTTACTTTTGCAACTTGATACTAAAGACATCCTCAATATAATGTTAGATGGCCAAATTCACCACAGCTTACACAATGTAGTTTTCCTTTTGTCTCCATCTGAGCCAATTTTCACTCGCCGGGGACATGAAAATCTTTGTACTTTACACTTCTGTATTTCATGGCACAACTGGTAGCTAAATGACCGAATCTTTGGCACCTATAGCACTGGTTGACCTCACTCTTCTCGAGGCGCTCTCGCAACACCACTTGAAAGTTCAAGAGCGTTTTTTTTAAGGACACTTGGACTGCTTTTTCTCGAAATTTGGACTAAGTAAAAAGGCAAATTTTTACGTTTGACAATGGATATCCTTGTTGCGAAGTCTTTAACCGCAAACAAATTCTATTTCTGATGCAAGTTTTTGAAGCCCCTGAAAGAGATCGACTGTGTACTCTCCACAGTCCAGATCCTCCAACAAAAAGTTCTGTTTTTTTCGCTCTTGGGAATGTACGTAAAGCGTGGAACCTCTCCAGAGTTCAGCGCACATTTTACTATCTGAAAGTCAACCAGTGACTTAGTTTTAATCGTCAGTTTGTCGTAATTCACTCTTTTGATCTCAAAATCATTTAATTTATTTTCGGCTGCCAAAAGCTGAACAATGTCTTTTCCAGTGTTCCCAAATACATTTATTGGCGGGACTTTTCCTTCCTGTTGATTAATATTTACAGATGGAACAGCAGACAAAATTTTTGTTTTTTTCTCCTTATTTTTAATCTTCAAATATTCGTTGAATGTATTATCAAGTTTAATAAAACGATTTTCAGAACTTTTGTTACCTAGCGCTGAATAATAGTTTGTACTGACAATTGCTCCACCAGTGCTGAGGACATTTTCTTGGTTAGGTTCCTGTTTTGGTTTCTTTGGTTGCTTTTGATTTTATTTCTTTTTCTTTCTTGGTGGCTTGTTTTCCTTTGTTGAAAGTAAATTTGTCAACTAGATCTTCTAGCAACTGGATCCTATGGCTGAGTTTCTCATTTTCTCTCTCATACTTCTCTACTTTGTCATTAGCTTTGACTAGATTTCCACGACTCATAAAATGTTCAGTTTGTCCTTTTCTTCATTGTTCTCGAATCTTTGCTTTAACTTATTCTCGTCCGTTATTGTTGGCGATGGACATTATAGTTCTATTTGATGGTTGAAGCCAACGGGCTCCTCCATCTCGTTAATTTTACAACGAGATTCGATGGAATATTCATAAACCGGGATCGCCCTTGAATGTATTTCCGCTTTTTGGGACTTCCTCAGAAGTGAAATTTCAGGTACTCGATGATTGTTCGAATAATTTGACGGTGATGATTTCTAATTGAAAAAAAACTAATTTCCAACGGAATTTTTTAAAAAATGGTTTAATTTTTGAAAATGATTGACAAGATCGATTAAAAACATGACTTTTTGCAATGACTGCTAGTTGTGTATGTATCAGCACACGTGTGGGAAAATAAAATTAATTCACACACGCCTGCATCTATTCCGTTAGATGAAGAAATTCTAGATTCATGAAAAACTGACACCGTCTGGCAAACAATGCACACTTTTCTGGAAAGTAGCAAAAAGCCAGATGCACCGTCAGCACTCGCAAATAATTAAAAAAACGGAAAAGACAAGCTTCTCGCCTACTTGCGCGTATCTCACATTTGAGTGAAGTATTCCGTATGGATAAACTAATATAATCGGTAATAAATAAAATCGTCTTTCATTTTAAATAGTTTAAGTGGACTTCTGTAGTAATGGAGCACATTACAAACTGCTCGAAAACCTGCCTATTTCCTATCCAAAATTTTAATGGTAGATTTAGCAAAAATATTTAATTACTTCCATTTATAATCGTAATATGTAAAATAGTTTCCTTTCTTATTATTATGATTAAATGTAATTTTGTATCAATTTCCCTCTATATTAAATTTAAACATTTCCCTTTGATTATATTCTTCATAAGATTAATCTTTTTCGTTTCTCTTTACTTCAGTTAATTTTTCTTGAAAATTTTTTAAATCTGCCAATTAAAATTTTAAACATGGGAGCACTGATTTAGTGCACCCCAATGGTGTATTAAATTACCGAAGGCAATCGCACGCGGCTGAGTGAGTAGCTGATGCGATTTACCGTATACACAGGATGAGAAAGAAGAAAGACAAGTTTTGGGACGGATCGTGGAGCTTTACTTGGACCGCGCCACGGGGAAGACGCGAAAAACAACTGGGATATTTACTTGGCCGCGTTGTAAAGTCGGGAATAGGAGTGAAACGAAATTAAATTAGATTCCAACAACCGTTTATGGGGGTTGTACAAATTGATTTGTTTACTGCTTGAAGTGTTCAGGAGCACCGTTTGAAAGTGAAAATCTGCGGCTCCATTTGTCTTCCGTCCCGTACATAGGATCTCGACACCCCAATCGTGGAATCAATTCGAAGTTAAATTTGTGGTTGCTTTCGAACTCCTTGTGATAAAGTCGTGGATTACTTCATAGTATTTCGAGCAGTTCAGTGATGGTGTTCCCTTGGAAGATTTAAATTTTTCCTCAAAATACCTATCCCTTAACATAACTTCAATAAAATGTGTTCCTTTTCTTCCATTAAAATTTCAAGTAAAATAATCATAAAATGCACTCATATGAATTCAGTGTAGAATGCATTCGTTATCTTAAAATTGTTTTCTTCATTCGAGCCATATTCTCAAGCGCATGTTTTCCCACGAGAGCCCTCCTGATGAGCATTTCATCAATTTAGTTATGATGTATTGTCATAATTAGATTGCCGTCAACGGTTGTTTCCGTTCCTCGTAGAATCAATTAGTGTTTGAAGGACATGATAAACAATTTCTGCGGTTCGTTCATAACGCAGCAGCAAAAATATCAGAAGGAAATGGCGCAATATGAATGGAATCGTGAGCTAAAAAGCGCTAAGGATCGAAATCGAACAGTTGATGAATAAAAAAAGACATTAGCAGGCTGAGAGGTAGTCAGAGAGGTACGAAAACATCAACAATTTTGGAAAACTGTCGCTGACATAGCGAATTAAGTAGGCGGTGCAAACAAAAAGAAAATAGAGTAAGCCTTTTTCTTTTTTCTTATGCTCAGCTAGATAGCATCCATGTTTAATTTGTGAATGCTTTTAATTTAACTCAGCTGTCAAAAATACATTTTGCCGACATTTAAGTTGACAATTTTCTACTATCGATGATGTGACCTGCCTAGACTGAAACACTTGTAGCTTTTTCATTGATGATTTTGATAAAATACGTTGCTGCTGAAGATTTCAGTGAGAAGAAAAGTACCAAATTTATAATATCTACAATTGCCGGAGCAAGTAAAAACCGCATTAAATACTTCATGAACATAAAAAATTAGTCAAATAATAATTTGGACGCCGGCGATTGAACGAAAAAGCAATCAAAGGTTCAAAGGCGCGCGGGAGGACAGCGGAGATGGGAGAAATAGGAAGGGTTTGTCAGTGCTTTGCGACTTACCTTAAGGAGTTTGGTTTCGAGTCGTTTAGTGTTGTGCACACAGTCTTCTTAGCTTTTGTGACGAAAGAGGCAAGAAAGCGTAAGGTATCCAATTTTCAGTTTAATGATTAGGTTTATCATGTTGTAATCCGATACTTTAACTCACTTTACAGATTGCCACGCTCGAATTGCTCTCCCACCAAAATATATAAAACTCAAAATCACCTCAAACATTTTAAACTCGGTAAAGCATCTCAAAGTGTAAAAATCAGCTCATTAATATAGTCAAAGTGTACTCTTCTGCTAAGGGAATACCTTTCAAAAATTGATGCCTCGACAAATAATTATATTACAGCGACGTGACTGAGATTATAAATAGATTGATATGTATATATATGTGAGGGAAAAAGAAACAATTGTATTTAATGAGATAAATTTTATTGATGCTTATGGAACTTAGCATAAATCTGAATTATATTCTATAACAAACGTTTGTTATATAATGACAAGTCCAAATCTTCGCTTTGTTTTATTTAAGCTATTTTGGTTGTGATCTATGTTTTATTTCTGAATATAAAATATTACAATTATTAGAAATCTTATTGCGATTAGATTGATATAAATATACATATTAGGAATATAACTACTTTACTACACCGAAAAGGAGATCCTCGTGTTAAATATATCTTATATGACATATCTTTAAGGAGAAAAAGCGATAAATATGATGAAAAATATGCAAAATTGTCGACTTCATTTTTGAAAATAAATTATTTATTTATTTAATAATATTGTATGCGAATTGTAAATAAATTTACGCAACCCCTACACACACAAACCATGATATAGAAAGTAATTTGCATTTATTCATCATTTTATACGTAAATGTTCAAGCATTCGAAGTTTAAAGAATGAATAAAATTATTTAATAAACTCTATACCTTTCGGTCTTTCCATTTCGATTTACCTGACCAGGTATAGGACCCACATCGATGGCAGGCTCCTTCACTAGCATGGGCTAGCCATCGGGTGCGCTCCTCAGTTTCTTTGTTCATCAGGGGCACTTGCCGGGTGGAGTGGCCTTGCGCTCGCGTGCCCTTTCATGACATGGGGTTATGTGATTTCATTGCATAGCACTATAGCATAAATTGGCTACGTTTGTATTTCTCCTTTGAGGGAAAGAGTCATACAAAGTACTTTTGTATGAGCTTTACACTCAAATGAGAAATGCATGGCCACGTCTACGTTTTGATCTTGATCCGTTTGGGAGGGTGCGAGGGGGCACCGCTTCCATCTGGATGCCCCACTCCTATTTGTGGGCTATAAGAATCGTTGTTAATAACGAAGTCCTCTTACGCCAATCTATCTTCCCCTGGTCCAGTTTGTCTTTTGAGTCAGCAATTTCCTTTGACCCTCAGTTGGTTACCTTCTTTTCGACTTGGGTCAACATTTCTTTGACCCCGGGATTCATGGATGCGAAATTCTTTTTGTAGTATTCTTGTGGTGGGGGAAAAAACATGCCTCACGACACCTCAACACTAGCCTGCCAGCGCATTTACGCGTCCCAAGACAAGGCCAATCTCGGCGGATACTACCATCCTCTTCCGCCGAGGCAGCAGACCATCGCTGCAGTCCTTTGCGAACATTAATCTACCCAATATCACTACACAATCACTCGTTACAACAACAATATGGGTGGAGTAGACATTGCTGATCAATTTTGAGCATCTTACCGTTGCAGAATCTGCTCCAAAAAATGATGGTCGCTCTTTTTGGCATGGACAGTAGATGTATGCTTTACTGAGGACTGGGTTTTATACCGTCGCCAAGGTGATGACATATCATTATTAGAATTTAGGCAACAGGTTACGATTGTCACTCTGAAGTCTTATGGAACCCCTCCATTATCATCCGGTGTTCGATCGTCCTTAAAATTTACACTTGTCCTAGATGCCACCAGAAAGGACCGAACTGATCACATAATAGAAAAAGGTGCATCAAAGTATCGGCGATGCCGGATTGTCAGCAGGCGCACTACATATCTATGCAAAAATTGTGAAATCTCGCTTCATCTTGATGAGTGCTTTAAAATATTCCATGACGAAAATAAAAATACCAGAAGTTCTGCAATGTGATACATTTTGATCTAATAAAAACATTTTTAATATGTTTATGTATTTGATTTGTTCATTATTTTCCAACAAACAGCATGAATCATCCCATTGGCAACTAAAGTTGCCACTTCACAATCAGGCTCCATTATCATTAATTGATTAGATCATGATTTTATATTGTTTTATGGGTCAAGCATAACCAGTGCACCAAATTTCACTAAAAAATATTCACTAGGGAATTATAGGCTTTAATGGGTTAAATGTTGCGGCTCGTTTTGATGCCATTTACCTAATCGTGATAAAGGTCGTTCACAGCACGTCTCGCAGTTATCCGCCTCTACATTGCCAGAATTTCCTCCAAGAAGAGGAAATCTTGATGTTCAACTTTTGGGACAAAGAAAATATTGGAAAACTGGCACACTTTGCATTTAGTGAACTCAACATGGAGGAAGAAGAATAGCGAAATACAACTTTTCTCGAATAATATCGGAAGGTCCGTTTGTAACATAATTTTGAAAGTAATTTTGTATTTGTTTCTTCTCGGGAGTACGTACATAAATTTCACGACACTGCGATTCACGACAATGAGTCAGATTAACAGACGACAATAGTGACTAACGAAGCCACACGGGCTCACGGTGGTTCCGTTTGGGGTTGCCAGAGTGCAGAAAACCAAACCCCTCTCCGGAATCAAGCCACATATTATTACAAGCAGGAGTCAAAAGCATGAAGCCAAAAATGTTCCGTCTAGCTATCGTTAGTGGTCTTGTCAGTGCTAGTTGCAGCAAGAATCCTGAACAAGGGAGATTCAGTGGGAATTGCTGGCAGTAAGTAAATATATCTAGAGAGAAGTGAGACAAAGTTGAACAGATGCTTCTTCGTGGAACATCAAGGAGATGTGCATTGTGTAGCACAAAAGCTAAGCAACACAGGAGAAGATAGTCTTGTTAAACATGGTGAGATGGCCTCTGCCCAACAGAAAGAATTGCTTCGCCAAATTTCACACCAAAAAGGAGTTAATTTAATAAGTAATGTTTTCTTTATAATTTTTGAAAAATACTCGTAAAATGCTTATTATAATGAAATGGTTTTAATTTTCTTTATAAAATAAAATATTGTTGTTTGTCATCTTGGGTATATTTTTTCATTACTTAATGGTAATAGTGGGATACCACCTATCAGTAACAAGAATATGAACATTGGGCCACAGAATATTGGGATTTTATCGCACTTGGAGCTGTTTGCAATTAATTACTTAAAGAAAAACTGTGAAATGTTGGGAATCTAAACTGCTGCCCGGAAATAGTTAAAGCAAGAATATATTTGTTGTGCAATATAGATCATGAACGTTTTTCTTAAATTAAATCATTCTACATATCTGCATATTGTTAGTTAAGTACAAAGCCCTTCTGACATGAGCGTAGTTCTGTCTACTCAACTTGTATAAAAATTTGTAATGATTGAATCAATAAAGCGCATTTTCATTTGAAATTCGCACAAAAGACCCAAGTAAAATTCAGGGGATGCCTTCAGTGTTTTTCACCCCAGGATTGTCGTGGAAAACACAGCATACTTACATACTCCATACTCAATCTATCCTCCGGAAAAATACGAACACAATCCGAAGAGCGACCATAAATCTTCGGTAGCAGGTAGGTACGTAAATGCTAACGCGAGGATTGGCACGAATATAAACATGTGCTTCGATGAGAGATTTCAGGATTACCAGATCTCATTAAATCAATAACCTTGTAGAAAAACAAATTCGTTCCATGCAATCTTTTAGTTTTTTATTAGGATCTAGCAGCACTCCCATGTTCTGAAATGCGTAAAAGAACATGTGCGTCGGAAATTTTATATACTTTTTGTTTTGTTTTTTGAATACGACATTTCTCGGCTCAGCTAACGTACCCCGTCGCTGACCGGCCCCTGGGAAAATTCAGAAAGCGTGCAACACAGGGTAAATGGTAAGTGTGGATACTATGTGAATGTACTATGGTAGGAACGCGAATTAGACGGAGCGCAGCGGAAGTTGAGAAACCGTGTGATCATTGTGTCGTTGTCAAATAATAAACACTGCAAGTGATTCGGTCAATAGTGTTGGTGGAGGCAATCCATATTTTGTGCCTGTTTTTTTGGTTGCTGAATTTGAAACAATGGCAATTGAAAGTCTCATGACTTGCTAAAATAAGAAAAAAAACCCACCCCAGCGCCCGCTCCAAGGGCGGACAATCTGGACATTTGTCCGGGGCGGCAAATTTAAAGGGTGGCATTTTGGCTGCTAATGAGGCAAAATTAATCGAAATAGACAATTAATTCAAATATATACTTGTCGATTTATTCTTCGGCAAAATTCAACATGTAAAATAGATTCGTATGTACTTTTTTTCTTTAAACCTAAAATAATTTTTTTGACCCATAATTTCTCCTCTCTTTCTCTTTGTAAACAACCATAAGAAAATAGCTCGTTTAACTAAATAACAAAAAAAAACAAGTTGGGTAAACAGACCTACGCTCATGTCAGAAGGGTTTTGTATTCAATTTACAAAATGCAGTCACCAGATCGAATCAAATCAAGATACATGTCAAAGACGATTTTATTGGAGAAAATATTGTTTCATGTACAAATAATTCTGCGAGCTACTGTCGCAATTGTTTTCACAACAATTAAGAACATCAACAAAACGAATTTACTCGAAACCACGAGAACCTAACAAGCATAAACAACATCTGAAAGTGAGTCACTGCTCCATTCATTCACTGATGGAATGTTCCCGCTAATTCACCAATGTACGAGAACTGAGTTGAATGATTAGAGACCCTATATAAAGGCGAGCTGAATGAATGGGGGGATCATTCATTCGACCGCGATAAAAAATGCGATATTGTGTGGAAAGCGATATTGTTCGAGTAATAGAAAAGTGATTTTCGTGATTTTGTAGTAATTTTGAGAAGACAATTGCGCCGCTTATAACCGCAGCGCAAAGCACATCCAGAAATGCGCAAACACCAATATTCGATGGGCAAACGGTCTGGAGTATTTACAAGACCCAGTTTGAAGCTGCCGCAAGGAAAAATCACTGGAATGAGCAGAAACGAGCAACTGGTCTGATTCTTGCTCTAAGAGGCCCAGCTGCCAAGCTTTTGCAGACGATCCCCGATGAATTGCACTCAAACCCGAATGCTATAATGAATGCGCTCGACATGCATTATGGAGGCGACCATCTAAAGTAGATTTATCGGGCACAGCTACGGAATCGGATACAGAAGTCTGGCGAAACCTTACAGCAGCTAGCCCAAGATATTGAGCGACTGGCACTTTTGGCTTACCCAGCGTATGACCCGGAACATCGAGATGACGCAGCAACAGAAGCATTCATCAGCGCCTTAAAGGACCAGGAATTGCAAAAAGCCGTGCAATTAGCTCAAAAGCAAACGGTTAAGGACGCATTGGTTTAGAGTCTGAACGATGAGGCAGCGAAAAATACGACTCGTACCACTGCCCGGGTCCGTGAAGTATTGGCAGACGAGTCCAGGTGTAAGCGCGTGGAGAATGAGCGAGAGCCGCAGGTGAATGGTGCGCCTAGATGCTGGGATTGCGGAGAAAAAGGGCACCTGCAAAGAGACTGCAAGAAGCGAAGAAAACGGACCGTGCCAAGGCAACATCGTGAAGAAGCTGACAGATGCCTTCCTGGTCAAGTTGATGAAGAACATTGCACCATAACAAACGACACTAGTGCAACCCGATCGATGATCCGACCAGACCTAGTGAGACCCCAACTACTTCACAAGGGCAGAGTTCATGAAAATGCTGACGCCCTATCTCGTCATCCATGACCAGCTAACTGCAAGCATTGCCGGCGGATGGATGCTGCGAGTGATAACGGCCGAATTCGAGGAAGGTTGGTCAGCGGAGGAGATTCGAAATGCCCAGTTAGCTGATGAAGACATCGGACCATTGCTCGTATGGAAGGAGACGACTGGGCGACCTGATTGGAAGGACGTTTCAACGCATGGTGCAACCCTGAAGAGCTATTGGGCACAATGGAACTCCCTTCAGGTGGAGGGTGGCGTACTCAAGCGGAAATGGGAAACGGTGGATGGTAGCTCCTATAGGATGCAAACTATACTACCCAAAAGCCGAATCCACGATGTGATTAAGGAAATGCATGAAGGATCCTCGGGAGGCCACCTTGGTGTTAACAAGACCTTAGTGAAATTGCGGGAAAAGTTTTACTGGTTCCATGCTCGAGAAGACGTAGAGGACTGGGGTCGCAGATGCACAATTTGCGCTTCGGTCAAAGGCCCAAAGCGACGACTGAGAGGACAAATGCAAACCTATAACGTAGGCGTGCCATTCGAAAGGATTGCTGTTGACATCGCAGAACCCTTTCCTGAATCCGATTGGGGAAATCGATATACGCTGGTTGTAGCCGATTATTTCAGCAAGTGGCTCGAGGTCTACCCCATTCCCAACCAGGAGGCAACTACCGAACCTGAACAGCTAGTGTTAAATTGGGTCAGTAGGTACGGTGTACCTTGCGAATTACATTCAGATCAAGGCCGAAACTTTGAGTCACTAGTTTTTAGCGAAATGTGTGAACTACTGGGAATACGGAAAACGAGGACAACACCGAGGACCGACATATCCCACTCTTTTTGATGGCGTACAGAGCTGCCGAACATGCATCGACGGGCCAAGCCCCAGCCAAAGTCATTTTTGGAAAGATTATTCGTCTGCCAGCCGATATAAAGTTTGGAACACCCCCTGAGAAACCCCAAACGATCTCGGAGTTCACAAGTGAGCTAAGGCAACGGTTGAACCAGATACATCGGACAGTGCGAAAACACCTCGAATCGGCTACTGACCGCATGAAGACCAGGTATGATCTAAAGGCAAATTCTACTGGCTTCCAGAAAGATGACTTGGTGTGGCTATATAACCCGCAACGGCGAAAGGGTAGGTCTCCAAAGTTGCAACATAATTGGGAGGGTCCATACCCAGTTACAAAGCGAATCAACGACGTAGTATACCGAATACAGGAACATCGTAAGCCGAGAGCCAAAATGAAAATCGTGCATCTGGACCGTCTTGCCCCATATTACACCCAGGGAGAATTGACTACAAATAGCGACACATCTTTTCGGGGCGAAAAGAACTGAGGTGGGGGCAGTGTTACATGTACAAATAATTCTGCGAGCTACTGTCGCAATTGTTTTCAATTAAGAACATCAACAAAACGAATTTACTCGAAACCACGAGAACCTAACAAGCATAAACAACATCTGAAAGTGAGTCACTGCTCCATTCATTCACTGATGGAATTTTCCCGCTAATTCATCAATGTACGAGAACTGAGTTGAATGATTAGAGACCCTATATAAAGGCAAGCTGAATGAATGGGGGAATCATTCATTCGACCGCGATAAGAGCCGCGATAGTAAGGTTGTGAAGCGAATAGAAAAGCGATATTGTTCGAGTAATAGAAAAGTGATTTTCGTGATTTTGTAGTAATTTTGAGAAGACAATTGCGATAGAAATTTATGGACAAGTGGAAGGTAGAATTTTAATAGTGAAAATTAAAGTTGTGAAATTGTTAGTAAAGTGATTGTGCATTTTTAACTAATTAAATAAACTCTTTTAATTTAATTTAAAAGATATTGCGCTTTCACTTTCCCGGAGCATTAAATTATTGGCCGCGAACCGATAACACGCGACAATATGAAATACGAAGATCATACTATTATTAACAAAGTTGAACGAATTTCGACTTCTGAGGTTTTTGTTATTGTTATACTCATAAATATCTCCCTTGATAATTATTTCAGATGTCCATTCGCGAGGGAGGAAACACATTTTTCATGTATTTCCCCCTGTGCCCCCACTGAAGCAAAAACTGACAGTTTAAGAACTGTTTTGAAATGCTCCCATGAAAACGTTCATTTCATACTCATATCGGCTACGTTTGATGAATTTTTTTTCAGGGGCTATTCACCTGTACTGTTATCATCGATTCATGGCCAATTTTTTTCGAATCGTAGAATGGTAACAAAGCCCTTTTGCTAGGAGCTCTCTCCCGCCTCCTTGACTTGTTTCACTTATGAGCATTAATTGTAGGTACTCATCTTCAGTCATTCATTAAATTGAATCAAGTGTTCAAAGCATGCACCTGAAACGTTGAAGTTGGGAAAAAATAACTCAAAATTATTCAATCTTCGCATATAAAACAGCCACTATTTTGCTTTACGATTACTGATACCACAAGCTGAACCGATCCTCAAAGATCTACATGACACCTACCATTTCTGACATTTTCATGCAAATCCTAGCAAACCTGTAGTGTCTGAGTCGGTAAAAAGCGCATGTTATTCCATAGCCATATGTTGCCATAGTAATAAATGCAGCGCATATTGTTCCATAGTAATACATATTGTTCCATAGTAATGATTCAATCTTTATGAAACTTTCAGGATAGATCAATCTTATAAATAGACATCTATGTACTGAATGTCATTGAACTTAAGGGTACCGTTAAGATTTTATTCAAGAAAACATCAAATCAATAAATCATACTATTTCTAACAAAGTTGAGTGAACTGCGACTTCTAGCGTATTTGTTGTTGTTGTACTCACCAAGGCCTACATTCCTGGTTTTTTTCAGATTTTTCGGATCACAGGTGTCCAATCGCGAGGGGGGGGGACACAAATTTTTCGTGTATTTCCCCTCCCTGTGCGCCCCTCGAAGCGAACTTTGCCAAACTAAGACCTGTTTTGAAAAGTTCTCATCAAGACCTTTCATTTGATACCCATATTGGCTACCTTCAATGAAATTTTTTGTTTCCGGAGGTCACTCCCCTATACGGGGAGACCCCCCTTGAATACCTTATAAAATTTTTTGTAGTTGAATTTTGAAGAGATCAATACTTTACACCTACACACAAAATTTGTTAAAATTATTTTACAAAACCCTAAAAAAACGGCTGGGTACATAAAGATGCCACCGCACGTAGGAGTATGCTTGCTTGTTGGTTTCCGAGGAAGTGAGAAAAACAGAAGGAGGGTACTTGTTGGGAGACCGTATCGTTTTTATGTGATAAATTTGAAAGGGTTTCTTTGCTGCACAATTGGATTATTCTTCCTCTTAATAACAAGTGCAAGTTTGTATTTGAGTGTCCAGTAAAATATTTGGCAGAATATTAAAAATATTTGGCCATACTTTAAAGGTAAGTGCATCTGTAAATATGAAGTTTTTTGATTCAATACCCCGTGAGAAGGCGCGCTATAAAAAGTTACACAAATAGGTGTGCGCGAGCAAAATAGTCACGCCATTTCATTTGCAGTTTTTTAATCGAGCACTTTTAATCGTTTTGAACAAAAACTTGATTTTAATAAATATCAGAGTATCTATTTCGAATGCTTAGAAACTAGATTACAGAAATTCGGTTCCATGCAGGACTAAAAAGTCTTCTACACTTTGTACTTAACATTTGGCACACCTTCGAAAAAATAAACTTAAAAACAAAAAGACGGCATGTACTCGAAAAATTCCCGATGGCACCACTAGCCGGAAACTTAAGTTCCTCGAAGATACCGTTAGACTTCGATAAACAATAGGCTTCCTCATGCTAAACTTTCGTAGAACGACATTATTACAATGGAAAAGTCATGCTTTAATTATCTTATTTATGGTCCAATTTAGAAAATAAATTGCTTTCAAACGGAATTCAAATTTAGAGCATTGAAATTTCAATAAAATGTGTTGAGGGGTATGGCTGCTAAACAGGAGCCCAAAAATCTGAAAGTCCCCGCTATTCCGGAAATAACCTAAAAATCTGAACATATTCGGAGATTGATAACACTGAACTTACTATAAAATTTAGTTCAAATCGAATGTAAATTATAACTTCTGGACGCTTTGAAGCTTTGGAACTTTAATCAGCAGCCATTTTGAATTTGGAGAACAAGTCGTGTACATACATTTTATGTTGTATAAATAGCTTGAATCTGAACAGTTTTACAATTTTTCATGAAAATCTAGTGAGCAATTTGGTTGATACTAAATACAATAATCAATTTTGCTTGTTGTTTTCGACATTCGAGGGGCCGCAATCGAATCGGTTCATTTGATTTTGTATGATTTTTGCAGAGACCCATCGTTTAGTCTAACTTAACCATTCTGGCAAATGCCATTTATATCAGAGATACACTATGGTCAGAATGAAAATCACAAATTTTTGGTTCAAAATAGTAGCTAATAAAATTATGATTTAAATTTTCAACTTTCTTATTTATCATCCAATTTTAATGATTAAAGAACTTCACCTAGTAACTTGCAATATCAAATTTCATCAAAATCGGTTGAGTAGTTTGGCCTCTAGAGGGCCTCAAAAATCTGAATGAATCGAATTTTTAAACCACCACCACTGCTTATGAATACCGAAATTGCAACATCATTTAGACCTTGATAACATCTCATCATCTAGGGCGTGACAGCCCAATTCGGGCCTTGGCCTGCAGGATTAAACTCTTACAATCATCACGGTTCTGCGACCTCGTTCGCCAGTTGTTCGCTCCCAGCAAGCTTCTGCTGTCACCTTCTATCGTGTCTTCCCATCGAATCCTCAGTCTTATTGCCGGACGTCTACCTTGATAACATCTATCTAAATATAAAGTTTTTTATAAATCCGTTAAAAAATATGTCTTTCAAAAAAAACCGATAAAAACGGTGTCTTTCTCTCAAGAAATTAACTTAAAATTTATTTTTCCATGGCATCTCGAGAAGTGTATTTCTCATGGTATGTATAGCACGTGAATGCCACGTACTCAGTGAAGAGTAGTTTACTGTATGAAAAAACATGCTTTTTTAGAGCATTTATCCACCAATTCTCCTCGAAATATGTGGTTTCGCCTGCTCAATAGCCCAATTTTTTGATTTTCCTTAATTGCGTGCTTGTGATCAGATAAAAAAAATGTTTTTGCTTATAATTACTAAATATACTACTTATAATATATTTATTACTCTTAAAACAGATTAAACAAAAAAAAATAGAAGGGAAATGAAAAAAAATTTGGTTATCAGGAGAAAAATACTAATGTGGATAGGCGATTGATTGGCAAAACGCCGCACTTGAGGACACTACTCAAACAGATACTTCACTGCAAGGATACAGCGGCTTTAAGTGGTGCCTGAATTAGATCAGATGAAAGTTCATAAACATACAGGAAGGTATTGAGTAGCTTGCGACGAAATTATGCCGCTAACATTAAAAAACCCGCAATTAATTTTTACTTGAGCAAAATGCTCAAAGTGTGCCTTCTTACGGGTTAACACGGATTGTATTGCGTCTCGCATTTGACTAATTATTTCAAAAGTCTCTAAGTGATTTCAAATAAAACTAGCGATTTCTCTTTGAAAATCGAAGGATCTTTCTATGCCTGAATTGTGTAACTTCTATAAATTATTTATTTCTTGATTTTGTCAGCTTTGGCTATTTTGAATGGTACTTGTGGTTTTTGCTTTCTTGGGAGGGTAAATCTTCATTTTCAATGATCATTTTATATCTTTAATTGTTTAATTTAAGAAACTGTCAGACGGGCGAAAAAAACTATCTGGTTGCCAGTTCAAAAGAAAAAGAAGAGTTTTTTAAGAATCAGTAGACGTCTGTTGGTATCGAGGCAAATGACGATTCAGAGTGTCTAGTACCAAATCCAAGAATGAACCAAAACACGGAACCACCAGAAAGCGTACATGAGCTTCAAATGGTCGATATATCCAAAGTGGCAGAAACTAGCACTACTCCGTCACCGAACGAAAGTACAACAAAAATTGACACCAATCCGGTCCTTATGGAAGGCAGTCAATTAATTAGCTTTATGGCCAAGAATTTTAGGAGATGCCGAAAGAAGTTATTTGGTAATACATGGTCCACCTCAGCCATTGTATAACTTTGAATTTCCTTCCGATGAAACTGGCCAAAAATTTAGTCCTGATTATTACAAACGAATTTTAAGCAATGGAGAGCAAGTTGTGAGAGACTGGCTAGTGTCCTCTACTTCTAAAAAGTGTCTATATTGCTTTTACTGCAAAATTTTCGGTTGCGTGATCAGTTCGCTTTCAAAAGACGGCTTTAAAAGTTCGAAGCATCAAGTCGAAACTTCAAAAGACCACGAAATTTGCAAAAATCATATTCAGAGTCAAGAATCCTGTCTAAAATTTAGTCACAGATTAAAGTATTGTAAAACAGATGCGGCTGCTCAAAGGATTATGAATGCTGAAACCAATCACTGGTACGAAGTACTTTTGAGAACGTAGCTATTACTAAAATGCTTGGTAAAAGTTGTCTGGCATTTCAAGGTACAAACGGCAAACTGTTTGAGCATAATAACGGGAGCTTTTAAAAAATAGTTGAGCTGCAGTCTGTATTCGATGCCATTATAGAAGAACATGTTCGTAGAGTAATCAACAAGTTGGGTAAACAGACCTACGCTCATGTCAGAAGGGTTTTGTATTCAATTTTCAAAATGCAGTCACCAGATCGAATCACATCAAGAAACATGTCAAAGACGATTTTATTGGAGAAAATATGAAATTCGAAGATCAGACTATTATTAGCAAAGTTGAACGAATTTAGACTTCTAAGGTTTTTGTTATTGTTATACTCATAAATATCTCCCTTGATAATTATTTCAGATGTCCATTCGTGAGGGAGGAAACCACATTTTTCATGTATTTCCCCCCCTGTGCCCCACTGAAGCAGAAACTGACAGTTTAAGAACTGTTTTGAAAAGCTCTCATGAAAACATTCATTTCATACTCATATCGGCTACGTTTGATGAATTTTTTTTTTTTTTTTTTCAGAGGCCACTCTCCTGTACTGTTATCATCGATTCATGGCCGTTTTTTCGAATCCTAGAGTTGTTACAAAGCCCTTTTACTAGGAGCTCTCTCCCGCCTCCTTGACTTGTTTCACTTATGAGCATTAATTGTAGGTACTCATCTTCAGTCATTCATTAAATTGAATCAAGTGTTCAAAGCATGGATCTTGAACGTTGAAGTTGGGAAAAAATAACTCAAAATTATTCAATCTTCGCATTTAAAACAGCCACTATTTTGTTTTACGATTACTGATACCACTAGCTGAACCGATTCTCAAAGATACAAATGACACCTATCATTCGTGAAATTTTCATGCAAATCCTAGCAAAACTGTAGTGTCTGAGTCGGTAAAAAGCGCATGTTGTTCCATAGTAATACAGGAAAATTCAACGCCTATAACTTCGCTAAGTATGATTCAATCTTTATGAAACTTTCAGGATAGATCAATCTTATAAATAGACATCAACGTACTGAATTTCATTGAATTTAAGGGTACCGTTAAGATTTTATTTAAGAAAACATAATATCGATAAATCATACTATTGCTAACAAAGTTGAGTGAATTGCGACTTCTCACGTATTTGTTGTTGTTGTACTCACCAAGGCCTACATTCCTGATTTTTTTCAGATTTTTCGGATCACAGGTGTCCAATCGCGAGGGAGGGACACCAATTTGTCGTGTATTTCCCCTCCCTGTGCGCCCCTCGAAGCAGATTTTGCCAAACTAAGCCCTGTTTTGAAAAGTTCTCATTAAGACCTTTCATTTGATACCCATATCGGCTACCTTCAATGAAATTTTTTTTTTGGGGGGTCACTCCCCGATATGGGGAGACCCCCCTTAAATACCTTATAAAATTTTTTTGTAATTGAACTTTGAAGAGAGCACCAGTTTACACCCACATACAAAATTTGATGCTTCTAGCTTAAGTAGTTTCCGAGAAAAACTGCTGTGACACACGGACGGACGGACGGACGGACGGACGGACGGACAGACAGACGGACAGACGGACAGACAGGACGCGATTTTAGAAGGGTTTTGTAAAATTATTTTACAAAACCCTAAAAAAGAGGAAACCAAAGCACACTATCTTGGGAAAAATATACAAAAAGGGATAATAGACCTATTGCATCAAAGTGCCAAATCCCATATTGTTAATGAAATAAAAAAAGCCAAATACTATTCTATAATTTTAGATTGCACTCCAGACGTTAGTAAAGTGGAGCAAATGACTCTTGTTATTAGATATGTTTCAATCAATAAACTTGATTCTCAAGAGGTCGAAATAAAAATCAACGAAAGCTTTTTGAGCTTCTTACCAGTTGAAAAGTCCACAGGGAAACAAATGTCTGAAATCATAATCGGAGAACTAAATGCATTAGGTTTAAACTTGCAGGATTTTTTTTTGTGGTAGGGAGGTGAATGCTATTTATGCACAGAGTGTGGGACTCCCATGCACGACTGGACTACCCACTAAACACCTCCCCTTTCAACCTGAGAACCCAGCCTGGAACCGTTTGACACATTACTTCAGGTCAGGTCTCGTTTTGTTACGCCGCGGGGCGTCTTCAAGCTGGGGAGTCCCTTTCCTAGCGAAAGGGGAGAGGGGAAGCGGAAATGCCACAAGAGCGATCCCCCAGCCACAGCGCCCACGGCTGCTGTGAGTCCCTTTTATATTTTAGGACTGCACGAGCATAATGTGCCACCTGGCTCCATTTGTCAACCGATTCGAGCATCACCGCGACTATATTATCCGGAATGAGCTCTCCCGTCTTCCTGTAGAGTTCCCTTCGCAGCCTGTCCCATTTCATGCACGCAAAAAATGTGTGGCAGGCATTGTCTTCCTCTCCTGGGCAAAACCGATAATCGGGGGACCATGACTTTCCGATCTTATACAGGTAAGACTGAAAACACCCATGCCCGCTCAAAAGCTGGGTCAGATAGAAGTCAGTCTCACCATGCCTTCGATTTAGCCACGGTCTTACATCCGGGATGAGGCGCGCAGTCCAACTTCCCTTCGTGCAATTGACCCAAGACTGCTGCCAATCGTTGAGCGAGCGCTGTCTCTCCTCGTGGACAACCATCACCCTCGCATCCTCATTTCGGTGCAGGTAAATGGCACGACGCTCTCTAGCAAGCAGGGTAGCATGTATCACGCCTGCAATAACCCTCACCGCCGAATCAGAGACTGTTGGATACGAAGATGCAATTCTCAGTGCTCCTCTTCTCTGTACCTGTGCCAAACGTTTTTGGTATACCTCCTTGCTGAGAGCGTCGCCCCATACCTCTGCTCCGTACAGTAGCACTGACCCTACAGCACTCATCAAGAGGCGTCTTCTTGATGGGCTGGGTCCCCCTAAGTTGGCCATAAGTCGACTCGGAGCCGATATTCCCGAAGCAGCCTTCTCAGCCGTTACCCTGATTTGCTCAGAGAAACTCATCTTCGAGTCGATCAGTAGCCCCAGGTACTTCAGCGCTGGCTTTGATTCGATTCGTAAGTCACCAATACTGATCATCCTTACTCTAGGGATTCTCTTTTTTGTCAAGATGACCACTTCGGTTTTCTCCAGTGCTAAACTGAACCCGCGAGCAGTCATCCAGTCCCTCACTCGGCGCACTAGCATACCTAGCCTTAGTTGCGCTTGTTCAACGGTGCGTCCAGCGACCAGAGCCGCAACATGATCCGCATAGCCGACCAAGCGTGTCTCTTCTGGCATCTCAAGTCTCAGTAGCCCGTCGTAAGACACGTTCCACAGGTCCGGACCAAGGATAGATCCCTGAGCAACACCCGATGTAATTTCCATCCTTCGTTGTCCCTGTGTCGTATTGTAGAGCAGGCTTCAGTCCTTTAGGTAATTCCTCAAAAGCCGCATTGGATATTCTGGAACTTGAAAAGGGTTTTCCAGCGTATCCAAAACATCCACCCATCTAGCGGAGTTGAAGGCATTCCTGACGTCGAGTGTCACCAACAGGACGATCCGT
The DNA here is from genome assembly GCA_963969285.1 of Odontomyia ornata. Taxonomy (NCBI): domain Eukaryota; kingdom Metazoa; phylum Arthropoda; class Insecta; order Diptera; family Stratiomyidae; genus Odontomyia; species Odontomyia ornata. The sequence goes on along the minus strand of OZ017741.1, from coordinate 236,575,303 downwards.
CGCTTGGTGCGACATATGTTTCTGCCGTTTGTACCGCGTTCACCAGCTCTGCAATCGCATCAATGGTAGAATGTCCTGCTCTAAAGCCATACTGCCTAGGAGATAGGTCCCCAGCAGCACGAATCGCGTCAGTGAGTCTTCCCTTGATGAGTTTCTCTAGCACTTTCCCAGCCGTGTCTAGCATGCACAACGGGCGGTATGCAGACGGTGATTCGGGATTTCCCTTCTCCTTGCTGATCAGCATTCTACGTACCATGCAGTAGTCACTCTCTACTGCATGGTACGTAGAGTGGTTAATGATATGGCAAAAGCATCCTTGGAAGCTGCTAATTTCTTTAATATGGTTCAAAAAATATATTTATTTTTTTTCTGCATCTTACTTTTAAAACATGTTCAAGGGTTAACTTTGCCACCCTTAAGTGACACTAGATGGGAGAGAAAGATAGAGGCCTTAAAACCTTTAAGGTTTCATATAGGCGATATATATAACGCACTGCTAAGTATTTATGAAAATCAAGAAATTGATAATTTAGTAAGAGGCAATGCCTCGGGCTTATTAAAATGTATGAAACAGTTTAGGTTTTTATGTTCCATAGTACTTTGGTATAAAATATTTAATTGTATTAATCCAATAAGCAAACTGATGCAAACGAAAGATTTGTTACAAAACTGTAAAGCATTCTTTAAGGATCTTCGATCGGATAAGTCCTTCAATTAAACTACTATCAATGCAAGAGAACTAGCTGACGAAATTGAAGTTGAGGCTGATTTTGAATCGACAACACCACGACACCGCATAAGAAGAAGAAATAAAGGTTTCTCATACGAAACACAAGATGAACCGATTGAGGATCCCAAAGAAAAATAAAAGATAGATGTTTTTTACTTTACAATTGATAAAGCACTCAATGCAATACATGATACGTTTGAACAACTTAGTCACCATAGTGACTATTTTCAATTCTTCTATAACTTAAAACAAACTTAAAAACAATGTCTAAAGAAATGCTTTTCACTGTATGGATTGTATGGATTTAGAAAGTCTTTTGACTGATGGTGATTCTGCTGACATAAATGGGGTAGAAATAACAGAAGAAATTTTAGCGGTATCTGGACTTTTAGCCAAAAAAGAAAGCCCAAGCAATGTACTGAAATTAACTATAACGTTAAATTTTGTCCCAAGCCTGAGTGTTGCCCTGAGAATATTGCTAACTTTACCAATAACTGTAGCAAGTGGGGAAAGGAGTTTCTCTAAGCTAAAATTAATAAAAAAAATTTCACGTTCTACTACCACGCAAAATCATCTTATGGTTGGCTGCTGAATAGTCCTGAAAAGATTAAATAATTTAATGGCTAACAATAATATCTTACCTGATTTCCAATTTGGCTTCAGAAACAGACATTCGACAGAGCATCAGCTATTCCGTGTTACGAAGGACGTCAAAGCAGCGATTAACAATAAATTGTCTGTAGGTTTGGTGACACTGGACATAGAAAAAGCTTTTGATGCAGTCTGGCATGATGCTCTGGTCTATAAACTTCAGAAACATAACACACCCCCATACTTGTTGAACCTTTTACAAGTATTTTTAACTGATAGGAAGTTCCAAGTCAAAGCAGGGGAAAGCATTTCCCCAGTGAAAAGTATAACTGCCGGTGTTCCGCAAGGCTTCTGCCTAAGCCCATCTCTATATAACATCTATACGTCTGACTTCCCTTCTTTACCAAACTGCCAAGTTGCAGCTTTCGCAGACAACATTTGCATATACAGCATAGGCGCAGATCCTACATCCATTATTTCCAGCCTTGAAACGACGTTATCAATACTACCATAGATGGAAAATCAAAATTAATTTTGCAAAAACGAAGTCAATATACTTAACCAGGAAGCGGAAGCCTGCTTACCTACCCAAGCGACGAATAATTTTTTAGGGCAAACTATTCCTTGAAGTGAGGATCTTAATTATCTTGGAATTATGTTCAACAAAAAACAAACCTTCAGAAGACATATTGAGCACATTAGCTCCAAAGCGTTTAAGGCCGTCCTTTCGCTCTACCCCCTTCTTAATCGTAATTCACGTCTCAACACCAGAAACAAAAACCTCATCGTCAAAATGGCAATCCAACCGATCATCCTATACGGCTCACCTACCTGGATCTAATGTGCTAAATATCTAGTAACAAAGCTTCAGATCACTCAAAATAGATACCTGAAAATGGTACTTAATAAACCGTTCTACTTCTCTTCTGAAAAGCTATACAGCCTTGCTGGCGTTAGTCAAATTTATAAGCTCGCTGCATCGTGCCGTGACAAATTAATCGCGGAAGCAAATGACTCGATCAATCCGCTAATTCATGCCCTGGCGAATTGAAAATCAGCAGTTGCTACCACCTATCTTTTGGCCGTAACCTAGCCTCATAGATTTTAGCTAGTTATAAGTAGATAGTTAAGTTATGTTAAGCTAGCAATAAGTTCAGTAGAAGTTTTTGCCTAAATTTTCCTCTAGCTAATTGCAATGAGCACATAGAAATACGATGATGCGCATAGTTTTAAGTAATGTTCAAACGATGGTGAAGGCCTCTGTAGCGCATACATTCTAATAAAGAAAATTTATATATATAGCGTATAGTTGATGTTACTTTTGTTTTGTTGTTGTAAGTTCATTTTAATTTTTACTGTTTTGTTCTACTTATAATGTTAAATGATTTTTTCTAAATATACGCTTGATCATAGCTAAATTATTTGATTTTTATCTGAAAGAAAATTAAAATTTTAGTTTTCACATGTTTAAGGGGCGGCAATTGGACTTTTTGTCCGGGGCGAAATAACTGCTGGAGCCGGCACTGAACCACCGGAAACTTGTTAGAACTCCTGTAACATATGTACTCCCAACATATCTCATACTGTAGAGCTTCTCAGAATCATGCCAGAATTGATTGCTACGCGATAGCCGCATCCGGCCATTAACGCGTGAAATGATATGAAGTTCTTGCAAAAGTGACATAATATTATGCGTATATCTTCCCCTGGAGCAATGATAGGTATTTTGTTCTTAGTACACGAACAGGCAAACTTAAAGCAGGTTTTGGGGGAAATGGATCGTAGTAGTCTTTGCGTATAGACGTCTTCTAAATCGCTCCTGTCAAAAGTTTTCAAAAATTAAATTAATTTTTTAAAAACGTTAGTCCGAAGTTAATTTTTATCGGAAAAATTCTTATATTGTCGAAGTAATCGACTCAGGAAATTTCTATCGAATATTTTTACTTCGATTGGTAACGAAAAACAAATTCACAAAGAAAATTTCGCCGCTGGTATGGAGGAGCCCGACGGCTTCCCACCGTTGGGGCAACCTGGGGAAACGACGAATACGAAACTGGCGATAATCACCAAAAGAAAACATAACCAAGAAAATTCCGCAGATGGAGGGTGTAAGCTGCAAATAATAGCGGACAATCAACAAATGGCCAAATTGCAGAAAGAAAATGAGGAACTAAGGCAAGAGATACAGTCTCTCAAGGATCTTTAAAAGAAAGGGATGAAGCCTCAAAAGACGCAGCCACAAAATCAATGGCAACAGGTAACAAAGCCGAAGAAAAGTGCAAAGCAAGTAAATCCAGAAGAAGTTCTAAGTGCTGGTGGCACCAACGAGAGCCAAAACTGTTTTGCAGCGCTGGAGGGATTAACCGAAGATATGGAAATCGAAGAAAACATCGGAGGTAATTTTAATCAAGATAATGACTAATTTTATTCAATATTTAATAATTCAGCCCTCAGTTCTGCTGGTTCCTCTGAAAAAGCTTCAAACAAGACAGAAAAAGTTCCGCCAATCAACGTGTTCGGACAAACCGGGAAAGATATGGTTCGGCTATTGGCAGCCGAAAATAAACTGGCCAATTTCGAAATCAAATAGTTAATGCCGAAAAATTAACTATAAGGACAAAATCACTGGTTGATTTCAAGTCAGCCAAAGATGCGCTGATTTCTGGGGAGGTTCCACACTTCACCTATACCCCAAAAAGTGAAAAAAATCAGACCTTCTTGTTGAAGGGTTTCGACAGCGGAGAGGATACGGTCGATCTTCTTCAGGTGCTCAAGGAGGCTGCACCAGATATTGATTTTGTTTCAGTCAAAGCCTTTGCGACAAGAAGGTCGACCATAGAAAGGAAGAATTTACCACTTAACCTGGTACAAATTGCAAATAAGAGCAGTCTGAGTGCCTTTCATCAAATAAGGTACTTGAATTTCAGAGTGGTGAGGTGGGAGCGCCTCCAGAAAAGAGAAGTCAACCAGTGTTACCGGTGTCAAAGATTTGGACATTCGGCTACCAATTGTGCCATCCACTATTGTTGCGTTAAATGCAAAGACGTTCATGCTCCCGGTGAGTGCAAATTGGCTCAGACGGAGCCTAAAGAAAAATTATACTGCGTTAACTGCGGTGTTTTTGGTCACCCAGCATCATATCGAGGATGCTCCCGATATCGAGATGCAAAAGTTAAATTTGCTCCAAAGCAAACACAAGTACACCGTAATATCATACCTTCAACTTCGTCAAGCCCGGAGTATCATTTGCACTCGCCGCTACAGGATCAGCAGAAAATGCTGGAAATAATGTAAATAATGTAAGTGGCAATAATGAGCTGCTTCTCAAAATTTACCAGCAACTTAATTCTTTATCGGAGAGAATCGACAAACAAGATTCAAAAATTGATTTTGCTTTTCAGCGTTTAGGTCTTTCAAATGCCTAATAATAACTTGTCATCCAGTCATATTCCCATGGATAGGCTTCGCCTCATATCGATCAACGTCAACTCTATCGTTGCTATACATTGACGTGATTATCTCCTTGAATTAATTGTTAAGCAAAAGCCTGACATCATACTTCTCACTGAAACCCACATCAATTCATGGCATTCCATGGAATTCAAAGATTTTGCACTCGTAAGAAACGATAGGGTAATAGGTGATGGGGGAGGTGGCACCGGGATATTGGTTAGAAGGCCCAATTGTTTCCAAAATATTGAAAAGGTCGAATTCAAAAACTTTGAATTTCTTGAAGTGTCCGTCATCAAAATTTCACTGCCAGGTGGGGATAACCTCTTCGTTATCTCTGCCTATGCAACTGGTCAAAATGTTCTCAAGTTCAAGGAGGAACTCAATTCCTTGTTTGAAATACTTGAATTGAACAGGCTGCATAGTTATTATATTTTTGCCGGTGACCTGAATGCCAAGCATACATCATGGCTAAACGCCACCAATAATCCAAGATGTGTATTCCTGAAATCATGGATAACAGAGAACCAAACTGAATACAGGTGCAACCTATATGGGTCGGAGTTCCCAACATACCCTAGGACAAATTCATATTTGTACCTCTGCATTGCTGACGCAAGACTTGAATTCAGCTTTAATAGTCCCCAACGAAAACTGCAGGTGCTTCCTTACGATAGCGACCATAACGCAATCGCAATGGAAATCAATCATCAAAGGGATGATTTCTTCCTCATTCCAGTTCAACATGAAAACCATCGATTGAATTTCAAAAAAACAGACTGGGGAAAATTTCAAAAGAAGTTTAATCGGGAGTACCAGAAGCAATGTCCCTCTTCTGATGATGGAAATGCTTGCTCAATGGTTCCGAATAACAGAAATTCAACTGACGATGAAATAGATCTCTATTTGTCGAAGTTAGAGAAGCTGACGTTGGAAACGATTGAGAAAGTTGTTCCCGAGATTAAACATCGAAACAATATGGAAGGATATGAAACACCAACCATCGCAAGGTTTAAAAGATTGAAAAGCCCCCTTCTCACACGCGTCAACAATATTTATCGACGATTTTTGGACTACAACCATCCCTCGTTGGCTTTGTTGAAATTACACCTGAAGAATGTCCGGAACTTAATCCGTTCATACTTCAGGAGTGAGGTCAGCAATCAATGGGCGGAAAAACTGAGGGGTATTAGCCCACAGGACCCAGATGGCGTTTTCGCGAAAGTGAATAGCTTATTCCGCAGGAAGTCTCGAGTGAAGGTATCGAAACTTGAAGTCGCTAGTGATGAGATAAATCTTCTCGATAGAGCTGGTATCGAAATTGATAGTACGACTCCGGATAGAAATGGAAACAGGATTATTTGTGAGGGATTGCAGAAACTTGCCCTGATTGGAACACATTTTGAATTGGTTCATCTGCCAAACCCAGAGAGAAGGAATGAAATATTTTCGGAGGTCGTCGAAGCAAAAGTTCCCGACTTCAAATCAAGCCTGAACGGCCAATCAATTCTTCATTTCGATGAAACATTAACATCTGACCTCATACCGAGCTTGAATCTTATTGATTATTTTGTCAGCTACGAAGACGCAGAATAAGCAACAAAAAATCATGTGGTACTGACGGTATTCCAAATATAGTTCTACGACATTTGCCTGAGGTTGCTATTAGGAATTATTGCATATTGTTCAACAACATGTTGAACAATTCATATTTCCCAAATGAGCGGAAAAAGGCTAAGGTATTTCCGATCTTGAAGAAAGGAAAAGAATCCTCATGCCCTAAAAGCTATCGCCCAATCAGCTTGCTGCCTAACATCAGCAAGGTATTTGAAGTGATACTCAACAGAGCATTAAACGCCCACATTGAGAAATATGAGTTGATGCCGAATTGCCAATTTGGTTTTCGTGCCAGGCATTCGACCATACATGCAATAACGAAAGCAACCTCAGACATCTGTTGGAAACTAAACAACAAAGAATGTGTTGGAGCATGTCTCATTGATATGGCGAAAGCCTTCGATACGGTGTGGTTAGATGGACTAGTTTTCAAACTTCTTCAGGACAGGTTCCCCCGACACCTTGTCGCCATGATGTGTAATATGTTATACGGGAAATCGTTTGTTTTAACTGATGGAAATCTGACAACAATGCGCGAATTCAAGGTCTTGAATGGTCTACAGCAGGGAACAGTTACTGCGCCCCTGCTTTTCTCAATATTCATTCGCAAGCTTTTGAACAGCTTTGATTTTAACGTCTCGCCAACGCGATCATTGATAGCGTTTGCTGATGATCTGATCATCTATACGGTAGACCGAAAAGCTACAATAGTTCAGAGCAATCTTCAAAAAATGTTTAATGATGTGCAGCTCTACACCGACAATTGGCGAATGAAAATCAATGCGCAGAAGTCCGAAACAATTTTGTTTCGGACAACGCTGCAGGGGGCCAGTCAAGACCTGAAACGTAATTGGAAGGATTTCCACATTATGGCTGGTGAGGGTAGTTCAGAACGGGCTCCACATAAATCCTGTGTTCGATACCTCGGCGTTCATCTCGATCAGTATCTGTACTATACTGAACATATCAAAATCATGCTCAGTAAAGCACTAAAAGTAGTCATGGCCCTTCGGCGACTCTTTCATTCCAATTACATTGATCAAAAAGTCAAAGTTATTTGTTACAAGACCCTGGTTAGGCCAGTTTTGACATACGGATGCCAGATCTGGTACAACCAGAGTGCTAGTACAATGGCAAGATTAAGAGTTTTCGAAAGGAAATGTCTTCGTGCATGTACTGGTTTGTACAGAAAGCCTGAGACGGATTGGAAGCACTATATATCGAATAGAAAAATTTATCAAACCGCTCAAGTGACAAGAGTCGATATCTTCATATTGAAACTTCTTCGGAAGCATATCGCAAGATCTGTAACTGTGAGTGAAAACCCTTGGATTTCACAGCCGTTCCACCCTACAGACGGGTATATTGTGACTTGCCTCACTACTGGCTTCGTTCCTCCAGAAGCATTCGTGTATTTGGACATAAATCGATATGTTTTTGATTCTGATGGCGTCCCAATCAGATATCACATATATAGACGGGCCACCGATAAGAAGATAAAATATCCTCCGAATCTGAGTTCACGAGACCAACAATTCCAATGGAGATACTCATTTGCTAGATTCGTTGAGGCTGGTCGAGCTGAGATGGAACAATCTAGGTATTGGTGGCTGAATGACAATGTCTAAATTATTCGTGTTTATTTTCTGTTTTTGTGCTTTTTCTCGTTACATAGTTTTTTTAGATTCATCTCATTATTGCTACATGTAGTATTGTTGTTTGTTTGTATTATAAATTAGGTATAGGTTTCAATATAAGGTAACATTTTTTTTTTTTTTGATTGAAATTATTTAGAATTAGGTGTAACATATTAGGTTTAGGATATAAGTTCATTGTTGTGTTAGTAGTATAAGTAATTTTTGAATAATGCTGGTTGGTTTTTTCTCCTTTTTCCAATTGAATCAAAAAATATCTAATAATCTTAATTAATTTAAATTTGCAAGTGTATTTAATGTGTTTAACTGATAACGTATAAATTTAAAGAGCCATTCGGGCCATTAAGTTTTTTTTATAGTTTTATTGTTTGGAATTCGCTTTATGTTCTTTTAAAAATTTATAACGATTGGTATTAAATAAAGTGCTTTTGACTTTGACTTTAAAGCAGGTTTTGGATTACAATTTTTGATGCTTTTGTTGCTAATATTTGTCGAATGAAACTGCGGCCTGAATTCTAGAAAAAATTGTTTCAAATTTTAATTTGGGTACAGTACACTTCAGGCGCCGCTGTATGATGTTATCTAAACTACAATAGACTTCAAGATCTCGATGTTTTTGATGTAGACCTTGATTTTCTAAATAAAAGTATTTTTTTCGTGTCGTGATATCTAGAATGGTCACAAGTGTTTTTCCATCAACGAATTAACAAGTCCTTTCTGAATGATCATACGGGTCCATTCAATTATTGCTTAACATCACCTCAAAGGCACTTCAAAGCACGAAAAGAAAATATTGAATGAATGGATGTTCTTCGAATGCTTTTCGGACCATTTGCTAACAATTGCACGTGACAAAACGGCTCGTAAATCGGCGAGTCCATCGCTGTAACTTTTCAGTTTAGCAACAAGTCGTCGATTACGTTGGCACTAACGACATCGATTGGCGGAAAAGTTGATCGTGACGAATTAGATTACCATGGGAACGTACTAAGAATTTAAGGGGTCAGATAAGTCAACAAAGTTGCGTTAGTTTCAATGGCAAAATTATGAAAAGAATTATATTGGAAACGTAAAATGAGGATCATATTTGTCTTGAGTCTTTTGACTTTCTAATGTAAGCCCAAGGACGTTCTCGAATCATACCGAAATTCTTGAATACCAGAAATTCTCATGCAACCTGCTAGTGTATCTCCTTAACCATTAACATACGACCTATCAGTAGGCTGCACTCATATGGAGACTGGCAACTATCATTCAAACATTCACATAGTTTTAAAAAGCCCCTGCGGCACCGCAAGGCTGCCTACTGCTTCCTAAACTCTGTCAAGGAAATCGCATTGAGTCGGCGCGAAGTACTCGTAGCTGCGGAGATTGAGCATTTAAAAGCACTTTTGCCAATCGAATTTGCATGCGACAGTTTCAATCTTCAGCTTCTTAGGAGATGCGGAGAATGCGCAACATTCAGCAGATCCGCGAAATAACTGCTTCATGAGCTGCTTATGAAGGCTTAGCCAACTATGATCGCGTGACTTCTATTCAATAGCTATAATTGCCAATTGTCTGGGTCTATAGGGTGCTCCACATAAGACGTTTGGCGCTTATGGCGGTTTCGCGAATTTATTACGTTCATTCATATGACTTAGACTAGGATGCTGGGCATGTGTTATGTTGCAATCAAATGAAAATGGTTAAAAGTTGCAAATATGTGTATTAAATGCAGTTTTGTTTCAGCATCTGTAACAATACGAAACTTATGCATTTATTTTATTGATAATTTGAATTTATGATCATGTTCATATGTCGCTGAAATCTACTGAAGATGTTTTAGAAATATGAGTCAGCGTGGTTTGTCTTATAAAGTTTTGTTGTTAAGTATATAAATTGCAAATTTAGAACTGGATTTGTAGTAAATTATGGATTACTATCATCTTAGACTGCATATTTTGAATCCTACCAAAGCCATTTTATTTGCTGAAAGCTGCTACTGCTAATGTGATTTATTAAACAAATATTTTGAGGTGAGTGGGTGGCATGCAAGTATGAGAGTAATTTACAATCTTCGGAGCCTTTTGGGGGACCAAAAGCTAGTAGATGGTCTCAGCGTGGGTTTACTGGTTGATGATGGGACATAAAATGTCGAGAAATGCCAATAATGTATTTGTACCAACAGCTCTACTATCGTCTATGTGGCGGTCACTGGAAACTTTTGCTTATTATATATGGCTGGGTTGAAGGCGACTCTTCCACACTTGACTACGGAATCGATAATAATAACTAGAGACCGGATTATATGCATTGGCATATTCAACCCACTCTCAGTGGACCTTGTATATTTTAGCTAATATCTAATGATGATACATATTTCCGCTATAATTAAAGGGTTTTCCAGTAAGAGGTGATATTGTGAATATAGCCCGCTATTTCGGTAGACGTCACTTTTTAAGCTGTCATTTTTTAACATTTGACAAGCAGGAGCTTCGCCATTCCTAAAAATGGAACGATACACGCTTCAACAATGTATTGAAATTATTTAAATTCACTATAAAAGTGGTGAAAATTCGGCAGAGACGGTTCGTAAAACTCGAACATTTTTGGGTCGTCGTGAAGCACCTTGTCGGACCGCAATACAGAAATTGGTGGAAAAATTCGAGCTGTCGGGACAACTTAGTGATGTGAAGAATCAAACGCGTACACGTTACTCAAGAACAGCCGAAAATTTTGCTGCTGTGGCCGAAAGTGTTGAAGAAAACCCAGATTTGTCCATTCCTCGTCGTTCTTTGGAATTAGGCATTCCACAAACGTCCTTACACCGTATTTTGCATAAAGATTTAGGTCTTAAGGCTTATAAAGTTCAGTTAACACAAGAACTCAAGCCGGTCGATCATCAACAACGTCGTGTCTTTGCTGATTGGGTCCTTGAAATGCATGAAAATGATCCGGAATTGCATCGAAAAATCATCTTGAGTGATGAGGCCCATTTCCACCTCGGTGGCTTCGTCAAAAAGCAAAATCGTCGCATCTGGGGCTCAGAAAACCCAAGAGTTATTGTTGAAAAGTCTCTCTATCCTCAACGTGTGACTGTTTGGTGCGATTTATGGTTCGACGGAGTCATTATACCTTACTTTTTCGAAAGTGAGGCTGCAGCAACAGTAACGTTGAAGGGAATTGGATAGTTTTTGATCTGGACAACGTTTACTTTCAACAAGACGGCGCTACGTGCCACACAAGCAACGAAACCATTGATCTTTGACGGGAAAAGTTTGCGGACCAAGTTATCTCTCGAAGAGGTGATCAGAATTGGCTCCCGAGATCTTGTGATTTAACACCTTGCGACTTCTTCCTTTGGAACAACGTGCAAGAGAAGATCTACGCCAACAGCTCAGCGTCGATTCAAGATTTCAAAGATGGAATTTGTGAGGCTATCGAAGACATAGGGCAGTCACTTTGTGATTTAGTTATGAAATATTTTATGAAAAGGATATGGTCCTGTAAGCGTGGTTGTGGTGGTCATTTGCTTGATGTTATTTTTCGCTATTAACGGCATACCTTCTTATTTATAATGAATCATACATCCGATCTTTTATATTAAAAAATGGAATTTTTCTTTTAATATCAAAATAACACCTATTATTGGAAAGCCCTGTGCAATAATTTCAGTAACGAAGGAAGTTTTCTACCGTTTTGCTCGCCAAATTTATATGCTCTACGGTATTTAAGCCTAGTCCAGCCAAGTGGTTGATAATTTAGTAAATAAACGTGTCTGAACACCAAAAATTTAGTTGACTCAATCCATTTAGTTCGATTTTTGGGCAGTAGCGAGTATTTTAGCTACTAAAATACTCTGCACTGGACTGAATACTGTCGCGTGTTACGGTTCGCAGTCGATTATTTGAATGTTCTGGGAAAGTGCAAACGCACTGTCTTTTAAATTAAGTTAAAAGAGTTTATTTACTAAGGATGCACGATCATTAATTTCACTATTTTACAAAATGCATTTTAATTTAATTTTCACTGTCTATTGATTTATATTTCAACTGTCTGTACCACAAAAATCACTTTACTTTCAATCAATATCGCCTTTAATTCGCGCTCCACTCTTATCGCCGTTTTTACTATAACCCTTCCATCGGCTTTATATAGGGTCTCTAGTCGTTCAATCCATTTCTCGTATATTGGCGAATGTTCTGACGAGGACTACCTGGAATATTCGAGCAATTCTAAATATCCACAGTGACGTCACTTTCAGGTATTGATCATGGATCTGCTTGGTAGATTCTTGTGCTTTTGAGTACATTCGTTTATTGATCATGATGTTATTAACAGTTGCGACAACAATTGCAACAGTAGCTCACAGAATTGTTTGGACACGTAACACTGCCCCCACCTCAGTTCTTTTCGCCCCGAAAAGATGTGCCGCCAGTTTTAGATAAGTCTCCCTGGGTGTAATATGAGGTAAGACTGTCCAGGTGCATGATTTTCATTTTGGATCTCGGCTCACGATATTTCTGTATGCGATATACGACGTCGTTGGTCTGCTTTGTAGCTTAGTATGTTCCGTCCCAATTATGCTGCAACTTCGGAGACCTACCCTTCCGCCGCTGTCGGTTATATAGCCAGACCAAGTCATCTTGCTGGAAGCCAGTAAAATTTGCCGTCAGATCATACCTGGTCTTCATGTGGTCAGTGACCGATTCAAGGTGTTTTTGCACTGTCCGATGTATCTGGTTCAACCGTTGTCTTAGCTCACTTGCATACTCCGAGATCGTTTGGGGTTTGTCGGGGGTGTTCCGAATCAGCCGGCAGACGAATAGTCTTTCCAAAATTGACTTTGGCAGGGGCTTGGCCCGTCGATGCATATTCGGCAGTTCTATACGCCATCAAGAATTATGGGATGTGCCAGTCTCAATCCCTTTGGTTCTCGTCAACCATCTTGGCCAGGTGTTTATTGAGTGTGCCGTTGAAACGTTTGACCATTCCATCGGATTGGGGATGCAGCGGTGTTATCCTCGTTTTCGGTATACCCAGCCGTTCGCACATTTCACCAAAAACTAGTGACTCAAAGTTTCGGCCTTGATCCGAATGTAGTTCGCAAGGTACGCCATACCTACTGATCCAATTTAACACTAGCTGTTCGGCTACAGTAGTTGCTTCCTAGTTGGGAATGGGGTAGACCTTGGGCCACTTGCTGAAATAATCGACCAATAGCTGCGTGTATCGATTTCCCCATTCGGATTCAGGAAAGGGTCCTACGATGTCTGCAGCAATCCTTTCAAACGGTACCCCTACGTTATAGGTTTGCATTTGTCCTCTCAGTCGTCGCTTTGGACCTTCGACGGAAGCGCAAATCGTGCATCTACGGCCCCAGTGCTCTACATCTTCTCGAGCGTGGAGCCAGTAAAACCTTTCCCGCAATTTCGCTAAGGTCTTGTTAGCGCCAAGGTGGCCTCCCGAGGATCCTTCGTGCATCTCCTTAACCACACCGTGGATTCGGCTTTTGGGAAGTATAGTTTGCATCCCATAGGAGCTGCTATCCGTCATTTCCCATTTCCGCTTGAGTACGCCACCCTCCATCTGAAGGGAGTCCCATTGTGCCCAATAGCTTTTCAGGGTTGCGCCGTGCATTGAAATGTCTTTCCACTCAGGTCGCCCAGTCGTCTCCTTCCATACGAGCAATGGTCCGATGTTTTCATCGGCTAACTGGGCATTTCGAATCAATGACAAACCTTCATCGAATTCGGCGATTATCGCTCGCAGATCAACGGTCAGCTCCTTTTCCTCAATCCATCGGCAATGCTTGCAGTTAGCTGGACATGGACGACGAGATAGGGCGTCTGCATTTCCATGAGCTCCCCCCTTCCGGTGAAAAATTTTATAGTCGTATGACTGCAATCTTTCGATCCATCTCGTAACCTGTTCCTCGGGGTTTTTGAAGCTAAGCAGCCATCTCAGCGATGCATGGTCTGTTCGAAGAACTGCTTGGTGGCCTCTATTATAACCAATCGCTAGTCACGCAGTAGTTCGTCTCGCTTTTTGAGAGAACTTGACTGTAAAACGAGAGGACTCTTTCTTCGCCATCGATTTGCTGAGAGAGTACAGCTAAGGTTGTCAGAGGCCCGGGGCAGAAAACCTATATGAGGCCCCCCATCCAAAAAATTAATGTAGTTTTACAGTACATTTTGGAAAAAGGAATAATATTGATGATGACATTTTTTTTATAATTAATGCATATATATACGTATGTATATATATATATATATATATATATATATATATATATATATATATATATATATATATGTATATGTATATATATATATATATATATATATATATATATATATATATATATATATATATATATATATATGTATATGTATACATATATATATATATATATATATATATATATATATATATATATATATATATATATATATATATATATATATATATATACATATATATATAGGGTGCGTACGGTATTTGAGGACATGCATAAATGTGACTATAACTTCGCGAATTTTATTTTTTTTTATTTTTTTTTTCTATTCAGATAAGGAATGGCGAACTACAACATCATTCAAGAAATGAAGAGACATGCTGTCATCGTGGCTATATGTGCGAACCATACAGATTTAGGGATCTCGAATTTTCTTAATTGCACCCGTTCTTTCGTGCATCAGGTTCGCCGTGAATTGGAAGCATCAGGAGGCGATACAAAATCAGTTGCAAAACGCAAAAAGCACGAATATTGTTCTGACACTGTCCGATCTGCAGAATTTTTGGAGCAAGTGGAAGCGATCATAGACGAGGGCCCTTCAAAATCAATGAGGGTCCTTGCGAGTGAGCTTCATATTTTTGAGCGCCTAATTCGTAGAGTTATCCACGAAGACCTTCGGTATTAGTCTTATGTGATGCGCAAAGGACAGTTCATGTCGGAACGAACACGGGAACAGAGAGTTCTCCGATCTAAACGTTTTTTAAACAAAATCAAACACCCTGCGGCGCCCAAAATGTTATGGTTCTTTTCCAACGAAAAAAATGTTGCCCAAGATAAAAAGACCAATCGCAGAAATGACAGATGGCTATGTTCAAATCCTATGGAGGTTCCTGTTGTTATGCATACAATATTTCCAGCCACTGTTATGGTTTTCGGTCTTGTCAGCAACGCAGGACATGTTATGCCACCTCAATTTTTTACTTAAGGACTTCGAGTGAACTCTGCTGCATACATCGAGGTTTTGGAGACGGTAGTGAAACCCTGGATAGACAATGTAAGCGGAGACAGACCATACATTTTTTAACAAGACTCTGCTCCTTCACATAAAGCGATGGTGACACAAGATTGGAAAATTTTCATGACCACATAACACCGAACCTATGGCCACCTACCTCCCCAGACCTTAATGATTTGGATTATTACGTATGGGTTGTAGTTGAGCGTGAGACCAATAAACGTCCTCATAATACCATTTCTTCGCTGAAGACTGCTATTAATGCCGTTATGGTCAATATGAACAAGGAGCATTTGATTCGGGCAGGTAATCGTTTCCGGTCCCGGATCGAAGAGGTCATTGCTGCTAATGGCGATTTTATTGAATGACTTTATAGCCATATATTAATTTGACGTTGTATAAAAAATTCCTGAAATTTCATTAAATTTTGTTAAAAATACAAGCTAATTAATTTTACTCTCAAGTTGTCCTCAAATACCGTACGCACCCTATATATATATATATATATATATATATATATATAGATATATAAAAATATATATATATATATATATATATGTATGTATATATACATATATATATATATATATATATATATATATATATATATATATATATATATATATATATATATATATATATATATATATATATATATATATATGTATATATGTTTCAATGGATTCGGTTAATTTTTTCCCCTTTTTTAGGGTTTTGTACTAAAATACAAAACCCTATTGCAATCACGACCTGTGTCCGTCTGTCCGTCTGTCCGTCCGTCCGTCCGTCCGTCCGTCCGTCCGTCCGTCCGTCCGTCCGTCTGTATGTCACAGCACTTTTTCTCCGAAACTATAAGGGCTACAGCCATGAAACTTTGTAGAAAGGTCAGAAGTGGTGACCTCTTGAAAGTTCAAGGCTGGAAAATTTTTTCAAAGGCGTTTAAGGGGGGTCTCCCCATATAAGGGGGTGACCCCTCAAAAAAAAATTTCACCATTGGTAGTTGAGTAGGGTGTCATTGGAAAGGTCTTAATGAGAACTTTTCAAAACAAGTCTTAAAATTGTCTTATAAGTACCGAGGGGGGCAGGAGAAGGGGAAATGTACGAACTTTTCGCGTACCCCCCCTCGCGATTGGACACCTTCCATCCGAAAAATCTGAAAAAAATCATGAATGTAGGCCTTAATGAGTACAACAACAACAAATACATGAGAAGTCGAAATTCACTCAACTTTGTTAGTAATAGTATGATTTATCGATTTTGTGTTTTCTTGAATAAAATCTAAACGGTACCCTTAAACTCAATAAAATTTAGCAAAAAGATGACTATTTATAAGATTGATCTTTTCTGAAAGTTTCATAAAGATCGAATAGTATTTGCCGAAGTTATAGCGATTATAATTTTCGTGTATTACTATGGAGCAATATGCCCTGTATTACTATGGAAACATATTGCTATGGAGCCATATGCGCTTTTTACCGACTTAGACACTACAGCTTTGCTAGAATTTGCATGAAAATTTCAGGAGTGATAGGTTTCATGAAGATGAGTACATACAATTGGAACAAGTCGAAGAGCCAGGAGAGAGCTCCTAGCAAAAGGGCTTTGTAACCATTCTAGCATTCGAAAAAATAGGCCATGAATCGATGATTACAGTACAGATCAGTGGCCCCTGAAAAAAAATTTCATGAAAGGTAGCCGATATGAGTATCAAATGAAAGTTCTCTATGAGAGCTTTTCAAAACAGTTCTTAAACTGACAGTTTTTGCTTCAGTGGGAGCACAGGGGGGGAAATACATGAAAAATGTGTTTCCTCCCTCGCGAATGGACACCAGTGATCTAAAAAATCTGAAAAAAAATATCAAAGGAGATATTTATGGATATAACTATAACAAATACCTCAGAAGTCAAAATTCGTTCAACTTTGTTAATAATAGTATGATCCTCGAATTTCACATTTTCTCCAATTAAATCGTCTTTGACATGTTTCTTGATTTTATTCGTTGCTGGTTACTGCATTTTGTAAGTTGAGTACAAAACCCTTCTGACATGAGCATAGGTCTGTCTACCCAACTTGTCTTAACTAACGTATAATATTTTGAAATTCGCATTTGATAAAGCACGATATTATTCGTAGTTTTTGATCGATATTATTGTAATATTGTTTAAATTTGGAGTGCCAAGAGGGCCATTAAGCTTTTTGATTTTATAATAATTTTATATTTTTTTTATGTTTTTATGTGATTTATAATGAGTTACGAAATAAACAAAATTTGATATTAAATTGTAGATAAAACAACAAACAATATTTTTCATCGTTTTTCTTTTCTGCTAGTAGTTACTTTATTTTACTAACCCTGCAATAATTTCAGTGAAATCAATTTACTTTGAAACTCTTCTTGAAATTGAAAGAATGGAAAGATTGACCAGTCGCTTTTGATGCATCGTAGATCGAAGGTAACTTTGAATTAGTTTGAGTTTGGAAAAACTTCTTTCGCATGATGCAACTGAGACGCAAATGGTCAAGAAGTACTGAATTATAACCGATGTACTGGGTAGAGATTCACTGAAGTCCCATTTCATTATGAATTGTAGGATATCTTGGGCTGTCCAGCTGGTAGAAACGTCCACGCTCGTATTGGTGGCAAGTAGATGCCTACGATATCACTTTATTTCTTGTAGCACCTGCTCTTTATCGAACTCATTGTAATTTTGTACAAGGTTGTTTGCTGCTACAGCCAGACCATCGTCAGAAGTTTCCAGCATGAACCTTATTTCTACCATTTTGAAAATATTTCTGATATCATTCATTGCCATATATCGTTGGGACAATTCTTTTATAAATCGATCAATGCATTCCAATATTGATGGACATACTTCCTCTTGGATTGTCAAAGCAGCATCAAAAGCTAGTTCACCCGGCACTATTTTTCTTACCCTCCTTCTTCTTCTTCACTCGATGTCAATATCCATATCATTACATTTTTTGTGCTAAATTTAACAGCATTGTCTACAATCAGGATTCGTTTTGTTACTAAATGGTTGTTCAGGGCTTTTAGTCTAGTGAGCCCTTTATCCAAAGTCATTTTAGGAGACTAGTTATTGTTGCAAAATATGCCCTTATAAAATCATATGAATTGTGGTATTGTTAGCTCTCAGACTATGATTTTAGTTGAAAAGCTAAAAACTACCGCAATACTATCTAAACATCTGCAAAAGAAGGCGAAACCAAAGATTGTTGCCGACATAAAAAGACAATATCCAATGAGTTGGTTAAAAGAAATTATTTTAAAATTTTCCTTAGATTTTACTATCATCAAAACCACCTTCAATTTTAAAACCAAATTACGGTACAACCTTCATATATGTACATATCTCAACTGGGTCTCATCTCATCATCAATCATGATATAAAGAATACGTCAAGTATGCTCATTCGCAATAGCTGTGCCGCCATTTTTAGGTATTTCTACGATATTGAGTAGGTAAACTGTAATATATTCGTATTTAAAATCGGATTTTTAAATGATTTGCAAGGAGGAGGAATAAGAATTAAAAATGCATACTTTTAAATTTCATTCAAATCCGTCGAGAAACTCAACGGGTAGAGAAGCACAAAGTTCGAAAGTATTTTCCGAATATGATCCAATATACATATTATTAAGACCTATTTACTGATGAAGATATAACATACTTTTGTTTAGACACACGATACACGACAACACGATAACTATTAAAAATCTGCACTGCTTAGACGCTACAACTAAAATCAAAAATATATTTCGTACGTACGTTCCACTTCTCCATCGTTATATAATGGCCGGACTGGTAAAATTCGAAACGTAAAACGTTCAGGTTAAGATGATAGGTTCGCTGTGTCTGGTCGTTTTCAGACATGCAGTGAAAAAGAAGCATCAAGTAGGTTATATAGACAATCATTTCATGTTGAACATCGCATAATAGTTGATAATAATAATAATAATAAACTTTATGTAATTTATCTCGAAAAATTTACCGCGCACAAAATTCGATAAATTAATAAGCAAAATCAGTTGATTCGATCTCGCTCTTCTTTGTTAATTCGAAATTGCCTGCACGGCGTCTTATGATCGAATGAGCACATAAGATGTGTATTGTACACAAAAATAGGCTGGGGGTACCAAGTCGACATTTAAAACTAAGATCATCAGTGTCAAACATGTTAGACGCGGGTGGATTTAACGCCGTATCTGTAGTCGCCCAATGGAATGTCAAAAAAAAAAAAACGAAAAATGTGATGACGTTGATTGTCCAGGTCATCGGCTGATATTTTGATCGGGTGTTCGTACAGCCCAGTATAACAAGGGCGATAATAGAACTCATGTAAGAGTAAGTAACGGAATGAAGCGGAAGGTTTTAAAAATTTCAAACTTCACCGATTTCGGTGGCTCGAAAACCTCAAATTGTATGTTCTTGGAAAGGATTCTGCATTCTAAAACAATTTGTCTGGTTTAATGTATGCAGCTGATTACTAGCAGGAAATTCGAGCCAATATGCAGCAAAGAAACCTCTTAAACCCAAATTTTACGTTTCGCAACACATAAAATCTGCTCAAGTCATAGGAATAGAACCTAGCTGAACGACGGGATCAAGTTTACAGTTTGTAAGACTGGTATTTCCCGAGTATTGGTCGCTATGAACATAAAAAATATTATTACCGCGTCTAAATTTCAAATGACTCCAGTGTTGACCTTGATGTCCACACTTTATAAAAAAAGAAGATGCTTTCTTAAATCTAAAATGGCTGTGGTTGTATATTTTTCATTATTCATAAAATATTCAAATAATACCAAACTGTAACCTTGTCCAAAGGAAATTAGAAAAATTGAAAAAGTGCCAAGTTAATGACGGTGAAATCGAGTTTACTGTGGTGTGTAGTAATGTAGAGGCCTATAGACTCAGCAGGTGATGAATATCAGCGCAATTTAGATACTATAAAGCAGTGTTTTTCAATCTGTGGGTCGCGACCCCCAGGGGGGTCGCGAAGCCTTATTCGGGTGATCGACGGCAAAAGAGAAATGACAAGGTTCTACACTATAATAAAAATACAATATCAGTGAGAAGGATGTGCTTGTTTATTTTTCAAAAAAATCTCAAAGCGTGGTGCTATTTTAGAAACGTTTATGATTAAATCATTTTCTAGTAGTAGTCTGTTTCTCTTTTTAGTTTTAATGTCCACCATTGAGGAGAATGTTAATTCGCACAAGTATGAGGTGGCAAACGGCACTAATGATTTTAGAGCTTCCCTTGCCAGCTCTGGATATTCTTGTTTTCTTTTCATCCAAAACACGTCAATATTTTGCGAATGATATTCCATTTCCAGCACGCCGTCAGAAGCTAAATCTACAAGTTTTTCCTTCAGATTTACAGCGAGATCTGCCAATTCTATTGACTTATCCAAGAAAGGGACCAAAATCCACGTACGCCCATTGTCAGCTTCAGAGTGCAAGTCTGGAAAGTATGTTAATAATTTCTCTTGCAAATGATGTAAGCTCTGTATCACAGAAGGAATGTGAGCTTTACTACAAGTGATTGGGTTGTTGCATTATCATCAACAGTCTTCTGAACACACGGAAAAGACTCAAATATATTGTTTTGCAGAGAAGATGACCACATACGAAGTTTTACATGAAATGCTTTCACTTTATCTTTAGCTGTTAAGATATTTTCTTCTCTCCCTTGAAGGCTTTTGTTTAAGTTGTTAAGATGGCTAAAAAGATCTGCCAAAAATGCTAACTTCAAGTGCCAAACAGGGTCAGATAAATGATTAGCATATTCAGATTTAGAATCTTGTAAGAACATTAACAGTTCAGCTTTTAGTTCTAGAACTCTTGTCAATACCTTTCCTTTGGAAAGCCACCTGACCTCTGTGTGATAAAGGAGATTGTGATGAAGTGAACCCATGTCTTCACAAATAATTCTGAACAGCCGGGTTTGTAAGGCTTTACCTTTGATAGAATTCACAATTTTTATTACCTCCGTAAGCACGTCATTTAAATCAGACGGTAAAACTTTAGCTGCTAGAGCTTGACGATGAAGAAAACAATGTGTCCATGATGAGTTTGGCATTATTGATTTTAATCTCGAAACGAGTCCGCTTTTTTTACCAGTCATGGCTTTCGCTCCATCGCTGCAAATAGCGATACATTTTTTCCAATCAATGTCGTAGTTACAAGTGCTTTCTAAAAACATATGGTACAAACACTGGCCGGAAGTATTTGCAGTTAGTGCTTTATATTTATACTTCTTCTGTGATTTTGTCATCTGCTTCAAAGCGCACAAGTACTACAAACTGAGCACAATCGGATACATCTGTAGATTCGTCGAACTGCAAAGCAAAATGTGGACTCTTCTTTAAATTTTCGATTATTTGATTTCGAATATCATTCGCCATATCGTTTATTCTGCGGGAAATAGTATTATCAGAAAGCCGTATTCTTTTTAACTTGTTTGCCTCCTGCTTGCTGACCATAATTTCGACCATATCCAGAGCAGCTGGCAAAATAAGATTTTCTGCAATTGTGTGCGGCTTCCCTGCTTTAGCAACTCGATATGCGACTTTGCAGCTAGCTAATAATGCTGAGTCGTTTACGCTGGATACCTTAAACAAATAAAACAATATAATACATAAAAAAATACATGACTAACAAATAAAAAGCGCACAAGCCTTGCACACCCACATGGAGTTGCAATTAATTTCAGCAGTATGCAAACACTAAAAATTAAGATATTGGGAAAATGGGGTATTCATCGAAGCGCATCCATTTTGAGACGCAACCAAACTATTCTTTTTAGTTTTTTAAATAAATAAATAATACTGTCGCGTGTTATAGGTTTGCGGCCAATAATTTTAATGTTCCGGGAAAGTGAAAACGCAATGTCTTTTAATTTAAGTTAAAAGAGTTTATTAAATGAAATGCACAATAATCAGTTAACACTTTCACTAATTTTAATTTTCACTATTACAAAAAAATCTAACACTTGTCCATAAATTTCTTATCGCAATTGTCTTCTAAATTACTTCGCTATTACGAAACACACTTCCCACACACAATCGCAGTTCTTATCGCGGTCGAATGAATGATCCTCCCCATTCATTCAGCTCGCCTTTATATAGGGTCTCTACCTATTCACCCATTTCTCGTACATTGGCGAATGTTCTACCTGGTAGGTTCGAGCAAGTTCATGAATGGAGTGACGTCACTTGCAGATGTTGATCATGCTTGTTGGGTTCTCGTGGGTTCGAGTAAATTCATTCGTTGACGTTCTTAATGATGATGAAAACAATTGCGACAGTAGCTCGCAGAATTATTTGTACATGTAATTATTTGTACATGTAACACTGCCCCCACCTCAGTTCTTTTCGCCCCGAAAAGATGTGTCGCTATTTGTAGTCAATTCTCCCTGGGTGTAATATGGGGCAAGACGGTCCAGATGCACGATTTTCATTTTAGCTCTCGGCTTACGATGTTCCTGTATTCGGTATACGACGTCGTTGATTCGCTTTGTAACTCGGTATGGTCCCTCCCAATTATGTTGCAACTTTGGAGACCTACCCTTTCGCCGTTGCGGGTTATAAAGCCACACCAAGTCATCTTGCTGGAAGCCAGTAGAATTAGCCTTTAGATCATACCTGGTCTTCATGCGGTCAGTAGCCGATTCGAGGTGTTTTCGCACTGTCCGATGTATCTGGTTCAACCGTTGTCTTAGATCACTTGCGTACTCCGAGATCGTTTGGGGTTTCTCAGGGGGTGTTCCGAACTTTATATCGGCTGGCAAACGAATAGTCTTTCCAAAAATGACTTTGGCTCGGGCTTGGCCCGTCGACGCATGTTCAGCGGCTCTATACGCCAAAAAATAGTGGGATATGTCGGTCCCAGTCCCTTTGGTTCTCGTCAACCATCTTGGCAAGGTGTTTATTGAGCGTGCCGTTGAAACGTTCGACCATTCCATCGGATTGGGGATGCAGCGGTGTTGTCCTCGTTTTCCGTATTCCCAGCTGCTCACACATTTCGCTAAAAACTAGTGACTCAAAGTCTCGGCCTTGATCCGAATGTAGTTCACAAGGCACGCCGTACCTGCTGACCCAATTTAACACTAGCTGTTCGGCTACAGTAGTTGCTTCCTGGTTGGGAATGGGGTAGACCTCAGGCCACTTGCTGAAATAATCAGCTACAACCAGCGTGTATCGATTTCCCCATTCAGATTCAGGGAAGGGTCCAGCGATGTCAACAGCAATCCTTTCGAATGGCACGCCTACGTTATAGGTTTGCATTTGTCCTCTCAGTCGTCGCTTTGGGCCTTTGACGGAAGCGCAAATTGTGCATCTGTGACACCAGTCCTCTACGTCTTCTCGAGCGTGGAGCCAGTAGAATCTTTCCCGCAATTTCGCTAAGGTTTTGTTAACACCAAGATGGCCTCCCGAGGATCCTTCATGCATTTCCTTTACCACATCGTGGATTCGGCTTTTGGGTAGTATAGTTTGCATCCTATAGGAGCTGCCATCCGCCGTTTCCCATTTCCGCTTGAGTACACCACCCTCCACCTGAAGGGAGTTCCATTGTGCCCAATAGCTTTTCAGGGTTGCGCCATGCGTTGAAACGTCCTTCCACTCAGGTCGCCCAGTCGTCTCCTTCCACACGAGCAATGGTCCGATGTCTTCATCGGCTAGCTGGGCATTTCGAATCTCCTCCGATGACCAACCTTCATCGAATTCGGCCGTTATCAGTCGCAGATCAACGGGCGGTTCCTTTTCCTCAATCCGTCGGCAATGCTTGCAGTTAGCTGGACATGGGCGACGAGATAGGGCGTCAGCATTTCCATGAACTCCGCCCTTTCGATGAACAATTTCGTAGTCGTATGACTGCAATCTTTCGATCCATCTCGCAACTTGTCCCTCGGGGTTTTTGAAGTTAAGTAGCCATCTCAATGATGCATGGTCCGTTCGAAGAACAAATTTCTGGCCATATAGGTACTTGTGGAACTGCTTGGTGGCCTCTATTATAGCCAATAGCTCCTTCCTGGTCACACAGTAGTTCCTCTCACTTTTTGAAAGAACTCGACTGTAATACGAGAGGACTCTTTCTTCGCCATTGATCTGCTGGGAGAGTACAGCTCCAATACCACCGTTGCTTGCATCGGTGTCAACTACAAACATTTTTCCGGGTTTCGGATACGCCAGTACGGGTGATTCACACAGCTTTTCCTTCAGGGTCTCAAAGGCTGTCTGGCATTGTTCATTCCAGACATACGGACGATTTTTCTCGGTTAGCTGATGGAGACACTTAGCTATTTTGGCAAAGTCTTTGACGAATCTTCGATAGTAAGTTGCCAGACCCAGGAAACTGCGTAGTTGGCGCTTGTTATTTGGTGTTGGCCAGCTTTTCACGGCTTCAATTTTCTCAGGGTCTATTTTGACCCCTTCTGCTGATACGACATGTCCCAGGTATTTTACTTCAGCTGCGAAAAGGGTACACTTGTCGGGACTAAGTTTCAAATTTGCCAGTCGCAGTCGGGAGAAAACCTCTTCTAAGTTCCGCACATGCTCTTCGAACGTTCTCCCGATGACGATGATGTCATCTAGGTACACCAAGCAGGTTTTCCAGGTAAGACCACGTAGCACGTATTCCATCAAGCGTTCGAAAGTGGCTGGAGCATTGCAAAGCCCAAACGGCATCACCACAAATTGTCACAATTCGGTCCCAACTGAAAATGCGGTCTTCTCTCGGTCCTTCTTGTCAATTTCTACCTGCCAGTAGCCACTCTTGAGATCGAGTGTAGAAAACCATTTTGCGTCGGCTAAAGTGTCCATGATGTCATCGATGCGTGGGAGCGGGTAACTTTCTTTCTTAGTGACGTCGTTAAGCTGCCTATAGTCGACACAAAAGCGAGTGCTACCATCCTTTTTCTTTACTAGAACTACAGGCGCGGCCCATGGACTGACAGAAGGTTCAATAACGCCTTGTTTTTCCATGTCCGAGATCAGCGCGCTCACTTCTCCTTGTTTGGCTATAGGGAGACGTCTTGGTGCTTGTCGAATCGGCTTGGCTCCCTGTGTATCTATGACGTGAGTTACCAAACTCGTCCGGCCTTGGTCATCCGGGCTTGTTGAGAAGATGTTACTGTACTTGGTGACCAGATCAGAGGCTCATTTGAATAGCTGCACCGGCAATTTGACTTGCTTCAATATTGCAGACGTGGATTCCCGGGCTTTGTCTGTGTCTTGCCTCCTTTTCCAATGATGGTTGTGAGTAGCTTCCAAAGAGGTGATGGTGGAAACAGGCTGGCAGCTGCCGATGACTTCTCCCGCTTTAATGCTCGTGGTTGAGTCTCCGGTGTTAAGGACTCTAACCACGAGCACATATCCGTTCCTTAAAGATCTTACAAGGCTTCGTCCTACAATCAAACTGCGCAATGCAGATGTCTTCGTTGGCTCTATCAGATAAGATCGGTGGTCTCCAGAATCACCATCAAGCTTGGCCCATACAATGCTTTCGGAAGAATTCGGTACGTCAGTGTCAGTACATACCACTACATTCATCTTGGGGATTTGGACGCTGGGATCCTCCATCAGTACTTCGACATTCTGCCATTTCAATACACGTTGGCCCAAGTCCAACGTGATTCCATGTGGTCGCAGAAAATCCATTCCGAGAATGCAGTCATCCATAATGTTCGCGACCAGAAAATTATGTCGGAACACAAGGTCTCCCAACTGTATCTGGAGGTTGACCTCTCCATGAACAGGTGCAGTTTCTCCCGTAGCTGTCCGTAGTGAGAAAATTCTGCCCTTGTGAAGTTGTTGCTGTCTAACTAGGTCTGGTCGGATAATCGATCGGGTTGCACCAGTGTCCATTGTTATGGTGCAGTGTTCTCCGTCAATTTGACCCGGAAGGCATAAGTCCGCTTCTCCACGATGTAGTCTTGACACGGTGATGGTGGTGCTGGGGACGTCGATCCTCCTAGCCAACCTCTGCCCACGAAGTTGGCTCTTACATGTTTCCCGACCCCTCTGTTTGAAGGGCTTCCATTCTGGGCTCCTGGCTCGGTCTGGATCTCCTCCTAGCTGCACACCCTGGACAATAGCTCGGTTTTCTTCGCTTCTTGCAGTCTCTTTGCAAGTGCCCCTTCTCTCCGCAATTCCAGCATCTGGGCGCACCATTCACATGCGGGTCTCGCTCAATTTCCACGCGTTCACACCTGCACTCGTCTGTCACTACTTCACGAACCCGGGCAGTGGTACGAGTCACATTTTTCGCTGCCTCAATATTCAGACTGTAAGCCAATGCGTCCTTAACCGTTTGCTTTTGAGCTAAACGCACGGCTTGTTGCAATTCCGGGTCCTTTAGTGCGCTGATGAATGCCTCTGTCGCTGCATCATCTCGATGTTCTGGGTCGTAGGCTGGGTAAGCCAAAAGTGCTAGTCGCTCAATGTCTTGGGCTAGCTGCTGTAGGGTTTCACCAGACTTCTGCACCCGATGCCTTAGCTGTGACCGATAAATCTGCTTTAGATGATCGTCTCCATAACGCATGTCGAGCGCATTCATTATAGCATTCGAGTTTGAGTGCAATTCAACGGGGGTCGTCTGCAACAGCTCGGCAGCTGGGCCTCTTAGAGCAAGAATCAATGCAGTTGCTCGTTCTTGCTCATTCCAGTGATTTATGCGAGCAGCTGCTTCAAACTGGGTTTTGTAAATAGTCCAGACCGTTTGCCCATCGAATATTGGTGCTTGTACATTTCTAGATGAGCTTTGCGCTGCGGTTATAATTGCTTCCAATTCCTTTTTCATGTTTTCCATCTCATTGTTGATTCTCTCTTCGGCCTGGCTGACCTTTTCCTCGACCTGGTCAACCTTTTCCTCGACGCCTTTAATTTGCTTGTTGAGACTACCGAGCTCCGCTTTTATTTCGGTTGACTGTTTCTCCAGCTTCTGTGTGATGTCTGCCTTGATGTCTGCTTTGATTTCGATTGCTTGTTGGTCCAGCTTCGTTGATTGTTCATTTAACTTCGCTGTTAAATTGGATGACTGTTCATTGAGCTTCGCAGTTAAATTGGATGACTGTTCATTGAGCTTCGCAGTTAAATTGGATGACTGTTCATTGAGCTTCGCAGTTAAATTGGATGACTGTTCATTGAGCTTCGCAGTTAAATTGGATGACTGTTGTCGCTGCTCTTGCTGCATCAGCATCAACATTTGCATCAGTGCATTTTCTGGGTCCTTTGGTTTTAGTGTTTCTGCTTCTCCACCTTCTGCACCATTTCCGGCATCTGAGAGCTCACCCGAATCCAGATTCACGCCTTCCGATTCGATCGCGTCGCGCAAGCGTGCAATCAATGTGGCCTTTGTACCTTGCGTAGCCAGATTTCGCTGTTCTAACTCTTCCTTGAGCTCCGACATGGTCAATTCATTGATTCTTAGATGCAAGTTTCGTGGCATTTTTATTGTATTAGCTTTTTGTTTTTTTTTCAACAGTTTTTACGTTAGATTTCACAACTGTGCAGTTTAAAAATGTTTAAATGTTTTCACTTTTCGAAATTTTCTATCTCACTTCTCGACAC
This sequence comes from Odontomyia ornata, assembly GCA_963969285.1. Taxonomy (NCBI): domain Eukaryota; kingdom Metazoa; phylum Arthropoda; class Insecta; order Diptera; family Stratiomyidae; genus Odontomyia; species Odontomyia ornata. The sequence goes on along the minus strand of OZ017741.1, from coordinate 236,547,431 downwards.
CACTGTCGCGTGTTATAGGTTTGCGGCCAATAATTTTAATGTTCCGGGAAAGTGAAAACGCAATGTCTTTTAATTTAAGTTAAAAGAGTTTATTAAATGAAATGCACAATAATCAGTTAACACTTTCACTAATTTTAATTTTCACTATTACAAAAAAATCTAACACTTGTCCATAAATTTCTTATCGCAATTGTCTTCTAAATTACTTCGCTATTACGAAACACACTTCCCACACACAATCGCAGTTCTTATCGCGGTCGAATGAATGATCCTCCCCATTCATTCAGCTCACCTTTATATAGGGTCTCTACCTATTCACCCATTTCTCGTACATTGGCGAATGTTCTACCTGGTAGGTTCGAGCAAGTTCATGAATGGAGTGACGTCACTTGCAGATGTTGATCATGCTTGTTGGGTTCTCGTGGGTTCGAGTAAATTCATTCGTTGACGTTCTTAATGATGATGAAAACAATTGCGACAGTAGCTCGCAGAATTATTTGTACATGTAATTATTTGTACATGTAACAATACATTTAATTAAATTCATAACCCCTTTTTGGCTTTGCTACAGCCGGGTTAAAAAAATAATAAGAATTACTTGATATCGATAGTTTCAATTAGTATCCATCTCTTTTCAAAATTTAAACATAGATGCGCCTCGAGGAATAAAATTTTAATATTTTTAATTGTTATCGTTTTCACAACTCTACTGTTTTGTACAAGACTAGGACAACACTATTTTATTACCTTGACCATAGTATTTTGCTGCTGACTAACAACTTTCAATTTTCGTTCAAAGAATTCCAACGGCTTATCAGCTTCTTTTTGATGCTTGGTCGTAAGATGCCGCAGAAGTTTTGACGGTTTCATACTCTCACGAGATAAAACATCGCCGCAAATTACACATTGAAGTTTATTATTTATGACTGTAAGCCCGTATTTTAAGTAATTCTCGTCATAATGTGTATGTTGAAGGCTGCGATCTTTTGAGAAACTTACCCATTTTATAATTGGGCCAAGCAAGTGAAAAAACAAAACAATAACACGGTAATGTTTAACGTGCAAACTTAACGCTGACCTGCCGCGAAGTGAGAAAGAGTTGAAACAAAATAACATTCTGTGCTAGTGTGCGGGTGCCGCGATACGTGCCTCTCGCTCGCACTGGCGCAACGATGCGGTGTGGCAACGTCGCAAAATTTCGCCCGCGTTTAAATCAGATCCGCACTCAGCCTACCAAGTTTGCTCGTAGCTACTTACTTTCAAAGCTTTCGTGGCTCCCTTGCATACAAATAAATAATTAATAGATACGTATCCTACTAATATTATAAAGCTGAAAGTTTGTGTACACGTATGTGGGTTTGTTACTCAATCACGTAAAAACCCCTTGACCGATTACCATGAAATTTGGTATGTAGATAGCTGAAGGCCTGGAATAGCACGTAGGCTACTTTTTATTCCGATATTCCCGCGGGATCGGGACTTACACGGGTGAAACCGCGGGGCGCAGCTAGTCATATATAGATAAATAAATAAATAAATATTACACAACGTTCTACACAGCGCAATCTAGCCCCAAACTAAGCACTAGACTTGTACTATGGGTACCAGACAACGGATATACTACCTGCAGGGAGTTATTCCTTGCAGGTGTCGCAGGCAATTTTAAGTTCCAATCATATTCGAGCACGAATATGATTGGAACTTAAAATTGCCTAAAACTGACTTACGATGTTATTCCTTGCAGGTGTCGATATTATACTTTTTTTTTTGTAAATACATACATATGATACATAGAAAACACCCAGGCCAGACACAAATATTTATTTCTTAAGGATAAATACTTGCACCCGGCGGGAATCGAACCCGCAGCCTTCTGCATCGCAGCCGGGCCTTCGCCCACTGCGCCACAGAGGCCGTCATATATATACATACATATAAATCACGCCTCTTTCCCGTAGGGGTAGACTACTTCTTTCCACTTGTAGATAGGTATCAAAATAGAGAAAATCGTAAACATACTCATTTAAATTAAGAAAGTTTTGTCAGTATATGTCTTAAGGGGGTCGTGACAATTTTTCGTCCTGTAAAGGGGTCGCGTATACAAAAAAATTGAAAAACACTGCTATAAAGAAAGGTAGATTGGCATTCAAATTTAAAAATTGTAAATAACCAGTCTAAACTGTTTTCCATTTGTATCTACGAGGCCCAAAACTTTGAACTGCCTCTTACTTAGTCACTGAACCCGCTTCCCCCTTGAGTCCGCCAGTAAGAGGAGAGTAAAAAACTGTTCGTGAATTCACTTCAAGAGAATGTGAAAACATAATCATCTTGATTTTGTATTTTAGAGCAAACATTTGATTGATTGGACTTTATGGTATGTATATGGAAATATAACTTCAGTCAGTTACTCCCATCTGTCATTTCGTTGTCTCAACTACATATATCAGTTCCAAGGCGTATTGTTGTTGAATCATGCCAATGGTGGGTTTTGCCGTATTCAGCATAGTAGTGCGGTTGAGATAATATCGTCGTGGTTGATAACACAACTTCTTTACAATGGTGCTCATTAGTCCTTTTCTTTCAAATCCAACTCTGAGCTGTCATAAATTTATATTTTACAATATATTATGTAGTATTATAGTGACCTATGAAAAATCATTAGAATATTACCGAGGAGCTCATAAGGTGAAGTTATTAATCAGTTTCAAAAGCATAATGTTAACACAAAAAGCTTTATGAAAAACGCAAAATGCACTTAGTGAAATTACAATTGCAACCTGAATGTAGTATTTTATTGATACATTAAACTCATCGATTTGTAAACACACAAGATGGATCTCAAACATTGCCAAGTAAATTAAAATTACGCAATGATCGTTATAGAGAAATATGCGGAATTTATTACACCGCACACCAACGGCATGTTCCTCTTGTAAAGGCATTGCAAAAAGATGCTACTGGAAAGTTAACTTTTCATTCGCAAATCTAATGAAGACCGCGCTAAGTAGTTTTCACGGCATGGCGCTCTAAGTCGGTCAGGTGCAATAGGCTGTAAATTAAATGGGCAAAATATGGTTTAGAGTCGCTACTAATCAACTTCAAGATAAAGTTCAATGAAATAGTCCAATTAAAAGTGCGATATTAAGAATCAAGTCAACTAAATAAAGAGTGATTTCGTATGCCTTGAAGTTTCCATTAAGCGCGTTTTCATGGTATCTTTCCGCAAAACGATCATCCTATAATGAATTTCGGTACCAAGCACCTGTTGCTGAATTCATATATGCGTGGTATGCAGCGAAGTGATCATAAAGTGACGATAAACCACGCAAGCGCTAGTTCTTAATCGCGATTGTAGCCACAGAGTAGATTATGAAATCGATGCACCTTCAACCTTGACGTGGTAATGTATTCCAGTACCAGCTTCGCCTCCTTGCAATCGGTAACACTTAATCCAATACCGAAATCAATCATATTAAGAACGTTTTGAGGTTTTTTGTTCCCACAAATTCTGCTAGCTTAAAGATACTGCTCCATTTGGATGTTACTATCCATGACGAACTCGATACGATCGTGCTGAATTTGTGTCTCGAGTGCCACTATGAGGCGCTTTTGAGGTTTGAAAGCAAGTTTTTAATGATACTTGTAATTGTTATTTACAATTATTATGGTTAGATAGATTGCGTTCAATAGCCTCGAAAAGTTAAGGTGACATCACCAGTTCTATGCCGGCGTGCTTGAAGTTGCAGGTCAGCCTTAAGATTCTCTTCAGGCGTATCTTGTTTGTGAGTAACTTGGTATGCCAACGTTTCTGCTATATAAGCCAATAAAATGGTCATATTTCAAATTAACTACTACATTTGATCTAGATAAATTCAGCGCATGATCTTGTAACGATGGTTGGATACATTGACGGTAGAATAGAAAGGATAAGTTTCATTATATAAATGTTCGATACTCGGTAAGAATATGTTTAAGCCAAGCCCAGCATAGCATCAGAGGCTTTGGTCGTTAATCATGAAATAAATACCAAAAACAAGTACACTCGGCAAAATTGCGATAAATTGGTTAATCGATCTTGAGATTTTCTTGAATCAAGGGTCATTAATGTCTAAGGTATTTGTAGATGTTGAGAAGTGACACTTTGTCATTTGGATATTTGGTTACTTGGAAGGCAAACAAAAATGTAACCAAGAACTTGTATGCATAAATGTCCGCATTTTAGCTGAGCGATTTCCGGGATGTAGCTCAAACCTTAGATTTTCTGGCTAGAAAAATTTTCAACTACAAAAGAGTATTTGCGGGATTTCTACAGCTTGAACTATTTGGTCCATTGATCGTAATAAAACCTGTCGTGGAACAAAGGTTGTTAAAGTAAAATGAATCCCTTATTTGCAATTTCCGCCTTCAATTTATAAATTTGCTTCTGTTAGCTAATATGGCACCACACATTTGTAAGATAATTATACTTCCTCTTCCATGCTTGGCCGTCCTTGTGTAGAGACGTGTTTTTTAATTTAGCACAATAAATCTCTTGAAACTAGATCTACTCGCATTGCTAAAATAATATAGAAGGATCTGAAACACCAACCATCGCAAGGTTGAAAAAATTGAAAAACCTTCTTCTCACACGCGTCAACAATATCTATCGGCGATTTTTGGACTACAACCATCCCTCGTTGGCTTTGTTGAAATTACACCTGAAGAATGTCTGGAACTTAATCCGTTCATACGTCAGGAGGTCAGCAATCAATGGGCGGAAAAACTGAGGGGTATTAGCCCACATGACCCAGATGACGTTTTCACGAAAGTGAATAGCTTATTCCGTAAGAAGTCTCGAATGAAGGTATCGAATCTTGGTGCCGCTAGTGATGAGATAAATCTTCTCGATAGGCCTGGTGGCAAAATTGATAGTACGAATTCGGATAGAAATGGAAACAGGATTATACTTGATGGATTGCAGAAACTTGCGCTGATTGGAACTTATTTTAAATTAGTTCATCTACCAAACCCAGAGGGAGGGAATCAAATATTTTCAATTCTTCATTTCAATGAAACATTAACATCTGACCTCATACCGAGCTTGAATCTTATTGATTATTTTGTCAGCTATAAAGACTTGTGTTTCATATTTCGCAGGATAAACATCAAAAATCATGTGGTACTGATGGTATTCCAAATATAGTTCTCCGACATTTGCCTGAGGTTGCTATTAGGAATTAATGCATATTGTTCAACAACATGTTGAGCAATTCATATTTCCCAAAAGAGTGGAAAAAGGCTAAGGTATTTCCAATCTTGAAGAAGGTAAAATAATCTACGAGCGCTAAAAGCTATCACCCAATCAGTTTGTTGCTTCACATCAGCAAGGTGTTTGAAGTGATACTGAACAATGCATTAAACGCCCGCATTGAGAAATATGAGTTGATGCCAACTTGCCAATTTAATTTTCGTGCCAGGCGTTGCGCCATACATGCAATAACGAAAGTAACCTCAGACATCTGTTGGAAACTAAATAATAGACAATGTGTTAGAGCATGTCTCATTGATATAGAGAAAGCCTTCGATACGGTGTGGTTGGGTGGACAAATTTTTAAAGACCTTCTCGCCATTATGTACAATATGTTATACGGGAAGTCATTTATTATAACTGATGGAAATCTGACAACAATGCGCGAATACAAGATTTTGAATGGTCTACAGCAGGGAACAGTTATTGTGGGTCTGCTTTTCTCAATATTCATTCACATGCCTTTGAACGGCTTTGACTGTAATGTCTCGCATTGATAGCGTTTGCTGATGATCTGATCATCTATACGGCAGACAAAAAAGCTACAATAGTTCAGGGCAATCTTCGAAAAATGTTCAATGGTGTGCAGCTCCACACCGACAATTGGCGAATAGAAATCAATGTGCAGAAGTGCGAAACAATTTGGTTTCGGCCAACGCTATAGGGGCTCAGTCAAGACCTGAAACGTAATTGAAAGGATTTCCACATTATGGCTGGCGAGGGTAGTTCAGAACGGGTTCCATATAAATCCTGTGTTCGACACCTTGGTGTTCATCTCGATCAGTATTTGTACTATACTGAACATATAAAAATCATGCTCAGTAAAGCACAAAAAGTAGTCATGGCCCTTCGACGACTATTACTCTTTACATTGATCAAAAGGTCAAAGTTATTTGTTACAAGACCCTGGTTGGACAAGTTTTGATATATGGATGTCAGATCGAGTACAACCAGAGTGCTGGTACTATGGAAAGATTAAGAGTTTCCGAACAGAAATATCTTCATGCAGGTACTGGATTGTACAGAAAGCCTGAGACGAATTGGAAGCACTAAACATCGAATTGGAAGCACTATATATCGAATCATATTGAAAATTCTTCGGAATCATATCGCAAGATCTGTAACTGTGAGTGGAACCCCCTGGACTCCACAGCCGTTCCACCCTATTGACAGGTATATTGTGACTTGCCTCGATACTGGCTTCATTCCTTCAGAAGCATTCGTGTGTTTGGACATGAATCGATATGTTTTTGATTCTGACGGTGTCCCAGTCATATATCACATATATAGACGGGCCACCGATAAGAAGATAAATTGTCCTCGGAATTTGAGTTCACGAAACCAAAAATTCCATTTGAGATACTCATTTGCTAGATTTGTTGAGGCTGGTCGAGCTGAGACGGAGCAATCTAGGTATTGATAGCTGAATGACAATGTCTAAATTATTCGTGTTTATTTTCTGTTTTTGTGTTTGTTTCACCGTTACTTAGTTTTTAGTTTCATCTCATTATTGCTACTGTTGTAAACCGTAGGTTGATGTATTCAAAGAAGAGGTTTACAATTCTGTTTTATTTCAAAATAGCTTTCACTACAGTCTTTTAATATTAATTGTTGATAACACTTAACTGAATTTAATATTCGTGATTGCTACAACCAACCCGATGAGCTCCGATCCGGTTTTACAGTTCAATCCGGCGCGACGAAGCTTAGCTCAACAGTCCGTGTAGAAGAAAGATAGGAATCCTCCGAGCTTTAAGAGCGGTTAGATCGAGCAGTCAGAGTAAAGAGAAATTGCACATAATACGAGCTTTAAGAGATGTTGATTGAAGCAATTCTGGTTTACCACATTCCTCCCCTCTTAAAATCTGACGAAGTCATTGAATTTTGATGTGACTCCCCGACTTGTTCGACTTGGGTAACGAGGCTCGACTTCAGCTTCAGGTTCTTCTTGAGTTTCATCCTCACTTCTGGCTTGTTCATCATTGTGAGCGTCAGAGTGGTCGACATGTCGAGGGTTGTTGCCAGATGTGATAATCGGTTCAACTTCACCAACTGGCAGATTATTTTTGTCACTAAACTCGGGCAAGTCAAACAATTCAATCAATTCGTTTTTCATATATCGGCGTTTGAGCTGATTCGTGTGAGCTCGCACGGTTCGACTTCCTGACGGCGTTGTTATATCAATCAAGTAATTGACAGCTCCATCTCGGCTTTTCACGAAGCCAGGCGTCCAATTCCAGTTATCACTGGTTGTGTGGAGTTTGTAAAGGATTTCATCTTCGGGTGAAAACTCTCTCCACTTTGCGCCGTGATGCAAGTTAAATTGATTTTCCATTTTTGCTTTGTCTGAAGGAGTTTGATCGATTTGAGGCTTGAGCAAATCGAGTTTTGTGCACATCTTACGGTCGGTCATCAATTCGAAAGGTGATTTCATTCCGAGATTGTATGATGGTGTGTAGCGATACGTCATCAGAAATTCTCGCAATTTTTGTTCAATGGTTCCTTCGGTCTTCTGTAAGCCCTTTTTGAGAAGGTCAACGAATCGTTCCGCCTGACCGTTTGACTGAGGGCTGTAGTAGGCGGTCGTAAGATGCTTGATACCGTGTGTCTCGCAAAAAATTTCAAACGAGCTCGACACGAATTGAGGTCTATTGTCCGTGACGCAAACTATGCACAGACCCTGTCGGGCCAGCACATCAGCAAAAAGTTCGACCGTCTTCGTTCCGGTTATTGTCGCCGTTTTTATAACTTCTGGCCACTTGCTATAGGCGTCAACAACCACTAGGAAGTAGGAGCCGCTGATGGGGCTGGCGTAATCAAGGTGAAGGCGTATCCATGGTTCCAATGGCATGAGCCAGGGCTGCAAGGTACATTTGCGTGATGCCTTTGATTCCCTTGCGCAACGTTCGCAAGTCATAACGATCATTTCTATAGCTTTCGTTATGCCAGGCCAGAAGACTTTGTCGGCTGCCAATAGCTTCATTCACCTAGATGACCTTTATGTACGTTCTCAAGAATATGTGCTCGCAGTTTTGATGGAATGATGACTTGTTCGCCACGGAAAATGCAATTTTGTACGAATTTTAGCTCATTGTGGTGTCCGAAAAAAGAAGCGACTTCGATTCCTTCGATCTGACTTTTGCGCTGGGGCCAGCTGTCAGTCGCAATGAATTTGATCACTTGCTGAAGATTTGGGCAGGCTTTCGTTTCTTCTTGTACTTGTTGGAAGGTGACAGGAAGCTCCTTTGCTGACTGTATAGCGAAACTTAACAACTGTTCGTCATTGTCGTCAATTCCCTTGACTTGTACCGCAGCAATAATTGTCTCTTCATCAGCTTTCATCTGTTTTGACATAAGGCGAGATACGACGTCAGCATATCTGAAGCTGTTGGTTCCAATAAATTCGAACTTAACAACATAAGCCATGATGATTAGTGCCCATCTCTGTAGTCTGTTCGCTGTATATACGGGAATTCCGTTTTTCGCAGCAAAGATGGACAACAGAGGCTTTTGATCGACTTGCGCGGTAATTTGTCGCCCAGCGATGTAAAAATGTGATCGCTTTAAGCAAAAGATGAGTGCTCGCACTTCTTTTTCAATTTGGGAATAATTTCTTTCCGCTGAATTGAATGTTGCGGCAAAATGCATGATAGGATGCAGTGAATTGTCGTTGAAACGGTGCATGAGGGCAGATCCCATGCCTTCTTTTGACGCGTCTGCCGCTAAAACATGGCCTTGTTGGGATCAAAGTGCGTAAGTACCAGATCTGATCCCAGGATCTTTTTGAGATTGTCAAAAGTTTCCTGGTGAACATCTTTCTTGAGAAGTTCGTCCAGGGGACCCCTCAGCGTCGTCATTGACTTGATATACTTGCCATAGTAATTGACTGAACCTAAAAATGAACGGAGCTGACTGACATTAGCTGGCGGAGGTGCTGATGTGACTTCCCAAATTTTTTCAGGCTGTGGTCGGATGCCTTTGTCGTCGATGACATGTTCACAGAATTGCACAGATTTCTTACCGAAGTGACACTTGTTGATGTTGAGTTTGAACCCGAATTCTTACAGGCGTTGCAATGTTTTCTTCAACTCTTGCTTGTGGTCATCAGCATTCTCACCGCTAGTAACCATGTGGTCGATGAAACTGAACGTTGAGATTCCACTGAGCATCATGTTGACAATTGCTTGAAATGCTCCTGGGGCTGTTTTAACGCCTTGCTGGAGGCGATTGACCTGAAACAATCCAATGTGGGTGTTGATGGCCATCACCTTTTTGGATATACCGTCAACTTCCACTTGAAAGAAAGCGTCTGATAAGTCGATTGTGCTGAAAACTTTTTTCCTGCGAAACTTGCGAAAATTTGATCGGGTGATGGCAAAGGATACTTGTTTGGCTCAAGTGCTTCGTTAAGACCCGTCGAATAATCAGCACAAATTCGAACTCTTCCATCCTTTCGTTTGACTACGACAATGGGTGCTGCCCGCTGAGAATATTTGATATGGCTGATAATGCCCAAGTGCTGCAAACGTTCTAGCTCACTGACTATAGTAGAACGAGCTGCTTGTGGAACCGGACGAGCTTTTCGAAAGACTGGTTGAACTCCCGGTTTTAGTTTGAGTGAGACTTTAGCTTTGTTATAACAACCAAGGCCATTTGAGAAGAGTTCATGAAACTCTGATTGTACTTCTGTGGTCAGGTCATCGCAAGATGTTGACGTGACTAGATTGCAGACGTTGTCGATTGGAACACTCCACAAATTGAACGCATTGATCCAGGTAATGCCGAAAAGGTTGAGATTTGGCAGTGTAATGAAACAGCATCCCTGCTTTTGAATGCCATTCAGAGTAATGTTGCACCAGAAGTATCCCAGTAATAGAATCACGTCTCCTGAAGCACTTGTTGCGTTCGTTCGATTTGATGCAGTCAGTTTCAGTAGTCCCAACGTCTCCCAATTTGCCTCAGAGATGATTGTTAGGTCTGAACCTGTATCAAACTGCATCTTTAGCTGAGCACCGTTGACAATCGGCTTGAGAAACTTCCTGCTTGAAACCAAGTTGACTTCTGATTGTACTTGGTTCGCTTGCAGCTTGTTGTCGCCCTTCTTGTTGTATTTTGTGTTGCGTTTCTCTCGGAAATCCTTGTAAATGTTACAGTAACCTGCCTTATGTGACTTCCTGTTGCATCTGCTGCAGGTCTTCTCCTTGAAGGGGCAATCTGCCAACCAATGCCTTTCGCCACAGCCGGGGCAAGCATACGACGGATGACCGGTTTTATCACCCCAATGGCTCTTACCTGGCTTACCACTTTGACCCTTGAAATGATGGACAGCATGAACTTCAGAAGAACCCGACGATTCACCCACTTTTCCTTTATCGATCTTCAAACAGGTGATACGTTCAGCCTCATTCACTAAGTCCTGAAGGTTCAACTTGTGGATTAGAGCTCTTGCCGCATCGTTGGTTGCTTTCTCGAGTTCGATGTGTTGATTGACTTTTGTGAGAAGTTTTTCAAGGATCAGTGAGCCTTGTGATGACGTGAGACCACTCACAAATAACAAAACCTTGAAGTCGTCAGGCGAGCATCGAGCGATCTTGAATTTCACAGCATTTTTGTTGATGCGCGCTGCATACTCACTAAAATCTTCACTGTCGAATGTTTCGAGCTTGAAGCACTTCTGCCGCATTGCGAACTTTGTTCTCACTGTGTCAGCGAGTGTCCGGTCTTGACGGCTCTGTGGTAGAATTGAGTCTGCGTAGCGTTGGTACTGCGCTTGTGGAAATTTTTGAAGAAGAAGATGGATCTTTGTTGGTTCGTCGAGGTCGATTGCTTGTGTTGTAAACAGTGACTCGTAGCGTTTGTAGTCCGCTTCGAATGTTTGATTATTGTCCGGATCATAATCGAACTGCACCATGGAATCGGCAAGACATTTCACTTTGAAAGCTGTTGAATCTTGTGCTGGCGCTTGGCCTGGTGCAGCCACCGTGTTCTGTTGTTGAAGCAATTGTTGCATTTGATGATTTCGTAGAGCCATTTGCTCTTGAGATAAGTCGCAGAAAACTTTGAATTGGTTTGAGTTCATTTTGAGGATAGACACACGTGTTTTCGTAATTCCTCGTCACCAATGTTGTAAACTGTAGGTTGATGTATTCAAAGAAGAGGTCTACAATTCTGTTTTATTTCAAAAAAGCTTTCACTACAGTCTTTTAATATTAATTGTTGATAACACTTAACTAAATATAATATTCGTGATTGCTGCAACCAACCCGATGAGCTCCGATCCGGTTTTACAGTTCAATCCCGCGCGCCGAAGCTTAGCTCGACAGTCCGTGTAGAAGAAAGATAGGAATCCTCCGAGCTTCAAGAGCGGTTACATTGAGCAATCAGAGTAAAGAAAGATTGCACATAATACGAGCTTTAAGAGATGTTGATTGAAGCAGTTCGGGTTTACCACAGCTACATCTGGTGTTGTTGTTTAATTGTATTATAAATTAGGGATAGAATTCAGTAAAGGATAATGTTTTTTTTTGTGATTGAATTTGTTTAGAATTAGAGGCTCACTGTTGTGTTAATAATATAAGCAATTTTTGAATAATGCTAGTTGGTTTTTTCTCCTTTTTCTAATCGAATCATAAAATATGTAATAATCTTAATTAATTTGAATTTGCTATTTTTTCACTAAATGTGTTTCATTGATAACGTATAAATTTAGAGAACCATTTGAGCCATTAAGTTTTCGTAGTTTTATTGTTTGGAATTTGTTTTATATTCTTTTGACTTTGACTTTGACATCGTATTGTTAAATTGGTCTTATTCATCAGGTTATGGGCCCAAACGACACATGTGCTTTTTGTTGCGAAAATTAGTGTTTAGCTTTTATTTGAGAATAGTGAGAATTGGGAATTTGGTCAGCTCCCGGTTATTGTAATCGAGTAGTCCATGTATATGAACTGTTTGAGGGATCCTCAAGAAAAGTAAGCCATTGAATTAGTAGAATGCGTTTCGGGAAAAACAGAAACAATGAACAATCAATTAGAAGCTTCCATAGCCAACATCAACACAGCAAATGTTGTTGCCCAAACTTGGATACAGATATCTTAAAGTTGAACATGAGCAGCTGTCACTAAGTGGAAAACATGTCAAATGACAAAATATTTTGTTGACAGCTATTAGGAACTACTACATTCAAAACATTTTTCAATGGTTCAGAAGTGGCAAATATCCATTAGGCTTGTGTTGAATCCCATTCCAATCCTTCGCCGCCATCCCTGGAACACTACAAGAACATGGAACAAAGGATCATGTCTTTAAATAAATATTATTGCACTTATCTAATTGCCCTGCTTATAAACAATCCACGACTAATCGAAACGAAAAATAATTCAAAGTTTTTGTCAAATTGACAAGTTTCATGTGATGGCTTGCATCAACTAGAATTAACGTACATTCACAGTGTCAAATTTCAATAACGTAGTAGTTTTTAGTAGATATATAACATGGATTAATTACATTGAATAAGAGAACTAGTTTTCTAGTGGGAATTGAAAATCCTGAAATTTAAAGCCAATGAAGTTTGGTTTTTACTTTCTTCAGGCAGTCTTTTGACGCTCTAGGTGAATGTTAAATCGCTGGTCATTTTTTCGCAATATTTTAGTCTAACGTACTTAAGCATTGAAAGTCTAGTTTAGATAAAGTGGAAGTGAATTCACTAATTATCAAAGTGGTTGTTTTTATTTAAATGGTTTTGTGAGAAACATTTTAGTATTTCGAGCCGGATGTATAGTAAATTCTGAATTTGAACCTACAATTTCGGGATATTTCGAACTCACCAGAATTGGTGTGGAGAAGAGTAGATTAGTGGGAAGTGCTAAAATAAATCAGTTCGCGCGATGTAATTACAAAAAAAAAAAAATCAAAGACATAATTAACGGCATCGTCTAAGAGTCTGGTGAATCAATTTTCCTATTTCTGTGTTTTCCCATTAATTTATAATAGAATTACACATGCATGTACAAAAATACATCAATATAATAAATAGTTGTTAGAGCACTCATCCCATAAGCCGCAGATCCCTGGTTCGACTCTCGTTGGCTGCAACGAGATTAAGCTCGAGTAATTATTTGGACGACTATAAGCCTGTTCAGTTATGATACGCGCTGGTTAAAATATCAGAACATATTGTAGCTGGGTGGACGGACACACGGCCAATCCGTGAAAGTGATGATATCACCTTGTGGAGTGCCGACACATTCGATCATGATAATGAGATACTCTAACTATCTCTAAGTAGAGGGCCAAAAGGGCCAAAAAATACATACTTACACACATATATATATATATATATATATATATATATATATATATATATATATATATATATATATATATATATATGTATATAATTCATTTCGTGACAAAGAGAGTAACATCTGACATATATAATATAATATTAATTGAAAAAACCTGCGCAAGTAAAAATCGGTATTTACTATAATTCTAATCGTCTCAATGCGCACGACTTCTGCACAGTAATAGATGCAATATTCTCTACTGAAACAAATCCAATCACAGCTGCTGACACAAATATAGACGTGATTGCAGAATCTCCAGAATCGAGGATTTACAAGGATACCCTGGAAACAAACGGAGTGGTCATTGTCAATAAGGACAAAATTACTCGCCCGACTTCAAATATTTGCGTGGATCACATAGCAACAAATGAGAAAAAAATTGCTGAAAACATTAAATTCACCCTTGAAGACTGGCGGGAATGAGATCATCGTGTTCTAAAAATTGTCGTCCATCGTCAAAGCCTCAGAAAGCAAAAACCTACTCAGAAAATATTCAGATATATTTTTTCAAATCGAAATTTCAAAACCTGAAAACCTTATGGAGCTCAAAAATATGATTACAGAGTCCAAGCATGATTCTACTATTGAGAAACAGTTCAGGTGTCGACAAAATACATGGATAACAATGAAAATTATGGAGGCTAGTTTTAACAAAAGGAAGGCTTATAAAAAATACGCAAAAGAACGCTGAAGATCACGCACTTAAATACCTCTATAACCAAGCCTTAAGAGAATCAAAACGTCTCATTCAAGAAGCTTTTCATATTACTCCAGAAGATTGGAGAAAGCGGCGGACAACTCGCACGAAATATGGAAAATAATAAATGAAGTAAAAGATAATTTATCACCCTGGATCATGTCATCAAATGCTGAATTTTTCGGCATGGACCCTAATGATGCAGCACGCCCAAGTGGAACAGCAAACTCGCTAAACCACTTTTTTTCAACAATTGATTGAAAAATTACCAAAGAGCTTGGTAACAAGTCAACTAGTCATTTCAATATCATAAATAGCCCATCTAAGTCCATCTTTCATATTCAACAAACAACTAAGAGAGCAATTTTGACACGGTTGATCATGACCTGTTACTTCAAAAAATGGAATTGTATGGTATTTAAGGCAAACCGAAACAACTATTCAAAAGTTATTTTGAAGGAGATTCCAATTAATCATGTCTTCAGCAATCTAGCACCAATGAAATCGGGGGCTCCTCAAGGCTCCATACTTCGTCCAACCTTGTTTTTGCTTTATACTAATTATTTGAATGTATGTAAACTGAAAGGTCACCACATATTATATGCTGATGATACTGTACTTCTTCATGATAAAGTTGCCATGGAGAATGTCGTCAACGAGGGTCTAGATGAATATCCTTCATGGCTTATCGCAAACAAGCTAGCATTGAATACTATAAATACAAAATGCATGATTTTTAAACAGAAGGATAAGGGAGACATAGAAGTTGACCTAAAAATTAGCAGCGAAAAATTGCAAAGAGTGTTTGAAATTAAATATCTCGGTCTTACCATAGATCATCGTTTGACATGGTTGCAACACATAAATAATTTGAGGAGACAACTAGCACCAATGATAGGAATGTTGAGAAGATATTGAGATTTTCCAATGAATATAAAGAAACTTGTATTTAGTGCATTCGTACTGACAAAGCTACCTTATGCGGTGGTCATTTAGAGTCAATTGTCAAAGCGAAACCTTCATATTATATCCAGGGGGCTAACTAAAGCCTATAAAAATATTCTAAACCTTCCAATTCTCACTCCAGTAAGACTGGTGCACCACCAGGCCAATGCATTCACCTTCAGTGAAATCATTTCAATGGAGAAAGCCAAGTTTATCTTCAAAAGTCTCAATTCCAGTGAACTAGAACGATGCCCCTTTATAAAAGTATCACAAATAAATCCATATAATTCAAGAAATGCCAAAAATTTTGTAATACCTTACGCCAGAACTGATCCACTGAAGAACGATGCAACAGTGAAAAACGCAAACTCATTATTCGTTTCTAAGAAAAAACTTAAGGCACATCTAATTAATTCAAATTAATGATAAGCCCAGAAGATTGAAAATGCAATATACGGGGCTATCCATTTCATGTTTGGGGAAGTATAACCCTGCCATTTGACATTTGTCAGAATTAAATGTCATTCAAAGTGTGTTTTTTTTAGTTTAAGGTTTGCCATTTAAAAATATGGTCGATTAACAGTCGAAGAACGCGTTAACATTTTTAAATTTTATTATAAAAATGGTGATTCTGCTGTATCAACACTTAGGGCTGTACGAGCCGATTACGGTCGACATAATCGACCTACACAGCAAACAATTTCAAACACAGTGAGGAAATTTCAAGAGACTAGATTGGTTATTGACATTGCGAGGCCTGCGCATCATCGCAACATTCGTTCTGCTGAAAATATTGCTGTCGTTGCTCAAAGTGTGGAGGAAGACCCAAATTTCTCGATTCCTCGACGTGCTCAACATTTGACTTGTCTTATGGCTTTCAAAATCCTTAGGTGATCACAGAAAGGCCTTTGCATCCGGAAAAGTGACCGTTTGGTGTGCATTATGGTCTGGTGGTGTTATTGGCCCGTATTTTTTTGAAAACGATCAAGGAAGAGCCATTACAGTCAATTCTGACCGCTATGGACAAATGTTAACCGATTATTTTTGGAGAGAAATTGAAGATTATGATCTGGAAAACATGTGGTTCGAACGGGACGGAGCCACAAGCCACACAATACAGGCTAATCGAGCACTTTTGCAAGAGAAATTTCCAGGACGCATAATTTCGAGATTGAATGATGTCAATTGGCCGGCAAGATCCTGTGACCTAACACCTTTGGATTTCTTTTTATGGGGCTATGTGAAAGATCGTGTTTACGCGACCAATCCTCAAAATCTTGAGCCATTGAAAACCAATATTTCTGAAGTTATGGCCGAGATATTGCCGGAAATGTGCCGAAAAGTCATTAAAAATTACCTCAAAAGGATTGAGGCCTGTAAGCGGTCCCGTAGAAGACATTTGAATTATGTTGTATTTCACGTATAATGGCAAGCTTCAATCTTTATACTGAATAAGAGGTTTTGTTTCCATCTGAATATTTTATGTGCTTTCTTTAGTTTTACTTTCCGAAGCGTAAAATGGATAACCCTATACATTTACACCCTATCTTCGAGATACTTAAAGACAGCTAGTTTTTATAAACTCGGAATTTTTTTTGCTGCATCGTATTGTAATATATTTTTTCATCTCGGAGAACTGTTCACGAATCGAACTAGACTAGCAAGAAAGGAGTACTTCACAGCATTTTGTGTGCCCCCTTATACCGATGTTTTAGCATTGCCTGGAGGCGCACGTATGAATAGACGACGTATGAAGTGCAGATGGCATGAGCGTTGTGCGACGATGAAAGAGTCATGGAGAGAGTGGTAGGGAATGGAGGTATTTAAAAAAAATTTCTTTACCGTTAAAATAAAACATCTTTCTATAACCCCATAGATCATCGATCCAAGTTCCCTCTGGTGGAACCAATCTAGACGTAACATTTTTGGAAAGTCACGCGCTCCACGTATTTGGGGTGGCTCAAAATCAATAATGAAGTACAGTTCGAATTCCGGCAATTCAAGGGCCTACTGACCAAGTTAGGTATCAATCAGCAGCTGATTCCGATATATACTCTACAGTCTACCGCATCTGAAAGTTCAAACTGTACTTTCTTGGCAGAAAGACTGTGATCATATATGATCCACTATTACATGTACCCTGCATTGGCCGTATCACTCCGCCACCGGCTGCTCACCATATTTTTCTACGTTCAGGCAACACATGCTCTATTATGGCAAAACTCACAAGCTACTCTGGCAACTCAACCTCAGCTAGTTAGGAGAGCTTAGACAGCAAAAAGGCAGGCAATCCAAGATAGCAAACACCTAAATCCTCAGATCCCAGCCCTCGGACTTCAAAACGGAAGACGAGGTGAACAGATGAAAACTCCGGGAGAGCAATGTAGCCACTTTTATAACGCCAAGCTTGATCACAAGTTTATCAGATATCGTATTGCTAAGGTGCGTGGCCCAAGTCGGTACCTGATCACGGATCTGAATGCATCGGTAACAGTACTGTTACAGCCGCGAAAGTCACCGCAGTTGCAGACATTATGTTCCAGCAGAGGGGTGAGTAACCTCGGGTGGCATCTTTAGGCCGGCTAGCGCTCAGTCGTGTCGTAGGTCTTCCGGGACACTCTCTGCTCGTACTGAGCCACCCTACATATAAAACTAACACGAAGGGATAAGGACGGGAAAGGGGGAGGTCATATGAGAAATGAGCAAATTTTGTTTTAATACGTACGGGTCATTTTATTACATTTTATTGATGTCGGCAGGGGTAACTGAAAAAAAAAACAAAAAAAGTGGACATTCACTGGACTTCACGCCATGGAAATATTCTGTCTGGTTTCAGATTAGGTGATGGGCGAGCCCCAGTATCTGTCACTTAACTCACTTCTTCCGGTAGGCAATGTTCCATCCGAATTATTGTGCACCTCATTTAGCAGTACGATTTCACCACTGTAATGAGTATCGACCGTGTTATGGGCAGTACCCGAATAATGACGTTTAGAAATCGGGATGCTTTTGCTCAGCTTCACCTCATCGATGGAAAATTGGTGGTGGTCAGAAACTTCTGATGGGTCATCGATCGCAAGAGAAGAACGACTCAAGGGGACTGGAGGGGACATAAAAGATTATGCAGACAGGGGCAATAAAACTGGTGCAATGTTATAAGCGTCCCATAAATCAATTTCGAGATGAATAGAATACGTTAACGCCGGAACAATCAAAAACCGAATCAACCGAGTTCGATTATTGAATTGAACCAATGCAGTAACGTATCCTAACACGTCAGTCGTATGACCTGAAGCCGTCTTGACATTGGCGTGCATTGAATGAAGATACAAACCAAGGTCACGGATGAGGTCAAGGGCTCCCACTCCCAGGATGCTAACGCTTGCACCACTGTCTAATAGACCTTTCAATTTGCGCCCCTTAATGCTGATCTCAGCATAAGGCCACTTGTCTTCGTGCGATGCCACGATTGACTCAACGCACGCTCGCTTGAGAAACCGTCGCGTGACAAAATATTTCCATGATCTATCGAATTGCGGCTTTGATCCGTGCCGCTTGCGGTCAGGCTCAGAATCAAAATCACAAGCCACGTCCAGGGAATTGCTTGGATGAAATTTGACCTCAGGCAGTGATGTAGAAACATCTACAGAGCTAGGTGTCTGAATTCCAGTTTCACGAAAAAAAGATTGCAAAGGAACAGCTGGATGTGCTTCGGTAGGAAGGGCACCGGGCTGGCGGCATGAATCATCACCAGCCAAAAATTTGACATGCAGTTGCATGGAATGGACTCCACATGTCTGAACTGGATATCGAAGTTTATCCATTTCCAGCCGTTGCCATGTGGCTTCGATTTGGCGACACCTTCTGACGAGATCTCGGGTGGTTGAGAACTCGTGTCCAGCCGGATGCTTCTGCAGTCGGAGATTCATGTTCTTAAAAACTTTGGTCTCAAAGATCTGTCTCCCTCGTCGGAGTCCTGAGTTGGAGAGCCATCGCCTCGATGGATTCAAAGAACTCGATGAACGGCTCGTGGGGTCTCTACTTGTGGGTGAACATATTTTCCCAAATATGAGCGTCATCAAGCAGAGATCCGAATCGCTCAATGAGTTCACATTTCAACTGACTCCAAATCAAGTCTACATACAGTTCACGCATCTGCCAGTACCAGCTTACGGTGGTACCCTGCAGGAGAATATGTAGGCCTGACACCAGTTCACGCTCCGAAATACCGTAGCTTTGAGCTAGGGTGCTAACACGGAACACAAACCGGCGGGCATCCATTCCACCTGAGCCTCTATCAAACATGAGGCCCCATTTATGCATGGGAATAAAAGTTTCATCCGACTCATGGGTCTGGCCACTATCCCGGAACGGATGCTGTGAATGATGATCTGGCAAACCTTGGGAAGAACGTGGTGAAAAGCGAGTGAAGCTATTATGCTCGTATTGCGTGCGAGGAAACATGGTGAAAATTAAAAGCAATAAGAATCCGTAGACCATCTAAATAATTTAAAAATATTAAAATAAATGAACAGACGGATAGCACAGACCATTTGAAACAAAATAGATAATTTAATAAATCACAGACGGACAAACAAACGAATCAATAAAAATAAGTTAGGGATTGAATACCAGACAGACAAACAGACAAGTAAATAAATATATAAAATTTTAAAAATGTGAAAACCCGTAAGGTAAAAGCATAAATTAGCCTAAAATTCTTAATCTACTCTTGATCAAAACTAATCGCTAACTAACGCGAAATACAAATTCAATAACCAAACTAAACACAACTACCAAAATTCAAACTATCTAAATGTTACTCAAAACCCATTATCCTAAATATGAAATCAGAACTCTAATAAAATGTAACCAAACTAAATCTAAATGCCCCAAAAGCTAAATCAATCAAATTACTAATACTTTCTGATAAATAAATCAATAATAAAACCTAAACCCCGAACGATAAAATTTTAAAAATATTTATAAAACACGCCAAAAATATAAGTAAAAATTCTTCATTTAAGTAAACCAATACCTAATTAAATTGTGTCGAAATTAATAATCAATGAGCGACAAGGAAGAAGGTAAAATGAGCTATTTAAAAGAAAAGTGACGATTAAAATTCATAAATAAAAATTCATTTTTCAAAATGATCCCCCTAGAAGGAAAAGGAAAGGTAATTAAATGGGATGAAGGTTAACATTTTAACAAGACACAAACAGACAAACCGCAACAGTGCCTGGCATAGCTATGGAATATGAAGGCGGACTCCCTTCTAATGGCCACCACCATGAAGGTCGACTACGAGACCATTATGAAACAATACGAACTTCATAGTAACTCGGACAAGAGCCGCACAAATCCCAAAGCTAGCACCAGAAAGATGATGGAAGGGCCGAAAGCGTTGGCTAATTCAAAGTGTTGGATCCAAATCCAACTATCCCGTGCAGGGAGATATAGCCAACGACTCAAAATTCGGCGGACTCCAACCAAAATCCACACTGCCACAGCATGACTGCTATCATAGCCTGTGAAGCCTATCAAACACACATTTCAGCACGTTGGGCGCCATCTGTTACAACCGCGGAAGTCACCGGAGTTGCAGACATTATGTTCCAGCAGAGGGGTGAGTAACCTGGGGTGGCATACTGAGGCCGGCTAGCGCTCAGTCGTGTTGTGGGTCATCCGGGACACCTTCTGCTCGTGCTGAACCACCCTACATATAAAACTAACTCGAAGAGGTAAGGACGGGAAAGGGAGAGGTCATATTGAGAAATGAAAAATTTTGTCGTAATATGTACAGGCCATTTTATTGCAAGAAACGAAACAATTCAACATACAAAAAAACTCAAATCAATGAAAAAACCAAAGGGTATATGTGCCCAAAGGAGGGTGAAGATGTTACGGCGGCAATTTGAAGTTGCGAATGCTACAAAGCCGGTACGCCGGAATTTGCAATAGTACCCAAGATGTCCAAACCATTCTTCTACAAACTGCTGAATTTTCTTAAGGGTATATTCCGCCTGGTTCTGTCCATCCGGTCAAATTTCCCTATC
Organism: Odontomyia ornata; assembly: GCA_963969285.1. NCBI lineage: Eukaryota > Metazoa > Arthropoda > Insecta > Diptera > Stratiomyidae > Odontomyia > Odontomyia ornata. The sequence continues at coordinate 236,526,095 of OZ017741.1, read as the reverse complement.
AGCGTGGCCTTCCGTATGCTCACATATGTCAGTCCGTCCGCATCTAAGTTTGAAGCTTTGCGATAAACACTCGTCCCTCACGTTTATTCCTTCAGCTTCTTTTTGACAAGTACTTGCTATAGCAAGACATTGGGAGAAATTAGCTGGCTCGTAATAAGTGGTGGTCAGTATCATGTAGCCAACAGCAATTACATCCCTCACAGCAACAACAAAACTATAAAGTTAGAGTTCAATCCAAGCCAATTCACCATCTCACCATATATTTTAACGATATTTTTAAATGCATCATCTACAATTACGAACAATCATCCTATTGCCCCTAATACGATTACTATTGTAAATATAACGTTTTCAATAAATGATTCAAATGCTTTGTTGGCAACGAAAGAGAAGTGAAAGAAACGATTAATGATAGATAAACAAAAGAGTGCAACGTTAGGTCACGGAGCGATGAAAAATAAAGAGAAAATTGAATTATCCAAACAAGTAGTGAATTTAAGGAATCGTTGGTCAACGGGAGGGTCGAGACTGCAAATTCTTTCGGCCACGTTAAGTAATCATAAATTGTGTCAAAAATTTCATTCGAAACTAAATGATGCACAACTTTTTATGGGATTTGGACGAATATTGAAAACAAGACACAGTGCACGGTATAATTGTACACTACTCGATGAAAGCAAATCGAAAAATCCAGACCCTAGTTTTCTACCGTTTAATCGCATACGATTAACACAAACAATGGACGGTCGGCCGTTACGTTATTAGCAGATGTATTATCCTATACATTGGATCATAATGAGGACCTGGACATACCACGCGTAACTGAGCAACCGGGACATCATCGTGGTAATATTATCCCAGCGCATAAGCACGTTCCTGGGCTAAGTCACTCTCAGTGTCTCAGTAGACACCGGCATCTGGTTTACTGAGGCAGCGCGACATCGTGGTATTTCCTTCACAGACCCCAGAAACGATGAGCATCATCTCTGGTCTAGATTCCACCGCCTTCAAATTGAGGTCACACTTTGGCAAATGGTATCCCAGGCGTCTGCAAGCATCTTCAGAAATAAAAAACTTTTAGAAAAAAAAAAAGAAAACCGACTTCGGAATGCCTTAAAAAGGATTAAATAAATTTTATGGAAGCGGTGCAATGTCATTTTTTCCCCGATTTTTTGTGATGGTGCAGATTTAGTAACTATTTATGTTGAAATGGGAAAATTCATTTGGCACCGCTTCCATAAAATTTATTTCATCCTTTTTAGGGCATTCCGAAGTCGGTTTTCTTTTGTTTTTCTAAAAGTTTTTTAGAAAGTCTTGGTTAGGTGCTTTAATTGCCACTGTGCATTCGAGCCAAGGTTTAGTATACAAGGTGGCGATAAATAAGCAAACATCTTGTAGAGCATTTTTGTCCTTGGCAGTAATTTTAAGTTGCGATTGAAGCAAACATATTTTTATAGAATAGATTGCTCTCACCATCCATCACGCTTGATGCAAAGCTCCGGGGGGCCTGAGTTTTAGTTTATTCTCTGTATCTCCTCCTAAGAACACAACGCATACTTCAACCAATTCGCGGTTATTGTCTCTAATAAAAGGTTTTTCCAGTTCAGTCTTATAAAAAGTTAACAAAGATGTAATGTTTGTCTCAGCAATATGTGCTTTAACGAAATCGAGAAGTGGCTCAATGTTATCGGTGTTA